>CM052652.1:4357776-4392129 GCA_028533165.1 Leontopithecus rosalia | reverse complement strand
AAAATCTATTTTATCCGATACGAGAATTGCAACTCCTGCTATTTATTTATTTATATATTTATTTATTTATTTTTGCTCTCCATTTGGTTGGTAAATCTTTCTCCATCCCTTTGTTTTGAGTCTTTGTGTATCCTTGCATGTGAAACGGGTCTGGATATAACATGCCGTTGGGTTTTGGCTGTGTCTTTTGAATGGGGGATTTAGTCAATCTAAATTTAGGGTTACTGCCATTTGTTGTTAACTGGCTGTTATATCCATTCATTTATGTAAATTCTTCTTTATGTTGATGCTCTTTACTTTTTGGTATATTTTTAGAAAGGCTAATACTGGTTGTTTCTTTCTATGTGTAATGCTTCTTTCAGAAGCTCTTGTAAAGCAGGCCTGGTGGTAATAAAATCTCTGAGTACTTGCTTGTTCATAAAAGATTTTATGTTTCCTTCAGTTGTGAAGCTTAGTTTGGCTGGATATGAAATTCTGGGCTGAAGGTTCTGTTCTTCGAGGATGTTGAATAATGGCCCCCACTCTCTTCTGGCTTGTAGAGTTTCTCCTCAGAGATCTGCTGTAAGTCTGATAGGCTTGCCTTTGTGGGCAACCTGACCTTTCTGTCTGGCTGCCCTTGGTATTTTCTCCTTCGTTTCAATCCTGGTGAATCTAACGATTATGTGCCTTGGGGTTGCTCTTCTTGAGGAATATCTTTGTGGTGTTCTCTGTATTACCTGGGGTTGAATATTGACCTGCTTTGCTAGTTTAGGAAAATTTTCCTGGATAATATCCTGAAGGGTATTTTCCAGCTTGGATTCATTCTCTCCGACGCATTCAGGTATACCTATCAAACATAAATTTGGTCTTTTCACAGAGTCCCACATTTCTTGGAGACTTTGCTCATTCCTTTTTATCCTTTTTTCTCTAATCTTGTCTTCTCATTTCATTTCATTAAGTTGGACTTCGACCTCTGATATCTTTTCTTCTGCTTGAACAATTCAAGTGTTTAAACCTGTGCATACTTCTCGGAGTTCCTGTATTGTATTCTTCATTTCCATTAATTCACTTATATTCCTCTCTAAGTTGTCTATTCTCATTAGGATTTTGTCAAACCTTTTTTCAAAGTTCTTGGTTTCTTTATGTTGGGCTACAACATGTTCTTTTAACTCACAGAAGTTTCTTGTTATCCATACCCTGAAGCCTGATTCTGTTAATGGGAGGCTCTTGTTCTCCATCAAGCTTTGTTCCCTTGTTGATGTGGAACGATGATCATCTTTAGAGGGAGAGGCGTTCTGATTTTGAGTATTCTCAGCCTTTTTATGCTGGTTTCTTCCCATAATTGCAAATTTATCCTCCTGTCGTCTTTGAAATTACCAACTTTCAGATTAGGTCTCTTGAGTGGACGTCCAAGTTGTTAGTTCCCAGGGCCAGAACAGCGGCGTTAAGACTGATGGTGCTTTTCTGTCCAGGATTCTCCTGTCTGGTTTCCTTCTTGTGTCCGTAATAGGCGACTCTGCCTTCCCGGAGCTCCAAACCTCGGTCAGAAGGGGAATCAGTCCCATTTACTCTGCACCAAGAGCTGCCGCGCTGAGGTGCCGGCACAACTGCTGCGCCAGCCTCAGGAGTTGTGCTGGGGACCCGTGTGGCTCCTCCAAACCTCGGTCAGAAGGGGAGCCAGTCCCGTTTACTCTGCACCGAGAGCTGCCACACCGATGTGCCAGCGAAACCGCTGCACCGGCCACAAGAGTCGCGCTGGCAACCTGTGTGGCTCCTCAACTGGGAATCTTCTGCTCCGTGAGCGACCAGAATTTGTCTGAAAGTGTGGCCTCCTCTAGTTCTCTGCGCTTTCACTGAGAGCTGCAATCCCGAGATGTTAGCAATCAGCCATCTTGGATCGTTCCCTTTTTTTTTTTTGAGGTGGAGTTTCGCTCTTGTTACCCAGGCTGGAGTGAAATGGCGCCATCTTGGCTCACTGCAACCTCCACCTCCTGGGTTCAAGCAATTCTCCTGCCTCAGCCTCCTGAGTAGCTGGGATTACAGGCACGCGCCACCATGCCCAGCTAATTTTTTATATTTTTAGTAGAGATGGGGTTTCACCATGTTGACCAGGATGGTCTCGATCTCTTGACCTCATGATCCACCTGCCTTGGCCTCTCAAAGTGCTGGGATTACAGGCTTGAGCCACCGCGCCCGGCCACAGTTTTCATTTTTAAAAGTAATATTCAAAAGCGAGTATTACTTTTAAACTATACAGTGATACACAAGTATTTAGCTGACAAACTGAGTACTGTGTGAAGTACTTCCCACACATTATCTCATGACATCCTTACATTACATTTGCCCAAAGAGACCATACTATTTTTATTCCCAGGTTAGACATCAGGAAACCGAGCCTTAGTAAGATAAGCAATTTGCCCAAAGTCATACAAACATATGTGGAAGAGTTGCTGTTGAGCCTCTAGTCATCTAACTTCCAAGCCTATGCACTCAAATCTATAAACCACTTAACTGGCCCAGTTTTTATTTTTTTATTTTAAATCATTACTTTAAAATGGTAAGTTTGAGGAACTAAATATATGAAGAGTGTATATTATTTTAATAAGTACAAAAAGAAAAAAAATAGAAACCAAACTTTAGAAACCTTATTACCCTTAATTTAAGGCCAATTTAAAAAACCAAAAGTGCTGTTCATTGTGAGCCTGAAAATTCAATTGAGGAAAATTATCAGGCCCTGTAAACCTAAAATTTCCATTGGTTCCTCCGTAAACATACACTGAGTATCTACTATGTAACTGGTTCCATGCTAGGAGCTGAGGACAGAGATGAGTAAGAAAAACATGATATCTGCTCTCAAGGGACATACAGACAAGTTGCAAAGACAGTCATATGGTATGACTAGTATGATAAAAGAGAGATAAGAGGGAGTGGAGGAGGAAAAACCTATTCAGCCAGGGACAAGGGAAGGCCTCCCTTCCACAAGTGAAAGGGAGGATGTATGGGAAGAAGACAGGAAGTTCTCCCTGCGGAAGAAGGACGTGTACCGGGGACCAGAACAGAGATAAACACCTGAACAGATAAGAAACTGCAGAGTGCCTCAAGCCAACACAGTGACAGAAAGAAGGGGCCATGGCTTAGGACAAGAGGGGTGGGCAGAGGGTGAATCCTGTAGGACTGTATACCATACTGAAGACTCAGACTGTACCTAACAGCAATGGGGGACCAATTTCAGCCAAAAGAGAGACTCAATTAGATTTTAGTTTTACAAATATCAATCTGACTACAGACACTACAGAATGGACAGTAAATAAAAATGGGCATGAAGTGGGGATGGAGCTATCATAGGAAACTATTGCTGCAATCCAGGTGACAGGTGAAGATCACTGGGTTAGAGTGACAGATGTGGACAAGAGTAGATAACTATAAGACAGAAAGAACAGAATTTGGTGAGAGACAGAACGGAAGGTGATGAGGTAATTTTGAAGTTTAGAGGGTAGCAGATTTCCATCATTTAATTAAACCAGTCATTTAATAGGGGAAAACTGATCCCAACAAGAAGAAACTTTCTGCTTTTAAATTGTTACTATCATCTTTTCATTAGTACCTAGATTTTAGCCATAACTCACCTGGTTGCCAACCAACAATAAGTGTTCTCCAAGGAGAAAGTCTTTCAGCATGTCTTCCATCACTAGCATGTGCTAGAGAAAAAAGAACTAGAGGTTAACTGTGTTTTGTACAATCAAGGTGAGATATCTTTATAGAATATAAATATCTATTATAATAAATACTAATCAAGTGATGTGATTTAACACAAAATTAATTCTGTGGTTATAAGTAAATTATATAACCATTTAGGTCACTGATATTGAAAACCCAAAATAGTCCACCTGAGCAAGACTAAGCAACTGACCAATATTTTGGAGTTTTTATAATTCAACTCAGATATTTTTTACCTATTATACTATGTAGAGTTGGCTTATAATTTCATATATTTAAATTGACACTTGCTATGTAAATATACAAAGGCTTCCTAAAATAACTGCACATTCCCAGGGAATATTTTATATTGACTTGTTCTGAACCATTACTTTTAAAGCTATGGATACCTTCAGAATTAAAAATATACTATTTACCTTCCATAGTTTTTAATTTGAATTATGACACAATATAATAAAAGAACAAGATTAAGGTTGCTTACAATAGTCACAGAGGACATTACATTGCTATTTTGCATCTTGAAAAAGAAGACACCTGTAAGTAGGTCATGAGGGTTCTTTGGGGCTGGGAGGAGAGCTACACTCTAGCACAATTAATACTCCTATTTCTTTCTCTTTCTCTTGGTTTTCTATATCAAATCAATAGCAGATTCATAAGTACCAAAGTTATTGATGTTCCCTATTCGTAAAAAGGCAAATTAACCTTTCGCATCTAATGTGCTGCAGATATTTTTCTAGTATGTTTACTTTTCTTTTTAAAATTTCATTTATGGTGCTTCATATATAATAATAAATTATATATAGTATATAGATATCAAAATATAAATATATTTTATATTTACATATAAACTAAACATATACACACAAATTTTTCTTTTTACTTGTCAAATTTAATAGTATTTTCTTTCAGAGTTTCTTTCTTAGAAGAAACCCTGAGAAAGTGTTTAATTTCCTTCAGCAACAAATGAGTATTCCCTCATGTTTATTTTGGTGATTTTTATTTTCAAAAATTATTTCAGATACACCATGGAGCTAGAGTTTTAACAAGGCCTGAAGTGAGGTGAGTATATCCATTAACTGTCTATTCTTATACACTTTTACATGGATATAAGGCATATTCTTTAAGAATAAAAAGAGACACTATTAATGATTATGCTGGGACAATAAGTACAAGCAGAGACTATGTTTAGCAAACAAACATAAATGGTTATCCATTAAAACAGAGTCCTAGAACATCATTTTAAGCTGAGCTCTGGTGGCAATATAATATGGAGACCTCTTCCTTTTCACTAAGATGAAAAGTCAGTGCCAATTCCAGAAAACACGGAGTTCTTTCAATAATAAATGGGCTAATCTACATTGAAAAGTTTAAGTACCTAAATAGCCAAGTAAAAAGTAATGTAAATATTGAAAAATAATCCAAACTATGTATGTGTTCTTCTTTACAATTCTCATGTCCTCCTACTTCACGCCCTCATTCATCTAACTAAATTATTCAAATCAACAAACCTTAGCTAAGGCTAAAGTCTCTGCCAACATAATTCTCTCAGCCTTTTGACCCACGTAGTACTGCAGACAATTTCCTAGAAGTTTCCTTCCCAGTTTTCCATTTCCCCTGCTTCCTTCCTATCTCTCTAACAATCTCTCCCCGTAGTTTTCTGAGCTGGATCTTGTTGCAGCAATTCCTTAAATACTGATTTTCCCCACAGTTCCTTCGTTTGTCCTCTTCCGACCTTCTTACATGCTTCCCTTTGCAGTCATGGTATCGGGCAGGTTGTGACTACTTGCACCCACCTGAGGGTTGAGGGAGGGCTGTGTGCAGGGCTGGATACCCACATATCAGTGTTCAAAGACCTACCTCTGACCCCGCTCTCCTTAAATCCTCTCATCTATCTCGTGGCTTCAATCACCAACTCTACACTAATCTTCAACAGCAAAACTTTCCTTCTTAACTACAGCCCTGTATTTCGGAGTGATCAAACCATTTTATTATTCCCCAGTCACCTAAATTCAGCACATCTAAAACTCAACTTACTACTTTTTCCTGAACTTCATTCTTTATCCTGTATCTTTTTCTCCATTTAATGGCATCATTTCCTACCAGCTGACCAAACTCCTATCATCAGCACCCTGCCCACCTTACTCCTCTTATCAAGAGCCAACTAAACAACATCTGAGTTGTTAAACTACCAAAAATCAACTGTATCTATACTTTGTTTCCCATCCCTACAGTTTTGATTGAGGTTTTTATGATCTCCGGCCGAGATTTATATCAGCTAATTAGCTTGTTAACTCAGTCTCCCCTTGAGCCAATGTGCTCTTACAGTACTGACACCTCTTTGTTCGAAATTTTGTCACCTTCTCAAAATTCCTTAAATGACTTCTGATACTTGAGGAGCAAAGGTCATTCCTTACATTTTTGATCCAGTCTCAGCCTCATCTCCTGTCACTCTCCTTCTATACTGTCTTTCCAATCCCAGCATGATTTAGAATAATGTTCTACTTACTCTTCTGTTTACTTTTCCACCAGACACTGTGCTCCCTGAGGAAGATTCTCCGCCTTTCATCTACACAAAGTTCCACTGACTTGATCTCTTAAATAGCCCTGCAATGTGTCCTCTCCACTCTGTCCCCACTGTCACCTCTTTAGTTCAGATCCTTCATAATTTTCACCTGGACTACTGCAATAACCACCTAACTAGTTTCTCTTTGCCTTGGTTCTAACCCCTAAACAATACTTAAGAGTAAAAGCAAAGTTAGTCAAAGTATAAATGTGCTTAAAATCTTTCAATAACTTCCTCATTTTCTAAATAGAATCCAAATTCCTTAACTAGCAAAACTGAGATCTCCCTCTTTCCTAATTAACCAGCCTCTTCTCTTGACACTCTTCCACTTGCAACCTCAGCTTCTTACCAGCATAGCTCCCTAAATGAGCTACTCTCTCATATAACAAAGTCTCTGCTAATGCTAGTCTTTCTGCCTGAGAGACTCTCCTAGTTGGGTCTGGTTGACCAATTTTCTATAATCATTCCAATCTGGGCCAATCAACCCCATGAAGGCTACCATAAGTAACCTGCACACACTTCCACTACACTGTGTAGTAACTATGTGTACCTATTTGCAGATTATGAACAGCTTGAGCCCTAGAGATGCATGTATTTGTGTGTGTATTTTAATCTCTGTATCCTAATACCTTAGGACAAGACCAGACTCATAGTGGGTATTTTTAAATTCTTACTCATCTTAAACTCCTTAGGCTTATTAAGAGGCTATTCATTTCTCTTTCTTCCAACTTCTCCTCCTTACTGCTGCAAGTGTAATATTCCTTAATGAAAGATTTAATTAAGTAAAACTTTTTTTTTTTTTGAGATGGACCCTCGCTCTGTCTCCAGGCTGGAGTGCAGTGGTGCTTCACGGCTCACTGCAACCTCCAGCGTTCAAGTGATTCTCCTGCCTCAGCCTCCCAAGCAGCTAATTTTTGTATTTTTAGTACAGACAGGGTTTCACCATGTTGGCCATGATGGTCTCGACCTCTTGACCTCATGATCCATCCACCTTGCCCTCCCAAAGTCCTAGGATTATAGGCGGGAACCACCGCGCCTGGCCTGAAGTAATACTCTTTATCATAAACATTCAAAATCTTATTCATTCTTTTATGAATCCATCCAACACATATTTACTTGGCAGTTACTATGCGCTAGGCACTTTGCTATTTGCTGGAAATACTAAATAAAGAAAACATAGAGCTGTGCCTTAGTGATACGAAAAACACATTTTAAAAGTTCATTTCAACACAATGTGGTGAGGAGACAACATGGCATAAACAAGATGATACAGAAGCACCTAAATCTGCAAGAGGCACTGACTGCGGCTTCAAAGATGAAGTAATAATATACACAATGGGAGCAAATTTCATCAAGCGACTGTTGTGGAACTGGTGCAGGTAAAAAAAATTTATTAATGGTTAATTCATAATGCTTTAAGAAGGGAAGGTACGTTTTGGGGACAGCTTATGAAAAGTCCCTCAGGACCACTGTGTAAAGTACATGGCAGCCCTGCGTCCTAAATGTCCATGTCACAAACACTATGGCAACAGACATTGTATTCAAGGGCACAATGGTCTTTGCTGCTACTGAATTTCCTACATTCTTATATCCTGTGAAGTCTTTTTGATCTTTACCACCATGGAGTTTTTCAAATTGTCACTTATAACAGTTTCCTGCTTCTTTGTCTCTTTGTTCCTCTCCACTATGTGAATAGAGTGCAATACTAGCATTGCTTGGAAATAGTATGTTTTCCTCATAATCATGATTTTGTCTTTGACAGGCAAGATTTTTTTTTCTACTTTTGTATCTTTATTTTCTGTTCATTTGTATACTGATTGTGCAAGAGCATTAATGTTACAGAAGAAAAATAAAACCTTAATTGGCTATAGAATGAATGAAAATCAAATCAGGGTTATGCTCTTTTCTATGCCATAGAAAATAATTATACTTTTGACAGACTTCAGAAATTTTAATCAAGATTTTTATTAAGAATAATATGTCTAGATGCCTATACAGTTAATATAATTTAAAATGCCTTATGAAAATTTTAAGTATGTGTTTTGCTATAAAAGAAATATACATAGCCACTTGACAGAAAAGTTAGAAGAGAAAAAAAACATTTATAGGTAATTTTCTCTAAAAATATTCTTATTAAAGTAAACATCTACAATAAAGCTTTCTAGAAACAAATTTAAATGTCTTAGTGGAAGGTCCATAATTATTGGCTAGTTTACAAGGAGGGAATTCTCTACTTTCCTCCCTTTAAAAAGAAAGGAGAAAGAAAGAAAAGAAAAATACTATGAATTTGCAGGAAAAGGAAGAATATGATAAAAAAGGATGCATAGGACATATCCCTCTGAACTACTGAAATGTTTTAACAAGCAAGTAAAAGAGAAGATGATAGCTCTGTTTTGTTTTAAATTTTAAAATGTTTGCCTTAATTTAAAACATGTGTCAGATTACATATATAATTATATGTATATATCTATAATTTATTGCCCTAATCATAGCAACAATTCCTCTAATTTTTAAGTATATTGGGAAAAAATGGTCTGTTTTCTGTCTTCATTTTCTGTTTTATGTCTTAATAAAAGATGTTCAATACTTCATTTTGCATTATCTAAATTAAATTTAGGAAATCACAAAAATAATCATGTCAATTTCACTTGAATTGGAGTTTACTACCACACTTAAGTGGTTTATCCCAGAACACATTCTTACCTGAACGTTGTCATAGAACAGCACGTCAGGCACTTTCATTTTCTCATGCGCGCTATAGATGGGTGCACTAACAGCACCAATCCTCAGAGATCCCGATGTTACTTCACCTAAACATTTCACACCGGACAGATCATTATCACAGCACTATCCTCAGGGACGCCAAGCCATACAACACAGAATGCAATACAGCTTCAGTAATATCTGTGGATATTAATTTAACATCTAAAGAAATAAGCTTGAGGGTGGTAATAAAATACTATCGCCCTGGATACAAAATGTTCCAAAAGGTAACACATTTTCTTTAAAACAATGTAGATAGCAAACTATATATATATGTGTGTGTACATATATATGTGAGAAATATATATATATATATATATATATATACGTATATATATGCGAGAAAGTTAAAAAAAATACAGTCAAGCCACTTTCATAAGCTTGTTTGGTCAGAGACTATAACACATATATAAGTTAAATACACTTAAATTCAAAAGCTCCAAAGCATCTTGAATATTATATTTTAGTGTGCACCAATTCAAAAACCCCTTAAGATATCTCCTATAGCTCTAGTCAAAAATACAGATGAATTAACCTACCACAGAACTCTTAAGTTACTATTTTCAGCCAAGTGAAGTAGCACATGCCTATCATCCAGCATGCTGGGAGGCCAAGGTAGAAGGATCACTTGAGCCTAAGAGTTCAAGAGCAGCCTGAGCAACATAGAGAAACCCTGTCCCTAAAAAAAATTTTTTAAATTAGCCAGGCCTGATGGCACATGCCTGTAGTCCCAGCTACTCAAGAGGTTGAGACAGGAGGATTACTTGAGCCCAGGAGGTTGGGGCTATAGTGAGCCATGATTGCACCACTGTACTCCAGCCTGGGTAACAGAGTGCAACCCTGCCTCTAAATAAATAAATAAATAAATAAATAAATAAATAAATAAAAATTTAAACATTAAAAAAATAAAGAAATATTTTTAAATTACTATTTTCAAGGTTGGTCCAGGAAGCCTATATTTTGAAATAATTATCCAGGTGATTTTCATACCCAGCTAGATTGGGAACCTCTGTCTTATGCAATTATTTTGTAATAATAATTATTATATTATTCCCTATTTTCTTTAAATAGGTTGATGTAGAATAGATTATGAGTTCCTTGAAGCCAGAAAACTAAATAATAAAGGTCTTGAAGTCAGGGAACATATCTCATATTATTCCCTATAGTAACCAAACATACATGACATGTTCACTGACATGTTCCAAGTTCAATAATAATATTAACAGCATTAATAGTAATTATTATAGTAATACTAATGATTACAATGATAGAAACTATCATTTATTGAGGACCTTCAATATGCCAGATCCCAAGCTGAAACTTCACCTCATTTTTTTCCCATATATTTTCATGTAATTCAAAGAGGAAAGAATAATGAGAATATGAAGAACATACACTACATAATTTGCTCAAAATCACCCAGCTAATGAGTAGAGTTTAAAACAGAATTTAGTGTAGTCTGACATTCTTTCTACCATATGGGGTATATTTAATATTTTGATTCCAAATAACATTCCAGCCTATGGAAATACTTTAGCAAGCAAATATACAATGCCTTAAACAATTCACCCATCTTTTTTTTTCTACTTCAAACAAGAAAATTACAGTTTGTTTCTCCACTAGAATGCAACTTTTGTACTAAGGCTTTTGAAAGAAATGGAGAAAAGCAACATTTGTTTCTATAGAGTACTGTGAACAAGTTTGAGCTAAATATAATTAAATTGTCACCCCGTGTAATCACTGCGGAGTGCTACACATTTGACAAGCACAGTAGATCTTAATAGTAACTTTGCCCTTCAATATTAGGTCCTTGCCATTTTCCTTTTATTCCCAACTTCTGAGGAAGGAAAACCATGAACTGTAACACTGAGAGTTTACTATTTATTTACTACTATTAGGGCTCTGAAATAGATCCCATATAAAACTGTAAAGGGAAAGAAAGAGCAGGGATGTGGCAGTGAATCTACTATCTACTTGCAGGCTGAGATGACACACCTAATTTCAGATTCAAACAGCATCTGATGCTATCTACGGTTTAGTCTATGGAATACATCCATTCAGTAGATTTACAGCGTTAGGACAAGTTGATTCACTCAACCAACGCTTATTGTTAAAATGTCAAGCTCAAAAAGGGAAATGCACTAAGAGAACGGTCATGCGAGCACTTCTGTGGGAGGAAGTTGGCTAGCTATCTTCTAAGAAACCCACAGAACGGCATTATTGTGGGAAATTTGCCAAGGTTCTCAGCCCAGTAGCTGTAAACCTGATTTTGCCTCACAACTAAGGGCAAATCTAAGTTTAAGGAGAATATTAAATATATATATATTCTGGTTTCTCTCTACATATTCCTTTGTAAAATCAGAATTGCAAAATGTTATATGACCACTGTAACTTTCATGTGAGCTGTGATACACTGGTTGCCGTAACCAGCATATTAATTGGAGGGAACCTGCACGGAAAGCCAGTTCCTCATCAGGATGCTGTTGTGTAAGCATGAGCTCTGATCATGGAGAGTTAATTAAATGAATTCTTAACAAGAGACACGGCCTTATAGATGAGTGGAAGCAGATAAGTAAAAAGTCTCTTCACTTAGGTTCATCTCCTATATGAGGCTGAAATGAGCACTGTTAACACTAGCCAGTAACCAAGACCAAATCTGCAGTCCGAGTGAGTCCTTCTTTGGATATTTAATAGACTCACTCAAATAATATGATGAGACTATAATATTATTCCATATCTTTGAGTTGACTCTGCGTATCTGTATTCAGATCCCTCAGAATGCTGGGTTTATAATTTGACTCTAAAAAAGTCATCTTATTTCCTTAATACCAAATACTTGTCTCAGTGCAGCCCCAATGATTAAAAGCATCTGCTACAAAGAAAGACACAATTGTTCCTTTTTAAAGAGTGGTCACACATTGGCTGTTTTGATAAAATAGGTATATATGTTTAAAAAAATTGAAGATCTTCCATTGTGTTCTATTTGAAGAATAGGAAGCTTTTAAATGAAGAACTAAATCTCCCCAAAACTCAGAATTATACTTATGGGTATCCAGAAGAAAAGTACCACAAAAGACAATACGGACGGAAATGGCAGGAATAATAGGGTGTGCGTATTCTAATTATTATTTTAGTTTGATTCAACCTAGAAAAGTTTCTCCTACATGTCTTATAGAACATTGCTGACCCTCAAAATGTAAATTGCAAAGAAAACAGCATTCTAGATTCACTGGTGAAATACATTTGGAAAAATACATTTGTCAAAATTAGACAAGTTGATTTACAGCAGGAATTCTCAGAGTATTAATTAGCATCAATTGTGAGTCTTAAAGGTGAAGGGAATTGTATTCAGCATGTACTGAAATGAAGTAAATATTCTAAGATTTAACTTGTGTTTTTCAAACTTTAAAAAAATCAGATTCATTCCTTCAAGCTAATACATAAAATAGATGAAAACCAAAAACATTTTTAACTGGAATTAAAATAAATAGCATCAAATGTTTGCTAATTATTATTTAACTTAAAAAAGAGCCAAATCAAATACTTACATTTGTAATCCTTCAGTTCTGGCTCCAAATTATCATCAGTATTTATTTCTATTGTGGCATCTGCCAGATTTTTTTCTAATGCTGACCTAGCAAGACTGGGTAAAAACCTGGGGAATGGGGAGGGAGGAAGGGGAAATGGATAAAGTCAAATCTTTCTGTGATTCTTAAACACACACATGCGTGCACACACACACACACACACACACACACACACACACACACCCATCCATTACTAATTATAACCAATTAAGGAAGGTCAGTCTGGATCTGTAAATCTAAATCAAACAAAATATTAGAATAAATATAAACTTAAAGTATGTGTGAATTATATATTTGTGGAATCTCCTTTAATAAGTAAAACTTACTTGTAACTAGCAGTACTCATTTATGTACAACATTTTGCAAAATAAAATTTAAAATAATTTGCTTTGTTAAGTAGAATTAGTATACATCATAAATCTTGTTTATTGTTTAACTGGCTTATCACATTTTCTTAAGTAGATGAAACAATACTTCTAGGTTGGCAATCATAAATTCAAATCAGTGGAGATGGATTAAAGAGATTTTCTTTACTTCCTAACATAAATTTCTGAATGAATTTAAGACTATCTAGCTTGGTTCTTCCTTCTATTAAATGTATCTGCTTATCTATTCTATGTGTATGTTGTCAAAACAACAATCTACTGAATGACAGTTACTCTTAAAATAAACAGTTTGTGAGCATCATGTGCTTGAAGCATGAAACATGTTTTCCCACCCACACAAATACAGTTATAGCTAGAACTTATGGTGGAGCCAAGGATATGATTTTTAATCCATGGTATCCATGGTTTAACTATACCACTATAAACTAACCACTATGTGATACAGTGTTTCAGATAAACGTACTAAGAACATACCACTTCTAAACAATTTAGGTTCTTCGCAGCTCTAAATCTTTGGCTGTGGTTCCTACAGTCCAGTATAATCTCTAATAGCAGAGAGGTTGGGGAGCATGAGGCAACACATAAAGAACTGTCAGGTTTCCTGTGTCTGTAACATTCCAGCCAACATATCTGACACTATCTCTTACCACCTGCCTCATTTGGGCCTAGGCCATGATGGAGGAATTTATATAGCTTTATGCTAGTAACTCCTCAGTTCAGCATCAAGTCGGACTTTGCTGCTCATCTCTGAACTTTTATTATAGTTCTTAGATCATTACCTCTTTTAAAACCAAGCCCTCACCTTATCTCCCAGTCCAACAGCTGGGCTTTTGTCCTGTTTCCTGAGCCCTTATCTTGGCACCCTGCTTAACCTTCCTCTTACCACTATCCCACAAACTAGAGGCTGGCTTGGTAACATTAGGCCCTGCAGCTGCATCTCCATTGCTTTCTATCAGAACACCCTGACTGGCACTGACTATTTTCAAGCTTAGATTTGTTTGCTATTCCCAGGCATACCTGATGTGTATACAGTCTGCATATCATCACATCATAACATTGGCCCTGTATGGGAACAGTTCTATATTATACTCCAAAGCCTGCAGAGGATAGCCAATATGGCACGGATGCCTTCCTTTCACCAGTATTGGCAGGCATTGCTTGTTAATCGGGCATTCTTTCCTGCTAATATTGAACATGTTTCACCATTATTCTCAATCTAGCACCCAGGCAGCACTATCAAATAATCAGAGGTAGCAAGGAAGTTGAAATATATTTACATCTAGAACATTCTAAGATATTGGTCTATCCAACAAATGAGGAGAATGGAACACATCAGGTGGTGTGAGGCCAATCCTAATGCTTTTCCTAATTGTAGGGGATTCATTAACTGTTTCCTTTCCCATTACTCGCTGATATTTTCTACTTCTTTTTTCCCTCTCCTCCCTTGGCCTTGGTAAAATAAGCAAAGAAATGAACGAATGAAATATTACTCTTCACTATCCTAGCTTTCTGAACCAAAGCAAGCACATATCCTGCTGCAAATTTTCCAAGTGTACTTATCACTATTATGAACAGCCTGGTGTCTATTATAAATAATTATTATGCTCATCACATTTATTTATTTTACCAACAATAAAGGAATTGTAAAGGCTCCGGTTTCATTAGGTCTTGGTTATTAGAAAAACCAAAGAAAGATTCAGCTACACTCTGGGAAAGTCACAGAAAGAAGTATGGTAGTTATGCTAAGCTAACTCAATTAGCAGTCTTTGTCACAAAAATGGGATAGGATCTTTAGACTAAGGAATCAGATAGGACTTCTCAGGATAACAGCATAGAAGTCTGTTAAGGGTCAGGGGTGTTCTCAAATCACCAGCCCTGTTAGGAGGAGTGTCACTTGTAAGAGTGAAAGAAAAAGACTGAGGGACTCTGGTACTTCCAATCAAAATATAAATGATTAATTAATTTGTACTTGTGATTTTAAACCTTAAATTTCCAAATAGTATTGAAATATTTAAGATAATTTATGGTACAGCCTATTTATAAATTTAATTGGTTATATCTGTGCATTAATTACTCGGGAAGCTTTTGTTTGTTAATTGAGACATCCAAAATACTTAAAAGGAAACAGAATATATAAAATTTATTAACAATTTCAAATGCTTGAACGTATTTTATTTAGCTGAGTTGGAACAGCACATTTTTCAAAGGCCGTTAAAAGTGATTGTTAATACCTGTTATACTTACAGAGTTAACCGAATGAACAGAGAAGTCTAAAGAAAGTCTTGATTTTTAAAAATTATAGCACTATAAAACCAAATGCTAGTTTTTAAAAACAAAAATAAATCTCCAAATAGTCTCTCCTGCAAGCAAAACCATTCTTCCAGACAACAAAACATTCAAATCAACTATAATCGTTCTAATTTTAATATTGTGTACGATTAGTTCTGTCAGACTTGTGATTTTAAAATTAATTACTAATAGCTTAAACAGTGAAAATTTTATATAGATGTTATTCACTTTGCTAATTTATTTATTTATCCATAGGTGTTGATGCCAAATCATTTTATATCGAAAGGGAATTTCTGAAAAATGCATGCAAATTGAGTTTTTGACAAATAGAATAATTTCCTCATTACCTCAACATCAGAAACAGTTCATCTTCATTTCTGATTAAACTCTTATAACTGTCTAAAATTTCTGTGCTAAAGAATCAGCATAGAATTGGATTTTGAGGACCATCTCAAAATTTTCCAGAAGTAAATAAGTTAACAAAATACCAAACACTTGAAAGAAGTAGAACTCTTATTACAGAGACCTGTAATTAATTTTTCTACAATAAAATTATTTTTGAAATGCATATTACTTGAGAATTTCCTAATCTTTTAATTCTTCTCTGTAATTCTTTCAGTTTTCAAATATCTAGAAAATAAATCGTGTATCAAGCTTTGAACTGATGCTCATGTTACAGGATATGAGGATGACATGCTTAAGGAATTCTTCAGATAAAAATTGTTGCAATCTCAATTCCATTGGCATAAATACATGAAAGGTACTTTTAAAACTACATTAACAAAAAATAAGCCCAGCTAATATTTAATAAATTCAATGTTTAATAAATTTAGGTTAGATAATTTCTTTTGATATTTTGTCTGCTTCACAAAATATGTTATGAAAGTAAGTTGTATCAATCTTTGTTTTAAAAATTTCCACAAAATTCAATTCCTTTTCACTGATTCAATATAGAATGAGTTTATATTAAAAAATATATATATATATATAAATCAATAATTTTCAGTTCCTTTCTGCCACTATACTATTCTAAAGAGAAGGTTAGTAAGAAGGTTTTTGAGTCTGTAGAACTTGCTATCAATGGATGATGCATAAACAAAATAGCTGTTTTCTATTCATTTCTAGTTGAAAGGGTCATAGAGTGATTAGTTTTTTTGTGGTCAGTTAATAACACTGGAAAACTTAATCAATTATTTGATTCAGTGAATATGTATGAGAATAAAAAGTAACCAATTTTTGTTTTTTGGTTTTTTCAATTATGAAATATTTCAGTATTTCAGAAAATTAAAGAGAATATTATAGAAAATTACCAAGACTATTAAGCAGTCTGTTCCTCTCCATCTCTAGACAGAACTCTAACCCTGAAACTGGTATATATTTCTTATCCATATTTTTTTATTTTGCTGCATAAGTAGGTATGAATAAAAAATACACTGTTCTGTTTGTCACATTTAACATTTTATACAAATCACAAATCACATCATACACTGAATCTCCTTTTGCAATTTTCTTTTTTTTACTCAATATTAAGGTGTTATGATATGTAACCATAAATATATGCAATTTACTTCATTTTAACTGTTGTAAATTATTTTATCATACAAATATATCAATTTATATATTCATTTCTTACTGATGGACAGATAGGTTGTTTTGAATTTTTCATTATTACAAACAATGATGCAGCGAACATTTGTATATCCCTCCTTATATGCACATATAGGTCTATCTTTAAAGTAGATATCAAGAAGTGGAACTGTCAAATCATATAATATATTTAGGCATGAAAAAGTGATGAAAATTCCACCCCAACAGCAGTGATAAAATTACATTACTTTCCAATCATAAAAAATATTAATACAAGTAAAAAGTTTAAAGTATAAAATGGTAGTTGATTGTTATTTTAAATTTCACCTCACTGATCATTAATGAGGCTGAGCATCTTTTCAAATGTTTATTGGTCATTTAAATTATTTAACCTTTGCATAAATATCTGTTCATCCTTTGCCCATTTTGAGTTAACTCTTTTTCCTTATTAATCCATAGTTACTTTATAGTTCCTGAATGCCAGTCCTTTCTTAATTATAAATCATGTAAAACACCTTTCCTAGTTTGTGGCTTGTAACTTGTAATTTATGGTGTCATATAACTGGATTTTACCTTTTTGTGTGGAATAGAGTAGAAAATCTTTATTTATAACCATGTACTGACAAACCTATCCATTCCAACACTGATTTACAATGCTACATCTAATGTATACTAAGTTCTCACAAATATGTGGGTTTGTTTCTGTGCTCTGTATCTATTCTAATATCTATTTGTTTTTCCCTGTACCAACACCAAAGTATTATAATGAATACAGATTTAAAATGAATCTTGATCTCTGATATAGATCTATGATATACCCTCCTTAATCTTATTCAAAATTTCTTGGCTATTAGTAGCCCTTTGTAGTTCCATGCCAATGTTTAGAAGAGCTTGTCAAATTCACTATAATCTTGTGGGATTTTCACTGATTATATCTAAATATCTTGGGGGGAAAGTTTTACAATACTAAATCTTACCTTCCATGTATTTGTCTTCTTCAATAACTTTGAGTAAAGATGTATACTTTTCTCCATTAAAGCATTACATGTCATTTATTAGATTATTCCTAGGTGTGCAAAGCTTTCTACTATTATTTTGAACAGAATTTTTTCAAAAAATTGTATTTCCTCATTGATTGTTACTGTAGTACAGGAATGCTATTGATTTAGGAGTAGAAGTAACCTCACTAAGCTCTATTTGTTCTAATAATTTATGTGTGTTTTCTCTTCTATTTTTAATGCAGCCAATCATATAACCTAGGGCAAATGTACTTGCTAAAGGTGCTGAAAGTTGATTCTTGTTTTGTTCCTAACTCTAAAGAGAATGTGAGAAGTATTTTGTCTTAAGAATATTTGCTGTAAATTTCTGGTAGATACTCTTTATCAGATTAAAGAATTTCCTTTCCACTCACAGTTTACTAAGAATATTCCTGGTTTACTAAATATTTTATTTGTTTTTGCTTTGGTTTGTTTTTAGGGGTGGCTATTTAATTTTGTCAAACACATTTTCTTCATTTATTAGAACATGTTTTCCTCAACTAATATGACAGTGAATCAAAAAATAGAATATCAAACATTTACATTCTTGAGGTAATTCCAAATTGTTCATGAATCCTTAATTGTAATATACCCACATTTGAGATAAATAAGAAAGATGTTTAAGTTAAAAGAGGAAACCTCAAAAATAACATTACCTTTTTTCTTATTGATTGAATGTATCCACCCTAAGATTCACAGGTTGAAATCCTCTTGCCCACAGTAAAATTGTCAATTAAAAATACAAATTCAAATCAAGAAGAGTATTTGCTGCATGTGGCTAGCCAGTTCTCCCAGCACCATTTATTAAATAGGGAATCCTTTCCCCATTGATTGTTTTCATCGGGTTTGTCAAAGATCAGATGGTTATAGGTGTGTGATCTTAGAATTTCTGATTTCTCTATTCTGTTCCATTGGTCTATGTGTCTGTTCGTGTATTAGTACCATGTTTTGGTTACTATAGCCTTGTAATATAGTTTGAAGTTGAATAGTGTGATGTCTCTAGCTTTCTTCTTTTTGATTCCATATGAATTTCAACAGTTTTTCCTAATTCTGTGAAGACTGTCAATGGTAGTTTAATAGGAATAGCATTAAATCTATAAATTACTTTGAGCAGTATGGCCATTTTCACAATATTGATTCTTCCTATCCATGAGGATGGAATGTTTTTCCATTTGTTTGTATCCTCTCTAATTTCCTGGAGCAGGTTTGTAGTTCTTGAAGAGGTCTTTTACTTCCCTTGTTAGTTGTATTCCTAAGTATTTTGTTCTCTTGATGGCAATTGTGAATGGGAGCTCATTCATGATTTGGTTCTCTGCATGCCTATTGTTGGGGTATAGAAATGCTAGTGATTTTTGCACATTGATTTTGTATCCTGAGACTTTGCTGAAGTTGCTTAGCAGCTTAAGAAACCTTTGGGCTTAAACAGTGGGATTTTCTAGAAACAGGATCATGTAAACAAAGATAATTTGACTTCCTCTCTTCCTAGTTGAATGTGCTTTATTTCTTTCTCTTGCCTGATTGCCCTGGCCAGAACTTCCAATATTATGTTAATAGGAGTGGTGAAAAAGGGCATCCTTGTCTTGTGCCAGTTTTCAAGGGGAATGCTTCCAGCTTTTGCCCATTCAGTATGATATTGACTGTGGACCCCTTCCTTATGCCTTATACAAAAATTAACTCCAGAAGGATTAAAGACTTAAATGTAAAACCCCAAACCATAGAAACCCTGTAAGAAAATCTAAGCAATACCATTCAGAACATAGGCATAGGCAAAGATTTCATGAGGAAAACCCAAAAGCAATTGCATGAAAAGAAAAAAAAATAACAAATGGGATGTAATTAAACTAAAGAGCTTCTACACAGCAAAAGGAATGCTCATCAGAGTGAATAGATAACATACAGAATGGGAGAACATTTTTGCAATCTATCCATCTGACAAAAGTCTAATATCCAGAATCCATAAGGAACTTAAATTTACAAGAAAAAAACCACCCTATTAAAAAGTGAGTCAAGGACATGAACAGACATTCTCAAAAGAAGACATTTATGTAACCAACAAACGTGGAGAATTAGGAATGCTTTTACACTGTTGGTCACAGTGTAATTGGTTCATCCATTGTGGAAGACAGTGTAGCAATGCCTCAAAGATCTAGAGGCAGAAATACTATTTGATCCAGCAATCCCATTCCTGGATATATACCCAAAAGAATATAAATCATTCTGTTATAAAGATACATGCATGCATATGTTCGTCATTGCAGCACTATTCACAATAGCAAAGACATGGAATCAACCCAACTGCCCATCAGTGATAAACTGGAAAAAGAAAACGTGGTACATCTATACCATGGAATACTATGTAGCCATAAAGGAATAAATTAACATCCTTTGCAGGGACATGGCTAGAACTGGAAGCCATTATCCTCAGCAAACTAACACAGGAACAGAAAACCAAACACCACATGTTCTCACTTATAAGAAGGAGCTGAATGATGAGAATACACGAACACATAATGGGGAATAACACACACTGGGGCCTGTTGGAGAGGGTGGGCAGAGGGAGAGCATCAGGAAGAATAGCTAATAGATCCTAGGCTTAATACCTAGGTTGATCTGTGCAGCAAACCACCATGGCACACCTATGTAACAAACCTGTACCTCCTGCACTTGTACCCCAGAACTTAAAAGTTGATGGAAAGAGAAACAAAGAAAAAAAATAAAATACATCTAAAAATGATTCATTCTAGAATATTAATAATGTTACCTTAATAGTAAAAGTATTATAAAATTGTTCATAATTTCAAATTACTAATAATTGCTCACGATTTATTAATATTTTACTTATGATTTTTGCATCCATTCCATGAGCATTTATAATTCTGTGATTTATAATTTTCCTTTCATAAATTATTCCTGTCTGCTTTAGATGTCTAGATTATATTAGACTCAAAGTGAATTTCTATGTTTTCACTGTTTGACTATTCTATGGACATTTATTTAAGGCAGGGGTCTAAGTTTCTTGACAATTTAGTAAAATTTGACAATAAAACCACCCAGGAATGGTCTTCTCTAAATGAGATATTTTAACTACCAACTTTATTTCTTTAATGGTTATGGGTCTATTTGAATTTTCTATTCATTCTTGACCAATTTAGGTATTTGTACGATTAGAGAAAATTGTCTTTTTTAGTACAGTTTTTATAAATATTGACTTTATCTTCAGTTATGCTACTTTTTCCTTTCCAAAATTACATTACTTATTTCTGCTTCCTCTCTTTTACATGAATTAAATTTACCAAGGCTTTATCTATTAATATTTTCAAAGAATCACCTTTTGGTCTGACTAATCTCCATGATTATTTTGGTTTTTAGTTCATTAATTTATGCCCTTAGCTTCATTATTTCATTTCAACTACTTTCTTTGGGCTTAGTCCGTAACATTTTACTGTAACTAAAGTTGAATGCCTGGCTGACAGATTTTCTTTAGCTACTAATTTCAAGTTTGTGAGTTTAAAACTAAAAAAAAAAAAAAAAAAGTTACCTTAGGTGTATCATTCAAGTATTGAAATTTAGTTTTGGTCATAGAGTTGTAAATATTTCATAATTTTCATTCAGATTTCTTCTTATGTCTAATTTTAATTATCCAACCAAATGGGCTTTTAAGTGTATTTTTCCATTATTGTCATGAATTCTATGGCTTTTTGGTCAGAGAATGTGATCTTTATGAAAAATATTCTTTGGTATGTACTGAAAAACTGATTTTTTTTTTTTGAGACAAAGTCTTGCTCTATTGCCCAGGCTAAAGTACAGTGGTGTAATCTCGGCTCACTACAACCTCTGCCTTCTGGGTTCAAGCGATTTTCCGGCCTCAGCCTCCTGAGTAGCTGGGATTACAGGCACTTGCCACCATGCCTGGCTAATTTTTTTGTGTGTATTTTTAGTAGAGACAAGGTTTCATCATATTGGCCAGGCTGGTCTCGAACTCCTGACCTCGTGATTCACCTGCCAAAGTGCTTGGATTACAGGCATGAGCCACTGCGTCCAGCCAAAACTGATCTTTTATCTAGTTACAGTAAGTTGTTGATACATGGTACAAATGTCCCTCGTGTGCTTGAAAAGAATGTATATTCATGTCCACTGGGTACAAAGTCCATTATATCAAATTTGTTTATTATTTTGGTAAATATCTTTACTAACTTAGAATATATGATCTTTCAGTTTCTGAAAGAAGTGAGTTTTTAAACTCTCATTTTAACTGCTGATTTGTCAATTTCTCCTTTCTACTGTTCTGATTGTTTCTGTCACACAGTGCTCCTTCTTGGGTATAAATGGCTCTGAAATAGTAAATCTACTAAATGAATTTTTTGTTCATCTTCATCCACAATCATGCTTTTGGCCTTGAAGTATATTAACAATATTATATTTCTTCCCTTTTGGTTGTTATTTGTCTGTTCTATCTTCTTCTTACACCTTCACCTCTGATCTTCCTATATTATCTTTTAAATGTGATTCTTGTAGCTATATATAATTGGGCTTTGTTTGATTTTTAAAATATCAATCAGAATCTTTAACTTTTATCTGGGCCGGGCGCAGTGGCTCACGCCTGTAATCCCAGCACTTTGGAAGGCCGGGGCGGGTGGATCACGAGGTCAACAGATCGAGACCATCCTGGTCAACATGGTGAAACCCCGTGTCTACTAAAAATACAAAAAATTAGCTGGGCACAGTGGCGCGTGCCTGTAATCCCAGCTACTCAGGAGGCTGAGGCAAGAGAATTGCTTGAACCCAGGAGATGGAGGTTGCAGTGAGCCGAGATCATGCCATTGCACTCCAGCCTGGGTAACAAGAGCGAAACTCCATCTCAAAAAAAATAAATAAATAAAATAAAATAACTTTTATCTGGAAAGTTTAATCTTGTGTAATATTTGTACACACTTCTAATATTATTTCATATTTACTCTTTATTTTTCATTTCTACCTATGTTGTGTTGATAGGTAAAACATTTCTATTTGTTTATTTCTACCACCACTGGATTTATTTCCTTTTTATTTGTGGTTACCCAAAATTTCCACATACATACTTGAACTAATCAAGTCTAAAATTACGTAATACTTCTATTCTCTTCCTAAACAACAGAAGAATCTAATAATGCATTAGTCTCTTTTTCCATTTTCTATAAGTTTTTAGCTTCACCATGTTGTTAAATACTTCCCTAGATTGATATTCATTTTTGTTACTTAATTTTTTTCACAATACATTTAAATTTAACAATATATTTGCCTATTTCCTTTCTCATTATAGTTTCCTGCATGTCAGTCTTTATTTCTGGATTCAGTCTTTTGCTTGCTGAAATATATCCTTTAGTAGTTCTTTCAGCACTACTGAAAGAACTTTAGAGTCTTTAGCTGAAAATGTTTTCCGAGAGGCAAAGACTTTTGGCATTGATACTTATTTTCTCTCAACACTTTCAGTATACTATCTAATCCTGGAATCTACTATTGTTGATCTAAACTTGTCGGCTTGACATTTTTTCTTATATCTTTTCCATTCATAATTTATAAGTTTTTCTCTTTGTCTTTCTTGTTGTATAGTATCATCATAATGTATGTAGGTATCAATTTGTTTTTATTTGTCCTACTTGGGAACTGATACATTCTTCAATTTGTAGACTCACGTCTTTCTTCTTCTATTCTGGAATACTCCAAACCATTGCCTCTTTGAACAATTATTCTCCCTCAGTCTCTTTATTCTCTCTTCTTAAATTCCTATTAGATATATGTTAGACTTTCTTATCTTATCCTACATGTTTATTAACAACTCTTTCAGGTTTTCTATCTCTTTACTTTGCTGTGCTGCATCTCTCTTCAATAGTCTAATTTACTAATTAAGTGCCCAGTAGATTTTGTTTAATGTTTTGTCCATTTGCTTGTTTTCTTTCAATGACTATATTCTTCTTTTCAAAAAGTTCTTTCTTTTTGATTTTTCTTACAGATCTACCAGTTCCTTTTCTCCTCTATCCTATTCTGTTTTTAATTCCTCCTAAGTTTTAATAATCTTAAGCATATTTATTTGATAGTCTCAAATTGTTCTATTATTGAGTTCTTGAAGTTCTGTTTCTTCTAAATGTTGTATCTGCCAAATCTCTCTTATGGATTTTTTTCCTGCATGTGGTTTATTACTTATTATATCCTATCATATTCAGATAGGATACTTAGTGTCCTGGATCTTGTAAAAGTGTTTGCCACAGATTAGTTTTCAAGATTGGTGTTTTCTACTAAGCCTCCAAGTAATTAAATGATCCAGGATAAGTTTTTCATGTTAACTTAGTACTTTTTGGTTACTGCATTTACAGATGGCATCAACATGGACCCTCATACCTGCACCTGGGCAATGTGGGGCATTTGATTTCTCATGATGACAGTTTCTTTCCCATCCCAAGTTCCAGGGAGACAGTAAGCTTTCTCATCATTTCTCAGGGCATGTGGGCAAACATTTTTTAGTCTATGGAAACAAGGAGCACTTCCAGACTCTATTCTTCATGGAGGAATCTTCATTATAACCTCTTCACTTCATATATGCCTGCAGTCACATTTGTTGTCTCCAAACAGATATTAAAGTCTAGCATTAGACCACTAAGCCCTATTCCTATTTGAAAGCCTCTTTGGCAGCCATGATATCATTATCATCCTCCTTATTCTGGTATTGCTTTTTTACTTCATTTCCTCTTCTTTTTAAGTATTAACTCTATTGCGATATAATTCACATCACACAGTTCACCTATTTAAAGTATATAATTCAGTGGTTTCTAGCATATTCACAGAGTTGTGCAACCATTGCCACATGCAATTTTAGAAAATTTTTCTTACCTAAAAAAGATCCCCTGTACCCACTAGCAGTCACTCTCCATTTCCCACTCCCCAGTCTACCTGGCCTCAGGCTACCAATCTACCTTCTATCTCTATGAATTTGCCCTATTCTGGGCATTTCACATAAACAGAGTGAAACAATATATGGTCCTAAGTATCTGGCTTCTTTCACTTAATGTATTTTCAGGGTTCATCCACATGGAAATATGTATCAGTACTTCATTTCTTTTTGTTTCTAAGTAAGATTTCATTGTATGGATAAAACACATTTTATTTATCTATTGAGCAGATGAAAGTCATTTGAGTTATTTCTACTTTTTCACTATTATGAATAATATTGCTGTGAATATTCATGTAGAAGTTTTTGTATGAACATGTTTTTGTTTTTCTTGGATAGATTTGTAGGAGCAGAACTGTAACCCTAGTCCTATTTAATTTCTGATATCTCTGATATTTTCTTCCTTTTGAGTTTGGATAAGAATTAACAATTACATATTGTATTTTATTCAGAATTTCCAGATTGGTTACTGTATGGGGAGGACATCTAGCTGATTCTAGTTTGTTTATGTATATCACTAGTTTTTCTATGACTTTTATTTTCAGACATTTAAAAAATATCTGCATTTTAAAAGAGATCCATTACATTTCCCATTCCAAATAGCAGAGGAAATATAAAACCACATCAAAATTATTTCTTTTCAATATCGTCTTGAAAATCTATCTTAAGAAGATAATAAAATATCTGCCAGAAATGCATTTCTTCATTTTTCTGACCTTTATTAAAAATGTTCTCATGTGTTCGTTGCAGACTGAATTGGTAATAAATTAAACATTGCTCACTTTCGATATTCTCCTATGCTTTTCAGATCTCAACACTTCGATATTTTTAATTTCTTAGATCAACTCATTACTTGATTTATTTTTATTTGCTTTTTTTTTAAATAAAGGAAATTAAAAGTTGATTCAACTACCAGGGCATATCTAATAGTCTGTAGCATGCTTTGAAAGTCTAAAATTTTTATATTTAGTAAAAGAATCAATATTGTTATTTTCTATAATTTTTCATTCTTCAAATAATTACTCTGAAGATACTGAAAAGGAATTTAATTCTAGCTGGATACACACAAGGAGAAGAAATTCAACTTGCAACACAAGAAGCTTAATTCAACTACAAGAAAAACAGCCCACTAAACTGAGGGGTTACAGAAGGCAATAAAGATTCTACCAAACTGAAAATAGATTCTCCTTTAATTTCTCTTAACAAGAAATGAATGAACAACAAACATAGCCCCAATAAAACAGTTACTAGATCATATGAAAAGAGACTAAATCTTTGGGCCTACTGGAAGTTGTTCTTAATCTTCTCTTTTCTTTTTTTTTTAAACGGAGTTTCGATCTTGTTCCCCAGGCTGGAGTGCAATGTCACGAGCTCGGCTCACCGCAACCTCCGCCTCCTGGGTTCAGGCAATTCTCCTGCCTTGGCCTCCTGAGTAGCTGGGATTACAGGCACGTGCCACCATGCCCAGCTAATTTTTTGTATTTTTAGTAGAGACGGGGTTTCACCATGTTAACCAGGATGGTCTCCATCTCTTGACCTCGTGATCCACCCGCCTCAGCCTCCCAAATCTTTTCTTATTATCCTTTTAAATAGCTTCATGTAAATGTAATTCTGTAAGAAAATTCTATAAGCCAATCTTTTATAATCACTAACCAACTGGTATGAAAACAAGTAGTTCAGACTGAAAAAATGTTCGTTTTGTTAAATTTAGATATTGAGCAGTACTGTCAAAAATGAAAAGTTCCAACGCAAATTTCAGAGGCAACAGTGTAATAATGCTAAAGAGCCCTAGCTCAGAAGACACATGAACCAGCATTCAAATCCCAAACTCACTATTTATAATTATGTGACTTGAATGACTTAAACAATTTTCTCATTTATAAAATACCTCTGAAAATTATTGAATGTCCAAATAAGATAAGATATTAATGGAATGAAGGTAGACCAAGATAGCTGAATAGAAACCTCCGGCAATTGTCCTCCCCTCCACAGGAATACCAAATTAACAAGCATCTGCATAAGAAAGCACCTTCATAAGAACCAAAAACCAGGTTAATAATCACAGTACCTGGTTTTAACATCATATGAAGGAAGTGGGCACTGGAGAGGCTTGATTTGCCTACACCATCTCTTCCCAACCCCTAGTGGTGCTACATGGCTCAGAGAAAAGATTTGTGTACTTAGAGGGTAGAAAGAGTACACTGATTGTGGTATTTTGCATGGAATTCAGTGCTACCCTGTCACAGTGGAGCAATAGTGCAGCATTCAGCCAGTGCCCATGGAGGGAGCATTTAAACCAGCCCTAGCTAGAGGGGAATAATCACCCATCCCAGTGGTCAGAACCTGAATTCTATCTAGCCCTACCACCACAGCTAAAGTGCTCTGGTGTTCTAAACAAACTTCAAGGGCTGTCTGGGCCACAGGAATAGAATTCCTGGGCAAGTCCTGGTGCTGTGCTCAGAGTCAGTAGACTTGGGGTGCATGTGGCTCAGTCAGACACCAGTGCAGACAGCCAAGGCAGCGCTTGCATTGTCTCTCCCTCAACTCCAGGCAGCACAGCTTGCAGCTTTGGCAGAGATTCCTTCCACTGGAGGAAAGGAGAGGGGAGAGTAAAGAAAACTTTGTCTTCCAATTTGGGTACTAGCTCAGCCAAAGTAAAATAAAGCACCAAGCAGACTGCCAAAGTCCCTGATTCCAGGCCTTGGCTCCCGGATGACATTTTGACACCCACCCTGGGCCAGAAGGGAACCCACTGCCCTGAAGGGAGATTCCCAGGCCTAGCAAGATGAATCACAACTTGACTAAAGAACGTTTGGATATGGAATAAACATTAGCAGCAGCCAGGCAATAGTTACCACAAACCTTATGCAAGACCCAGTACTGTGCTGGCTTCAATTCTGACCCAGCACGGTCTGGTGGTAGTCACCCCTCTCCCCACTCCAGACAGCTGAGCATGGAGAGAGAGGTTTTATTTGTGCAGGGGTAAGTAAGTGAAGAGAGCAAGAGTCTCTGTCTACCAATCCAAGGAATTCTCCTGGATCTTACCCAAGACTACCATTGTGATATCTTGATGAGTCTGCAAGAATCCCAGCATTATAGGGCATGGAGTGCCCCTAATTCATATATGGCTGCAGTGACCAGAATTGGATCACACACCCAATTCTCTTTGAATATCGGAAAGCTTTCCGAAGAAGGACAGGTACAAACAAACCCAGGCAAGGAAAACTACAATAAATATTTAACTTTTCTATGCCCAGACACTAATGAACATCCATAAGCAACAAGACCATCCAGAAAAACATGACCTTACCAAACAATCAAATAAGGTACCAGTGACCAATCCCAGAGAGACAGATATATGTGACTGTATTAGTCTGTTTTCACACTGATACCTGAGACCGGGCAATCTACAAAAGAAAGAGGTTTAATGGACTCACAGTTCCATGTGGCTGGGGAGGGCTCACAATCATGGTAGAAAGTAAAAGCATGTCTCACATGTTGGCAGACAAGAGAATAGAACTTGTGCAGGGAAACACTCCTTTATAAAACCATGAGTTCTTGTGAGACTTATTCACTGTTATGAGAATTGCATGGGAAAGACCCAAACCCATGATTAATTATCTCCCACTGGATCCCTTCCACAATATGTGGGAATTATGGGAGCTACAATTCAAGATGAGATTTGGCTGGGGACACAGCCAAACCTTATCAGTGATTTTAAAGAAAGAGAATTCAAAATAGCTGTGTTAAGGAAGCTCAATGAAATTCAAGATAACACAGAGAAGGAATTCAGAATTCTATCAGAAAAATGTAACAAAGAAATTGAAATAATTTTTAAAAATCAAGTCAAAATTCTGGACCTGAAAAATTCAACTGAAATACTGAAGAATATATCAGAGTCTGTCAACAGGAAAATTGATCAAGCAAAAGAAAGAATTAGTAAGCTTGAAGGCAGTCTATTTCAAAACACACAGTCAGAGAAGACAAAGGAATAAAAGAATGAAAAAGAATAAAACATGCCTACAAGATCTAGAAAATATCCTAAAAAGAACAAATCTAACAGTTACTGGCCTTAAAGAGAAGGTAGAGAGAAATCAGGGTAGAAATTTATTCAAAGGGATAATAACAGAGAACTTCCCAAACCTAGAGAAAGATATCAATATTCCAGCACAACAAGGTTATAGACCACCAGGCAAATTTAACTCAAAACAACAACAGCAACGACAACCTCAAGACATTTGAGGTACCTAAAAGCAGCAAGAGAAAAGAAACAAACAACATACAATGGAGCTTCATTAGGTCTGGCAGCTGACATCTGAGTGGAAACTTTACAGATCAGTAGAGAGTTAGCATGACACATTGAATGTGCTGAAGGAAAAAGCTTTTATCCTAAAATAGAATAACCAGCAAAAATATCCTTCAAACATGAAGGAGAAATACAGACTTTTCCAGACAAACAAAAGCTGAGGGATTTAATAAACATCACACTTGTCCTACAGGGGGAAAAAAGAAAAAGGACATTAATAAGCAATATTAAATATATGAAGCCAGCTGGGCATGGTGGCTCACACTTGTAATCCCAGCACTTTGGAAGGCTGAAGTAGGCAGATCATTGGAGGTCCGGAGTTCGACACCAGACTGAGACCAACCGAGACCAACATGGTGAAACCCTGTCTCTAGTAAAAATACAAAAAATTAGCCAGTGTGGTGGAATACACCCTGTAATCCCAGCTTCTTGGGAGGCTGAGGCAGGAGAATTGCTTGAACCTGGGAGGCAGAAGTTGCAGTGAGCCAAGATTGTGCCATTGTACTCCAGCCTGGGTGACAAAAGCAAAACTCCACCACAGAAAAAAAAAGAAATATCTGTGTCTGAAGCCTCAAAATTCACTGGTAATAGTAAGTACACAGAAAAAGACAGAATATTGTAACATTTTATTTGTAGTATATAAACTACTTATAACTAGAGTATAAAGACTAGAAGATGACTGAACAAAAATAATAAGTTTTCAAGACATAGATGGATAAGATATAAACAGTAACAACAAAAAGTTAAAAGTGTGTGGACAAAGTTAGAGTGTAGAGTTTTTATTCATTTTCTCTTTGTTTGTTTATGCAATCAGTATTAAGTTGTCATCAGTTAAAAATAATGAGTTATAAGGCATTGTATGCAAGACTTATGGTAACCTGAAACCAAAAAACCTACAATGGATACACAGCAAATGAAAAGCAAGAAATACAACTAAAATACACCACTAAGAAAATCACCTTCACTAAAGGAGGACAGGAAGTAAGGTAAGAAGGAAGCAAAGACCATAATACAACCTGAAAACAAATAACAAAATGGCAAGAATAGTTCCTTACTCATCAATAACACTGAATGTAAATGGACTAAACTTTCCAATCAAAAGACAGAGTAGTGAAATGTATTACTATAAATGAGACTCAGTGATCTGTTGTCTACTAGAAACATACTTCACATATGAAGACAGACAGACTGAAAATAAAGGGACAGAAAAAATATTCCATGCCAAATGAAACAAACAAAAGAAAAACCAGGAGTTGCTAAACTTATATCAGACAAAACAGATTTCAGGACAAAAACTATGAGAAAAGATGAAGATTACTATATAATGATAAGGGGGTCAATTCAGCAAGAGCATATAACAATTTTAAATATATATGCATCCAACACTAGAGCACCCAAACATATAAAGCAAATATTTTTAGAGCAAAATAGAGAGATAGAGCCTAATACAATAATAGTTGGAGACTTCAGTATTGGACAGATCACCCCGACAGAAAATCAACAAAAAAGTGTTGGACTTAATCTGCACTATGGACCAAATGGACCTCACAAATATTTACAGAACATGTTATCCAATGGCTGCAGAATACACATTCTTCTCCTCAGGACATGGGTCATTTTCAAGGAGAGACCATATGTTACGCCATAAAACAAGTCTTACAAAATTCAAACCAAAATAAAAAATGATGTCTAGTATCTTCTCTGACCACAATGGAATAAAACCAGAAATCTATAACTAGAGGAATTTTGGAAACTACACAAATACACAAAAATTAAACAATAGGCTCCTGAATAACCAGTGAATCAATGAAAAAATTAAGAAGAAAACTGAAAAATTTATTGAAACAAATGAAAAAAAATGAAACAAAAGAATACACATTCTTCTCCTCAGGACATGGGTCACATTCTCAAGGAGAGACCATATGTTACGCCATAAAACAAGTCTTAAAAAATTTTTAAGATCTACCAACCAAATGGAGAGCAAAAATAAATAAATAAATAAATAAAAAGCAGGAGTTGCAATTCTTGCATTTGATAAAATAGATTTCAAAGCAAAAAAGATATAGTGGTAAAAGGATCAATGCAACAATAAGAGCTAACGATCCTAACACCCAGATACATAAGACTTATAAAGAGATTTAGACTCAATGAGACAGAAAATTAATAAGGATATCCAGGACTTGAACTCAGATCCGGAACAAGTAAACTCAATAAATATTTATAGAGCTCTCCATTTTAAATACACAAAATATACATTCTCCACCTTAAATACAAAAAATTTTGATCGGCCATTATTGATACCCATTTTTAGAATAAAGCAATATTCCCGTTCTCTCTCCCTCTTTTTCTTCCTCTTTCTTTCTCTCCTTCACTCTTTTTTTCTTTCAGAAAAAAAAAATAGAAACAAATGAAAACGGAAACATGCCAAAACCTAAAAGATACAGCAAAAGCAGTATAAAGGAAGTCTAGAGCAGTAAGAGCCTACATCAAAAAAGTAGAAAAATGTCAAATAAACAACCTAACAATGTATCTTGAAGACCTAGAAATGTAGGAGCAAACCAAACCCAAAATTAGTACAAGAAAAGAGATAATAAACATCACAGCAGAAACAAATAAAATTTAAATTAAAACATGCAAAAGATCAACTAAATGAAAAGTTAGTTTTTTGAAAAGATAAAATTGACAAACCTTTACCCCAACTAAGAAAAAAGGAAGACTCAAATAAATAAAACCAAAGATGGAAAAGGAGACATTACAACTGTTACCACAGAAATACAAAGGAACATCAGGTGCTACCATAAGCAACTATATGCCAATAAACTGGAACACCAAGAAGAAATGGAGACATTCTTAAACACACACAATCTACCAAGATTGAACAATGAAGAAATACAAAATGTAAACAAACCAATAACAAGTAACGAGATTGACACTATAATAAAAAGTCTTCAGCAAAGAAAGACCTGTGCCCTGATTGCTTGCCTGATGAATTTGACCAAACATTTACAGAAGAACTTATACCAGTGCTACTCAAAACATTCTCAAAAATAGAGGAGGAGGGAATACTTCCAAACTTGTTCTACAAGGCGACTATTACTCTGATACCAAAACCAGAGAAAGTCACATCAAAAAAAGGAAACCACAGGCCAATATCCTTGACAAATGTTGATGCAAAAATCCTTAACAAAACAGTAGCAAGCCAAACTCAACAACACATTATAAAGAGCATTCATCATGACCAAGCCGGATTTGTGCTACGGATGCAAGGATGGTTAAACACATGTACATCAGTCAATGTGATACACCATATCAACAGAATGAAAAACAAGAGCCATATGATCATTTCAATTGATGCTGAAAAAGAATTTTATACAATTCAATATTGCTTCATGATGAAAACCCTTAAAATAATGAGGATAGCTGGACACAGTGGTGCATGCCTATAGCCCCAGCTACACAGGAAACTGAGGCAAGAGAATGGCTAGAGCTCAGGCATTCTGGGTTGTAGTGCACTATATTGAGTAGGTATCTGCACTAAGTTCAGCATCAATATGGTTATCTCCCAGAAGTGGGGAACCACCAGGTTGCCTAAGGAGGGGTGAACTGACCCAGGTCAGAAACAGAGCCAGTGAAAACTCCTGTGTTGATCAGCAGAGAGACTGCGCCTGTGAAGAGCCACTGCACTGTGATATGTTGTCTACAAGAAACATACTTCATCTACGATGATACATAGACTGAAAATAGAAAAAATATTCGATTCCAAATGAAGCAAACAAACAAACAAATAAAAAACAGTCACTATTTTTATATCAGATAAAATAGATTTCAAGACAAAAATGATACAGCCTGGCAGCAAAATGAGACTCCATATTTAAAATAAAAATAAATAAGTAAATTTTTAAAACACTGAGTATAGAAGTACTATACCTCAACACAGTAAAAGCCATATATAACAGACCTATAGCTAGTATCATACTTGTTGTGTTAGTCCATTCTTGTACTACTATAAAGAAATATCTGAGACTCAGTACTTAATAAAGAAAAGAATTTTAACTGGTTCATGGTTCTGCATGCTGTATAGGAAGCACGATGCTGGCATTTTCTTGGCTTATAGGGAGGCCTCAGAAAACTTAAAATCATTGCAAAAGACAAAGAGGGAATGAACACTTCACATTTTCAGAGCAGGAGAAAGAGAGAGGCAGGAGAAAGAGATGCACCACCAACTTTTAAACAACCAGAATTCATGAGAACTCACTTACTATCATGAGACCACCACCAAGGGGGAAATCCATCCCCATGATCCAGTCACCTCCCAAATAGGATCACATTGAGTTACATAGCTTCTTCAACCCTGGGGATTAGAATTAGACATGAGATTTGGGCAGGGACACAGATCCAACCCATATCAATACTGAATGGGAAAAACTGAAAGCCTTTCCTCCAAGATCTGGAACAAGGCAAGGATACACAATTTCACCTCTGTTATTCAACACAGTACTGGAAAGCCTACCTAGAGCACTTGGATAAGTGAGAGAAATGAAGAGTATTCAAATTGGAAAGGAAGATATTCAATTATCCTTGTTTGCAGATGATACAAGCTCATACTTGAAAAAAATACTAAGGAATCCAACAGAAACCTATTAGAACGGATCAACAAATTCAGTAAAATTACAGGACACAAAATCAACATACAAAAATCAGTAGCATTTCTATATGTCAACAGTGAACAATCTGAAAAAGAAATTTAAAAATTAATCCAATTTATAACAGCAGCAAATAAAATAATATACATAAGAATAAACTTAACCAAAGAAGGGAAAGATCTCTGCAATGAAAACTATAAAACACTGATGTAGGAAATTAAAGGGGACACTAAAAAATGGAAAGATATTCCATGTTCATTGATTGGAACAATTAATGCTGTTAAAATGTCCATACTGCTGCAATCTACAGATTAAATGCAATCCCTGTCAAAATACCAATGACATTCTTTACAGCAATAGAAAAATAATCCTAAAAATTTTTTTTTTTTTTTTTTTTTTTGAGACGGAGTTTCGCTCTTGTTGCCCAGGCTGGAGTGCAATGGCCCGATCTCGGCTCACCGCAACCTCCGCCTCCTGGGTTCAGGCAATTCTCCTGCCTCAGCCTCCCGAGTAGCTGGGATTACAGGCACGCGCCACCGGGCCCAGCTAATTTTTTGTATCTTTAGTAGAGACG
>CM052652.1:4289022-4357676 GCA_028533165.1 Leontopithecus rosalia | reverse complement strand
AATAATCCTAAAATTTATATGAAACCACAAAGACCCAGAATAGCCAAAGACATCCTGAGTAAAAAGAAAAAATTTGAAGTAATCATATTACCTGACTTTAAATTATACTACAGAGGTATGTAACTGAAACAGCATGGTACTAGCATAACAGACACATAGACCAATGGAACAGAATGGAGAACCCAGAAACAAATCCATACATCTACAGTGAACTCATTTTTGGCAAAAGTGTCAAAACCATACACTGGGGAAAGGACAATCTCTTCAATAAATGGAGCTAGGAAAACTGGATATCCATATGCAGAAGAATGAAAGTAGACCCCAATCTCTTGCAAAAATCAAATAAAAATGGATGAAGAATTAAATCTAAGACCTCAAACTATGAAACTACTAAAAGAAAGCATTGGAAAAACTCTCCAAGACACTGGTCAGGGCAAAGACTTCTTAAGTAATTCTCCAAAAGCATAGGCAACCAAAGCAAAAATAGGACAAATAGGATCACACTGAGTTACAAAGCTTCTTGTGCAGCAAAGGAAATGGTCAACAAACTGAAGACACAACCCACAGAATGGGAAAAAGTATTTGCAAACCATCCATCTAACAAGGGATTGATAAATAAAATATATGAGTTCAAACAACTCAGGAAAAACCCTAATAATCTGATTATAAAATGAAAGAAAGATCTGAATAGAAATTTCTTAAAAGAAGATATGCAAATGGCATACAGGTAAATGAAAAGGTACTCAACATCACTGATGATTAGAGAAATGCAAATCAAAACTACAATGAGCTATCACCTCACTCCAGTTAAAATAGCTTCTATCCAAAAGATAGACAATAACAAATGCCAGCGAGTACGTGGAGAAAAGGGAACTCTTGTACACTGTGGGTGGAAACGTAAATTGGTAAAACCACTATATAGAACTGTATGGAGTTCCAAAAAAAAAAAAAAACTAGAAAAACCATATAATCCACCAATCCTACTGCTAGGTATATGCCCTAAAGAAAAAAAATCCATTTATCAAAGAGAGGTTTGCGCTCCCATTTTTTTGTAGCTCTATTCACAGTACCTAAGATTTGGAGGCAACCTAAGTGTTCATCAATAGACAAATGGATAATGTGGTATACACACACACACAATAAAGTACTGTTCAGCCATTAAAAAGATGAATGAAGTTCTGTCATTTTTAATAACATGGATGAAACTAGAGCACATTATTTTAAAGTGAAATAAGCCATGCATAGAAAGACAAACTTCCCATGTTTTCATTCATAATTCATGTCTAAAAACTAAAGATTAAAACAATAAAATTCATGGAGAGAGAGTAGAAGGATGGTTACCAGAGGCTGGGAAGGGTAGTGGGAAGTGGGGAAGGGAATGGTTAACGGGTACAAAAACTAGTTAGATAGAATGAAGATGAGCCAGGCGCAGTGGCTCAAGCCTGTAATCCCAGCACTTTGGGAGGCCGAGGCAGGTGGATCATGAGGTCAAAAGATCGAGACCATCCAGGTCAACATGGTGAAACCCCGTCTCTACTAAAGATACAAAAAATTAGCTGGGCATGGTGACACGTGCCTGCAATCCCAGCTCCTCAGGAGGCTGAGGCAGGAGAATTGCCTGAACCCAGGAGGCGGAGGTTGCGGTGAGCTGAGATCGCGCCATTGCACTCCAGCCGGGGTGACAAGAGTGAAACTCCGTCTCAAAAAAAAAAAAAGAATGAAGATGTAGTATTTGATAGCACAACAAGATGACTATAGTCAACAATAATTTATTGTTCATTTTTTATTAACTAAAAGTGTAATTGTAATATTCATAATACAAAGAAATGATAAATGCTTGGAGTGATTGACACACCATTCACCCTGTTGTGGTTACTACACATTGCCTGTAACAAAGTATCTCATGTACCCCATAAATATATACACTGACTATGCACCCATACAAATTAAGGATAAAAATGAGTTTTAAAAGATAATATGTTGTACTAAATAAGTTCTAATCAGTGGGGCAAGGCTGAAATAGCTCTATATTCAGACCAATATATTTTGAAAAACTGGGAATATCTACCATCAGTTAAACTTGTTAGAGTTTTAGTGAAGATGCAGAATCGTACATGCAGTGAGAAAGAAGAATATGTTTACCTGGAAAGGCAGGCTTTAGTAACAGCACTGTGAAGATTTTCATTAGGATACTGTGATAGCCGACGAGAAATCCGTAACAGTTGTCTGGTAGAAAGTGATGCTGCCAATGATTGTGCCTGTCAAAAGACAAATACATTGTGTTAAGAGTCTTGTTTCAACTTGCTAACATCCCTTTAGATGGATATCACAGCAGAATTCATTACTCCTGAAGGGGTAAAGCCAAACTTAAAATAAGTATGTGCTGTTAATTAATTATAAATAAAAATAAACAGAAACCAATTTACACTTAAAACATCCTTGGAGATAGTTTTTAAAAATCTATTTAAAATATTTATCAATTAAATTTAATTAATGTACCTCAATTGTGCTAAGTTGGAAGTGGGAGGGGCAATGGGGAGAATGTTACATAACACAGGTCACACTTGACTTAGGCTGTACAATTGACTGTTCACTTTTTTCTGCTTACATAAAGCCAAGCTGTTAAGATATCATGAAAATGCTTAAAGCTTTAAGCAAATTTGTGATTTCTAAAATAGCCAAAAAGAGTTGTGAACAATTTAGGCTGTTGACCATAGAGGTGTAAACCAATTTGTCACTTGTGCTACAGTTTGCTGTTTTGAATCCTCCTATGCTGTCAGAATAATTTCACTTTGTTATCTTGCATTTCCCAAAATTCCATGAATAGAGTTGCTAGTATAGAAGTCAGGACATGGTAAGTACTCAAAAATACTTGTTGATTTGAAATTCTTTTGGCAGGCAGCATAATATAATGGTAAAGTTTATAGGCTTCGGAATCAGACAAGTCAGTATCCCATTTACTAGCTGCATGACCTCGGCAAATTACTTAACCTTTTTAAGCCTCAGTTCCCTCACCTTTAAAATGGTATTAGTAGGGCCGGGTGCGATTGCTCACGCCAATAATCCCAGCACTCTGGGAGGCTGAGGCAGGTGGATCATGAGGTCAAGAGATTGAGACCATCCTGGTCAACATGGTGAAACCCCGTCTCTACTAAAAATACAAAAATTAGCTGGGCACGGTGGCGCGTGCCTGTAGTCCCAGCTACTCGGGAGGCTGAGGCAGGAGAATTGCCTGAACCCAGAGGCGGAGGTTGCGGTGAGCCGAGATCGCGCTATTGCACTCCAGCCTGGGTAACAACAGCAAAACTCCGTCTCAAAAAAAAAATGGCAGTAATGCCCTCACCTTTAAGGTTGTTATAAAAGTTAAATTAGAAAATGATTCTAAAGCACTGAGCACATGTCACACATATATGGGTGCTCAACAAATGGCAGCAATTATTATTTAAAAAGTCAGCCTCTTCAAACTGAAAACAAACCCAGCAGAGAAAAGTGACAGGACCTACACATTAGCATACATTTAGTAAATAAGATTATTACTGGCCTAACTCCTAACTTAGATCAGCAGCATTAGAAGACAGTGATTTTCACCGAAAACCAGAGGAACAAATCACTTTTGAAGCAACCAGACCTTTGGGAGGGCAAGGCAGGTCAGTGTGAAATGTCACAGAGGGTAACGAGGGCAGTAAAGTGGCCCTGAGCACTCAAGAGCCTGGAGAAGGGGACTTTATGAAATTAACAAAGGGTTCAGAATGGATGAGGGGAGAATGTCAAAGACAAACTGCACATTTGCTTGTTTTATTGTTCCGCTAAGGCCATCACTGTATGTCCCAAAGAAGAAAAAAATTAATTTACGTATCCTTCCTTGTCTATTTCACATCTCCATGAGATATTGGTCTGCTTTTAGTATTATATTTCAGCTACCATTATATTTATACCATTATATAACATTACCAATAACATTACCATTATGTTTCCTTTGGGAATTACGTGGAAAGCATGACCACCACATATCCTTTCTTCTATTAAAAAACACCTTCTAAGTTTCAAAGAACTCATTTATAAGCAAGTATTTGGCCCATTCTTGTTTTCAATTAATTTGCATTCCAGACATGGAGACAATATTCAAATATAATAAAGTCATAAATTACAATTCAAAATACTTTAATGCTAAAATAAATGGAACAGTAGACAGCTGCTGTAGGCACTGAAAGTATTCAAATGGACAACAGACATGCTCTGATCAAAGGAATGAAAGCAAAAGGAATGGAACCACAAGCAGAACATGAGGAAACCAGACCTTCTTTACTAGAAGGTCCTGCTGGAAGGCTTGCTCTCAAACAACAAAGACCTATGAATGACACTCTGAGGGGTTTGGCTTTATTCTTAAAGGAAATAGGACTCTGCTTTCAAAGTCATAACATGCTTTTAAAATCAGATTATTACTAGCCTACCACCTAATTTAAATTAGCAGCAGTATATAAAGTAGTTGAAGGACAGAGAGAACTGAGACAGGAAACAGAAAGCTACTTCAATAATCTGCCTATAAAAGGAAACAGACCTACGGTAAAGTAATAGCAACAAGAATGGAGAGATGGGATACAGTAAACTTGGCAACTGACTTGCTATGAGAAAGAAAGACATATTGAGGATGAAATTCAGCCCGTATTATTGATATCAAAAGTCAAATATAACTGAGAAATTCCCATTTTTAATACCTAGGACCATGACAAATTCCTATTTTAATCATTAAAATATTTGACAAATGACTCCAGCCAGAGGATTCTTATGAGTCCAATCAAACCATAGGGTAATTTTGTTTTAGGGTACAACATTCTAATCTCATTCTAAGCATGATACTGAAATCAGGCTTCACATTTCATTCCAGTGATCAATAAGGACTGCTCATATATTTGAACACCAATTCTCCAGTTTTTCTAGTTATAAGCATCAAAATGCTTTGCAATAATAACCAGGGTTGAGAAAATCAGAGATAAGTTTTGTGTTGAGCCATTTAAGGGCTGAAGAAAGAGTTTGCTAATCTCTCACATTGTTAAAAATAGAGAGTGTACTTTAATTTTAAAATTCCTGATATATTTAACACTTACGATATAAAATTTCTAACTGTAGTTTTATCTTGCAAAAAAAAAGCAGGGTAAAGATATGAATTGCATTGCCTTAGTTATCGTGGTTATACAGTTTAAGAGTACACCTTAAAGGGTTTTTTCATATTAGCATGATTAGTAATACTTCAGCCTAGTTCTCATCAGAAATTATTAAACATTATTTTTCTATTCTTCATTTTTATAAAAGAATGACAATGTAGCATGTTCTAAAGGAGAAAAAACTCTAGGCACAATCTGTTAATAAAATTGTAATTAATGATTTATTCATTAATTCACCAAAGATTTAAGTGTCTACTATGTGCCAGGCACCAGGCTGGAAAATGGGAATAAAGGAACAATTAAGACTCAGTCTCAAGGAGTTCAAATAGCAACCGGGGAAATAAAAGTAAACTGTAATACAACTGCAATAGGTCAACATTAGAAATATATGTCAAGTGTCATGAACGCAAATTAGTTACTGCAGCCTAAGGGGGCTGAGAGAGACTTGAGAGAAGAGGGAAACTAAGGGACAAGTGGATGGAGAGAAAAAGCACATTCCAGGCATTAGCTAAGGCAGAGACATTTGAGTATAGGCGGGATTAGAAAACAGCAAACAGGGGCCAGGCGCGGTGGCTCACGCCTGTAATCCCAGCACTTTGGGAGGCCGAGGCAGGTGGATCACGAGGTCAAGAGATCGAGATCATCCTGGTTAACATGGTGAAACCCCGTCTCTACTAAAAATACAAAAAATTAGCTGGGCATGGTGGCGCATGCCTGTAATCCCAGCTACTCAGGAGGCTGAGGCAGGAGAATTGCCTGAACCCAGGAGGCGGAGGTTGCGGTGAGCCGAGATCGCACCATTGCACTCCAGCCTGGGCAACAAGAGTGAAACTCCGTCGGAAGGAGGGAGGGAAGGAGGGAAGGAGGGAAGGAGGGAAGGAGGGAAGGAGGGAAGGAGGGAAGGAGGGAAGGAGGGAAGGAGGGAAGGAGGGAAGGAGGGAAGGAAGGAAGGAAGGAAGGAAGGAAGGAAGGAAGGAAGGAAGGAAGGAAGGAAGGAAGGAAGGAAGGAAGGAAACAGCAAACAGCTAACTGTGGGAAGAGCTGAGGATGATTCAAGAGAGTTTGCAGAAACTGAGGCTAGATGCGCAGCTTAGGGTCAGAGGGAACTCGGCAGGCAGGTTTAGCAGACTGTCTTCAGCCTACAGGCAAAAAGAGTCCATCTCTTAATGGTTTAAACAAGGGGAAGAACTTAGGAAATGGATCTTGGGAAAGATCATTCCAGGGACAATATGGAAGATTCATCCATCCATTTATTTAACAGACACTTGTAGAATACACTGCAAATCCCTAACTTTGTACCCTAGAGTATTCCCAGCAGAATGCTGCAGTAAGAATACCGTGCAAAGCAGGAATACCTACTGTGCGAACTTCCAGATGCTGAGGAGACTACAGGCAACAAAGCAAAAACCCCTGCAATCCCGGAACTGAAATCCGAGTGAAGGAAGATAGACAACAAAAAAAATAAGTAAAACATACATTATGTCAAAGAGTAAGAAGACTTCTAAAGACCCTTAAAGCAGAAAGAGGGAGAGAAATAAAATGGGACAGAATTTTGATTCTAGAGTGCTTTAGGAAGGCCTCACAGAAAAGGTGAGCACCTGAGCAAATCACACGGAGGAAAGTGAGCGAACATGCAGACATCCAGGGAAGAATCATCTAGCAGAGGAAACACCAACTGGCAAAGGCCTTGGGCAGGCACAAGTATGTTCAAGGAACCACGAAGACACCAGTGTAGCAAGAAACAATGGGTAAAGGAGAAAGTATTTGGAGATGAGGTCCCAGAGAGGTAATTTACAGGGTACCTGTGACAGCTAGAAAGTTACCACACCCACCCTCCAAAAAAATTCACATCCTAATCTCTGGAAACTGTCAGTTACTTTCTATGGCAAAATTGACTTTGCAGATAAAAGTAAGGTAAGGATTTTGAGATGTGGAGATTATGTTGCACTATGTGTGGACCCTCAATGCAATCTTATATGTCCTTGAATGAGAAGGAAAGAGGGAGATTTGACACAAACACCGGAGAGAAAGTGATATAAAGATGAAGGCAGGATTGATACAGTGAGTCCACTAGTCAAGGAATGCTGGCAGCCACCACAACCCAGAAGAAGCAAGGAATAGATTCTCCCCTGGAGCCTCCGAGGGAGTACAGCTCAGACATACTGATTTGAGACTTTTGATTCTGGCTCAGTCATACTGATTTGAGACTTTTGTTGTCCAGACAAAAAGAAAATAAATTTCTACTATCTTAAGCTTACTATTACCATATTACCTTACGGTAACTTATTAGACAGCAACAGGAAATTACTAGAGTCATATGATGAATGAATTATTGGTAAAGAAGGCAGTCAAGAGGATATAATACTCTAGAAGAAAGATTACAAAATCCACTACTAGGACAGATACTGACAATAGATAAGAGCAGATGAGACATAAGGTTGCTTAATTGGTGAAATTTGCTTTCAGATTAAGACAGAAAGAAAGCAAGAAATCAACAGTGATGTTAAGGTTTCTAATTCAGGTAATTTGGCAGATAGATGATTAACAAAGCCAGGAGATTAAATCAAGAATAGGAACAGATTTAAAGTGGAAAGACAGTTTAGCTGTACAAGATCATGTGAATTTGCAATAATCTCAGAATATTCAGGTGAAAAGTGAAAGAAATTAACATTTAGCCAGTAGTTACTAAGAAGGAGATTCTTTACACCCATTTTTATGTTTAATCATTGAGACCATTTTACGAGTTAGATTGTACTGTTCCCATTTTACAGATGAGAACATTGAAACACAGAGTTAAACGGTGACAGCCTTTATCTTTCTCACATGCCATCCAGGAAGGGAAATACAAGTCAATCAGAAATGAAAGGTTAGAAGCTGAAGATAAAGATGCAGGCATTAACTTGTAGTGAGTACTTGAAGTCATAAGAATAGATAACACTGCTCAGCACAGGAGACAGACGGGACAGAGCAGAACCCCAACGAACATCAAGTGCTTCTCTGGAGCTACAAGTTGCTTTCTACAACATCAGCTAGGAGGAGCTGGAAGAAATGTTAAAATCACTGAAATCAGAGTAAAACATATGCATAGAACAAAGGCATAGCATAAGCGATTCTGAAAAATAAAATACCAGCTTAAAAAATAGATTTTAAGTACTGAATTTTAAGAAAAGAAAGCCAGCAGCATATCAACAATAGAAATCTTGTGGAAAAAAGCCTAGACTTACCGTTGGATCCTGTGTTTCTCTGAGTTTGTGTGTAAATGATAATAATTTATCCAGAGCTTCCTGAGGTACATTTGGGACCTATTTTATGAGAGAGTTGAGGACAAACAGAAAGAATAAATTACAATATCTAATTAATAATCAGAAATTATGAAACTTAGAAAATAATATTAGAATTACATTTTTAGAAAGGTCACTGATTGTTGGTTACATGTTTAACTGACGGATAAAGTTGCTTATTCAACCTTTTAGGAAACACTGAAACCCCTGCTTTCTCTTTAAGACTCAGGTAACTTAAACCAAGACACTCTTCTCCATATACAATTCTATCACCAAGATAAAACTGAAGGGAGCCTTTACCACAATTTACAACTGGCCTATAGTGTACCCGTAAACAACTTTCATGTATCATCACTTCCTATTTTGCCAGCTTCAAGATGATATTTGAAGTACTAATTAGGCGTTTTCTTACTGAAACCTAGTTCCTTTATTTAGCGGCAATCTTACATGCATATCTAAGTGACATAAGGTACATTTGTTTAAAGAATGGATACTCAAGGTGTCAATTTTTACAAAAACATGTAAAACACATACTTGAGAGGTACAATCAACATATCAATGAATTCAGAAGAGCAGTTGCTCAAATAACACCCATCGATTGCTTGTAACTATCCAAGCTTTAATTAAGTACTTGATTAAGCTATAAGCAATTTTTATTTAAGCAATAATAAATTTAAGGTTTTAATTTTAAAAGATCAAAAAACAAGATCTTAAAATAATGACTAGGACAATATGTCCATTTTAAAAACATACTGCTCAGGGTTTCATGGGTCATTTAAGTAATTAGAATTTTTTTCAGTGCTAAATCCTAGCCCATATAGACTTTATTTCATTTATTCTTTAAATCAATCCTATGATATGATAAATAGTATTATCCCCATTTTTAGATGAGGAAACTATGAGTGAGTAATTTACTCAGATCTGGAAGCTAATAAGTAGTGGATTTGCACTAAGAGCCAAGTTGTTAAACTCTAAAACCTAAGCCCTTATTTACAACCATGCTCACAAGACCCAAAATTAATCAGTTCATTCGGATGTTCCAAAGGGAATAAATGCGTTTAAGTAGAAAGTTAATAATTAGTGATATAGAACAGCACTGTCCAATAGAACATTCTATGATGATGAACATTGTATTTATGCTGTTTAATATGGTAGCCAAAAGCTCCCATGTGGATACTGAGTACATGAAAAGTGACTGAGAAACTGATTTTTTTTTTTTTTGAGACACAGTCTCTTTCTGTTGCCCAGGCTGGAGTGCAGTGGCACAATCTTGGCTCACTGCAACCTCTGCCTCCTGAGTTCAAGCAATTCTTCCACCTCAGCCTCCTGAGTAGCTGGGATTACAGGTATGCAACACCACGCCCAGCTAATTTTTTTGTATTTTTAGTAGAGATGGGGTTTCACATGTTGGCCAGGCTGGTCTCAAACTCCTGACCTCAGGTGATCTGCTCGCCTCGGCCTCCCAAAGTGCTGGGATTACAGGTGTGAGCCACCACCCCAGGCCGAATATTTTTAAAAATTAATTTAACATGGCTGGGTGAGGTGGCTCATGTCTGTAATCCCAGCACTTTGGGAGGCCAAGGCGGGCAGATCAATTGAGGTCAGGAGTTTGAGACCAGCCTGGCCAACATGGTGAAACCCTGTTGTCTCTACTAAAAATACAAAAATTAGCCAGGCATTATAGCGTGCACGGAGTCCCAGCTACTCAGGAGGCTGAGGCAGGAGAATCATTTGAACTCAGGAGGCAGAGGCTGCAGTGACCTGAGATCACACCTCTCCAGCCTGGGCAACATGAGCAAGACTCTGTCTCAAAATAATAATAATTACTATTATTATTATTATTATTATTATTATTATTTAACATGGCTAGTGCTACTACATTGAAGAATGCAGTTTTAAAACTCCAAAAGCACTAACCTCAATGCTAAAGGCACACATTGAAATAATAGCTCACATACACTGGAAGCCATCAGAAGACTAATCAGAAAAGTACAGGAAACATTACAATCTTGAGGGACCACGACCACTTAGTATTTACCATTGGGCCTCCCATTATAGTAGAAACTTAAAATAGTCACCTTTGACTAAACAAATTTAAGGAATTTAAGAAAAGGAATTCTAAAATGGCCTCCACCTGAGGAAAGAGGAAAGACAGGCCACATCTTTGGTTCTTAAGAGTGTCAGGGTCCCAGACCAGCAGCATCAGTATCACCTGAGAACTTGTTAGAAAGACAAATTTTAATATGCCATCCCAGATCTACTGGCCTGAAAAGTATGGAGATGCAGCCCAGAAACCTGAGTTTTACCAAGTCCTCCAGATGATGCTGAAAAATGTGGAAGCTGCAGAACCACTGACTTTCGCCACTATATGAGAAGATTTGGTAGTAAGTGGGAAGAAAAAGCTAAAAATGTCTAACTCTACTTCAGCAGGTATCAGAGTGCCTTAAAAAGAGAAAGCTGTAGAAAATAGGCTAAGATCAGCTTTCTTCTTACCATTTCCTTAATCACTTGGATTTCTTCACTTTTGACAAGTGGTTTCACATAATGGAAAAAGAACATGGTTAAGAATTCTGGTCCCAGCCACTGGTGTGTTGTGCTTCCAATAACGGGGGGTTCTGCCAAGGCAATGATTCTGAAGGAGGGATGGATAGGAAAAATGGATCTAAAATAGGAAAAAAAATTTAAAAATTAACATATCTTTCATGTAAGAAATCAGATCATGGTAACTAAAGCCTAGGCAATATTAGGGCTATCATGCTGTTAATGTTAATGTTATTATCCAAAGAGTTAGCTTTGAAAAAAAAAAAGACTTCTAAGACTCTTAAGATCAAAACAATCACCTACTGCTAGTAGATGTTGTATAATAACAACTCATACAACTCTGGCCCTGGCACAAACCACTGCTTTTGATATGCTATTATGCCTGCAACATGTTTTCTCCATAGTATCTTGAAATAAAATCTCATCCAGTTCACTTTCATTACAGAGATTGTCTTTATTCATTTAAACCCCCTTCGAAATCTCCTATCTCACAAGGAACTCACTCTACGTCAGTCATAAAGACCAAGAAGCATAATTCAGGATGAGGAGATTTTACAGTACAGAAAATGTAAGAAGCATAAAGGGTTAGATTGAATTTAAAATTCAGATTGGGAATAAGAACACTTAAGTCTTAAAAAAAGCAGAGAAAATAAAACCTTTAGAGAATTCACCCTTTTGCCATTTTTTTTGAGATGGGGTCTTGCTCTGTCGCCAGGCTCGAGTGCAGTGGTGCCATCTCAGCTCACTGCAACCTCCACCTCCCAGGTTCAAGTGATTCTACTGCCTCAGCCTCCCCAGTTGCTGGGACTATAAGCACGTACCATCAAGACGAGCTCCTTTCTGTATTTTTTAGTAGAGACGGGGGTTTCACCATGTTGACCAGGATGGTCTCAATATTTTGACCTCGTGATCCACCCGCCTCGGCCTCCCAAAGTGATGGGATTACAGGCATGAGCCACTGCGCCTGGCCCCTTTTGCCATTTTCATAGGGAATGTTATGATTTTAAAGTGATCTCTTTTAAAAATCTCTGCTAGGAAACATGAGGAAGCATGTAAAGTTTCTAGGACCCACAGAGGAGTAAGATAAGACTACCTTTGGTTTGTAAAATTACTTCAGCTGTTTTTGGAAGAACTAGAAACCCCATATTAGGATCTAATTATATGGATAATATTGTCAGTTCTTATCCATTCTACTCAAAAACCCAGCAGAAATACGCTTTTTGAGAGTAATATGGTTCTTACTAAGAGAAAGGAGAGATGAAATATAAACACTTGCCAAGAGCCTCAGAAAAACAAAAAATATAGGTACAAAACTGGCATTTCAGTCCTAACGATAACATTACATCAGAACCCAAAAGTTAAGTGACTACGAAACTAGAATACCAGGAGGTAAGACACAGTGGAAAGAATTAGATGGGTACTCTGAAGAGTTAAGACCAAGTACCATCAATACAACTGGCAGGTCTCCCAAGTCCCTGACTGAGTGATCTGTAATTTTAGAGGCCACATCATCATTTGAAGACAAGGGGAAACCAATTTCTAAAAATTGGTTACATGAAAGGCCTAGATAAAATGGATTCACAAAAGCTACCAGATATCATTTCATTTCTCTATGTAGAAAGAAGAAAACTTATTTGCAGATGTTTTGGGAGGGCCTGGGGGAGTGATTTGTCCAAAAGAGTTGTTCTGGAAAAAGAAGAAAGGATAAAAACAGGGATAGTGCCTGAAATTCCAGAGGATAGCATAGTCACTCCAGATTGCTAGTAATTAGATAGTCACGTGACAGAAATTGGACACAGAAAATTCTGTGGGAAAGCTAGAGGGAGGATGTTCCATTTTCCACTTCTGCTAAGCGGTTTGCTGTAATCCAGAAAACTCCCATAAAGCCCAGCAACAGATGTGGGATGTATCCTTGATCCTCCTCTCTCCTAGTTAGGGCAACGAAAGGTAGAAGAGACAGAGCCTGGTTTGGCTATCCAAAATTAAAACTACAGATGTAGTTTCTCAACCTAAGATAGTGAAGGATGCCAAATCAGGGAATAAGCAAAGTCAAAATACAACAGGCAAGCCAAAAGAGGAAGGCTAATTTATATCCTTAAACCAGTGGGTCAGGAAGCCAGGTCCACAGTGGAGCTGTAAAATTAGGGCTGAAAAAGCAACTAAAATGAGAGCATGCTAAATGGTTTAAATTTGAAGGTGATGGTCACTTACTGGCACATATGTTGTCAGTAACTTGCTTTTTAGTATTGACTCTAGCACAGTTCTTGAGTAAGCTGGCCAAATTTGAAGAAGGCAGTTTCTAAGGCAGCTGATATGTTAGGCAGAGAAGAATATAACGATTATAAAAACAGTCACCAAACTACTGAATAGCAGGATGAGAAGGTCCTTTTTGTTTGCTAGGTTCTTCCGAAGCTTCCTTACATACAAATAGGTTACATGGGAAGTCATTTCCTGATGATGCTAGCTAAGTTCCTCAAGTCTGAAAGTTAGAGAGCAGAGGATCTGCTGTGTACTTTAGGGTGATGCGAGCAACTGGCAGGTAATACAAAGACAAGAAGTAATATATAATCAAAAACTGGGAGATAAGTGCCATTAAAATTTAAAATTAAGGTTAGGTTTAATGCTAAAATTTTAGCAACAACAAAACAATAAATGAAACTATAAATACGGCTTAATTTCAGATAAAAAGGCATCATTTCTTACAGATTACAGATTTAGAGAGCAAAAACAATGTTTAAAAAGATTTTTTAAATAAAAATATTGAAGTCAAATATGTTTGTGGGCATAAGTAAGTTTTTATAAAGTACTTTCTGATGCATCTTAGCATTAAAAAGTAACAAACTATCAATGTATATAATAACATGGGTGATCTCAAACACTTAAGCAATGTGAAAAAAGCAGACAAAAAGAACACATACTGTGTGATTCCATTTATATAAAACTCTAGAAAATATGAGCTATATGTAATGACCAGAAGCAGAACCCTGGGGATGAGAGAGGAAGGTAAGAAGGGGTAGGAGGGAAAGATGACGAAGGGGTCTGAGGATCTTTTGAGGATTAGAGATACATTCATTATCTTGATACTGGTGATGGTTTCACAGGTATATGTAAATTTAAAAAATTATCAAACTGTGCACTTCAAATATGCACAATATCTGTCAGTCATACCTCAACAGAGTTTTAATAAAACAAAAAAATACTTCCAAAATCTCCAGTCCTAAATCCTATGGTACATTTTCATTGAACTTGTATATTGGAGGACTTGAAAGAATAGTATGGAAGGTTTCTATAAAGATATCAATCATGAACTAGAACAGATTTTAGAATTAGTTTTTCATATTCCAATACTAATGTTCCAATTTAGAACCTAGAGTTATACAGTTCTGTATACAGACATTTTCCCCTTTTCTGTGCAGTATAGCAAACTGCACGAACACGTTCCTTATACATCTTTATACCACACAAGGCCTAGTGTAATACTTGGAAGAGAGGAAATGCTAAGTAAATAAAGGTATACTGCTATTGTTAATGACCATCACTGCTATTAATTTTTTGAAGACCTTTGGTGGGAAGGACAAACAAAGGTAAGTGATAAGAACTGAACTTATGGTGTCCCAGCCAAAAGCCACTCAAACTTGGTCCTGAATAAATACATGAGAAGAGGTACATTCTCTGAATCAAAAAGACAAACTCAAAACATAAAATAATAAATGATTGTATCATTGACAGGCAAAGGGTTTCAAATGGTTCCTTGACCATAAAAATGTTCAGAAAAAATTAATTTCAAAATCAGAATTTCCTTAAGGCTTTTCGTTTTGAATATCAAACACAATGACTTGGGCATAAAATCCTGGATCTATCTAGAATTTTTTACATTCTGGCAAAGAAATACTAAAATTTCTAGGAAGCTAGGAGATAGTGCTTGGATCCTGTCTTCAAACATGAGTAAGAGTAAAAGGGTTCAGAGAATATGAATGGTCCAGGATTGTGCTCAAATGTCCAGTTACGTTCACCACTAAGAATGAGACTATAAACTGTTTTCAATGTTCAATAGCAACAAATATAAATAAAATATTCAATAAAAATGCAAAAATGTTAGAATATATATAAGTACATCTAAGACTAGGCCACTAATCTTTACTGTTTCCCCAAGATAGCCAGAAGGCCTTTCTTGGCAATATAAACTGTTAATAACAGAAACTCTAATCGCCCTCATTTATGCTCTGGTCAACAGCAGGAAAAGACATATTTAGCATCCTATAGTATTTGTATTCCCCGTTTCCCCAAAGAAGCTTTTCTCATCAAGGACGGAGTTCTATTTTGGTCTCTATTTCCTGAGGGAAATGCAGACATAGTATCTGGTGTATGTGGCCATCACACTATTTCTAACTACCACATCCACAGCATTCCTGGTGTCTTGTAACACAAAAAAAGAAGCCTTTAACCCTTCTAAGACCATGTTAGGCACGTGATTACCTGCAGACAATATAAAAGCCTACAGAGCACTCTGGAGATGATCAAGATATATAATCTTGGTGAAGAATTACTATACAATGAAGGTTGGCAAAGAAGTCAAATATAATTGTTTAGAAACTGGGTTTCATACCATGAAGCTGAAAGGGTTGGTAGCCCGCTGCCAGCAGCCATTAATTATGAGACCCTTTGTTACTAGACTTTGTCATTAAAAGGCATCAAAGTATTCCTAATTACTAGGTTCACATTAGGAAACACTGTTAGCTCAGTCAACTAAAACTGGATTAATAGGATTAACTTACCCACAAGGCTCAATATATGTCTAAATAATAAAAGGTACAGGCCAAAAGACCAGAGGAGACTGGGTAAGTGGAAGTGGAGTGAGATCTAAGATGATGCAGGAGCTACCAGTATAAAGTTTAAAACTGACAGAAGGGCCAGCAGCAGTGGCTCACACCTATACTGCCAGCACTTAGGGAGGCCAAGGCAGGAGGATCCCTGAGGCCAGCAATTTAAGACATCACTCAGCAACACGGTGAGAACTCTACAAAAAAAAAGTGGGGGAAAAAAACAAAATGGGTATGGTGATGCACAACTGCAGTCCCAGCTACTCGGGTGGTTAAGGCGGGAGAATGGTTTGAGCTCAGGAGTTCAAGGCTGCAGTGAGCCAAGATCATGCCACTTCACTCCAGTCTGGGTGTTAGAATATGACCCTGTCTCAAAAAAAAAGGCAAAAAGAAAAAAAATAAATTGATAGAAGATGGAAGTGATAAATACCAGATGTGCCTGCATGTGCTGAGGGGAGATTTAATAAGGGAAGTGTTTAGGATTAAAAATAAAACAACATACATATATACATACATACATATATATATATATATATATATATACGTACATACATATATATATATATATAACAGTCACTTTCTCCTCAGTGCTCCCATATATATTATACAGACCTTTATTCTAACATTTAAAGTTACATGGTAATTTACTTATCTATCTCTCTTCACATGTAGGTAATTATTAACTTCAGAAAAAAGATGCAAGAATGGAAAATGATTGTTGTAAACTGCTTAAGTGGGTATAGTTCTTAGGTTGTCATAATATAAACACTGAATAAAGTTTTAAACGAAATTATTCTATAACTCTTTAGGAAGAATGAGGGATAGAAGTGTGCATGTGAGACAAGAGGTGGTAAAATAGCTAAATGTTAATTTTCCATGTAGAAATATTTCTAACACTAAAAATAAATCAAGAATGATCAATGGAAGTAATACTGTTTAGTGACATGGAGGTAAATACCAAAAGAAAGACCTAAAAGTTGAAAGCAGTCACCTCTAGGAAGTAAGAAGTGGGAAACAGGAGACTGTCAATGAACCAATGACAGGGGATGGTAATTTTCATAAAATACTTTGAAAAACTATCTGGCTGTAGTTCTAGATCCTTGAGGAATCACCACACAGTCTTCCACAATGGTTGAACTAATTTACACTCCGACCAACAGTGTAAAAATGTTCCTATTTCTCCACATACCATTTGACCCAGCAATCCCATTATGGGGTATATACCCAAAGGATTATAAATCATTCTATTATAAAGACACATGCATATGTATGATTATTGTGGCACTGTTTACAATAGCAAAGACCTAGAACCAACCCAAATGCCCATCAATGATAGACTGGATAAAAAAAAATGTGGCACATATACACCATGAAATACTATGCAACCATTAAAAAGGATGCATTCATGCCCTTTGCAGGGACACGGATGAAGCCGGAAACCATCATTCTTAGCAAACTGACACAAGAACAGAAAACCAAACACCACATGTTCTCACCCATAAGTAGGAATTGAAAAATGATAACACATGGACACAGGGAGGGGAACATCACACTGTGGGGCCTGTTGGGGGGTTGGGGGGGCTACCAGAGGGATAGCAGAGGGTAGGAGGATAGGGAAGGGATAGCAAAATACCTAATGTAGGTGACAGGGTGATAGATGCAGCAAACCACCATGGCACGTGTATACCTATGTGACAAACCTGCATGTATTCCAGAACTTAAAGTATAATAATAATAAAGAAAAACTATCTGGCTCAAGTTTCATGAATGTTTAACTGTGGTAAAAATTCAAACGAAAACAATTTTTAAAGCAAGTGAAGGAAAGAAAGCATTGCTATGATCTCTCTCCATTTGATTCCAGTGACCTCTGGAGATAGAGCTGAGCCTAGTTTGTATTCATGGGAGAGACACAAATTCATAGTGATGAAGGTGGAAAACTTTGAGAAGAAATACTATTAACCACTCTGAGCCAAACCCTGAACGTGATGCTCAGGGCCACCCTGTTCCTGAAAGTAGTTTCATCTGTAAAACTGCCTGTGGCCATTAGAGAGCTTGGGTATTTTTCATAGAAAAGGACTGTAATTTCCTGGATATTTGGAGACGAGTACAATGCTTCTGATGTCCTAAGAGAAACTGCCAGGGCGACACGCTGGGAGCTGTTGCAAAATTGCTTTGATTCATCCTTCTGAAAATACCAACTGTTCCATGACCCGATTCACATGCAATAATGTGCAAAAGCTGACTGCGGTAAACTGAGGGTATGATATGTGAAGGATCTCTAACTTGCTTCCCTAAACACTCAACCCACAATTGACCAGTCTAGGAGAATTTGATAATGTATACCTCAGAAGTATGAGCAGCTGTGTAATCGAGTGAATTTTTTTAATGACTTGTACAGAGAAAGGAAGGAATTTAACATTTCCCCTCTTGGAAAAAATTCCAATAAATGTTTAAACAAATTTCTTCTTAAAATATAAACATTAATAAATACACTTAATTATCTTTTATGGGATTTTAATGTTTTAAATATGGCAGTAAACCCTTTGAGCAGTGAGACAGCTTCAATTAAACAGAGTCAGATTAAGTAATGAAGAGTTCCTCTGTATGCCAATCTCTAATTCTGTTAAAATATCCATGGAAATGTAGCAAGATAGAAAATAACAGATGCCAAACTTCATTCTGTAGAGTATGCAGAAAAAAATATTTTACTTCAAGCTTTTTATTTTCAAATTTTTTTAACTCATAGAAAATGTCAAAGAATAGACTACAAATACCCATATATCATTCACCTAGATATCGCCAACTGGTAAGACTTTACCACATTTGTGTTCTCACTCTCACTTGATATTTCTCTCTCTTTCTCTGTGGTATGTCTGTCTGTACACACACACCTATTTTTTCTGAAATATTTGGAAGTTGTAGACTTTTATTTTACTTTATGCCTTAAGTATCTCAACATGCATCTCCCAAGAATGGGAATATTCTCCTTCATAACCATAATACCATTATGATACTTAAGGAAATTAATAATACAGTAATATCACATAACATAGTCTGTGTTTAAGCTTTTCTGTTTTTAATAGCTGTTTTTATTTTGTTTTCTTCCTCCAGAATCCAGTCAAGTCTCATCACTGCATGTGATTGTTACTTCTCTACAAGCAATGTTTAAGTAAGCTACAATGGGTAACCTGGCATCAGGTGGCATACTCTCTCTACAAGCAATGTTTAAGTAAGCTACAATGGGTAACCTGGCATCAGGTGGCATACTCTAACAATACTGATGACTTCCTTGGAGGATGAGCCCAGTAAATTATGGACCCAGCTTCAGTTTTGTTGAGAGAATACAAAATATGAGGTCAAAACTGAATTGACAGGGCAAAGAGAAAGATTACCTTCTTAAAGCCAATGTTCTTTTGTTTATTTGTTTTAGACAGAGTTTCACTCTTGTTGCCCAGACTGGAGCGCAATCTTGGCTCACTGCAACCTCTGCCTCCCCGGTTCAAGTGATTCTCTTGCCTCAGCCTCCCAAGTAGCTGAGATAACAGGTGTGTGTCACCACACCCAGCTATTTTTTTTTGTATTATTAGATGGGGTTTCACCATATTGGCCAGGCTAGTCTCAAACTCCTGATCTCAGCTGATCCACCTGCCTCAGCCTCCAGAAGTGCTAGGATTATAGGTCTGAGCCACTGCATCTTGCCAAAACCAATGTTCTTATAAAACGTTTAAACACTTATTTAAAAGTAAGGCTGAAAAGTAAAACCACAATGAGATACCACCTTACTCCTGCAAGAATGGCCATAATTAAAAAGTCAAAAAAATAATAGATGTTGGCATGGTGAAAAGGGAACACTTTTACACTGCTGGTGGGAATGTAAACTAGTACAACCACTATGGAAAACAGTATGGAGAGTCCTTAAAGAACTAAGAGTAGAGCTACCATTCAATCCAGCAATCCCACTACTGGACATCTACCAAAAAGAAAAGATGTCATTGTATAAAAAAGACACATGTACATGCATGTTTATAGCAACACAATTCACAACAGCAAAAATATGAAACCAACCTAAGTGCTTATCAACTAACAAGTGGATAAAGAAAATGTGGTGTGTATATACGTATATATATATATATATATATATATATACGTATATATATGCGCCATGGAATACTACTCAGCCATAAAAAGGAGTGAAATAATATCTTTTGCAGCAACTTGGATGTAGCTGGAGGCCATCATTCTAAGTGAAGTAACTCAGGAATGGAAAACTAAATATCACATGTCATCACTTACAAGTGGGAACTAAGCTGTGAGAACACAAAGGCCTAAGAATGATATAATGGACTTTTGGAACTCAGGGGCAAAGAAGCTTGGTAGGGGCAGTGAGGGATAAAAAACTATATATTGGGTACACTGCTCAGGTGACAGGTATACTAAAACCTCAGAAATCACCACTAAAGAATTTATCCATGTAACCAGAAACCAACTATGCCCCAAAAACTATTGAAATAAAAAAGATATCACTATCCTATTAACAACAAAAAAGCAAATAAAACAGTTGATTAGGTTTTTTTTAAAAAAAGTAAGGCTGAAAGTACAGAGTGCACTTTGGAGAGCAACTTCAAGTTTCGAGAAATGCCAAACTAGTGGCATATCCAGGACACCAAATTATTAAACTGTTCAAAGTTGTCTTGGCATTACTCTAGGTTCGGAAAAATAATAAACAGTATTATTTTTAACTTAACAAGAAATTAACAGTAAGAGTAATGGACCCCAAATTACCTCTTCTGCAGCTGTTCATCAGACATTTGCAGCTCCTCTTTTAAACGCATATACCTGTCTTCTCTCAGCAGCCTAGAACCATCATAGAGGCTTAATTCTCGATCATGGATTAATCTAACAGATAAGAAAAAAGTCCAGAAATAAATTAATCCATTTTGAACACTGAAGTTTTCAGAGGCAGAATCAGTTACTCAAGTCTATTACTGCTGGCAATTGAGTCTAATAATTTTGTTAGACGGACCTTTCAAACTTTCAAATTGACTAGTGCTGTTATACTGGAAAAATTGTTGGTTTCTCTTTTGGAGGGCAGTATTCATAAATACTTGATAGGGATATGAAAGAGGGGGAAGAGGGAAAAAAAGAAAGGAAGAGGGGGGAGAGGAAAAGAAACAGCTGAATGAGTGTCTCAGGATAACCACAAGGTATATATTCATAAACAAGGCAGGTGGCATTCTCTTGAGACTAAAGTAATTCTGTAAGTGTTGGCATCAAAATATTTCTATCTTTGGAATTACAAGATTTAAAAACATCAAAAATCTTTATAATGAAATAACTACATTGCTTTTCATATGACAACTCTGATGGTGACCTAACCATCCACATCACACATAGCAGAGTCTTCCAGATGCTGCAATGGCTGAAAAGCACTGTTCTCTATCTCACACCAACCCCTAAGTCTCCTGGTGCCCACAATAGAGTTAGCCCACATAGTCTCCATTCTCTAAGTACTGAAAGGAGGGGAGGCTGTATAATGCATAGTGTAGGAGCACGGGCATTGGAACCAATAAGACTTGGGTTCAACTCCAGCTGTGCACCTTATTAGCTGAATGACTAGGGAGAGGGCGAATGACTCTATCTCTCTAAACTCTCATCTTCTGTAACATTAAGGCAACAAATCACACCTTCACAATATTAATGAAAATTAAATGGCTAATGTAAAATGGATGCTTAATATAGTTGTTCTCAATCTTGAACGTACATTAGAATCTTCTGGGAAGAGTTTAAAAATGCCAATGTTCAGACCTTGCCTAGACAAATTACATCAGAAAATTCTGATGGTGAAGCCCAGGTATCAGTATTTTTAAAATTCCCTTCTTGCAAGGTGATTCCAAGGTTGAGAACCTGAGAAGCACTGGGATAACCGTGTCAAGTACAGGGTAGGTACTCAGTTAATGGTAGTAGCTGCTTCTATTATTACTTCCTGCAAACATGCAAGAGATAGATAATAAAACGGGACTATTAACCATGTCTGCAGTGGTCTGCTTGTGAGAAAAAATATTGTAAATCTAAATCTATGGAAGGTTTACGGTAAATCACTGAAAATATGACTATTTTTAAATGCTCTAAAATCTAGACAGAATTAACAATGTATTTAGAAACTTTAATTACATTCAGAATCTGCATCACTTCAAGAAAAAAAAAGAAAACTCTGAGCGGTTAGTGGAGAAAATGGCTTATTCTACTTATTTAACCTTTCCTTATGAGTCAAAGTTAAAAATCAAATGTCTACAAGTTTGGAGAACCAAAATAAATAAAAAATACATTAATCTCCTAAAATGACACAGGATGGAAATATTTTGTATAAAAATTACACATGATGAGTCTTCTCTGAACACTAAATTCTAGAGAAGTTTTAGGAATGTGTGCAAATTTTTTCCACCTAAACCAAAATAAGAAAACAATAGTTATAAAAATGTTCAAATTTACAACAAAGTGAGCTTTTATAGTCTATATAAAATATAATTTAAAAGCTATTATATATCTTATACACAAAACAATTTTTCTTTCTTTCTCAAAAAAAAAGATTCCAACAAGACCAACCAATAATTAAGATCTATGATTCATAAGGACTTTGTAAATAGTGAAGCTGTGACTGACAAATTGTAGAAACTTCAGCAGTGTGATATGCTGCATATATACACCTGTAAAGTCTTTCAAGCTTACTACTAAAGAGCTTTCTTTTTGCAGCACCTACACACAGAATGTTGCTATGGCAGTGGCTTTTTCCAAAATGTTCACTATTTGGAGTTTTACTGCATTGTGTTTATAACAATAAAAAAAGTAATTCTACTTGGTATAGAATCATGATTTTTCGTGATCTATATAACCCAGTTAAAAAAAAAAGAAGAATGAGACAGTTTCATCTTTAATGTAAGTCAGAGTGGTGTGTGTGTGTGTGTGTGTGTGTGTGTGTGTGTTTGGGAAATTTTCTGACTCATACACACCTTTGCAATACAGCGAGTGTGCCTGCATTTACCCGGTGAATGCCATCCAACAAGACCAGCTTGCCTTCCAGAGCAGCATTCACAAGGGGTGAGGACCGCCAGGCAGTGTCTCCATTCGGAAGGGTGTATCTCTGCTGTAGCAGATCACGCGCAGTCATATCCTAAAACAAATCCCACAACCACCAAAGAACATGAGTTTTAATTTTTAAGATATGCAGGGTAGATTACATGGCTTTATAGAGTCACCTCTCTCTGAACTTAACATTCCATATAACAACTGAGAAGTCATCTTCTCCAATCCCCCAAAACATCTTCAGAAAGTTGTTTTTGGTCATTTTAAGATATTTTTTCTATTACTCATTACATAATATAGTAAGAGTGAGAGGTTATTTTTTCCTTCTTCATATATAGCATTTTCTTCCTCTTGTAAAATGTTTGTTTACATAATGGCAGTAATTTCTACCTGAATAACAGAATTTAACTCAATCAGCTTTATTCCTGTATTTTTGTATGCCAACTCTTATGGTGACCTAACTACCCATGTGTTGATTCAATTTTAAAATGAGAGATCATGCAAACTCAACATGGAGAGATGTTTATCAATAATGTGCATTTTCCTGCAGTTGATGAGTCTTCCTGAAAAGCTACGCTAGGACCATCACAGTGACTCATTTTATTTAAAAAGGCTTGATAATGAAGAAAACTGAGGAGGACAATCATCAGATGAGGCACAGGAATTGGGAAACAATAGCATAGCACTTACAAGCAATTTTCAAAGCACACACACAATGTGCTAACAATAAAACAGTGTAACAGACTTAAGCAAACTATTAATAGTTGTGGCATATAACAGTTTATGTACTGTAAAAAAATCTGGAGCTATATAATAGGAACAATTTTTTCTTACATGTGCTAATATGGATAGTTTCTTTTCTATCACCTTCAGATACACTTTTTGCACTTACAGCAAACAAAAGTTAAACACATTTACAGTCATTTTTAACCAAACATTTAAAGTCTTTTTTAAATTTTTGGCTACACACTCTCAACTTTCAGCAAATAGAAAACTAATGAATTTGCTTTATATTCATAATGGCAACGAATGTGTATTGAAACCAGGATTAAAATTTAAGTCTTAATTGTTTCAACATTCTCACTATCAAGAAAGTACTGACTAAATGGCTATGATTTAAAGTTCAAAAAACAACAGATGCTGGCAACGTTCTGTAGAAAAAGGAATACTTTTACACTGTTGGTGGGAGTGTAAATTAGTTCAACCATTGTGGAAGACAGTGTGGCAATTCCTAAAAGACCTAGAGGTAGAAATACCATTCAACCAGCAATCCCATTACTGGGTATATACTCACAGAGATATAAACTGTTGTATTAAAAAGATACATGAATTCACATGTTCATTGCAGCACTATTCACAAGAGCAAAGACATGGAATCAACCTAAATGCCTGTCAATGGTAGACTGGATAAAGAAAATGTGGTACATATACACCACAGAATATTATGTAGCCATAAAAAGGAACTAGGTGGTGTCCTTTGCAGGGACATGAATGGAGCTGAGGCCATTGTCCTCAGCAACTAACCAAGGAACAGAAAGCCAAATACCATGTGTTCTCTCTTAGGAGGAAGCTGAATGATGAGAACACGTGCACACTTGGTGGGGAATAACACAGTGGAGCCCGTCAGAGAGTGAAAGGAGGGAGGAGGGAAAGTATCAGGAAGAACAGCTAATGGATGGCGGGCCTAATACCTGGGTGATGGGATGTTCTGTGCAGCAAACTACCATGGCACGCATATACCTATGTAACAAATCTACGCCTCCTGCACATGTACTTCTGAAGTGAAAATAAAAATTGGAAATTTTAAAAAAAGTACTGACTTAGGAAGTATGAATAGGCTCATTTTGAATCATAAAGACCCTTGAAAAACAGTAACATTCAAACTCAGCAAGTTCCTATAACCTTAAAAGGCTGGTTTTTGACACATTATCAAAATTTGTCCTTTTTAAATAACTTTAATTCTTCCACTATGAATTCTAAATTCTATGCAAACTATATGAGCAATATCACTCTCTTGCTGCCAGTGACAGTTACAACAACCAAGACTACATTCATCACCATCATCTGTGTTTGCTGAGACAGTCACGACATTCCTCATCTTTTCCCGGACTCAAGCAAAACATTCATCCCCACCAAAGGGATCACTGTCAAGAAAAATAGGTCAAAATCAAAATAAGTATTTGTGGGTCATTTTTATAGTGAAACTATGAAAAGAAATCAAATATTATATATGAATATACATGTGTATATATACACACATAATTTTTAAGTTAATATAAAAACAGATGAATTTAAAGAAAACTCTTGGTATGAATTATTCCAGAAAAATATTTTCTATAGAGTCACATCACACTTTTCCATTACCCTGGAAAAGTAAAACACAGTTTAGAGCAGCGGTTCAAAGTTAAAGACACATTATCAGAAGCAGCAGAGAAACTTTTGAAACATATATAAACTTAAGCTCCACCACCCTGAAGATTCTGATTCAGCAGGGTCAAATGGGGCCAACTATCTGTTTTTTATTGAACACTACATTGATGATTCTGATATGCCTTCCAGGTGAGAAACACTGCTTTAAAAGACATTAAATTAATATTTATACCCTTCTTTGTTCTAATATGATGTGAGATTTCACAAAGATATACAAAATACACAACGAAATAGCATAAATAAAAAGTGAAAAAATGAGGGAAAGAAGGAAAGAGTAGGCTTTGTCTCCTTTAAGCATTCCTGTTGGAATTCAGAGAGGAGATGGAAGGATGAAGGCATTCAACTAGTAGCAAATTTTCAAATAAACGGATGGATGTTAATTTTGAAAATCAAAGCTTCAGACTGAAGACAGCCCAATTAAGGTTAGGAGTCTTTTGCCTGGGCCCAGGAAAAGATGAAGAACGTCATGACTTAGCAGACCTAAGGGGCTCAGACTCCTAAAGAGCTGAGGCTAAAAACTGGTAACATTTTTTAAAAATTTAAATAGAAAGAATTCCTCATTCTCATACCAACATATCTGAATCAGCATTCTGTGCATGATATTAAAAAGCACTATTTTATTTAGTCATGATTCCAAAGTATTTTTATATCTTATTAATTCATAGAATGTGGATAGTGCTTGCCTTATTCCAGTAAGTAAACATTTACTAATAGAGATGATAAGAAAGACAACTAGTACATAGGGCTCTTCTTTTCCTCCATCACATTTCCAGTGTAATGGAGACTCCCTTACATTCATTCACTAAAGAAAAATTATTATTTGTTGCTACACAATACACAGCAGCAAATCAAAATAGCTCAGTTCTATAAATGCCAACCAAAGCTACAGACCAGAAATGTTCTTTCTTTCTTCAATCTTCAGAAAGGTAGAACCTTCAGAAGAGTAGAACATGGGAAATACTTGACATTACTTAGAAGACCAGCTCAGTTCAGTTTTATCACCTAAACTCTGTATGCCATGATCTTAGAAAGAGTCATTCTCCATTTCTAATAAACACATACACACGTGTGTGTACAGACAGAGACAGAGTGAGTGAGAGAGAGAGATGGAGAGAAAGAGAGAGAGAGCTATTTAAAAAATATTTTGTAGAGACAAGGTCTCATTCTGTTGCCCAGGCTGGTCTGGAAGTCCTGGCCTCCTGCGATCCTCACACCTCAGCCTCCCAAAGTGGCACGATTACAAGCGTGAGCCGCTGACAGTATCTATTACACCTTAGCATCAAAATAAAAACCTTCCTAAGAAAAAGAAAAGCATTTCCTTTAATATAAGCTATTGCTTTTCATAATTAAGAACTTATATTGAAAGACAAACATGTCAGCTTTCCTTAAGGAGATAGTTGGCCCTACTTTCCCCAATATTATTATCAGAAGTTATTTTCAACTGTGTGAAAGTACAAGGAAACCAAAGTAAAAGTAAACTTTCAGAGAAAACTGAATCTCTAATTAATATAGGCTGAATGGGGAAGTGATATGCACTAATTTCAGGTAATAAGCTAATGTTTAAAACAAAGTAACATCATTTTCAAGGGTTTCTGCCTAAAGAAAATTTGGTTTGTAATACCACAAAATTATTGTTTTAACATCTTTAACAGACACTGTATAATTGTTTTGTGAAAAATATATATCATAGCCTCATTCTTCCCATCTAATGCACATTCCTATGAGCAAATGGAAATGCAAATTTCTTTTTAAAAGTGTGCTTATTCCATATGGGCATTTTGGAAATACCCTAATAAAAATTTTAAAAATTGAAGGTCCTTATTTTTGCATATATTTTTCTCATGCTGAAGCTCTTGAACTTAAGAGAATAAAAATAGCACTAATGATATCATAGAACCTAATCCACTTCCTCTTTCTGTGTTTCCTTAACATTTTAAAAATAACAGGACATGAAGTTTAATCCTTTAGGTCTACCATTGTCTAACCTTGAACACCTCGCTTTCATTCAGATCCCTGGAAAATAGCCATGTATCCCTTACATGTCAATTGGAATTATGTTCTCTTGATTTGCAACTGAGAAACTCTACTAAAAACGAAAATCTTCTAAGTATAACTCATAAAATACATGAAAGAATATAAATTTGAATCTTAAAGCAATTATATGCTTTAAATGTTCTTAGCACCTTTAAATGATATAAGCTAATTTTTTGAGACTTCTTATGAGAAATCCAAATATAAGTCAATAGCTCAATAAAAAACTGTACAAAATGGTTGTGTGTATAGTATCTAGAATAAGATTAGAATTAAGTTTCCAAGGCATAATGTCATTCAGAAAAAAAACTGAAAATATAATAGTAAACTTTTATTGTATAAAGAAATTTGGGCTTTCTCTTATTACTGATACTAAAGTAAAATTTTACATTACAATGCACATAAAACTTGTCTTGTAGGGAACTAAAATGATTGTAGCAAAAGTAGACTATCAAAGTACATATAGAGTATGACTTCAACCAGGTTCTAAAAATATACATCTCTACCACATATATAAACCCAAAAGAGTTTCAGAAAGTATTCCAGTTGGCTTGCAAAAATGTGCTTAATATAATGTGTTATTAAATTAAATAGTGGACAAGGAAAACTAAAAAAGGAAAGATGAAACTAAGAAATAAAAACATGCTATACAAAGTATATTGGAAAAATCTAAAATTTGAATCTAATCTAATATCCAACATAAAGAGTGACATTTTAAAAAAGTTACAGGTGTTTCTGTGTTAGTTTACTGAGAATGATGGTTTTCAGCTTCATCCATGTCCCTTCAAAGGACATGAACTCATCCATTTTTATGGCTGCATAGTATTCCATGGTGTATATGTGCCACATTTTCTTGATCCAGTCTATCATTGATGGGCATTTCGGTTGGTTCCAAGTCTTTGCTATTGTGAATAGTGCTGCCATAAATATACGTGTGCATGTGTCTTTATAGTAGAATGATTAATAATCCTTTGGGGGTATATACTCAGTAATGGGATTGCTGGGTTAAATGGTATTTCTAGATCTAGATCCTTGAGGAATCACCACACTGTCTTCCACAATTGTTGAATTAATTTACACTCCCACCAGCAGTGTAAAAACGTTCCTATTTCTCCACATCCTCTCCAGCATCTGTTGTTTCCTGACCTTTGAATGATCACCATTCTAATTGGCGTGAGATAGTATCTCATTGCGGTTTTGATTTGCATTTTTCTAATGACCAGTGATGATGAGCTTTTTTTCATATTGGGCACATAAATGTCTTCTTCTTTATAATTATTATTATACTTTAAGTTCTGGGGTACATTTGTAGAACATGCAGGTTTGTTATAATAGGTATACGTGTACCATGGTGGTTTGCTGCATCCATCACCCTGTCATCTACATTAGGTATTTCTCCTAATGCTATCCCTCCCCATCCCCCTACCCCTTGCTATCCCTCCCCCTCCCTGTGTCCATGTGTTCTCATTGTTCAACTCCCACTAATGAGTGAGAAATGCAGTGTTCGGTTTTCTGTTCTTGTGTCAGTTTGCTGAGAATGATGGTTTCCAGCTTTATCCATGTCTCTGCAAAGGACACAAATGCATCCTTTTTATGGCTGCGAAGTATTCCATGGTGTATATGTGCCACATTTTCTTGATCCGGCCTATCATTGATGGGCATGTGGCTTGGTTCCAAGTCTTTGCTATTGGGAACAGTGCCACAATAAACATATGTGTACATGTGTCTTTATAATAGAATGATTTATAACCCTTTGGGTATATACCCAGTAATGGGATTGCTGGGTCAAATGGTATTTCTATTTCTAGATCCTTCAGGAATTGCACACTGTCTTCCACAATGGTTGAACTAACTTACATTCCCACCAAGAATGTAAAAGTGTTCCTATTTCTCTACATCCTCTCCAGCATCTGTTTTCACCTGATTTTTTAATGATCGCCTTTCTAACTGGCATGAGATGGTATCTAAATGTGGTTTTGATTTGCATTTCTCTAATGAGCACTGATGATGAGTTTTTTTTTTTTCATATGTATGTAGCCTGCATAAATGTCCTCTTTCGAGAAGTGTCTGTTTATATCCTTCACCCACTTATTGATGGGATGTTTGTTTTCTTCTTGTAAATTTGTTTAAGTTCTTTGTAAATTCTGGATATTACCCCTTTGTCATATGGGTAGATTGTAAAAATTTTTTCCATTCTGTTGATGGCCAATTCACTCTACTGATAGTTTCTTTCACCATGCAGAAGCTCTTTAGTTTAATTAGATCCCATTTTTCTATTTTGGCTTTTGTTGCTATTGCTTTTGGTGTTTTAGTTGTGAAGTCATTGCCCATGCCTCTGTCCGGAATGGTTTTGCCTAGGTTTTCTTCTAGGGTTTTTATGGTGCTAGTTCTTATGTTTAAATCTTTAATACATCTGAAGTTAAGTTTTGTATAAGGTGTAAAGAAGGGATATTTCAGCTTTCTGAATATGACTAGTCAGTTTTCCCATTACCATTTATTAAACAGGGAATCCTTTCCCCATTGCTTGTTTTTCTCAGGTTTGTCAAAGATCAGATGGTTGTAGATGGGTGGCGTTGCCTTCAAGACCTTTGTTCTGTTCCATGTTCCATTGGTCTATATCTCTGTTTTGGTAGCAGTACCATGCTATTTTGATTACTGTAGCCTTGTAGCATAGTTTGAAGTCACATAGCATGATGCCTCCAGCCTTGTTTTTTGTTTTTGCTTAGGATTGTCTTAGCTATGCAGGCTCTTTTTTGATTCCATATGACGTTTAAAGTGGTTTTTTCCAATTGTGTGAAGAAAGTCAATGGTAGCTTGATGAGGACAGCACTGAATCTATAAATTACTTTGAGCATTATGGCCATTTTCATGATATTGATTCTTCCTAACCGTGAGCATGGAATGTTTTTCCATCTGTTTGTGTCCTCTCTTATTTCGTTGAGCAATGGTTTGTAATTCTCCTTGAAGAGATCCTTTACATCCTTTGTTAGTTGTATTCCTAGGTATTTTATTCTCTTTGTAGCAATTGTAAAAGGGAGTTCGCTCATGATTTGACTCTCTGTTTGTCTTTCACTGGTGTATAGGAATGCTGTGATTTCTGCACATTGATGTATCCTGAGATTTTGCTGAAGTTGCTTATCAGCTTCAGGAGATTTGAGGCTGAGATGATGGGGTCTTCTAATTATACAATCACATCATCTGCAAATAGAGATAATTTGACTTCCTCTTTTCCTAAATGAATACACTTTATTTCTTTTTCTTGCCTGATTGTCCTGGCCAGAACTTACTGATGGGGATATTCTGGCCAGGGCAATGTACTATGTTGAATAGGAGTGGTGAGAGAGGGCATCCTTGTCTTGTGCCAGTTTTCAAAGGGAATGCTTCCAGTTTTTGCCCATTCAGTATGATATTGAATAAATATCATACTGTCATAAATAGCTCTTATTATTCTGAAATACATTCCATCAATACCTAGTTTATTGAGAGTTTTTAGCATAAAGCATGGTTGAATTTTGTCAAAGGCCTTCTCTGCATCTATTGACATAATTGTGGTTTTTGTCTTTGGTTCTGTTTATACGAGAGATTATATCCCACAGAAATACAAACTACATGAGAGAATACTACAAACACATCTATGCAAATAAATCAGTAAATCTAGAAGAAATGGATAAGTTCCTGGACACTGACACCCTCCCAAGACTAAACCAGAAGAAGTTGAATCCCTGAATAGACCGATAACAAAGATTGAAATTGAGGCAGCAATTAATAGCCTACCAACCAAAAAAACTCCAGGACCAGATGGGTTCACAGCTAACTTCTACCAGAGGTATAAAGAGGACCTGGTTCCATTCCTTCTGAAACTATTTCAAACAATACAAAAAGAGAGAATCCTCCCTAACTCATTTTATGAGACCAATATCATCCTGATACCAAAACCTGGCAGAGACACAACTAAAAAAGAAAATTTCAGGACAATATCCTTGATGAAAATTGATGCAAAAATCCTCAGTAAAATATTGACAAACTGAATCCAACAGGATATCAAAAAGCTTATCCATCACTATCAAGTTGGCTTCATCCCTGGGATGCAAGGCTGGTTCAACAAATGTAAAGGTTTTCTTTTCAGAGGTGTCTGTTCATATCCTTCACCAAGTTTTGGATGGGGTTTTGTCTTGTAAATTTGTTCAAGTTCCTTATAGATTCTGGATATTAGTCCTTTGTCAGATGGGTAGATTGCAAAAATTTTCTCCCATTCCATAGGTTGTCTGTTGACTCTGATGACAGTTACTTAGGCTGTGCAGAAGTTCTATAGTTTAATTAGATCCCATTTTTCTATTTTGGCTTTTGTTGCCATTGCTTTTGGGGTTATAGTCACAAAGTCTTTGCCTATGCCTATGTCCTGAATGGTACTGCCTAGGTTTTCTTCTAGGGTTTTTATGGTTTTGGTTCTTACTTTTAAGTCTTTAATCCATCTTGAGTTAATTTTTGTATAAGGTGTAAGAAAGGGGTCCAGTTTCAGTTTTCTGCATATGGCTAGCCAGTTTTCCTAACACCATTTATTAAACAGGGAATCCTTTCCCCATTGCTTGTTTTTGTCAGGTTTGTTGAAGATCAGATGGTTGTAGATGTATGGTGTTATATCTAAGGCCTTTATTCTGTTCCATTGGTCTATATATCTGTTTTGGTACCAGTACCATGTTGTTTTGGTTACTGTAACCTTGTAGTATAGTTTTAAGTCAGGTAACATGATGCTGCCAGCTTTGTTCTTTTTGTTTAGAATTGTCTTGGCTATATGGGCTCTTTATTTGTTCCATATGAAATTTAAAACAGTTTTTTTCTAATGCTGTAAAGAAAGTCAGTGGTAGCTTGATGGGTATAGCATTGAATCTATAAATTACTTTGGGCAATGTGGCCATTTTCATAATATTGATTCTTCCTATAGATGAGCATGGAGTGTTTCTCCATCTGTTTGTGTCCTCTCTTATTTCCTCAGGCAGTGGTTTGTAGTTCTCCTTGAAGAGGTCCTTCACATCCCTTGTAAGCTGTATTCCCAGGTATTCTATTCTCTTTGTAGTAATTGTGAATGGGAGTTCACTCACAATTTCACTCTCTGTTTGTCTATTAGTGGTGCATAGAAATGCTTGTGGGTTTTGCTCATTGATTTTGTATCCCAAACACTGCATCACTGCATGTTCTCACTCATAAGTGAGAGTTGAATAATGAGAATACACGGACACGGGGAGGGGAAAAACACACACTGGAGCCTGTCTGAGGTTGGGAAGCTAGGGAAGAGATAGCATTAGGAGAGATTCCTAATATAGGTGATGGGTTGATGGGTGCAGCAAACCACCATGGCACGTGTATACCTATGTTAACAAACCTGCACATTCTGCACATGTATCCCAGAACTTAAAGTATTAAAAAATTTTAAAAAGTTACAGGTATAATCCCAGCACTTTGGGAGGCCAAGGTGGGTGGATCACAAGGTCAAGAGATCGAGACCATCCTGGTCAACGTGGTGAAACCCCGTCTCTACTAAAATACAAAAAAATTAGCTGGGCATGGTGGCGCATGCCTGTAATCCCAGCTACTCAGGAGGCTGAGGCAGGAGAATTGCTTGAACCCAGGAGGCAGAGGTTGTGGTGAGCTGAGGTCGCACCATTGCACTCCAGCCTGGGTAACAAGAGTGAAACTCCGTCTCAAAAAAAAAAAAAAAAAAAAAAGTTAGAGGTAGTAGCTCATGCTTGTAATTCCAGCACTTTGGGAGGCTAAGTTGGACTGATCTCTTGAGTTCAGGAGTTTGAGACCAGCCTGGGCAACATACCAAAACCCATCTCTATAAAAACTAGAAAAAATTTGCCAGGTGTGGTGGTGTACACCTGTAGTCCCGGCTACATTGGTGGAAGCTGAGGCACAAAGATCACTTGAGGCTTGGAGGTGGAGGCTGCAGTGAGTCAAGATTGCACCACTGTACTCCAGCCTGGGTGACAAAGTGAGACCCCGTCTCAAAAAAAAAAAGTTACGTAAGTCATAATGATCACAACATCAACACTAAATCAGAAGCAGCACTACAATTCTTGATCATAAAATTGAGAAAAATTTGTCTCATGGTTCAGGTCATCCTATAAAGAACAATATGTTAAAGAGTTAAAAATAGAAGTAACAATAATTATTGCAGCTAATACTTATGGAAAGTCTAACAGGTGCCAATTACTTTGCATATGTTAACTCATGTAATCCTTATAACCTGAAGAGCTATGTACAATTATAATCTTCATTTTACAGAGAAGAAAATGGAGGTATGAAGAGGTTTAACAGTTTACCCAATCAAGGACACACAGCTAGCAGGCAGAGGAGCCAGACTGTCCTCAAGTATATTATTACAACAAACACAGCAACAAATATCACTAAAAGAAATTCAACAAGGAAAGAGCTGGAGTGGATTATTCAACCCATGCATAGATTGTAGAGTCAATATAGGAATGTACGAATAACACATCTCTCAGGCTAGCTTCACAAATTAGCTTCTGATAAGTCTCAATCATCTTCTTTAAGAAAAGTAAAAATGTGTGGCTATGATGCCAACCACTCCCCAGACTACCCCAAATACAGCTAGTCTTCTTTGGTGCTTTAAAATATCTTTCAATACACATAAAAAAGATTGAAATAAAAATGCTTTAGTTAACAGTAAGTACATCTCTAAATAGATATGATTCTTCATTCTCATTTTTGAATTAAAAACATAAACAGTGGGCATTTAAAATTTATTCAATTGGGGTAAATAACTATTAATAATGATTTTGTTTTCCAAAGGAAACTAGCTGAATTTCTGTAGGCATTCCAGGTCTACCTCAAATAAGTTTTACTTAAGCAAAACTTACTCTACCAGGAAAATAATGGGATTTATATTAATAAAAGAACACACCAAGAATAAGCCATCAACTTTGCAATACAGTATTAATTATGCCCACACCTATTACTGGCAGCAGAATACTACACAAATATTGTATAAACACACAATGTAAATAATTTTTAGGTCCTGAAATAGAAATGAAGCCATTATTTATAGAATCTGAGCATGCTAAGTGAACAGAACACAGGCATGCTGCCGGCATTCCTCAATGCCATTTATGTTTGATCTCCAAAAGGCCTCTTGTTTTACATATATTGTAAAATTATTTGTAAACACTTCCAACCTTCTCCCTCAAGTTCCTCTTTTAAATAACTATTTTTAACCTATAGTACATAAAATCAACTCTCTTTTATGTGCAGGATGAGATGCTAACATTACAAGCCTACTATAATTGATTTCAGTTACTCTACTATCAATGGGGAAAAGTTGATTTTGAAGTTGTATGCATGTCAAGCACTGGAATCTATTTTAAGATGATCTGCTCTAAAGATTTATACTATGAACACAGAAATTTCTCTGATTGAAGACAACCAGAAGTCAAACCCACTATGTTACTAACAACTGATTCAACTAAGGGACATGTTAATAAAGATGCAAAATGAAATATAAATGTAAGGTCAGTATAGGTGCAGATAATACAGTTATGTAATCAATGAAGCCACACAACCAAATACCCTCATATTATCCTTCCTATACTACAAAGGCTATAAAACTAGAAACATTATTTCTTAAAGTCAATGTAGCTAGAGTTCTATTCATGAACGAGGTTCCACCAAGCATTCTCATGTACGAGAGACTGGGAAGATGGCAGCAAACAATGAGAGTAAGAGAGCAGCCAGCACAAAGAGAACTGCTCTTCTAGGGCATCAGGGGCTTAATTTCTCCTGGCACTACCATTCCTTACCGGGTAAAATGTAAATTGCATTCCCTGTTTCTCCTAGAAATTTTGTGAATTAGCTAATACTCTGTGAATAATATCTTTTCATTTTAGAGACTGGGTACTATAGTGTTCACCAGAAAGCCAGAACTTAAGGATGATGATATTTAAAAAGTAATTCAATGTGTTAAAGATTGTAAAGAAAACACTGACAGACAACTAAGTATATTAAGAAGGATAAGAAGAGTTTCACAAGAAAGGCAAGAAGCAGAGATGCAGCAGAGTAAAACCCCGGCATACGCAAACTAAAGAATCATATTTTATCCAAATAGTACAATAGACTTTGTAGCATTTTATCACAAATGTTAGACTCCCTTAGAAAAACAGGTGTGAAAGTAGCAATAAATTCTAGTTTAAGTATGTGCAATAAGCTAAACACCTAAATCGAGAAGTTAGAAAAACTTCAACAATTTAACATCACACTTAGAGGAACTGGAAAAACAAGAATAATGTAACCCCAAAGCTAGCAGAAGAAAAGAAATAACTAAAATCAGAGCAGGACTGAATAAAACTGAGACTGATAAATCCATACAACAGATCAACTAACCCATAATTTAGTTATCTAAAAGGATAAACAAGATAGACCACCAGTGAAATTAACAAAAAAAGAGAGAAGATCCAAATAAGCACAAGCAGAAATGACAAAGGTGACATTACAACCAATCCTACAGAAATACAGAAGATCATCAATGACTGTTACAAACACCTCTATGTATACAATTAGAAAATCTAGAGGAAATGGATAAATTCCTGGATACACACAACCTCCCAAGATTGAATTTGGAAGAAATTGAAATCCAAAACACAACATATTACTGATTCAATTTCAGAACTTAATATAGTTCTGAAATTGAATCAGTAATTAAAAAACAAAACACCAACAAAACACAACCCTGGACCAGATGGATTCATAACTGAATTCTACCAGGAAAAAAAAAAGCTGGTACCAATCCTACTGAAACTATTCAAAACAAATGAGGAATTAGGATCCCTCTCTAACTCATTCTACAAAGCTAGCATAATTCTGATATCAAAATCTGGCAAAGACACAACAAAGAAAGGTAACTATTAAGCCAATACTCTTGATAAACATGGACACAAAAATCCTCAACAAAATATTAGCAAAACAAATCCAGTAGCACATAAAAGTTAAATCACCACAATCAAGTAGGCTTTATCCCCTTGACACAGAGTGGGTTCAACATATGCAAATCAATAAATACGATCACCACATAAACAGAATTAAAAGCAAAAGCCATTTGATTAACTCAGTAGACACAGAAAGTGTTCAATAAAATCCAACACCTGTTTATGATAAAAATCCTCAACAACCTAGGCACTGAAGGAACATACCTCAAAATATTATAATAAGAGCCATCTATAACAAACTCACAGGCAACCTCACACTGAATGGGCCAAAGCTGGAAGCATTCCCCTTAACAACTGGAACAAGACAAGGATGCTGACTCTGATAACTCCTATTCGATAGAATACTAGAAGTCCTAGCCAAAGCAATCAGGCAAGACAAAGAAAAGTCATCCAAATAGGACAATAGGGAGTCAAACTATTTCGCTTCCCAGATGACATGATTCTATACCTAGAAAACCCTACAGACTTCCTCAGAAGGCTTCTAGAACAGATGTCATTAAAGTTTCAGGATATAAAACCAATGAACAAAAGTCAGTAGCATTCCTATATAGAAATAACATTCAACATTGAATGTATACAGCAATAACATTCAAGCTGAATGTTTCAGAAACATATCCCCATTTACAATAGCTGCAAAAAACAAAGTTAAATACCTAGGAATACATGTAACCAAAGAGGTTAAATATTGCTACAAGGAGAACTATAAAACACTACTGAAAGAAAGCATGGATGACACAAACTCACGGAAAAACATTTCATGCTCATGAATTAGAAGAATAAATATCGTTAAAATGGCCTTACTGCCCAAAGCACTTTACAATTCAGTGCTATTCCTATCAAACTATCAATGTCATTTACCACACAAGTAGAAAAAAATTATTCTATAATTCATGTGGAATCAAACAAGGCCCAAATAGCCACAGCAATCCTAAGCGAAAAGAACAAAGCCAGAAGCATTGCGTTACACAGCTTCATGAACAGACACTTCATGAACAGAACACACAAAAGACATACAAGTGGCCAAAAAACATAAGAAAAAATGCTCAACATCACTAATCATTAGAGAAATGCAAATCAAAACTACAATGAGATAACATTTCACATCAGTTAGAATGGCTACTATGAAAAAGTAAAGAAATAACACATACTGGTGAGGTTGGGATAAAAGGAAATACTTATACACTGTTGATGGGAATGTTAGTTCAGCCACTGTGGAAATCAGTTTGGAGACTTCTCAAAGAACTTAGAACTATCATCACTAGACCCAGCAATCCTATTACTGGGTACATGCCCAAAGGAAAACAAATAGTTCCACCAAAAAGACACATGCACATGTATGTTTACTGCAATACTATTCACAACAGCAAAGACATGGAAGCAAACTAGGTGCACATCAATGGTAGAATGGATAAAGAAAATGCAATACACATATACCATTAAAAAATATGCAGCCATTAAAAAATATGCAGCCATAAAAAAGAATGAAATCACATCCTCTGCAAAAACAAGGATGGAGCTGGAGGACAGTATCATAAGCAAACTAACAGAAACAAGAAAACCAAATACCATACCTTCTCACTCATAAGTGGGAGCTAGATACCGAGTACACACAGACATGAAAATGGGAACAATAGACAGTGGGGACTACTGAGCGCAAGGGAAGAAGTGAGTGCTGAGGGCTGAAAAATAACTGTTGGGTACTATGCTACCGGGGTGATAAGACCATTCCTACCCCAAACCACGGCAGAACACAATATACCCAGGTAACAAACCTGCACATGTACCTCCTGAATCTAAAATAAAAGTTGAAATTAAAAATAAAATAAATATCTGCAATATTTGCCTTATAATAAACTTTTTAGTTCCTTTTTTTTTTAAGAGACAGGTCTCCCTACGGTGTCCAGGCTGACTATTCATAAGCACAATCATAGTGTATCCCAGTGTTGAATTCTTGGGCTCAAGTGATCCATTCGCTCAAGTAGCTGGGAATACAAATGTGTGCCAACTGTGCCCAGCTTATAATAAATTAGTTTTTAAAAACAAGTAACAAGATATAAAATCAAGGTTGATGTAACTGTGAATTACCTGTTTGGTATCCAATAAAGACTCCTGGAGCAGATACTGCATTTGACCATCCTCAACACCACTCAAATCCCTGTTTGTCAGCCAAATGAGAGGTAGCACATGTGAAAGAGTGGATACAAAATGAGGAAAGCTGGGATTCAATTCCACTTCTGTGACTTCCTTATTTTGTGATCAATGAGTGAAATGAATAAAATATAGTTAGAATTAAATGAGATAATGCCTGGCACCTAGTGGGTATTTAATAAATGACAGCTGAATCTGAATGAAGTCAAGAAACAAACTACAAATATGTCAAAATTTAAATATAACAGCAAGTCTCAGTTCACAATTCAGGACAGTAATGGAAGTGATATGACAATGGTGCATACAATTAAATGACAGAAAACTCCTATCTTAGAATTTAAAGTAAATATTGAAGCATGTAAAAAATAGTAAAGAAAAGCTGACAACAGAGGTCATTTTTAAATAATCTAAAATTTTTGGTCGAGGAGCAGTGGCTTACGCCTATAATCCCAACACTTTAGGAGGCTGAGCAGGTGAATCACCCGAGGCCACGAGTTCAAGGCCAGCCTGGCCAACATGGTGAAACCCCATCTCTACTAAAAATACAAAAATTAGCTAGATGTGGTGGTGCACACTTGTAATCCCAGCTACTCTGGAGGCTGAGGCAGGAGAATTGCTTGAACCCAGGAGGTGAAGGTTGCAGTGAGCCGAGATCATACCAGTGCACTCCAGTCTGGGTGATACAGCAAGACTCTGTCTCAAAAAAATTAATTAAATAAAATAATCTAAAATTTCCACAATTTACTTACTCATTTAAATATGTACTGAATATATATATGAAGAAAGGGAGAGACAACAAGCCTACTGCTTGCAAGTCCCTGTTCCAGGTGCTGAGGATTCAGTAGTGAAAGAAATAAACACCAATCTTACACTCCAGTGGAAAGGAACAAAAATAGATAAAGGACACAGCAGAAGGAATGAATAAAAGGACGTAAATAAGAAAATATCACATAGTAGTTGGTACTACCCAGAAAATATCAGGTAATATGACAGCAAATGACTGAGTGTATCAAAAATGCTTTCTCTTCAGATATTCAAGCTGAGACTTGAATGTCATGAGGCCATGTGAATATCAGGGGAAGAATATTCCAGTCTGATGAAATAGCCTGTGAAAATGCCCTGTAGCAAAAAGAAGGCAGACGGATTTAAGAGATTGAAAGTAGCCAGTGAGACTGAAACACAATCAGCACAAGGTCCAGCAGGAAGGTAGAAGGCTGAAGAGGCAGGCATGGATTGGGTCACCTAAGGCAGTGTGGTTCTCGACTCTGGCGGCTGGTTATAATTGAAAAATACTAGGGCTGAAGTTGAGGCAGCAATTAATAGCCTACCAACCAAAAAAAGTGCAGGTCCAGATGGGTTCACAGCCAAATTCTACCAGAGACACAAAGAGGAGCTGGTACCATTCCTTCTGAAACTATTCCAAACAATACAAAAAGAGGGAATCCTTCCCAAATCATTTTAGGAGACCAACATCATCCTGATACCAAAACCCGGCAGAGACTCGACAAGAAAAGAAAACTTCAGGCCAATATCCATGATGAACATAGATGCAAAAATCTTCAATAAAATACTGGCAAGCCGATTGCAACAGCAAATCAAAAAGCTTATCCACCATGAGCAAGTAGGCTTCATCCTGGGGATGCAAGGCTGGTTCAACATATGCAAGTCTGTAAATCTAATTCACCACATAAACAGAACCAAAGACAAAAACCACATGATTATCTCAATAGATGCAGAGAAGGCCTTTGACAAAATCCAACAACACTTTATGCTAAAGAACCCTCTACAAACTAGGTACTGATGGAACGTATCTCAAAATAATAAAAGCTATTTACGACAAACCTACAGCCAATATCATACTGAATGGGCAAAAACTGCTTCAAAAGGAAGCATTCCCTTTGAAATCTGGCACTAGACAAGGATGCCCTCTCTCACCACTCCTATTCAATATAGTATTGGAAGTTCTAGCAAGAGCAATCAGGCAAGAGAAAGAAATAAACAGTACTCAAATAGGAAAGAAGGAAGCCAAATTGTCTCTATTTGCAGACCACGTGACTGTATATCTAGAAGACCCCACCATCTCAGCCCAAAAACTCCTGAAACTGATAAGCAACTTCAGCAAAGTCTCAGGATACAAAATCAATGTGCAAAAATCACAAGCATTCCTATATAACAATAACAGACTGAAAGAGAGCCAAATCAAGAATGAACTGCCATTCGCAATTGCTACAAAGAGAATAAAATACCTAGGAATGCAACTAACAAAGAACATTAAGGACCTCTTCAAGGAGAACTACAAACCACCGCTCAATGAAATAAGAGAGGACACTAACAGATGGAGAAACATTCCATGCTCATGGTTAGGAAGAATCAGTATCGTGAAAATGGCCATACTGCCCAAAGTAATTTACAGATTGAATGTTATCTCCATCAAGCTACCAATGACCTTCTTCACAGAACTGAAAAAAACTGCCTTGAACTTCATATGGAACCAAAAGAGAGCCTGCATAGCCAAGTCAATTCTTAGCAAAAAGAACAAAGCTGGAGGCATCACACTACCAGACTTCAAAATATACTACAAGGCTACAGTAATCAAAACAGCACAGTACTGGTACGAAAACAGAGACATAGAACAATGGAACAGAATAGAGGCCTTGGAGGCAACACCACACATCTACAACCATCTGAGCTTTGAAAAACCTCACAAAAAGAAGCAATGGGGAAAGGATTCCCTGTTTAATAAGTAGTGCTGAGAAAACTGGCTAGCCATGTGCAGAAAGCAGAAACTGGACCCCTTCCTGACACCTTATACTAAAATTAACTCCAAATGCATTAAAGACTTAAACATAAGACCTGGCACCATAAAAGCCCTAGAAGAAAATCTAGGCAAAACCATTCAGGAGATAGGCATAGGCAAGACTTCATGATCAAAACACCAAAAGCATTAACAACAAAAGCCAAAATCGACAAATGGGACCTAATCAAACTCCACAGCTTCTGCACAGCAAAAGAAACATTCATTAGAGTGAATCAGCAACCAACAGAATGGGAAAAAATGTTTGCAGTCTACCCATCTGACAAAGGGCTAATATCCAGAATCTACAAAGAACTAAAACAGATTTACAAGAAAAAAACAAACAAGCCCATTCAAAAGTGGGCGAAGGATATGAACAGACACTTTATATATGAGGCCAACAAACATATGAAAAAATGCTCATCATCACTGGTCATTAGAGAAATGCAAATCAAAACTACATTGAGATACCATTTCATGCCATTTAGAATGGCGATCATTAAAAAATCTGTAGACAACAGATGCTGGAGAGAATGGGGAGAAATAGGGACACTTTTACACTGTTGGTGGGAGTGTAAATTAGTTCAACCATTGTGAAAGACAAGTGTGGCAATTCCTCAAGGACCTAGAAATAGAAATTCCATTTGACCCAGCAATCCCATTACTAGGAATATATCCAAAGGATTATAAATTGTTCTATTATAAGGACACATGCACATGAATGTTCATTGCAGCACTGTTTACAATAGCAAAGACTTGGAACGAACCCAAACGCCCATCAATGATAGACTGGACAGGGAAAATGTGGCACATATACACCATGGAATATTATGCAGCCATCAAAAATGATGAGTTCATGTCCTTTGTAGAGACATGGATGAACCTGGAAACCATCATTCTCAGCAAACTGACAAAGAACAGAAAATCAAACACCACATGTTCTCACTCATAGGCAGGTGTTGAACAATGAGAGCACATGGACACAGGGAGGGAGCATCACACACTGGGGTCTGTTGGGGGGAAACAGCAGAGGGACAGTGGGGGTGTGGGGAGTTGTGGAGAGATAGCATGGGAAGAAATACCAGCTATAGGTGATGGGGAGGAAGGCAGCAAATCATACTGCCATGTGTGTACCTATGCAACAATTTCTTGTATGTTCTTCACATGTACCCTAAAACTTAAAATGCAATAAAATAAAATAAAATAAAGAAAAATACTGAAATCTAGGTTCCACTTCCCACCGATTACATTAGACCCTCTAGTGGTAAAGCCTAGACACTGAAAGCTTTTCCAAGATCCTTGAGTGGTTCTAATGGGTAACCTGGTTAACGGAAGACTCATAAGCCAGGGTAAAGTGTTTTTATTTTAAGCTTGATAGGAAGCCATTAACAGATTCTAAGCAGGAAAATGAAAAGATCTGGATGACATTCTTAAAAGATCACTCTACAACTTTAGTGAACAGATTATGGAATGCAACATATTCTAACATATCTACAAATGTTTAAATGACAAAACTGATGTGTTCTTAAAAACTCCATAAAGTAGAACTCCATTTGCCAAATGCATTTTCCACCAAAGGCTCAATAAGGGACCCAAGGATGGTGAGTTAGAATTTTTGGAAATGTCCATGGTTACAGTAGATCCTGCAAAAAGCAAATGATGGAATACTGACAATTGGCTATGAGGGGTGAAGGTTATGGGGAGAAGGCTAAGAAATGTGCCATGTTCCCAGTACTTCACAACTCTCGATTGACAATGTATCCCTTTTGGCACCTTCCTCACAAAACTAAAGCTGCCTTTTCTGAATTGCTACTCCATGGGAGACACTGTGCAGCAGGAAGCCAAACATTTGTTTACTATGGGAAACAGAAAAGAATCCAATGGATTCAGGGAAAATTACTAAGAAGAAATGTAGTTTCTATGTTACCCGAAACAACATAGAAAAAGGCTTGCTAAGATTAAAGAAGTGTGCTGGTTGGACTCTCAGGGTGATATGGTTTGAACTCTCACCTCAAATTATAATCCCCATAATCCCCATGTGTCATGGGGAACCAGGTGGAGGTGACTGGATCACGGGATGGTTTCCCCCGTGTTGTTCTTGTGATAGTGAGTGAGTTCTCATGAAATGTGATGGTTTTATAAGCATCTGGTATTTCCCCTGATTGTACTCACTCCCTCCTGCTGCTCTGTGAAGAAGGTGCCTGCTTCTACTTTGCCTTCCGTCATGATTGCAAATTTCCTGAGGCCTCCCCATCAATGAGGATCTGTGAGTCAATCAAACCTTTTTCCTTTATTAATTACCCAGTCTCAGGCATTTCTTCATAGCAGTGTGAGAATAGACTAATACACACGGCAACCAACCCTATGAGATGGTATAATGACTATCATTCCTCTCCTGCCGAGACTGCCTGCCTGCAGCTACCTAAATCTGGAAGAGTTTAAGGGAGCTATTAGAAACAAACATGAAGCATCAAAGGAGCTGGACTGGCTAAGGCCCCTCTTTAAGTTGTTAACCTTTAACAGCAGTCAACAGAGTGTAAAATCAGGATTTTAGCAGTTTCTACTACGTCAAATCCCAAGATACTCCAACTCCACATTCCTGGAGGCATGAGTTGCGTTCTGTTAAAGACTGCCTTTCCCCACTCTGTTATTTTTGGGTCTGTCTCTGGTTCTGCAAAATGGCTTTCACTTCAAACAGCCTTGTTTCTAACTACGAGATTGGCTTGCAAATAAGCAATAAAGTTCTATGCATTCAGAAAGTGATGTGGATCCTGAATAATTGGTTTTTGTTTTTTTTTATATAGAGGAAAATATCAAACTAAGCATTTAGGAATCATAAAAGGCAAGTAGGTCATAAAACTGAAAAGCATACATTTACCTTTCATTTGTACACAAAATATGTTCTACTTGCAAATATCTGTAAATTTTAAAATCAAATCAAAGTTAAACCCTTCATTATTTTCTTTTTCAATATATTTCCCACAAGGATGGATCATAAGGATATGTAGATATATCTTTAAGATATGTAAGTTAATCACTAACGTCACTAACCTTTGGCAAATTCCACACATTTGCAGTGGTCTTCAATGACTTTAAAACCCCAAGGACCCTTAAAAGATTTCCCTAAGACTCCTAATCAAAATTACTGTAAAGTACATTTAAAACAAAAGTGCTGCTTAATGGAGATGATCAAGCACAACAATGTCTGGCTACCAACAGGATTATGACTTCATTACATAATGTCCTTATGTCTGGAGTTATTCCATGCAGAGTTCCCACATTTGAAGTTTCTTCCCTCTTCAACTTCATGGATCATCAAGAATAGTAAAAGAAATACCTTTCAGACTGGAGTTCCTTATTTGGTGGGATTCCTTGGTCATTTTACTTTTGTTTTCTTTCTTGGACTAATGGATTTGGCTTTTGCTGCAATGTTTATTTTTATAAACATGCCCAAAGGGCTCCTAGTGTGTTTTTATAAATCTAACAAATACCTCATAATTAAGTTTGTTAAAACAAAATATGTTGTCTATTACTAAAAAAGTACACTCTTAATTAAATAAGGAGCCAAGTGCATACTTTAATGTAGTTCCCTGTAGATCCAGGCCCCAGGCCCAGCCCAGCAGGCCCTGGTATCAGGCATCCCCTAAACTCAGGGACAGAACCCAGCTCATACCCATGTATCCTGGTTCCAGGACCACCCCAGTGCCATGCTGGACTCTGAAGACTCAGCCTCAAGGTGTGCCACAGCACCATGTTAGGTCCCATCGACCCAAGTTCAGGCTGTTCTCCATGAACTCAGGGTTCAGAGCTACCCTCAGAGACTTAGTTGATAGGCCCACTTGCCTGCAGCATCAGGCACCAGGCCAGTCCAACTAAGGGCTCCAGGAGCAAGCCAAATGAAAGACCCCACCAGATGATTTGCCCAGAATGTCTGGTTGGGGTGGCTAATAAAAAGCTTTCCCTATCAAGACCAGTCTGTAAAGACTGGATGTCTACTTCTTCGAATGCACAGACACCAATGCAAGCCCATGAGAATCACTAAAAATCAGGGAACCAAAACCACCAGAAGAATAAAATAAAGCACCAGAAACTGACACTAAATGAATGGAGACCTATGAACTACCTGGCAAAGTATTCAAAATGATGGTCTTAAAGAAACAGTGAGTTAAAGAGAACACACGCTACTAAATGGTATCAGGAAAACAATATATAAACAAAGTGAAAAGCTCAACAAAGAGATAGAAACCATAGTCACATATTTTTTGTGGTAAGAACATTTCAGGTCTACTGCCTTAGCAATTTTTAAGTATACAATATGGTATACTATAGTCATTATGCTGTATATTAGATCTTGAGAACTTATTCATTCTGACTTTGTACCCTTTAACAAACACTTTCTCATTTTTCCCATTCCCCAGTCCCTGACAACCATCACTCTACTCTCTGATTCTATGAGTTTGATTTTTTAGATTTCACATATAAGTGAGATAATATAGTGTTCGCTTTTCAGTGGCTGGCTTATTTCACTTAGCACAATGTCCTCCAGGTTTATTCACATTGTTGCAAATGACAGTGATATGGTTTGGCTGTGTCCCCACTCAAATCTCAACTTGAACTGTGTCTCCCAGAATTCCTATGTGTTGTGAGAGAGACACAGGGGGAAGTAATTAAATCATGGAGGCTGGTCTTTCTTTTACTATTCTCATGATAGTAACTAGGTCTCACAAGATCTGATGGGTTTACCAGGGGTTTCCACTTTCATTTCTTCCTCACTTCCTCTTGCTGCAGTGATGTAAGAAGTGCCTTTTGCCTCCCACCATGATTCTGAGGTCTCCCCAGCCATGTGGAACTGTAAGTCCAGTTAAATCTTTTTCTTCCCAGTCTCAGGTATATCTTTATCAGTTTGAAAACGGATTAATAGAGACGGGATTTCCTTCTGTTTAAAGGCTGAATAATATTTCATTCTGTATATACTACTTATTTTCTTAATTCATTTGTTGATGAACACATGTTAATTACCTATCTTGGCTATTATGAAAATGTCATAATGAACATGGGAGCATAGATATTGCTTGAAGATACTGACTTTATTTCCTCTGTATCTATCCCAGAAGTGCAACTGCTACATCATTTAATAGTTCGGTTTTTAATTTGTGAGACCCCTCCATACTATTTTCTATAATGTGTGTGCTAATTTACATTTCCATCAACAGTGTACAAGTCTTTCTTCTCCATATGCTCACCAACATTTGTTACCTTTTATCTTTTCAATATTAGCCACTCTAACAGGTATAAAGCAATATTTAATTTCTGTTGTAATTTGCATTTCTCTAATGATTAGTGATGTTGACCACTATATATATATCTGTTGGCCATTTGTATGTCTAACAGGTATATTGTAAAATGCCTGAGAAATGTCTATTCAGGTTCTTTGCCTATTTTAAAACTGTGTTGTTTTACTGCTCCTATGTTGAGCTCCTTATACGGTTTAGAAATTAACCCTTGTCAGATACGTTTGCAAATATTTTCTCCCATTTTGTAGAGTGACTCTTTACTCTGTTGATTGTTTCCTTTGCTGTGCAGAAGCTTTTTAAGTTTGGTGCAATCTCACTTACCTATTTTTGCTTTGGCTGCCTATGCTTTTGGTATCATCTCCAAAATATTATTATCCAGACCAATATCTGGAAGATTTTCCCCTATCTTTTCCTTTAGTAGTTTTATAGTTTGAGTCTTACATTTATATATTTAATCCATTCCTAGTTGATTTTTGTATATGGCATGAGACAAAGGTGTAATATTATTGTTCTGCATGTGGATATACAATTTTCTCAGTACCATTGATTGAAAAGACTATCCTTTCCCTTCTGTGTGTTCTAGGCTCCTTTGCTGAAAATTAATTGGCTATAAATACTATCTTATTTCTGGGCTTTCTATTCTGGTTCCATTGGTCCATATATTTGTTTTTAAAGCCACTATCTTGTTATTTTGATTACTATTCCTTTGTAGAATATTTTGAAACCAGATAGTGTGGTGCCTCCAATGTTGTTTCTCAAGATTGCTTTGGCTATTTGAGATATTTTGTGGTTCCATAAGAATTTTAGCATTGTTTTTCTATTTCCGTGAAAAATGTCATTGGAATTTTGGCAGAGATTGATTGCACTGAATCTGTAGATTGCTTTGGGTGGTATCTTTAGTGTTTTCCATATATAAGATCATGTCATTTGGAAGTAGAAAAATATTTTCTCCACCTTTTCTGATTTGGGCACATTTTATTTCTTTTTCTTGCCTAATTGCTTTAGCTAGGACTTTTGATAATACATTGAATAGAGTGGTGACAGTAGGCATCCTTGACTTGTTCCTGATCTTAGAGGAAAAGCTTTCAGCTTTTTGCTACTGAGCATAATGTTAGCTGTGGCTTTGTCATATATGGCCTTTATTATGTTTTGTATCTGTGGTCACAAGGGATATTGGTCTGCAATTTTCTTGTAGTGTGCTTGTCTGGCTTTGGTATCAGGGTAATAATGGCTTCATAAAATGAGTCTGAAAGTATTTCCTCCTTTTTAATTTTTTGAAAGAGTTTGAAAAGGTCTGGTGTTAGTTCTTCTTTAAATGTTTGGATGAATTCACAGGTTAAGCCATCACATAATGGGATTTTCTCTGGTGGCAGATTTTTGATTAATAATTCAATCGCCTAACTCATTATTGATTTGTTCACATCTTCTCATTTCTTCATGATTCACTCTTGGCAGGTTATATATTTCTAGGAATTTTTCAATTTCTTCTAAGTTACTCAGATTGTTGGTGTATAGTAGTTTCATGATCCTTGTATTTCTATCAGTTGTGATGCTTGTTCTTTTGTTTATAATCTTGTCTCTTCTCTTACTTTCTTAGTTTAGCCGAAAGTATGTAAATTTTATCTTTTCCAAAAAATTAACTCTTAGTTACATTGATCTTTTCTGCGGTTTTTCTGTTTTTCTATTCTATTTCATTTTTTCAACTAGACATCGATTATGTGTCCATGAAGGAAACAGAGTTAAAAAGTGTGTTGTCCTTGCCTTCAAGAAGCTTACAAATGATGGGAGAGACAAACTGCTGTCCCATCAATTTCAAAAATACATGTTTTATATATTAATATCTCTGAAATCAGGATGCAGCTTCAATTGACAGAATCTCACAACAGCTGCTGAAGAGTTTGTTACCATTGTGTACACATATGTACACTTGCTTTTGCTTGTTTGTTTGTATGTTTGTTTGCTCATGGCTTAAAGGAACAATTGTAATCCATCCATGTTTTAGTCAACAAATTACTCTTTTCCATTTGGGAAAAGAATATGAATTCTAGTTGTTGCCTAAAAACATTTCTGTCAACACCTTTGGCTAAAATTTTAAAAACACCAGTATCAAAACCAACAGAATGGCTGTTAGTAGCTTGGAAGACAATCCTGAAAACAATAGAAGAGCATTTTTGACCAACCAAAGGAACACACAGAGAATATACTGAAACAACATGAACATCCACAACTGAATCATAAAGTGCTTTAGAAGAGTCAGACTATCATGATAAATTTTCAAAATACGTCAAAATATATTTATATTTTTATATTTATTTATGTTTATTATATATTTTCCTATTTATTATTTTTATATTCTTTTTCTGCATGCACAAGAGGTATATAATCTAAATTAAGTCTAGAAGAGTTCTTTCATTAAGAAAAATACAAAAATTTTAAGTGATAAAGTCTTACATTGTAATTTAATTTGAACTACTTTTTCTTTCTTAGTGGTACATCTTACAACTGAGTGCATCTTGGAGTTAATGGAATACAGTTGTTATTATAGTTCAGAATAATAAGTGCCATGAAAAAGGCTATTAAGTGATGCAGAAACAAAGAGAGAATACACATAAATTAAATCAAGATTTGCAGAAATTCAGAATAGGAAGTGAAGATAAGTTTTAAAAGTTAGTAAACTGGCCCACACACTCTCGAGGTGGTTCAGGCAGCATGAACAGTGCAAGAAAGCATGGAAGTGGTAGGCAGGAAGTCATGTTGGGGAAAGTGCAAGTCATCCCTTCAGGTTGGAGTTAAAAGGTAAATGTTAGTTGCACAGTTGAGGTCTCAGAGGGGCTAGGTAAAAAAAGCACACGGTGTGCTAAACAGCATAATTTGAATATTATCTTGCAAACTGTGAGCTATGATTAAAAAATTTTAAGTAGGGGAAAAATTAGAAAGAACAAAAATAAGTATTATAAGGATGGATTGGGCATATCCCAAGCTTGAAAGCTTAGAAAGCTAGTGTTCCTGCAATCCCAGCACTTTGGGAGGCCGAGGCGGGTGGATCACGAGGTCAACAGATCGAGACCATCCTGGTCAACATAGTGAAACCCCGTCTCTACTAAAGATACAAAAAATTAGCTGGGCCCGGTGGCACGTGCCTGTAATCCCAGCTACTCGGGAGGCTGAGGCGGGAGAATTGCCTGAACCCAGGAGGTGGAGGTTGCGGTGAGCCGAGATCGCGCCATTGCACTCCAGCCTGGGTAACAAGAGCGAAAGTCCGTCTCAAAAAAAAAAAAAGAAAAAAAGAAAGCTAGTGTTGACAAAGTCAGTGAGAAGAGCTGAGTATCAGAAATAAAGCTACAGTAGCCCTTGGCTTGGCTGCTGGCAGCAGCAAGGTATCCACCCATCGGCCCACCATGGGTTTAAAAATATGTATATATTATTAATAATAAGAAGAAATAAATAAAGCTACTGTAGAAGAAACAGAAATACTGAAAAAACACAAATAAAATGTGATAAGGTACTCAGCAATTAAAAGGAACTAACCACTGATACATGCAACAACATAGACGACTCTCAAATGTATTATGCAAGTGAAACAACCAGATACAAAAGGCACATAGTGTATAATTCCATTAATACGACATTCTGGAAAGGCAAAACTAATGGGGATATAAAACAGCAGCTGCCGGGGGCTGGGTTTCGGTGGCCTACGCAAGGGAACAAGAGAATTTTTCAAGGTGATGGAAATGCCCTATATCTCAATTGTGGTAGTGGCCCTACTACCAAATGTGTTTGTCAAAATGGACTGAATTTTCCTATGTATGAATTATACTTCAGTAAATGTGACTTTAAAAACTCCATCAAAAATGAGATAAGATGGAATACAGCCACACTCATACACTGATGTATTGCCTATGTCTGCTTTTCTACTATAATAGCAGAGTTGAGAAGTTTTCACAAAGACTGCATGATCCACAAAACCTAAAACTGTTTCCTACCTGGCACTTCACAGAAAAAGTTTGTCAACCCTGATATATGGTAATATTACCAATTTGTTTTGTTCTCATTAAAACATCTTAATTGTTGGTCAGGCGTGGTGACTCATGCCTATAATCTTAGCACACTGGAAGACCAAGGTAGGCAGACCACTTGAGGCCAGGAGTTCAAGAACAGCCTACCCAACATGGTAAAACCCCATCTCTACTAAAAATACAAAAATTAGTCAGGCATGGTAGCACATACCTGTAATCCCAGCTACTCAGGTGGTCAAGTTATGATAATTGTTTAAATCTTTGAGACACACTGCAGTGAGCTGAGATTGCACCACTGCACTCCCGCCTGGGTGATAGAGCGAGACTTTGTGTCAAAACAAAACAAAAAAACTTAATTGCTCATAAGAAAAATAGAAAGATAATAACTGAATATGCACAGACCCTCTATTCAAACTATTTGGGCAATAGAAATGAGTTGTTTTTCAAATATATCCTGAATTAAGTTTCTAAATGGAAAGAGTATTCAGTTCTCAATAACAGCCATAGATTTTTCTTCCCTAGGCCACGTGTGATGGCTCACGCCTGTAATCCCAACATTTTGGGAGGCAGAGGAGGGATGATTGCTTGAGCTCAGGAGTTCGAGACCATCCTGGGCAACAGGACAAAGCCCCATCTCTACCAAAAATACAATAAAAAAATACCCAGCCATGCATAGTTGTGTGCACCTGCAGTCCTAGCTACTTGGGAGGCTGAGGTGGGAAGACGGTTTGAGCCTGGGGGGTGAGGGTTGTAGTGAGCTGAGATTGTGCCACTGCACTCCAGCGTGGGTGACAAAGCCAGGCCCTGTCTCAAAAAAGAAAAAAAAGAAAAGAAATTTCCACAAAACCTTCCCATTATAATTGCATCTCCCAATTCCCAACAAATATATTGTCTAAATCATACATTTATTGGAAATTTTTTCTTGTTAGACTAATAATAGACAGGTCTTTTAGTTAAGTGATTAGCCACAACCTGCAAAACTGCTTATCTATATACTCCTGTGTGTTTGAGACTTGAAGTATACATTAGATAGACATTATCAATTAGACGTTATCAAATAGCTTTCAGTTCTCTTCTGAAGCTGGAATATATGGATAACAAAGTTTCTGGCATTTTTACATAAAAATAAAGTATAAGTGCTGTAAGAAGATTTTTTAAATGTGACAAGGGAAGAAATTAAGCTAGTTGCCTAAGTAAGATTTCTTCATTATATACTAGTTTTATTTATTTCATTATTTATTTTTAAAAAATGAAGCACTGTTAAGTGTTAATATGCATATGTACCTGCAACAGTTCTAATGGTGACTACAATTAGGTGGACATAAATTTGAGTTACATTTTCCAGTAATGGCATTGTATTGCAGAGAAGTGTCCATACTATATTTTTTTCAATAAAGTACACTTGTGAAGTAACTTACTAAGATAAGGGTTGTAGTTTTACAATTTAATTTGTAAAATTCCCTGTGTGAGCAATTGCCACCTGCTCATTAGCACCTAGATGAAACTTACTAAAGTAAATATTCCATGCAAGATAAAATATTTATCATTTTACAAGTATGAGTGACACTAAAATTCATTGTAATTTCAATAATGTATTAAATTATGGCAAATAATATTGCAAATACTTGTAATCCCCTTATAGCATGCTTTTGCTATATAGGCAAGAAATTTGAAATCATATTTGTTGAAAATTTCACTTCAATTAGAATTTTATTCTGCTCTTTAGGCACTGTGATGATTACTTTTATGTGTCAATTTGACTGGGCTATGGGATGCTCAGATATTTGGTTAAATAGTATTCTTGGGGTGTTTGTGAAGGTATTTCTGGATGAGACTGGCAGTTGAACTGGTAGATTGAATAAATCAGATGGCCTTCCCCAATATGGGTGGGTTTTATCTAATCAGTTGGAGGCCTGAATAGAACAAAAAGGAGAAAGAGAGAATTTGCTTTCTCTACCTGTTATTGAGCTGGGATATTACCCTTCCTTTCTCAGACTGGAATTTAAACCATTGGCTCTCTTAGTTCTCAGCCCTTCAGGCTCCTCTTAGAACTACACCACCACACCACCTCTTTCCTGGCTCTCCAGCTTGCAGATGGCAGATCATGAGAGTTCTCAGCCTCCATAATTTCATACAGCAATTTCTTACCATACATCTCTATAGCTTCTGTTTCTGTAGGAAATCCTGACTAATACAAGCATTAATTTTATAGTCTGATAGGTTGGAAGGTATTTTAAATTTAAAATATTCTACATAAAAGAGGCAGGAGACAAGGCAGTATCATTATCAAAGAGAAACTGGGACAGGCTCAGTGGCTCATGCCTGTAATCCCAGCATGCTGGGAGACCGAGGAGGAATGATCACCTGAGGTCAGGAGTTCAAGACCACCCTGACCAATATGGCGAAACCCTGTCACTATTAAAAATACAAAAATTAGCCATGTGTGGTGGTGCACACCTATAATCCCAGCTACTCAGGAGGCTGAGGCAGGAGAATCACTTGAACCTGGGAGGCAGAGGTGGATGTGAACCATGATCACACCATTGCACTCCAGCCTGGGCAACAGAGCGAGACTTCATCTCAAAAAAGAGAGAGAAACTAGAGAAGATATGAAACAGAAGCCTTGGTAAGCCTGGTATTTGAAGAGGATTGCTAGAGTCAACCATTTTAAAGTTCTGATGTGATCAACAATACACAAATAGATTTTATAATAAAAGAAATCTGAAGGCATTGAAGTAAATTCTTAGATAGGTAGCATTTTAAGAGCTATTCTTTGTAAAAAAAAAATACAAAGAAGACAGGAAGGATGACAGATTGTAGCAAAATAAAAAAGCAAGAAAACCAGATGAGCTGCAGAATCATGTAAAAATCCGCTCTGGCCGGGCAGGGCGCTTCACACTTGTAATCTCAGAGTTTTAGAGGCTGAGGTGTAGGACGACTTAAGAACAGAAGCTTGAAGCTGCAGTGAGCTATGACCGTGCCACTGTACTCCAGTCTGGGGGACAGAGCAAAAACCTGTCTCTTAAAAACAAAATTTAAAAAGTCAGCCTCAAAACAAAGTCAGCCTCCAAGGTCCAAGGTTGAGTAAAAAACACTTAAATGAATGCAAACGTCTTGAAATCTTCATGAAAGCAAAGCACAAAGTCAAGGCAAAGACAAGGAGCACAGCAATGAATCCAAGAAAGAGAGCAATAAAAACAAAGGAGAGAAAATAAAAGAAGTAAAGATACTTCAACTATATTTGGATAAACAAGAAGTGGGGATTGTAGATTAGATGGAAGAGTGGGGAAAGGATTTGGTCTGAGTTTCTGAGTTTAGCTACAGAAAGAAAAACGTAGCTAAGGAGTCAGTGATGACCCTAAGTTTTCAATATACTTTAGACCATGATTGTTTTCACCAAAAGTCCCATAAACTTATGTGCGCTTAAATTTTAGATTAAATTTGACTTGATGTTTAATCTAACTGGTACTTGATGAGAAGGAAAAGATCTCAGATCTAGTGTATTTATGATGATGTAGAAAGAAAGCTGGAAATACGCCCTTATCTGGTTGTGAAGAAAAGAGTAACTTGTATTTCTTCAACACTATGAAATCACTGGCTTCAATACTAAAAAAAGAATAATCAGTTAGAAGAATCTGACCTCCTAATACTTGAGCCAAATGACTTACGACTTTTATAACCTATTATAAAACTTACTTTACATACTGCCTCAAATCTGTGTTAAAGCTCTGTTTTCCTTTTAATTCATATGAAATGCACGTCTAAAAATAATCAAGTCTAAAAATAAAGCAAAAACCACAGATTAAGTGTAGCTTTATACACGTACAAATAACAGGGACGTCTCCACATCTAGGAAAACAGATGATGGATCTACTTGTTCCCACTAAATTCTCTATGTTGCATCAAACCTCTGGAAATTTTTCATCAATGTGCACTATTTATTATATAAACCAAATTCATTCTTTAAGTTTATTAATTCATGTGTCACACAGGGAAGTCTTATATTTGTTCTCAGGGGCTTGGTTTCTATAAGAAAAAGCAACTGATTATTTGACCGGGCGCGGTGGCTCAAGCCTGTAATCCCAGCACTTTGGGAGGCCGAGGCGGGTGGATCACGAGGTTAAGAGATCGAGACCACCCTGGTCAACATGGTGAAACCCCATCTCTACTAAAGATACAAAAAATTAGCTGGGCATGGTGGCGCGTGCCTGTAATCCCAGCTACTCGTGAGGCTGAGGCAGGAGAATTGCCTGAACCCAGGAGGCGGAGGTTGTGGTGAGCCGAGATCATGCCATTGCACTCCAGCCTGGGTAACAAGAGCAAAACTCCGTCTCAAAAAAAAAAAAAAAAAAAAACACTGCTGAAAGAAATCAGAGATCACACAAACAAATGAAAAAACATTCTATGCTTCTGAGAATTATAGTTGTTAAAATGGCCATTATGCCCAAAGCGATTTACGGATTCAATGCTATTCCTATGAAACTACCAACACCAGTTTTCACAGAATTAGAAAAACTATTCTAAAATTCATGTAGACTCAAAAAAACAGCCTGACTCACCATGCAGTCCTTAGCAAAAACAACAAAACCTGAGGCATCACGCTACCTGACGTCAAACAAAGCCACAGTAACCAAAGCAGCATTTTTATTCTTTCTGTGGCTGTTGTAAACGGGGTTGTGCTCTTGATTTGGCTTTCAATTTAGATGATACTGGTGTACAAAAATGCTAGTGATTTTTGTACTGTATTTTTATAACTCTTAATCAACCTCTTCACTCCTCCTTTCTCCTTACCCTTCCAGGCTTCTGGAAAATAAGTATTTCTTGAAAAACAGCCCCTTGTATGTTATACACGTCACATATCATAGAATGTACTTTCAAAAGCTCCAAATAATTATAATTGCACTTTAATTTGAATAATTTGATTACTGTTTCGGTTCTTTACCTAAGTAATAAAAAGGTCATAACAAGAAGATATCTATAAATTCTGCTGATAGGCTAAGCATATATGCTTACAGTCCAAGTGCTGCTAAAAGTGAACACTGTACCTGATAGAGCATAATAGGTTCTACGTTGTATCCTAAGGTATCAGCAAAGTTCTTAGCGATCACTGTTTTTCCACAACCCTACAAATGGAAACACAATTATTCAAGGGGCAAGTCAAAATAACCAAAAGCTAGGAAACTAAAAGTCTGCAGTGAGACTGTCATTCTTACCTTTCCTCCAATTAAACATATATCCTTAACCATGTGAGACTGCATCATTTCAGCCTGTAGCTGCTTATGGCTCAAAGTCTGTATGAAACGGTCCAATGCACAAGGTTGACTTAATGGCCCGGTCCCCGCTGGCACCTGTAATTAAAGAGAGGTTAATATAACACGGGCAGGCACAGTGGCTCACGCTTGCAATCCCAACACTTTGGGAGGCCAAGGTGGGCGGATCACTTGAGGTCAGTAGTTCCAGACCAATCTGGCAAACATGGTGAAACTGTGTCTCTACTAAAATAGAAAAAAATTAGCTGGGAATGGTGGTGCACACCCAACTACTCAAGGGGCTGAGGTAGGAGAATAGATTGAACCCAGGAGGCAGAGATTGCAGCGAGCTGAGATCATGCTACTGCACTCTAGCCTGGTCAACAGAGTGACACTCCATCTTAAAAAATATGTACATACATACATACACACATATATATGTGTGTATGTATGTATGTATGTACTTATTTTTATGTATGTATGTGTATATATGTAAAACATGCATATGTTTTTCTCAAAATATCAGTAACTTAAAGCATATAACTGCCACTTAAAAGTCCCCAACTAATAGCTTGCTCAATTTAATTCTTTACTGTTTTTGATATTTCAATAGAGCAGCAACTGTTTTTTCATTTCACAGATCTGATGATCATTCTTAGAAAACTTCCAAATCAATTATTTCTCTCAAATTAAAGGACATGCTGTCCTTTATTTAAAAAAATCATATTAAAAAATCATATTAAAAAAAATCACATCATCTTAATGCTGTTTATAACTTATTATAAAGATGTCGCTACTGGAAAATAAATTTTTTTCCCCAAATTCTAGTTGTAAGCACAGAATTTAAAGTTAGTTCGTTGAAATCTCTAAAGTCACCAGTGACCTTCTGATTTCTAAAAGTCCACAAAACCTTTTCAGGTTTGTCTTAATTTACCACTCAGAGGCATCTGTTCACAAATTCTCTCTTCCCATCTTTTACACCTACTTCTCCTTTTATTTTTTATTCTTTCCTATTAGTTCCCAAGGAATATGCTCTGCTGAGGACTCTGGGCTGAATCATATTGTATACCACATGAACCAAAGAATTGCAAGTTTGGAAGTGATAAGATCAGATTTGCATTTAAGGATTTATCCTGGAATTTATCATGAAAAGCTAACTGGAAGAGACTGGAGGCAATGAGGTTAAAAAGCTGTTACCAAAGGGAAGCAAATAATGAAGTCTTGCTCATAGCTCATGCTTCTGAATATATTGTTTAAACTGCCAAAAATGTTCTGCCCACTCCTGAGCCACTGGAAAAGTCCTATGGTATTGTTCCAGGGTTAGCTCAAGCTTCACCTTCTCTCTGAAGCTTTCCCTATTCCAACTCCTGAATCCCAGTATTACTTCCTTCTCCATATCCCAGTCATTCCAATGCAGTCTTAACTCATCTGCCTCTATCATAAACTATCAGCTAGATGAGCCATTCATCTGAATAAAGCAGAGAGTATAGTGGGAAGTGTCCCTGTCTAGAAATCCCAGCTGTGCCATCTCCTAGCTGGTGACTCTGGGTGAATCAATTAACCTCTTGACATCACAGTTTTCTACTCTACAAAATGGATAATAAAACTTACCTTCATGGATCTTGGGGATTTAAATTACATAATATATGCAAAGAGACAAACACAGTGACTAGTATACAGTAAAATCATAATGTGAACTTAGCCCATGGTAGACATAATCAATATTTAGTTGAATAAGTACAGTAGCATGAATTAATATTAATAATATCAAATATTAAAACAAAAAAGCTTATGAGCTGGGCACAGTGGCATGCACCTGTAGTCCCAGCTTCTCAGGAACTGAGGCAGGAGTATTGTTTGAGTTCAGGAATTCAAAGCAAGCCTTGGCAATATAGTGAGACTCCATAAAATGTGTGTGTATGTATCCATACAGATATAGAGAGATGGAGCCGATATATATACATAATGTGTACATGCAGATGGAGCTCTATGGCCAAATATTATTTCCCTCTTCTAAAAACCATTCAACCAGAGCAGGTCCTCTTTAAACGGTTTCACATAGCTAAGAAAGATTTTACTTGAAAACAGGGCTCTCTAACAGGTAAAATATGGTTCAAAACACTATTTCTTACCAAGGACTCATGGTAAAAATGCTGTTACTAATCAACCCTTGACTTGATTTTCCCAGAGGTCAACTTTGGATTTTTGATGAAAGGCTTTCCCTATGTTTCTCCTGAACTTTTCCAGTTTGTAAGTACACATGACTCTGGAGGCACAGACATATGGATCCAGACAGAAGCAGTATGATCAAGAAAGAAGACTTATAAGGGATCATCAACCCAATTTAGGTCATAGAAACGGGCAGAGCAAGGTAGATCCTAGGAAGGATAAACCTGCGATTCGTTACCTTAATGGTCACCTCTTTATCTGCAATCCTGATGGTCACAGAAGCTTGGGAGACATGCTTGCCTGTCATCCTCTCTACTCTTACAATTTCTTTAGGAAGTGGAGAGCTTCCCGAATCTTCAAGTTCAAAGCGCTGTAAAATTACAAGAAAATCATGTAATTTACTTTTCATTTTAGCATTAACATTGGCTATCTGAAAGATATACCTTAATTACACCTGAAATCCATTTTATATTATTATATAAAAGTAGAGGTTACAAAAACTTAATGAGAATTTTTTTTCTATTCATACTAATACCATTCTACTTATACCAATTATTAAAGATGATAAAAAATAGTCCCTAAAATTTACTAAATGACAAGAAATGGAATTGCTGAATTCCTGACCTGGTTGAAGTTCATAGCTTACATTTTTTCACAATCGACTTCCTAGAAAGAGATAATGAGACCCTTCAAAACACACTGAAATAAAACAAGACCCTATCAGTTTATTCTTCAAATCAATCAAAGCTAATGTGTAATCTGAAATTCATGACAACAGAATTTCTGGGACATCACTCTGCTGTATGCTATGTAAATAGCTTAACTAATTAAAAATTATTAATAACAATTTCCACAGTATGTGGTACAGTGCATTCTACACTGTAGGGATCTCAATATTTGTCAACCTGGATTTAAAAGGCTAGAACCACCAGGCAGAGTGACTCATGCCTGTAATCCCAGCACTTTGGGAGGCCAAGGCAGGTGGATCACCTGAGGTCAGGATTTGGTGATGAGCCTGGTCAAGATACTGAAATTCTATCTACTAAAAATACAAAAATTAGCCAGGCATGGTGGCACACAGCTATAGTCCTAGATACTCAAGAAGCTGAGGCACGAGAATCCCTTGAGCCTAGAAGCGGAGGTTGTGGTGAGTCGAGATCACGCCACTGCACTACAGCATGGGCAATAAAGCAAAAACTCCATCTCAAAAAAAAAAAGAAGGAAAAAAAGGCTAGGACCCTTTTTTTGTGTGCCCACTGTCAATTGTGTGCCCACTGACAGTGCCCAACTGTCAACATTCTAACATTGACTATACTACCACATTCCAGGTGGTTACATCAAAACCGTGTACAAAGAATACAGATAGGTATGTGAAAGATGAGAATAAATTGATAATTAAGTTCTACTTACAGCTACATGTTTAATATGAAAAACTGAGTTTATTTTTACTATTAAATAGTCAGAAGTTACTCCTAAAAGTCCTACACTAGTTTTGGCACATTATTACTAAAGCGAAAGAGTTGAAACTCAATGAATACTCATGTATTCAGCAGAATAAAAGAACTCCAGAAAACAGATTTGGGAGGAAGGAAATCATGTTCAACCTCAACATTCTGAACATAACTGCCCAGTTCAAGTCCTCATTTTGACATCATAAGTACTCAAGACAATCACTAATTCCTTTCCCCAAACCCAAAAAAAAAACTGTATTTGTACTACCATTAAAAAGTTCTATATGTCATACAATTTACATATGCAAATCCCCCAGCATCACATAACTGGACAAGAATTGCTTCCATGTTGTAGACAAATAACAATTATTGACATCTTAATTTCATGAAAATAAAAGTTCCACTGTATTTTAAGAAGGACTCAATAGGAAAAAAGTAAGGCCTACCCAAGTAATTAAATTCATTAGAATTTAGAAACAATGGCTGGGCGCAGTGGCTCATGCCTATAATCCCAACACTTCAGGAGGCAGAGGTGGGCAGATCATTTGAGGTCAGGAGTTCAAGACCAGCCTGGCCAACATGGTGAAACTCCATCTCTACTAAAAATACAAAAATTAGCCAGGCGTGGTTGTGTATGCCTATAGTCCCAGCTGCTCAGGAGGCTGAGGCAGAAGAATCGCTTGAACCTGGGAAGAGGTTGCAGTGAGCCAAGATATGCCCTGCACTCCAGCCTTGGTGACAGAGCAAGACTCTGTCTCAAAAAAAAAAAAAAAAATTAGAGGGACTCTCCAAGATGGCCAAATAGACATGACTCCAGTGCACAACACCCACCAAGAGAAACGCAGGAATCCAGAGATCTCCTAGTTCCAACTGAGGTACCAGGTGCATTTCAACCAGTCTGGTGGGACGGTAAGCAAAGCCCACCCAGGGCAGACAGAGGCAGGGAGGGGTGCTGCTTCACCCAGAAAGTGCATCTGACCAGCAAGTTGGAGGCTCCCCCTCTGGCATTCCAGTCCAGATACATCGCTTCCCCCAAAGCCTCAGCAATACACAGAACAGGGGATCTTTGCCAGTCAAGTGCTGGGAATTACAGGCGTGGAGTTGAATAATAATTTAGGAGACAGTGTCCTGGATTGGCACACAGACCTAAACAGACGCATAAGCCCAAAAGGCGGCCGGGAGAGCCTGCAGACCAAGCTATCGCCCCCTCCCCCTGCCCAGAGAGAGAGGGAGCTGTAAGCGGGAGCAGCTGGGGGGGGGCCCTTACCCCATGACCAGAGAGACAGGATGCTGAAAGGGTGAGACCGCTGGGTGCAGCTGGACAGGTCCCTACCCTCTCCCACAAACCCCAGAGGGCTGAAGCTCTGACTCTAGTGGGTTGCACAGCCAGTGCCACAGTCTGAGCTGAACCTGAATGATCCAGGCCAGTGGAGGAAGGGCACGACCCACCATGAGATGGGTGGGACTGGGCTACATGTCTTAACAAAAAACACAGGAAGCTTACGTAGCAATAGGACTGCATTCTTGACCACCCAGCAGTGCCGCCAGGTCAGCAGAAAAGGTGGGCCTAAACCCCCAGTGTAAACAAAAAAGGCACAGGAAGCTTCCCTAGAACCTGAAGGAGTCCCTAGAAACCCAGTATTGCCTTGACAGACAGACAAGTGACTTCATCAAGCAGCTCCCTGAGACCACAGCCAGGTAAATCCACAAAGATGGGAAAAAAACAGCACAAAAAAGATGAAACCAGCAAACCATAACACCTCTTCTCCTTCAAGGGATCACAACTCCTCAACAACATGGGAACACAACATGACCATGAAGGAGGGCAATGAATTGACAGAAACGGGCTTCAGAAGGTGGATAATAACAAACTTTTCTGAGCTAAAGGAACACGTTCTAACTCAATGCAAAGAAACCAAAAACCTTGGAAAAATGTTAGACGAAATGCTAACCAGAATAAACAGCTTAGAGAAGAACATAAACGACTTGATGGAGTTAAAAAACACAGCACAAGAACTACACGAAGCAAACACAAGTTTAAACAGCCGAATCGATCACGCAGAAGAAAGAATATCAGAGATTGAAGATCAACTCAATGAAATAAAAAGAGAAGGCAAGCAAGAGAAAAAAGAGTGAAAAGAAATGAACAAAGCCTCCAAGAAATATGGGATTATGTGAAAAAACCTATTCTACACTTTATTGGTGTACCTAAATACGATGGGGAGAATGAATCCAAGCTGGAAAACACACTCCAGGTTATTCTCCAGGAGAACTTCCCAAGCCTAGTCCAACATTCAAATTCAAGAAATACAGAGAACTCCACAAAGATATTCCTCAAGAAGAGCAACCTCAAGGCACATAATCATCAGATTCACCGGAGTTGAAATGAAGGAAAAAATGCTAAGGGCAGCCAGAGAGAAAGGTCAGGTCATCCACAGAGGGTAGCCAATCAGACTCATGGCAGATCTCTCAGCAGAAACCCTACAAGCCAGAAGACAGTAGAGGCCAGTATTCAACATCCTTAAAGAAAAGAACTTTCAACACAGAATCTCATATCCAGCCAAACTAAGCTGCACAAGTGAAGGAGAAATAAAATCCTTTACAGACAAGCAATTACTGAGAGATTTCATCACCACCAGACCTGCCCTATAAGAGCTCCTGAAAGAAACACTAAGCACGGAAAGGAACAAGTACCAGCCACTGCAAAAGCAAACCAGTTGGCAGAGACCAAAAGTGCAATGAAGAAAATGAGTCAACTAATGGGAAAGAAAACCAGCCAGTAACAAAATGGCAGAATCAAATCCACACATAACAATATTAACATTGAATGTAAGGGCCTAAACGCCCCAATCAAAAGACACAGACTGGCAAACTAGATAAAAAGTCAAGACCCACAGTGTGCTGCATTCAGGAAACCCATCTCACATATAAAGTCACACATAGACTCAAAATAAAGGGATGGAAGAAGATTTACCAAGTAAATGGAAAACAAAAAAAGGCAGGGTTTGCAATCCTAATTGCTGGAAAAATGGACTTCAAACCAACAAAGATAAAAAGAGACAAAGAAGGACACTACATAATGGTAAAAGAATCAATCCAACAAGAAGAGCTAACTATCCTAAATATATACACACCCAACACAGGAGCATCCAGACATATAAAGCAAGTTCTTAATGACCTAAAACAAGATTTAGACTCCCACACAGTAAGAGTGGGAGACTTCAACACTCCACTGTCAATATTAGACAGATCAATGAGACAGAAAATTAACAAGAACATTCAGGACTTGAATGCAGAGCTGGAGCAAGCAGACCTAACAGACATATATGGAATGCTCCACCCCAAATCCACAGAATATACATTTTTTCTGCACCACATTGAACTTACTCTAAAGTTGACCAGATCATTGGAAGCAAATCACTCCTCAGCAAATGCAAAAGAACAGAAATCATAACAAACAGTCTATCACACCACAGGACAATCAGACTAGAACCCAGGATTAAGAAACACACTCAAACCCGCACAACCACTTGGAAACTGAACAACTTGCTTCTGAGCATCAACTGGATAAACAATGAAATAAAAGTAGAAATAAAGATGTTCTTCAAAACCAATCAGAATGAATACAAAACTTAGCAGAATCTCTGGGACACCTTTAAAGCAGTGTCGAGAGGGAAATTTATAGCAATAAATGCCCACATGAGAAACAAGGAAAGATCTAAAATTGACACCCTATCATCAAAATTGAAAGAGCCAGAGGAAGAAGATCAAAAAAACTCAAAAGCTAGCAGAAGACAAGAAATAACTAAGATCAGAGCAGAACTGAAGGAGACTGAGACACAAGAAACCCTCAAAAAAATCAATAAATCCAGGAACTGGTCTTTTGAAAAGATCAACAAAATAGACCACTAGCCAGATTAATAAAAAAGAAAAGGGAGAAGAATCAAATAGATGCAATGAAAAACGATGAAAGGGATATCACCACTGATCCCACAGAAATAAAAACTACCATCAGAGATTACTACAAACAGCTCTATGCACATAAACCAGTAAACCAGGAAGAAATGGATAAATTCCTAGACACTTGTACTCTAACAAGATTAAATCAGGAGGAAGTTGAAACCCTGAATAGACCAATAACAAGGGCTGAAGTAGAGGCAGCAATCAATAGCCTACCAACCAAAAGAAGTCCAGGTCCAGATGGGTTCACAGCCAAATTCTACCAGACATACAAAGAGGAGCTGGTTCCACACCTTCTAATCCTGTATCAAACAATACAAAAGAAGGGAATCCTCCCTAACTTATTTTATAAGACCAACATCATCTGATACCAAAACCATGCAGAGACTCAACTAAAAAGGAAAACTTCAGGCCAATATCCATGGTGAACATCGACACAAAAATCTTCAATAAAATATTGGCAAACAGATTGCAACAGCACATCAAGAAGCTTATCCATCACCATCAAGTAGGCTTCATTGAGGGGATGTAAGGCTGGTTCAACATACGCAAATCCATAAATGTAATCCATCACATAAATAAAACCAAAGACAAAAACCACATGACTATCTCAACAGATGCAGAGAAGGCCTTTGACAAAATACCACAGCCCTTCATGCTAAAAACTCTCAATAAACTAGGTATCAACAGAACGTATTATAAAATGATAAAAGCTATATATGACAAACCTATAGCCAATATCATATTTAATCAGCAAAAGCTGGAAGAATTCCCTTTGAAATCAGGCACTAGACAAGGATGCCCTTTCTCACGACTCCTATTCAATATAGTATTAGAAGTTCTGGCCAGAGCAATCAGGTAAAAAAAAAGAAAGGAAGGGTATTCCGTTAGGAAAGGAGGAAGTCAAACTGACTCTATTTGCAGATGACATGATCATATATCTAGAAGACCCCTTTGTCTCAAACTGATAAACAACTTTAGGAAAGTCTCAAGATACAAAATCAATGTGCAGAAAGCATTCCTATATACCAAGCATTCCTATATACACAAGCATTCCTATATACCAATAACAGACAGAGAGCCAAATCAAGAGTAAACTCCCATTCACAATTGCTACAGAGAGAATAAAATACCTAGGAATACAACTAACAAAGGATGTAAAGGACCTCTTCAAGGAGAACTACAAACCACTGCTCAATGAAATAAGAGAGGACACAAACAGATGGAGAAACATTCCATGCTCATGGTTAGGAAGAATTAATACCATGAAAATGGCCATACTGCCCAAAGCAATCTACGGATTCAACACTATCACCATCAAGCTACTAATGACTTTCCTCACCAAACTGGAAAAAAACCACTTTAAACTTCATATGGAATCACAAGAGAGCTGGCATAGCCAAGACAATTCTAAGCAAAAAGAACAAAGCTGGAGGCATCACACTGCCTATCACTCAAACTATACTACAAGGCTACAGTAATCAAAACAGCATGGTAGTGTTACCAAAACAGAGACATAGACCAAAGGAACAGAACAGAGGCCCCAGAAGCAACACTACACATCTACAACCATCTGATCTTTGACAAACCTCACAAAAACAAGCAATGGGGAAAGGACTCCATGTTTACTAAATGGTGCTGCGAAAACTGGCTAGCCATGTGCAGAAAGCAGAAACTGGACCCCTACCTTTCATCTTACACTAAAAGTAACTCCAGATGGATTAAAGATTTAAACATAAAACCTAACACCATAAAAACACTAGAAGAAAACATAGGCAAAACCATCCAGGGCATAGGCATAGGCAAGGACTTCATGACTAAAACACCAAAAGCAATGGCAATAAAAGCCAAGATAGACAAATGGGATCTAATAAAAATTCCGAGCTTCTCTACAGCAAAAGAAACCATGATTAGAGCAAAGTGGCAACCAACAGAATGGGAAAACATTTTTGCAATCTATCCATCTAACAAAGGGCTAATATCCAGACTCTACAAAGAACTAAAACAGATATACAAGAAAAAAACAACCCGGTTCAAAAGTGGGTGAAGGGCATGAACAGACGTTTTTCAAAAGAAGACATATATGAGGCCAAGAAACATGAAAAAATGCTCATCATCACTGGTCATTAGAGAAATGCAAATCAAAACCACATTGGGATACTATCTCATGCCAATTAGAATGGTGATCATTAAAATATCTGGAGACAACAGATGCTGGAGAGGATGCGGAGAAATAGGAACACTCTTACACAGTTGGTGAGAGTGTAAATTAGTTCAACAATGGTGATTTCTCAAGGATCTAGAAATCGAAATTCCATTTGACCCAGCAATCCCATTATTGGGTATATACCCAAAGAACTATAAATCGTTCTACTATAAAGACACATGCACATGTATTGTCATTGCAGCCCTGTGTACAATAGCAAAGACCTGGAACCAACCCAAATGCCCATCAATGATGGACTGGACAAAGAAAATGTGGTACATATATACCATGGAATACTATGCAGTCATAAAAAATGATGAATTTGTGTCCTTTGTAGGGACTTGGATGAATCTGGAAACCATCATTTCAGCAAACTGACACAGGAACAGAAAGCCAAACACCTCATGTTCCCACTCATATGTGGGTGTTGAACAATGAGAACAGGTGGACTCAAGGAGAGGAGGGCAGTTGCCGGGTAGGGGAGAGAAAGCAGGGGGTGGGGAGGGTGAGGAGGGATAACATGGGGAGAAATGCCAGACATAGTACGCACCTAAAGTAAGATTTAAAAAAAAATACACTATTAAAAAAAATTAGAATGAAGCTTCATTAAATTAGGAAAACACATAAATGAGCTTAAACATATGTTTTTACCACAGCTAGAGTAGTGTCAGTCTAACTTGACATGGGATTGATGTCGGAGAACTCACATTCCAGAATAAACACTGATGTCCTGAACCCCTTGCTATACTGGTTATGTCCTCATTTATAATTCAAACTAAAATATTTCAGTAGAATAAAAATAGTAGGCTAGAATACACTAATATAGTAAAAACTTCAAATTGCAAGATGAATTATCATTTTCTGGTATAGAAAATTTAGAGGATTGTTAATCAGAAAGGTATTATTCAAAAGGTACCCCCATATTCTCTATCTTCAACTTCATCATTTAAGTTTCTTAGTCCAAAAGCTGCAAATCATCCTTACCTCTGTCTCAACCCTGCATCCAAGACTTCAGCAACACATGATTCTACCTTCAAACTACTACCCAAATTCAGCTACTCCTTACCAACATCACAGCTGGTCAGAGGAACAATAGACATATAATTATTTCAGGTTACTTGCTAGCAAGAAGTAGAAAATAAGAGTTTAACTTACCACTGTATATTTTGACTATTCCCCATGAATTCTTAAATTTCAATTAAACAAAAAGTACTAACATTTTCTAATACACTTTCTTTAGAATTAGGTTATTTAAACTGTGAATTGTAATTAAATAAAATGAAATATAAATCACATTGGATATTGTTCTGTCAGGCTTCCATATTCCTTACAAGTCCCAATCCTGTCCCATTAGGCCATCTACCCTCTTCATGCCTTTTTTCTAGGCTGTGAAGCACTGAAAGTGAAATTCTGCATACCAAGTTGCCTGAACAAGTATGTGGCCCCAATCTCTCCTGGGCTCTTTTCTCATAGCCCCTCAGCAAATAACACAGACCATTACTACTCTCCTCGGAAGTCAATCTGAGCCCATTTATCATGCTGTGAAGAGGCCATCTTGCTGCCTCCTCCACTCAGAACAGAGCTTTCAGACACATACTCCTCTACCCTTTACTAGAACATAAGCCACATTAGGGCAATATTAAACGTATCTATTTGGCTCACTCCAAATTTCCAGAACCTAAAATCACACATGGGACATGGTCAATGGTCAATAATGGTTTGTTAAATGAACAAACAAAATTATTTTTCCTTTATCCTCAAAATCATTGATGTTTTAATCAATCCTTGTTATTGTTCCCACTGTTTCAGTAGAAAAGACTTCTGCTTTAACTATGAGTAGATGGAAACCCCTAGAAGTCTTTCTACATCAAATTACGGCAGCTCCATCATTCCAGTTCCTGCGTGGAAACTATGTTCTTCTATCATTTCAAACCAAGACACAGGGTGCTCTGAAAATGTCCTTTTCCACCTCAGCTAGGCCAAATTTTACATGTATTCCACATTTTTAGTCCCTTCTGCCTATAAAAATGTTTGCCTCCCCCATTCCAAGAAACAATATGTCTTAATTGTACCTCATCCTGCGTGATCTATCATCTTGTGGCTTTTGTTCACCATCAAATTTGGTTGATACATATGAATATATAGTCATGGTTCAGCTTCATCTCCAATTTAAAATGTAAGCCCATTGATTTTGGGCTTACATTCCTACCACTCTGCTAACACTGATTTTGGTAAATCCATCAATAATATCCTATTTGCCAAATTAAATAACTTAGATTTCCAATTTCACTGTTTCCTTCTCAGTCTTTTTCCAGGTTCTTCATCTTCTTGACTGGTACACATTACGGTACTTCAGGAGTGGATCTTTTTATTTGCTATCTACATTCGCTTTTTAAATAATTTCATCATTTGCATGACTTTATAAACCATCATGACTCCCGATTTTCTCTCTCCAGTCCACATCTGGCTTCTGAAATCTCGACTTGTATATTCAACTGCCTCTTTGACATTTCCAGCTGGATAGCTAATAGGCATCTTAAATCAAATATATGCAATACTCAGGTCTGATATTCCCTCCACCTCCATATTCTCTATCTCCAGGTAATCATTCAAGTTTCTCAGTCCAAAAGCTTGAAATCATCCTGAACTTTGTATCAACCCTACATCCAACCCTTCAGCAAATCATGATTCTACCTTCAAAACATAACCCAAATCCAACTACTTCTTACCAACATCACAGCTGATCAAAGCAACAATAGAGTCTCAACTGGATTATTACAAGTCTACCAATTGTTTTTACCCTGTATTCATTCATACCCTCCACAATCTATTCACTACTTAGCCATCAGAATGAGCCTGTTTTTTTAAAATTTTTATTGCATTTTAGGTTTGGGGGTACATGTGCAGAACATGCAAGATAGTTGCATAGGTACACACATGGCAGTGTGTTCTGCTGCCTTCTGCCCCTTCACCCATATTTGGCATTTCTCCCCATGCCATCCCTCCCCCGCTCCCCGCCCCCC
>CM052652.1:4262562-4288522 GCA_028533165.1 Leontopithecus rosalia | reverse complement strand
TGAGGTGATTCTTTGGGTATACGGGGGTCAGGGAGCTGCTTGAGGAGATGGTCTGTACTTTATAGGAGCTCAAGTGCTGTTCTGTGAGCTCCGTTGTTCATTCAGTGTTGCTAGGCAAGTACGTTTAAGTCTGTTGTGGCAGAACTCCCTCTGCATCTTGACTGAGAGCTGCAGTCGTGAGTTGCTTCCAGAGCGCCATCTTCACACCCCTCCAGAATGAGCCTGTTAAAATGGTCACTCATATAACACATTCCTCAAACCCCTCTACTGGTGTTCCACCTCACTTAGACTGAAAGCAGAAGTCCTTTCCATGGCTTACAGAGCCCTACATGATCTGACTGTCTTTACCTTCCAATTTCTCTCCTACTCACCTATCCTTCACTCACTCTGCCCCAATACACTGTCCTTTGCTGTTCCTACAGTTCCCAGGTATGCTCCTGCCTCAGCGTTTTCACACTGGTTATCCCTTCCCTCTGAAATACTTTCTACCCACAGGACTTGTCTCCTTCATCTTTATTCAAAGGCCATCTTCTCAGTGATAGCATCCATTCCCAAACTGACCGTTATTTACTTACTTGACTGACAGAAAGTAAATAAGTATATGATCTGTCAGTTGAGGAATGGATGCTATCACTAAAGCATCCATTCCTTCACTAAAAAATAAGTTCCACGAAGGTAGAAAGTTCTGTTTTGTGTACATCTCCAGCATAACAGTGCCTGGCTAATTAACTGGATGGAATGAATGATCTTTTTTGAGTGAATATTGCAAGAGTCTTCATTCAACAAGACATCTTTGCAGCATTTGAAACTGCTGCTGTTACTTTCTTCTTTAAACAGTTGCTCCCAATACTCCCTAAGAATACTCTCTGCCATTCTATTTCTATCTCTAACTACTCTTCCTCTGCCTGATTTGAAGGTTCTTTCCCCACTAGCCAATCCTGAAGTGTTCAGTCTGCACAGACCTTTCCTCTCATACTTGCACTCCTTAGGCTGTTACATCCATCCCCACGAATTCAACTAACACCCAAACATTAATGGGTTCCAAGTATTTATCTTTAATATCAAAATGCCTCTAGAACTAGATCCACATTTTCAAGTCTGCTAGAGAAAACCACCTGAAAAACCTCAAATTCAAAAGGGTCCTCATGTATGGAATAATTTAGTCTCCACCACAAATGTGCACCTTTTCCCTACTTTCTCACATGAATTAACAGCAACTCTATTCACCTGTCCAAGGTAGAATTTGATTTCTTACTTTCTCTCATAGCTCCCTCAACCCACTTCATAGCTCATATTTTATCAGTTAGTAACATCTATCATCCTACCTCTGAAACATTTCTCATATTCATTTAATTCCTATTTCACTGGCCTACTTCAGGTCATTACTTCTTTGACCAGAGCTAGCCATCATTATGCTAGACCACAAGGAAAAAAACCACCATATTAAAGGAGTCATTTATTGAAACATCTTATGTTCCTCAGACATTAATATTGTACATTCCTCAGGAACTGAAATAAGATTGCATCCACTTCTGTATCACTAGATTTCCATATGTATAACATTTGCCAAATAATGAACACTCAATTAATGTTTGTTGAACTAAATGAAAATACTAAATGTAAGATCCAAGTTTCTTATTAAAAAAACTATGGCTCAGGTTACATTACCAATGGATAAGTGGCAGCATATCCTTTCTAAATCACTAAGGAACTCACCACTGTCACCACTGTTATGATGCAGTCACAATCAAGCAGAGCTAGAGCCAAGACGTGTTACTGGAAGCCTGGATGTATTTGTTACTAAACTCTAAGAAAGATTCAGAATGAAAGGGTTTTCTTTAAGACATCCTTAACTAACAGCTAGAAGTTATTTCATGACTACAGCAACACGTTTTTAGAGTATGAACATTACATGATGAGCACCATCTGGGGAATGAGTCATTCCAGCCATTTTTATAACTTGGTCAGAAAGAAGAGAGGTACTGTGAATTCTAGCTGATTGCATTTCATTGACTAATAATTTTTCCTTAAAAATACAGTCCAATTAATGAATTACACTAAAATCCAAATGGATATCTAATTCAAATGCAACTACAATTAATTTATATGATAATCTAGGAGAGAAGATAATTATCATTTATCATGGAAAGGTTGTGTGTGTATGTATATATGTATATATATATGTATACCATCTTAATTACCATTATAATACATACTTCTATTTCTTAAGTGAACATTTTTTTCAAATTCAACAATATTTTCTTCATTTTTACCTCTTCTAATTCAAAACTATTTGAGCACGTATAACATTTCATCCATCTATAAATATTAGCTTAAAATAATACTTTGAGGAAAATGTAGAAACTTGCAATAACAAACAGGCCACACAGACTTCCCAGAAGAGTTCAAGAAGAATTTTATCAATAAATAGACTCTTTTACTCTTGAGAAAAGATATTTAAGATGCTAATCTGGTTATAATGATCTTACAAAAAGATCTTACTTCATTAAGATCAGACAAATGAACTTAAGCCCTCCCACTTGATAGTTTACTGAGTTAGAACTGTCCATTAACAAGCTCTTCACATAATTGAGAAGACAGGCTACTCTTTCTCCTCTTATCTAATTAATACCAATCCCTTTTTCATTTTTAAAGAACTCTACAATCAAATTTGAAATCATTTCTGTTCTAATATAAACTCAATCATTTTTCTATGTTCCCCTTAATTATGGTTAAAATAAAGAAGAGAAATTGAAGCAACACTAGCTACTTTCTTCAGAAAATTCAACTCTTTAAAGATATTCTATAACTTTATAATAAATGTGTATGACTAGTTTTGAAATTACAGACCAAAAACACATCAAAGTGGTTTTTTTGGAAAGATAAAGACCTTTGTTTATAACTGATTTTTCTAGACACTGAATATCTTCTCTCAGTTTTTTCAGAAAAACTTTACATTGCTTCATTTTATCAGAATTTCCCATGAGTTTCTTCCTTCCTGAGTATGTGTCCTTGTTCCCAAGGCACTGTGCATGGTGCTGAGGAGCATTAAAGTTCATGGAGTCACAGCCTTTGCTCTTAAACACTAGATACTCTACTTCAATGACCAATGGCCCATTTAGCTAAGACGTTGATTAAATCAAACATAAATAAGTTCCAGTTCTCTTTTTCCCCGGCACATGGGATAAACCTTTAAGTGAATTACATTGTCAGAAGATAGTAATTTCCTGACTCCTTGAGCCTGTTAATCTCCCCATTTCCAAATGGTTCTTAATATCCACCTTCCTACTCTTTTAGCTGCTGTTCCTCCTCCTCCTCCACCTCCTCCTCTTCCTTTCTCTCTCTCTCTCATACACACACACACGCACATGCACACAAACGCACACACACACACACGTACACCCACACACCACCTTTCTTCTCTTTCATCATTGGTTACTTCACTGCTTCCATTCTCTGCTGTCTCTTTACTCTCCTTTGTCTCTTTATCGACCATTATTTTCCCCTTGCTTCTTTTTGCTCTTCTTTTAGATTCTGTCCCTACACCTCTCTTCTCATTATCTATTAGGAACAGCTGTTGATTATTTTTATTTTATTGTTATTATTATTGACTTAACCAGTCAAAGAAAATACTGTTTCTTTGGGTTCTTTGGCTAACTGATCTGAAAAAAATCCCACTTATGTAACTAGAATCCAATGTTCTACTCTTCTAAGGTCATCTCATTATTAATAGATAAAGAGGGTGTTCTGTATCCCAAAGACTCAGTAGATTTGAGGATAAAGGAAAGAGAAATACCATTTCATATGCTTAAAGTTGTGAAATCCTGGTCTCCAGAAAATAAAGGTTCTAATAGAAAGGTACACAGTTTAGTGGTCACATTCTATTTCTTAGAAATCTGGACCTTGAACCAACCCATGTAAAAAAAATGAAACCATCTTTCATAAAGAGAAATTAATTTTGGTGAGTCAATAAGTCTCTGCCAAGGGTCAACACTTGAAAAATATAGTTATAAGGCATTGTAGAGTGTGATTGGCCTTTGGAAAATACCACTGTTAACTATTCAATGAGGAAATTATGCCACACATATTTTGAAAGAAAATCATGCCCCACCCATTATAAACCACTTATGACAAACTGTATAGCAATTCCCATAGTTTATTTAAAATGCTTGCTTTTCAAGTTAATAAGCTTCACCCAGGTTCCTCAATGGTTAACATTTTAGCACATTTCCCTCTCCCTCCTACTCCCCCTGCCTACTTTATCAGTGATCTTTATCTAAACAATTTGAGAGCAAGCTGCAGATATGCCCCTATACCCCTAAACACTCAAGTTGCTATTTCCTGAAAATAAGAACTGTGACCAATGTAATCACCACATAAGCTTCCAGATGAGGAAATCCACTTAATAAAACACTATCATGTAATCCACAGACCCTATTCAAGTTTTACCAAAGCACCAACATTCTCACTTGTTTCTAATGGTCCAGAATTTAATGCAGGAACATATGATGCATTTAGCTATCCAATCTCTTCAGTCTCCTTTAGCCTGGGACATTCCTATGTTTCTTCCTGTTTTTCATGTCTGAACAGTTTTAAAGAATAGAGGCCTACCTTCTGTACAACAGCCCTCAACCTAGAATTCTACAGCATTTCCTCATGGCCAAACATATGTTAAGAACTCTTAACAAAAATTCCCCAGAAATGGAGAATTTGAGAGGCATACAATGTCCATTTGTCTTACCCAGTCAACTTGAAGTTTACTATAAAAATATCCCTTTCTGTACTCTGGTTTCTCTTCAAATCGTATAAATCTTTTGCCTTTTACTTAAGATTTCTGTGGAGAAGAACAATTCTGAGTCTTAATCCAATTTTTTGAGGCCCTGTTTCTGCAGGGCTGATTTAAAAGTAAATAAATAAATACCACTTTCTTGTTTTGTAGTCAACTGAGTCTTTCGAAGATTCAGAGATTATGCCAATATCTTGTGCCTCATAGCAGCTCTACCCGCCACCTTTATCATCCTTTGATGACTCCTGTCTAAATTAACTGCCACTCTGATGGTTGCCAAATGGCATCTTTTCTATTTATATAATTCCTTCTTGATTCACAAGTAGGCATTTTACACTTTAAGAGAGAATTCCCTTCTCCATATTTTTTATTCATTTATATCAGTATGAACTCATGGATTCCTATCTTATGCAATAGGCTAAAATCAATTGTCATCATCATTTTTTTCAGTGCTCAAAGTGTCCCAGATTTCAGCCACTTCAAGCTGGGAACTCCATCAGGTTGACATATCAACATCATTTGTTGAACATTTCCTTACACTCTGGCACAAAAAGATGGTCCAGGCCCATCTTGTACATTCCCTGATCTGATCCTTTTAGAGAGTACAATATTTAGAAACCAATGTCCTGGTACTTGGTGTGATCACTGCTACTAGAGTATCAGAGTTTTTAGGCTCTCTCAGTAGACAGCTAGAAAATATGTGTATGTATACATATATACATACTATCTCCATATCTACCTATTTAAATATTTATCTATTTAAATAGATACTTATCTATTTAAATATTTATATGTTCTATCATAATTATTTTCTAACATAATTAAATATGTTCTATCATAATTAAATATCTATTTACATATTTATATGTCCTATACATATATACATACTATCTCTATATCTATTTAAATATTTATATATCTATTTAAATATTTACTATCTATTTAAATACATACTATGCTCTAAATACATACTATACTATGTTCTATTTAAATATATACTAGCTCTATATTTATCTGTTCTATCTATTTAAATATCTATCTATATTTAAAACAATATATATATTGTTTTAAAAAAGCCCATGTTTCTTAATGATAACTCCAATTCCAATCTAATACCTTAGAGTTTTTTTCTTGCTTTCCCCCTTTCCATGGTTATAAATCCCTTATCCAACAATGAGAAGCATAGCTCTTAATATTCTAAATATATTCATTCATTTGCTCGATCTATTTGCTTATTTGCTTAACAACCAATCTCCCATCCACACCACCCCCTCTGTGCTTGCTGGCCTATTTATCACAGCTTTTTTGTTGTTGGAATGCCAATGCCTCCCTGCCTAGAAAAGAAGAGAAGGGAAGGGAAGGGGAAGAAATACAGATGGGGAGAGAAAAATAGGAGAGGTGGGGAAAGGAGTGAGGGGAAGATGGGAAAAGACAAGAGAACGGAAAATGGAAAAGAAAGGAAAGAAAGGGAAGCAGATACTCACCTTTAAAACACCTTCCACAGCCATCTTCCCTTCATGACTTAGCAAAATACTGTATGGATAAAGCCACTGGATTGCATGTTTAATTGACATCATAGGAAAGGAATCCTATGTAGGAGCAAAAATATACATAAAAAAGAAAAATTCAAAATAATCACAGAAAACATCTGAAATGTACATATGACATTAAAATTGACTTATAAAAGTAACCAATAGGTGTCCGGTATTTTCTTTAAGTCTACAAAAGCAAATATTCATTATTTTCTCTTCTCATTCCTTGCCCTTTCCCTGGGTAGGCTTACCCACTCACATCTTTCATCTATCTTCTGTCTGCTGATGTCTCCCACACTTCTATGTCTGGTCCTGACTTTTTCTTGAGCTCTAAACCTGAACCTCAATTGTTCATTATATGTGACTATATGAATATCCCACAGACACCCATTTGAAACAGAATACACGTCTCTACCTTATTCATCCCAACGTATCTGATCCCCTTTTATTCCTAATCTAAGTTAATCTCATCCACATTCATTTAGCTTCACAGTTATAACTGTAAAATTAGAAAGTGTTCATTATCCTCAAACCCTTCCCCATATTATTTACACTGTCCATTCTGTTCACTCCACTTTAAAAGAGACTACTGAAAAGGAAGATTAGTGAAATTTCAATATGAACTATCTATTAGATGACATTATAGATTACTGTTAACATGATATGGAGGGTGATGATCTTGTTCTGGTTATGTAGAAGAATGTCCTAATTCTTAGAAGTTAAATATTGATAAGTTTTGGCTCCCAAATCTCATCTTGAATTGTACCTCCAATAATCCCCATGTGTTGTGGGAGGGACCTGGTAGGAGATAACTGAATCACGGGGATGGTTAACCTCCATGCTGCTCTCATGAGATCTGATGGCTTTATAAGGGGCTTTTCCCCTCCTTCACTCTGTACTTTTCTCTCCTGCCACCGTATGAAGAAGGATGTGTTCATTTTCCCTTCTGCCATGATTGTAAGTTTCCTGAGGCCTCCCCAGCCTTGTGGAACTGTGAGTCAATTAAACCTCTTTCCTTTATAAATCACTCAGTCTCAGGTATTTCTTCTTAGCAATGGGAGAACAGACTAATACACACACCGAAGTATTGACTGCAATTTACTTCCAAATGGTTCATAGAAAAAGAAAAAAGAAGAAAGCACATGCAAACAAATGTGGCAATATATTAATAATGGGTGATTGTAGGTGAAAGGATTATGAATGTTTTACTATTTTTCAACTTTTTTTTTATATTTGAGAATTTTCAAAATAAAATGTTCTAAGCAAAAACAAAAGGATTTGATAAAAGTATAAGATTTGATAAACCAGAGGAGAAATTCTGTTCTGAGTATATAAAACAATGTCAATAATACCTAGCTCCCTGACTCACAAGAAACATAGACATATACATATATACATTAAAGTTTAAAAATAAGTCTCTTGCCTAAGATAGTAACACCACCATCTTGGATGGTGCCCTCCTTCATAGGGTCTCACTGAGTATTACAAAAGCTTCCTAGTCATTCCCCAGCTGCTAACAAAGATGTCTTCCTCCAACATAAGTCTGGTCTCCTCATACCCACCTACTTAATAAAGTCTGATAAGCTACTTTTCCCACTTCATAAAATCCAGGAATCTTCATTCATCACACAAAAACATTTCACAATAGTGTTCTAACTTCTCCCACTACCACACACACTTGCTTCAGGGATACAACTTATTCTCATTCTCCAGAGATACTAGGCCCTTTTGTGATTGAACACATTGGCCTGTGCTTTGACTTCTTGCCTGGACAGCCTTTCACTCCAGACATGACTGCCATGCCCTTTATGAAACGGTAGTGAACAATGTATATACTCTATCAGGTCCCCTCAGATCTGTTTGTATTCGCTCTGTGTGCCTCCTAGCTTTCTCTTCCAAAAGCCAACTGCTGTAGGTCTTTTTAAGAAGACTGTCCTTGGGCTCTTGGAGCCACCCTTGCACACCTGCTGGGAGAGCAGTTAGTGTCTGGGAATTTGTGTCCCCTCAGACAACCAAGACACAGTGACTGATGGGAGCTAGAGCAGTGTGAAAACCCCAGCCCCTCTAACTCAGGTAGAGAGAGCTCTAAGGCCTAACTCACACTGCAGCGCACCTCTTACTTGATCTGGCTAAAGCCTCCCTTCCCTCTGTAGGACTTTTACTGAGACTGCATGTCTTCCTCCTACTCCAAAGCCGAAAGCTCTTTAGGGGCTCAGAACATGTCCTTGGTTTCTGTACGGTTTACTACACTATATAACAAATTAATCTCAGGCCTTACATAATTTATAGAAGAGTGTGACAAAGCAAACTGGAAATTATTAATCCCTAATAATTAACTTTCAAATTTTTTAACACATTTGGGTATGCCAGTCATTAATTTATTTTATACATACCAAGATTTGAACTGCAGCTGCTAAACTATCTAAAGGAAAATCTGGAAGTCCAAGAGTAGAAGATTCTTGGGAACACAGAGTTGTGGCAAAGGACAAGAGCTGAGAAACTCTAGGGGAAAAATGATATTAAATTTTAATAGTTTTAAAATATAAAATGTATAAGTCTGTTAAATATAAAATATAAGAGCCAATATAATTAATCTAAAAAGATGATCCCTAATATTAATTCTTAAGGAATAATGGCTCTACGTCATAATATCCTACTTAAAACTCAGAAGCTGATTAGATGCAGATATATTCCTAAATCCATCACAATATTTGAGGTTTTTCAACACCTGGTCCAAATCCACCCTGCCAGCCTCATCTCTCACGTTGCTTAATCCCAAACCTAAACTCTAGCCTCCAAAAGTTTTGTGTGTGTGTGTGTGTGTATGGCCCTAAGAACAAGGCAGAAACTCTCGCATTCCATACTTCAAAAAAAAATTGTTCTGTTTGAATTCCTTGATTCCATTCTCTGGAAAAAATTACTCATTACTTAGGACCCATTTCAAACACCAATGCTTTTGTTAAGCCCTTGTAAAGTCTCAACTAATACCCCCAATATTTTGAAATTATGGCACTTACTATGCCATGTTAACTAAAGCTATTCACATATCTTTTAAATCTATTCGATTTTGAGTTTCTTGCCAAAGATATCTTATTAACTTTATCACCAAACCTCCTAATACTAAAAAATTCTTATATGATTCTAGTTCTTGAATGAATCCATCAATCCATCAATGAACAGGCAAAACAAGTTCAACGTTCAGTGTCCAGATATTTATAAAAATATTCTTACTTCTCAGCAGAAACATTGGCTCCAATTGAATATAACAACTTAAGTTGGTCCTAAAGTAATAAACATATTAAATTAATTAACAAGAAATGTAACAGATTAAATGCAAACATTTTATAGACACAATCCAACCCTTTAATTAAGTAAACACTAAATATTTAATAGCAAAAAATCATTTCATTTTCTAAAAGAAAAGCCAGCCTTTTAAAAACACCCTTCAAATAATGCCATAATAAGTTTTCTTCCTAGTTTGCAGGGACTTTTTCTACTCTTTTTTCTCATATCTTTCCATGACCTACTGAGGAGGACATTTAAAAATGCAGTAACATTTTTATAGAATCGAATTTCTTGTTATAAAGAGAAAAATTTTTTAACAAATAAATTATCCTTGGTCATAATTACCTTGAAGGGTAAATAATAAATATCCCTGGCTTGAAATCGAGAACGAAGAGGGGGGTCTAATGGATTTCCAGAATACCTGGGCACTGGCAAGCCCAAGGCAATCACTCGGAAATTTTCACTAACTCGGACAATTTTCCAAGAATCCAACTCTTTTTTGGTATGATCCTATAAGAGATCCAGAAGTTACAGCATAAATGATACAGATCACAATAAGGGTGGCTAAGTCAAAGAACTTAGGACTTGACTGTTGAGAAAACTGTATTTGAGAACACTCCCAAAACAAAACTGTCAAGGAAGGCAGCACAGTGAAACCAATTCAGGATGTCAGGGCAGGCTCACAATATGAAGACCAGAGTGTTTGAATGAAAGCAGTTAACACACAAGTAATAAAGGACACTTGGGTCAGATCTCCAAGCCTTAGTCAGTAATACAGAGGAAAAGAGTCAAGGGGTAAGGAAAATACATGACTAGAGGTTATAAGAAAGGTAGTCCCTGAGGGCAGATCACATGCAGAGCTGTGATTACCTGTGGACCTTAAGTAATTATGTTTACAGGTATTTCTAGCAAGGCATATGACTAGTAATAACTAACATGTTTTGGAAATTTACTATGTGGTGAGCACATTCCATGGATTTTTCTCATTTAACTTTCACCAGAATCCAATATAGACAATCTCCTTTTTATATGAATGCATGATTCCAACCTCGGGTGATCTGCCCACCTCAGCCTCCCAAAGTGCTGGGGTAACCGGTGTGACCCACCACACCTGGCCACTAAACCTCTTTCGACTCACATATCCTGAATTCCGATTCAAAGTAATATGTTTAGTAACTACACAGAACTCTACTATAAGAATAAAGAATATATCACACTTTTTGTTGTGAAAGTTTGTTTGTCCTATACTTTAAAAAAAAAGATTCCATATTCTGAGTACTTTTTTTCCAAATTATTTACTAAAAATGGTGAACACTAATATAATCGCTAGTGGCAAGTAGTTACTTTGTAATTAGAAAGCATCTAAAGAGAAAATGTTCTGCATAATATCCACCTTTTAAAAATAAATTAAAAAGCTTTCATTTTGGTAAATTTACAATATGAATAAATGAATTCAACTTTTTCTACTTGATTAAATCTTTGATTATCTCCTTCTGATTAAATCAGAGCGAGATGCTCCCTGAATAGATCCAGAGGAAAATGACTATACCTCAAAAGAAAGTATCATCTAGAAACTCCCACAAACAGTAAAGAAACAGACTGCTTCTGGCCCTGCCAGCCATGCAGCATTAGTTCAATCAGACCCTCTGGTGTCAACATTCATTATTTAGGGCCTAGTGTATTCAGGACTTATATTAGCACCCTGGGAGCAAGATCAAGAAGTATGAGACACAGATCCTGCTCCTGATCAATTTGCAACCAACCTGGGGTAGTAAGATTAGCACATATGTATCTCTACAGAACAGGTATGAGAGAGACTCCGGGTCCTAGAATGTATAAGCAGAGCAGTCAGTCACAGAAGGCTAGGTTAGCCACAGAGAGATTCTGCATGGTACAGCTTGAGCTGGATGAACAAGGGCTAAGTGTTTTCTTGTCATTTGTGGCATTATATGACCCTATTTCCCAAGCCTTTGAAGAGTCCCACATTCCCTAGTTGTTGCCCTCTTTATATGCATGTTTATCCCAGCATTTAATCATTCTATGGCACTTATTCATTCATTCAACAAATAGTTATTGAGCACCTACCATGTGTCAGGCATTGTTCTAGGAACTTGAGACAATATCAGTGACAAAAATCCCTGCCCTTATGAAACTTTTATTCTAGTAGAGGGAAGCAGATAACAAAGGGTACTGTATTGCATGGTAAAAACTTTGAATTTTACTCAAGAAGCTATCAGGGTTAGAGCATACGAATGCCCCCAGATGGCTGCATTGTTAAGGCGATCACTGACTGCTGTGTTGAGAACAGTGTCAGGGAACAAGAATGGAAGCAGGGAATGCAGTTAGGAGGTTCCTACAGCAACCCCAGCATGTAATGCTGGTGGCTTGGGTCATCAAAACAGGATAACCTTTAAACATGTTATTCATTTCTGTCAATACTTACAGGACCTTGAGCTTCCTGAAGCTAAGAACTGGACTTTGTTCAACTTTGTATCCCTAGTGACTAGCACTATCTAGAAGTCATTAGCCTTTTAGTAAAGAGTTGTTAAGAGGAAAAAAAAGAAGGAGGGGAGGGGAGATGGGAATAAAGGAAGAAAGAGAAGAAAAAAATAGAAAAAAATGAGAAAAAGAATTGTTATTAGACTATCCAAAAAAAGAGTAAAAATCTGGGACATCTTTTGACAAGTTCTACAAACAGAAGAGTCTTGTCGAACTGTAAACTCATGACTTTAGCAATTTACCCAAGATAAGGGCCATCTGAACATCTGTCCTGGTTCCAATAGGACCATGTCTTATACAACAAAATGGCACAGCAAAGACAAAGCATGGGATCTTTCTTCTCTTACTTGGAGAAGTTTGTCATAACGCTCGGCAGACATCAGGAAGCGTCCATCTTCAAGCTGCATCTCTCTGTTTTCCAGCAAGTTGTTCAAAACGGGCAAAACATTCCTCTCTGCCTTTTCCAAACCTTCCAGAATGAGAGTTCTGCCTTCTGTGGCTGCGCGAACTGCACACTATTTCCAAGAAACATAAAAGAAAAATGAGAATACTGAAGTTGAAGAGCCTGGCCTAATACTACCTGTAAACCAAATTTAAGTTGCAGTTCTTGTTATAGGGACCAGGAATCAATAGAGCTGAGTTCCAGATCTTGTTTTGCTTTTTCTGCCTATATGATCTTAGGAAAGTGATTTTACCTCTTTGGGCCCATTTATTCATTTGTAAAATAAAGAAAATGAAAAGGAGGATTTCTGAAGTTCCTTTCAGCCTTGACATTTTAGATTATATACCCCACAACAACAACAAAACTAACAGCTACCTATGAACAGGGAACATAATTAAACAAGAGCACAGATTCCACAACTGGAAAAGAAAAATGAAGATAGCAATCTGTCCTACCTATCCCACAAGCATCTGGTGAGGATCAAAAAAGCTAGGTAAGAAGGCTTGGAGACTCTAACATTTGTAAACGTGAGTCGTCATCAAAATAAATTCAGGTTTAGTTGATGTTCGATGCTGACAGCATTACACACTTAGAAACAGAAAGTCAGGTTTTACACTGGCCAACAGCGGACTGACTTAAGCAGTACTATAAGTCTTCCAATACATTTTAAGAAAATCAGTAATGTTGAAAAGTAGGCAATAAAGTAAACTGTAATACCAAAAATTACTACAGATATGAAAAAACTATAGCCTTTAACTATATTTCCTTAATAACAAAGAAAACTACTTTTCGTTGAAATCCTTGAAGTTCTGCTAAAAAAGGAAAACCTCAGTCATGTTTCTTCTGCACATTCAACCACAAACAGGATTAACAGTGCTAAATTTATATTGTCACTCCCTCCCTTAAAAATCTCCTTCACTGGTCTCCACGGTACTGCACTGTCTTAGGAAAATTATTTGTCTTCTCTGCCTGTCCATAAAATGTGGGTGATGCCCAGAATTGCATCCTTAACACACAGTTCTTCTTACTCTACCAGGACCTCCCTGAATAATCTTATTCAGTCACATAGTTCCAGCTACACCTCTATGCTAATGACCCCCAAATCTCAAGCTCTCCCAAGTTTTAGAGAGAGTAGTCTCTAAAACTATGTAGTCTCATCAGGACCACATATGGGGTCCCTCAGTCCCCATGAGCACCTCAGATCCCTTGTACAACACTAAAAATATTCTATGATCTCCAAACCTGCTTCTCTTCTTTATTTTCTATCTGGGGTATGAGCACCATTCACCCATGCCAGAACTCTTGATATTTCTTGAACTCAACCCTTCCTAGCCCTTCCCTAGTTCAGGCTCTCCTTACCTCTCACATCTCCTCCCAGTTGTCCAAGCTCCTTAATCTGGCATATTAGCCTGTCACAATGTAGCATTCACCTACCTCTCCAACACCATCTCCTGACATTAGTTGCCTTGCATGTGGTATTTCTGTGACAATAAACTTGTTATCTCCTGCTACACATACACATACCATACTGCTTTACCAGAAAAATCTGTGTCTTTACTTAAACTGACCCCTTGCTTAAAATTTAATTTTCCCTATAGTAATTACCCCAAAAAAGATCTAAATGTTTGATAAGGGGAAAACATATCTCAATTTTTTTAAGACTTAATATCCAAATAAATTTCTGGAGTAGCAATGTACTGATTTTCCAAGTATAGAAAAGAAAACAGGCATTGCTTAATCAAGCTTGCATACCGTCCTCTTTTAATAAACGATTGAATTTTGCACTGTATAGTATAGCTCAGTTTATTTCAAGTGTCTATGTAATGTTGTAAAATGATAGACTTTATGAAAGCCATATTAGACTCAAGATAATTATCCATTTTAATAAGATTAATTCATGAATAACCCTTATCATTATTGTAATATTTTAATTCTCTTCTATCAAAGTAGCCATCTTGTTCTAGAAATTTAAAAAAAAAAAAAGCATGGGTAATAGTGACTTAGTAGTTCCTAAAGATCAGAAAAATAAGAATCTCATTTTTGCTAGCTACATAAAGGACAAAGCCATAGAAATAGATTCTGGGATATTAAAAGTCAAAATACAACTACTACTTCCAAAAATTCATGTTTCAGTTAAGGTTTCAATTAAGGTTTTGTTCACAAAAATATATTTACTTCAAGAAAGCATAGCTTAGAACAAAAAAAAAAACTATTATCATAACCTATGGCAATATTATATTTAAAAATCTAAAATTTTTAGCAATCTTTCTTATAAGACAAACTAAATACTGTATTTGACTTCTTTAAAACTCTATAGGGATAAAAACACACATTCTTTAAGGTAAAACCAGAAATATACAGATCAAAATGTAATGGTTCACCACCTATGGGCCACAAAAAACAAAGTCTTGACAACATAAGACAACAACCAACTCTGCAGCTCTGCTCTCATTCACCTCAGGGGGTGCACTGTGGGCTGCTGTACACTGATCTTTTCAAAGGAATTCAGAATAAGCTATGTAGCGAGATCAAAAACAGAAGCTCAATACACAAAGTTTTCTTTTCATCTACTCTAATGGCAGTGCTATGACCACAAAACTGAGAAAGTGGGGAATAGATGGAAAAAGATAATACCATTTAATGATCTCTTGAAAATCTGGTCAATGCTGCACCTTTTCTCCACAGTCAAATGCAAACAGTGTATGTACAGAGCAGAGACCTCGATTTAAGAATCTTACTACTAAAGAATGATAGAAATAGAAAATCATTGATTTGACAAACACCATACATATTAATAGGCAACAATAAATAAATAGAATAAATAATAGGCAAGAATAAATAGTAGGCAAGAATCCAAAGTGGGCTGTAAAATCAGTGGGTAAGTGTATGATGAGAAACAGGATATTTGCATACACTCAAAGTATCTCCTCACAAAATATCTTAAAATGACAAAGTGAAAATAACACAACACTGGAGAAACCCAGCAGTTACCACCTTAATTAACCAAGTGATCAGAGTTAATGTGACCAGTAATGAACTATATCAATTTCACATACCAGACTTCTAATACGATAGCCTGAGATGGGCACATCACTTATTCTTGCCAAAAACGCATCACATCAATCAAATCATAAGGAAACATCAGACAATCCTAAACTGAGCAACATTTTGCAAAGTAATTGGCCATGAGGAGGAAAAGAGAGATGGCTGCTGCAGGGACTTGGTTGGGGACAGCAGTTCTTTTTTTTTTAATGGCTCAAAAACTTGGACATGTTTAAATGATGATAAAGAGGAGCTAGTGAGAAGTACAGAAAAGAGAATGTATTATTATTGAAATAAAACTTAAAAAGTTGCTACTAGATGTAAGAGACAGTTTGGCCTATTTACTGAGTGGAACACGGTAGGCACTACAGGTTTATAACTGATACGTATCAGGCGCTTCCAAGTAAATTCTTTAATTTAACCCTATGACAGTCCCCTGAGGTACACAGTATTTTACCCAATTTATTGGAAGAGAGGTTACATAATTTGAAAACGGCATGGCTAAAATGTCAGCCTGTCCTTAAATTAAGTGAGAGAAAATGAGTAGATGAAGAACTAAAAAAAGTCACTAAATATCACAATTAGAGGTTATTAGTAATCTCAGAGAGTCTGATTTTACTAGGCATAGGAATTTGCTATGTATCTATGTAGATAAATGAAATAAAAAACACACAAAACATTTCTACACAAAAAATACTCAATTCAACAGAGTATATATGGTCATAGAGCAGTGCAATCTACCTCAAAGTCTTCTAGAGGAAACTACAATCACATTTCCCCAAATCAACATTGTTTTCCAAATCATCGTTAACCCAGTGAAATCTCTAGAACCAAGGAGCAATGGAACTAACCACCTGCCTAAAAATATCTGAAAAGAGAAAAGGTTCATTAGTCTTTTAAATCAACCTAACCCATTAATTGTACTATTATCCTCATGTGACTTAAGAACTGTGATACTTCCTGTTTGCTAAATTGTTTTCAAGATATAACAAACTTTAGATTAAGCCTCTCTTTCCATTTGTTTTACTTGCAAATTTCCTGGGTTTTAAAAGTCTTACCCACAAAAACGTTTACCAAAGTTGTTTGTTTCTCCTAAAAAATCGTAATGTAAGAAAAACCAATTAGGCAAAGATCCAGTTTCTGACAGTGGCTTTTACATGCTCTAACTTTCCCTTAATAATCCATTAGACAAATTGCCAGGAAAAGCAATTAGGGGTAACTGTAATTTAGGAATAGAAGGACACATGACTAGATAGGCAAACCAATTAAACAGAATTTAAGAAGGTATGCTGGCCTCTCTAGAAATTTAATGTATGAACAAGAAACTCTTGTAAATAAAAGTAAACAGTGAGAGAGATTTGATATATAACCCTCTTGCACTGTTTGGAAAAAAAAAATTTTTTTGCTATCATTACTTACCTTTTATATATAAGGAAACCAGTTAATAAAAATTATTAAACATTTTAAAATATAAAAAAAGTTCACTTCAAATCAGTAGAAATTAGGAATTTGGAAAAGACATCCAAATGAATTTTAAAATGTAATGATAAAAGTAAAACCATATAATTACTGGATAATCATATAAGTTACTTTTGAAAATAATCTTGAATTGAGGAAAATCTTTCTAATAACTCAAAGGCAGATACTGCTAAGGAAAAGTGTAATAGGTATGACTACATTCAAATTTGTTAGACAGCAAAAAATATCTCAAACTGAAAAACTGAAAACTTGAAAGATGTTTGTAACATATACAATAAAGACCACATAAATATATTTACCATAAATTGAATTTTTATAAAGAAAATTAATAATACCCCTATAAAATGCAAATTAGCACCATAAGATATATATTCAACTTCACTGGTTAATAGAGAGCTAAAGGTAAAACATGATATTTTTAGACTTTCAAATTGGCAAAAATTTAATAAAAAGATTATATTCAGTGTCAGTAAGGTTAAGATGAAACCAGAACTCTCATTCATGGTTAGTCTGAGTGTAAAATAAGCATATGGCGAATAATTTAGAAAGATATATAAAAAAATGTAAATGGCTATGTTGATTAACCCAGAAATCCTACTTCAATAAATTTATCTAAAGGAAATAAAACACAATCATCAAAACACTGTTTTATAATTACAAATGAACCAAAAAACCCCAAAGGCCAATGTATGGAGGACTGGCAAAAAATTGTGGTAAATCAATATGATTGACTTCTATACAGATATTAAAAATAATGATATAGCTCCACCTTTATCTGTGAAAAGGTCCACAATATGTTGTTTACTCAAAAAGCTATAATTTCCTCTCCAGGACTAAGGGGAAAAGGAAGGAGAGTAAGAGGACTATCCCATTTCTTGCCTGATTTCTGAAACCCAAATAAAATATAAGTTTGTTCTTAAGAGCACTGTTGTAAAAAGTACTTAATTCATACAATGTTCTAGAGATGGGACATTTGCCCCTCCCATTAGCTCTATGACAATCTAGATTAATCTGTGATGAGACGTAAGGAGAAGGCTACCACAAATTCACATTGTTTAACTTCAGCTGAACCCTCCCTACTATTTAAACATTATTTCCCTTACTTCTTGTAAAAGTTATTGCCAAGCCAAGCTTCCAATGTCTTCCTTCACCCCTTTCAAATGACCCCGCCCAGTACTTTACTATGATGACGAAAGTCACATGAATTGAGATTCTACAACTCTCCTCTGCTTCATTTCATAGTCCCTCTGTCTGCATCTTTCTACTCTACTATGACTTCTATGTTTGACAAAGTATCACTCCTCCCACACCTCCAAGACTAGACCTTTCTATTTTGAGCTTAGCAGCATCCTCTCCCACATCCTCCAAAACCTTCTTCCATCAACTATATCATTTCTTACTTGCATTTCCAAATCACTTCTCTTCCACAAATATCTTCATACTTTCAGAAAATCTACAGTCCACTGATGCCTCTTAATATTCTCTTTATCCTTTCCTTATCTTCAAGCCTCTTCAAAAAAAAATGCACATACTCACTGCCTCTAATAAACTTCCATTTTTCTTCTTTTACCAAAACTACTCACTCAAAGGCACCAGTTGAACTGCCCAAAGGTATGGCTTTTGCTTGATCTTCATGTTTTCCTTTTCTTCAAGCCTCTTCCCTTGATCCTCTCTTGTATTTTATCCTCTGTTAATATTATCATGCTGGTTTTCCGGTATCCGTCCTGAGCCCTTCCTCTGCCTCCTGTCCTCTAAAACATGAGCACTTCTCAAGGTGCTGTCCTTAACCTTTTCCCAACTTCTTTCCTCACTTGTTATTACATTGGCAAAGATCTAACCTATTCTCACAAATCCTCATTCTTTCATTGAGTATCCACTATACAGCAGGGGCTGTTATATGCTATCTTAAGTAAAACAACAGCAAAACTTTTTTATTTTCTTGATTTCATTATTGTTGAGGAACATATTGTGTGAACTAACCTGTCTCTGGGCTCCACAGGCATCTCCAATGCCTCTTTAATCTCTCCACATAGATGTTCAAATTCAACATGCTTAATGAAATCAAACTCAACGACTTCTTCTCTAAACCAAGTCCTCTTCCTCATGTCTATTTCAATTAAAGTTTCATTCATTCTCTCCACAACCTAGGGTTTATTACCTTTTCTTTTTTTTTCGAGACAGAGTCTGGCTGTGTCCCCCAGGTGGGAGTACAGTGGCATGATATTGGCTCACTGTAACCTCCACTCCCAGGTTCAAGCAATTCTCCTGCCTCAGCCTCCCTAATAGCTGGGATTATAGGCATGACCATTATGCCTGGATAATTTTTGTATTTTTAGTAGAGATGGGGTTTCACCATGTTGGCCAGGCTGGTCTTGAACTCCTGACTTCATGTGATCTGCCCACCTCAGCCTCCCAAAGGGTTTATTACTTCTGATTTCCTCACACAGTATGTGTAACCTATAAATACGTTATGCATCCAACACCAACTTTCCATTTCCACTGCTACCACCAACACTGAGAGCCTTCATTAACCCCCTGCTTTTTTACCAAAGGAGTTAATTGAGCCAGGCACCGCTAATTAGTATTTCTAGTCTTCAGTTGTTCTCAAAGTAATGGTATTTTGCTGGCATGAAAAGAGAGACTGAAGCCATTTGTAAAGTCTCTTTGAGCAATAAGTTTCACGATTATTTGACTTACTTCAACTTTATTAAGAGTATTTTTTAAATCAAAATGAAAAACGTAACTTTGAGAGTAAAGCCACCACCAGAATATATCCTCCCCTGGAGCCCAACAGCCCCTGATCTCCACATCCCTGGGGCTTTGCCAACATCCAACCACATCCACTCAGTGGTAACACTGCAACACCAGATAGACCCAGGAGTGTAGCCATGACCCCAGCGCCTGAGCCCACACAGAGCCCTACACCCTGGGAAACAGGCAATCTAGTACAGCGAGGAGCTGCCCCAGGACAAACAGAGCCAACACATGCGCTAGCCACCCACCCCAGGCCTGCTGCCACCACCAGTACCTCCACTAGCTCCAGCAGTGGGAAGAAATTCTTCCAAACTCATTCTATGAGGCCAGCGTTATCCCGATACCGAAACCGGACAAGAGCACAACCAGTAAAGAAAATGACAGACCGATATCCCAGATCAATAAAGATGCAAAAATTCTCAACAAAATACTAGCAAACCAAATCCAACAGTACATCAAAAATGTAACACACCACAATCAGGCGGGATTTATCCCAGAGAGGCAAGGATGATTCAAAACCACAAATCAATAAATCTGATACATTACATCAACAGACAAAAGGACAAAAACCATAAACCATATGATCATCTCAATAGATGCAAAAAAGCACAGGCAAGAAAGGCGAAAATAGATAATGGGGCGATATCCAATGAAAGGCTTCTGCAGAGAAAAGGAAACAATCAACAGGGTAAAGGGAAAACCTGCAGGACGGGAGGAAATATTTTCAAGTGAATCATTCGACAACAAATGGATAAAGAGACAAATATTCAGAATATACAAGGAACTCATACAACCCAATGGCAAAATAAAAAGAGAAGATTTAAAAGTGTGCAAAGGATCTGAATAGACATTTCTCAAAAGAAGGCATACAAATGGACAGTAAGTAAATGCACCAGGGAAATGCAATGAAAACCACGGAGACCTCTCTCACCCCAGTTAGAATGGCTATTGTGAAAAAGACAAAAAGTAACAGATGTTGACGAGGATGTGAATAAAAGAGAAGTCTTACACACTAGCAATGGAAATGTATTTAGAATAGCCGTTATAAAAAATGATACAGAGTTTGCTCGAAAGTTTAGAAGTGGAACTTTCATATGACTCAGCAATATATGGATTGAATACCTGTATTGAAATATCACTCTATATCCTGTGAAAATGCACTACTGTCAACTAAAAAGAAAAATTAACAAATGGAAAATCTTCCCAAACTTTTTTCTAATTCAATATAATTTATTTATTAATTTTACACACTGTCTAAATGGCAACAAGAATGGATGTTTTATAGTACAAGTGAATCCAAAGGCAAGATTATAAGGGGATTGCAAATGTGTAAGAGAGGTATAATTTTTAGAAAACATATTAAAAGATAAAAATGAATCACCCAAGATTTTAAAATTTTCTCCGTATTTGTCCTTTGGTTACATAGTTGTAGACCCAGAACTATATGAAAATTAAACTTTATAAATAAGAATACTAGCCAAAAGGAGAAAATCTTGAGAAGATGCTCTTTGGTAACAAAATCTGAAACACTCAATTTTCAGAACTAAAACTAGTTAGTCACTATTTCAGTATCACTTTGCTTCCTGATTCTTCCTAAAATAGCCTATAAGATCATTAAAAGAGTTAATCAGTACTACCAAAAAGTATTATCAAACTTTATCAATATAATATGATTACATTTATAAAGTTTAAAAATAAGCCACTGAATAGAACAGATTGCAAGTCCATTAAGTAATATAGCAACAATGTACTATGCCATACATAAATCTCAGACAAGTTTTCTGCCCAACAGAGGCCCAAGCATCTTAACCTCCTTCTATCAATACCCACTTTCCCTCATTCACATAGCATGTTAAGTGTAGAGGTACAACCTTTAAGTATTCTTGTTCATACCCAGGTTTCATCTCCCCAGCGGATTCTTAGGTCTACAACGGATGAGAGCCCTGTCTTTTATGGCATACTGGTACAAAAGTGGCTCACAGGAGGCTGTTAGCATTTATAGAATAAACATGCAACCACTCAGTTAAAAGGTGCTGTTATGTACGGTTAGGAAGAATTTTTATAGGAAGTATGATAGTTATCTATGCCTACACTTGCTATGAAAACAGAATAGAACAAGTTTAACTATCAGCACGAGAGATTTAGGCTAGCTACTTGGAAGATATTCTATACAGGTTGTAATATAAAATAATTACAGTATAAATTTTTTTGAAATCCTGTTTAAAAAAGAGCAATAATTTTTTTAAATGTGGAATGACTAGTTCTGATCATTCCTCAAAGTAGAAAGAAACTAGACCAACTATAAGGATCTCCTCTTGTCCTTTAAGCTACAGAACTTCCAGAGACCTAATTTTCTCAAATAGAATTCAGAAAAAAATGCAGCAAGATCCTTCTGGCCCAGTCATCTCATATCACAGCTTTTACCACTCAACACATGGACATGAAAGATTTCAAGATAAAAGTAGGTATGTGACCTAAAATCAAAAAGTGTCTAGGTCCCTGTTCTAGATTTGCTTCTGATTTGATATGACTTTAGGCAAACAATTAATCTGGATGTCTGTGTCCTCATTTACTAAATAAGAATATCCTCAAGGGGTATTATATAGTGTAAAGATTTAAGAGTCAGAGCAGAACTGGAAAAAAATTTTAGGTAATTTAACCTACTAAAATATAAACTTTTATTATTATTAATGTAGTCATTATTTAACAGAGTCCATAAAGCTTCAGATTTACTCAAAATAGCTACAGTGTAAAAGTACTGAAGAAGCTAAAGAAAAATTTTTAAAATTACATTTCAGGTTCTTCATTTAATATATCAGAATAGAGTCAGACTGATTTTTGGTTGCTCTACCATTTACTTATTATGGGTGGCTTAGATTAGTCACTAAGCCTCCATTTCTCTCTGAAACTAGGGTGATTTTGGTGCTTATCTCATAGAATGTGTTGAAGATTAAATCAGATAATTTCAGGCACACAGTAAACCTTAAAAAACAATTAGTTGCTGTTACTGTTATTAATACTATTCTTGTCACTGTTACCATGAACATCATCACTTTTTTTTTTTTTTACAGAGTCTCACTTTGTTACCCAGGCCGGATAAACTGCAAAATATATATCATCTAAAAATATGACTTTTAGAATGGCCAAAGGACTGTATCATTTCAGAAAGTTTCATCTAAATAATTTACTATAATTGTTCAACAAATAAATCTTTAGATAATCAATAAATTTAGTTTCCTAAAACAACTCAATTTCTAAAAAGCTAAGGTTTTAAGCTCTCCTTAAAATAATAAACATATTTAAAAATCCACTTTCTCTTCCTTACTATTTGCAAGTTATAAAATTCATTTTAAATATATAGTCTTAAATCCAAAGTCCACCAAACAAAGCCAGTTCTTTCACCATCATTTAAATATATCCTATCTCCTCCCTCTACTTAGGCAGTTGTTTCAGCTTCTAATCCCTTTACCCAGGTCCTCACTGTTCCAACTCAAATCTCATCCCTCACTCTTAGCTTCTCTGAGTCTAGAAAAGCAGGCAAATATGTTGAAAACCTTGACAGTTGGGGTGGTGTGGGACTTACAGCACCCTTATGTGTATCATGGGGGCAGAAATGCAAGCAATCAAAAGCTGTGTGCTTAAAACAAATCCTGAATTTTAAATTTCAATATCTGTATTAACTGCAGTATTCCAGATTTACTGTTTAGTAGCCTAAATCTTCACGTAAGTTTTAAATGTATTAAAAATTTAGGGATTACCAGATTACATATTTTAGAAAACTAACCCAATATGAAATTTTAAAAATTAAACACCCTTAATCAAATAACTCTATCCACTATTCCAAACAGCTTACAAAGAAGTTCAGTGGAAATGATCCTGTGAATTAATATCTACACTTTCTAAAAGATAACCAACAGGAAAAAGAAATTAGGACTTCCCTGTTACCTTTCTTACCATGTGAAAAACGCAAGTTGTTCATTTTAAAAATAAATATAAGCTTTTGAATACAAATATATTTTTATAACATGGGTATTACGTGGATCACCAGGTTTGGAATAAATTGAGAGCCAACATCAACAAGACAGAAATATAAATCCAAATTCATATTTCAAAAGGCACTTAGTGCTCACTTCAGCGGCACGTATACTAAAATCGGAATGATACAAAGAAAATTAGTATGACCCTTACTCAAGGATGGCATGCAAATTTGTAAAGCATTCCTTTTATTTTTTTTTAAAAGAAAAAAGACACTTCTTCACAAAGAAAACACAGTAGGGGTGTTAAAAAATGTTTACAATGATGAATACAAGAGCCTCTTGGCTACCAGAGAATTTTCCACTACAAAACTGGAAAGTTAGAAAATTATTCGTAGTAGGTGTTACCTATTACCATTTATAGGTAATGTATATGAGCACAAACAGCTCTTTAAAAATTCCCTGGTAAAACTGTACAGAATTATGTCTGCTAATTCTACTCTTTGTTTTAAAATTTGACTAAAAGTTATTTAAAATTTTTAATTTTTATTTTAATATAAGAACTTTGAATCTAAAAGACAACAAAAAGAGCTAACTGCACTACCGTGCAATAAGGAAACTAAAGCATTCTCCATCCTCAACCTTTTAAGCTGGAACCAGTCCTTGCCTGTTTTGACTTTTATGACGTTAAAATGTTTTAGGAGTCCAAGTTGTTATCTTACAAAATATCACAGATTCTAGATCAGTCTGATTGTTAATGATAAACGTTGTTAGTAAGAGTACCACATTGGTAATGTTGTAGTACTCTTACCCTGTAGAGGTAAACGTCTCATTGAATCACATCAGCACTCACATCACGTAAGCTCCTCTCCCACTCTTGATAATTCTGTTGTATAAGTTGGTTAAAGGAGCTAATGCCAGCTCTCATCATTGTAAAGGTACATTTTTCCCATTTGTAATCTATGAAGTGAACTCTTGGCATTATCTAAACAAAATGGGCTCCTTTAACATTTGTTTAGGTGCTTTGTCTGTGAAGGATTACTTTTTAATTATGGGAAATCTGAATTTCTCAGACATTCCCACCAGATGATGCTAAATTTGAAGACCATCATTTAAGGTAGTGTCTGCCAAATCTCTCCATTTTAAGTACATGTTTTAATTCTGTAATTAATACATAACACAAGAGGCCATATGAATATCCTATTCCTCAAAAAACTTTTCACTCATCGGGTTTTTTTTACAACTACAGTCTTTTAATTATAAAGTAATAGTATAATTACTTTATAATTTGAAGCTTTAGTTCACGCTAAAGAGACTATGAAATTCTCTTCCTCATCCTACTCCAGACTCCAACTCATACTCCTGTAACATACTTTATATACACTCTGCTTACTGCTCCTTGTCCATCCTCCTGGAAGTTTTCAATGTATAAACAAACATATATACATTTCTTGTCTTCTTTTTATCACAAATGGGATCACAATATGTATCTTGTCTTGTAACTTTATTTTTTTTACACTTAATATACGCTGTACGTCTTTCTTATCAGTAGGTACACATTCATCACATTCTTTTTTTTTGGGAGGGGAGGAAGGGAGGAGGGCAGGAAGGGAGGGAGGGAGGGAGGAAGGCAGGAAGGGAGGAAGGGAGGAGGGGAGGAAGGGAGGGAGGGAGGAGGGGAGGAAGGGAGGGAGGGAGGAAAGGGAAGGAAGGAAATCAAGCAATGAGAGAGATATTGCCGACCTGGATCTAGAGGTTTACAAGTTGATTTCTTTCTTTTTTTGAGAGAGGGAAAGAAAGAAAGAAAAAATGAGTAAAGGAGAGGAAGAAAGAGGAAGAGAAAGAGGGAGGGTGAACAAAAATATTGCTTTATTCTGAAAAAATAATGGGTTTTAATAATGACCAATCAATGTTTCATTTAAACCTATGAGTAGATGTGATGTGGTATTGACAAGAATGTATATTTTATGTATTTGAAGTAGAGAGCTCTGTAAATATTTATTAAGTTTACTTGTTCCGGATCTGAGTTCGAGTCCTTGATATCCTTATTAATTTTCTGTTTCATTGAATCTAAGTCTCTATGTATCTGGGTGTTAGGATCGTTAGCTCTTGTTGTTGCATTGATCCTTTTACTACTGTATCTATGTTGCTTTAAAATCTATTTTAC
>CM052652.1:4237096-4262062 GCA_028533165.1 Leontopithecus rosalia | reverse complement strand
CGTGAAACCTTTTTTCAAAGTTTTTTTCAAAGTTCTTAGTTTCTTTACGTTGGGCTACAACATGTTCTTTGAACTCACCGAAGTTTTTTATTATCCATAACCTGAAGTTTGATTCTGTTATTGGGATGCGCTCTTCCTCCATTAAGTCTTGTTCCATTGTTGATGAGGAACTGTGATCATCTTTAGAGGGAGAGGGGTTCTGATTTTGAGTATTCTCAGCCTTTTTACGCTGGTTTCTTCCCATCATTGTAAATTTATCCTCCTGTCATCTTTGAAATTACCAGCTTTCAGTAGGTCTCGAGTAGATGTCCAAGATGTTAGTTCCCAGGGCCAGGAACAGCGGCGTTAAGACTGATGGTGTTTTCCTGCCCAGGCTTCTCCCGTCTGGCTTCCTTCTTGTGTCCGTAATAGGTGAGTCTGCCTTCCCAGAGCTCCAAACCCCGGTCAGAAGGGGAGCCAGCCGCACCTACTCAGCTCCGAGAGCTGCCGTGCGGAGGTGCCGGCGACCGCTGCGCCGGTGCCGGCGAATCTACTGCCCCGCGTGGCTCCTCCACTGGGAATCTTCTGCTCCTGAGCGACCAGAATTTGTCTGAAAGTGTGGCGTCCTCTAGTTCTATGAGCTTTAACTGCGAGCTGCAATCCCAAGATGTTAGCGATCGGCCATCTTGGATCGTTTCCCCCATCACACTCTTTTTAATAACCAAAGAGTATTCTACTTACCATTATTTCATTAGTCTCTCTAACTATACATCACTCTTTTCATTCTGTTTTATATAGTTTCAAACAATGTTACAATAAACATCCTTGTACATACAGCTTGTCACGTTTTATGTGAATAAGCTAAAGTAAAAGTGCTAGAAACATAACTGCTGGGTCCAAATGCATGCGTAAGTTCTTTCCTTTTTTTTTTTGAGACAGAGTTTCGCTCTTGTTACCCAGGCTGGAGTGCGATGGCGTGATCTCGGCTCACCGCAACCTCCTGGGTTCAGACAATTCTCCTGCCTCAGCCTCCTGAGTAGCTGGGATTACAGGCACGCGCCATTGTGCCCAGCTAATTTTTTGTATTTTTAGTAGAGACAGGGTTTCACCATGTTGACCAGGATGGTCTCGATCTCTTGACCTCGTGATCCACCCGCCTCGGCCTCCCAAAGTGCTGGGATTACAGGCGTGAGCCACCGCGCCCAGCCCAAGTTCTTTTCTTTTGATAAATATTGTCAAACTTTCTTTTTAAATTGCACTAATTTCTGCTGCCATCAATAGCAATGCTGTTTCTTCCTCTCTTCTTCCTCATCAACACTGGACATTAGCATATTCTTTAATTTTTGCCAATCTGAGAGGTAAAAGAAAAATAACATCTCATAGTTTTTAAATTTTTATTTATGTAAATAAGAAAGTCAGGTATCTTTTCATGAAATTGAATATTTGAAATAGTTTCTCTATGAATTGCTTGTTTATAATCCTTATCCTTTTTCTATTAAATACTCCTAAGAACAATATTTTAAACAATGTATTTGAAGAAATATAAAACAAGTTTCAAAATAACATTCATAAAACATTATGTTAGTTGGTAATCAGTACCTAAAACACTGTCCTCTCAGAGAAAAATCTGTAGTTTCTGGGAGTGTATATTTACTTTCATTACCTTTAACAGCCCTTTACCCAAGCGACCTATAGATTGAAAATACTCTAATAAATATGCTAGAGAATCTCCTATATCAGATCTCCTTAATTTATTTTTTAAGAAATAAAATTTCTATAGGCAAGTAGTAGGAAACAACTTAAAATTACAAAATCAGCATATTGATCTTTAACATTTTAGAACCATTAGTTTCATCTCGGATTTCTTATTTAGTACTAAACCAAGAAGACATTTCCAAGAACAGTGAAACCAAAAATCTAAATTAAATCTGTCTAGAGAGAGCACAGTACATCTGCCTTTTACTATTATATGAGATACTCTCTTTCTACTTTAAAAATCAATCATCTATAAGTGTGGCATTATTTCTGAAACCTCTGTTCTGTTCCATTGGTCTATATATAAGTTTTGATGTCAGTACCATGCTGTTTTACTTACTGTAGCCTTGTAGTATAATTTGAAGTCAGGTAGCATAATGCTTCCAGCTTTGTTCTTTTTGCTTAGGATTGCCTTGGCTATATGGGCTCTTTTTTGGTTCCATATGAAATTTTAAGTTGTTTTTTCTAATTCTTTGAAGAAAGTCAATGGTAGCTTGATGGGGATAGCCCTGAATATATAAATTACTTAGGGCAGTACAGCTATTTTCCTGATATTGATTCTTCCTAACCATGAGCATGGAATGTTCTTCCATTTGTTTGTGTTCTCTCTTACTTCCCTAAGCAGTGGTTTGTTCTTGTTGAAGACGTCCTTCACATCCTTTGTAAGTTGTATTCCTAGGTATTTTATTTTCTTTGTAGCAATTGTGAATGGGAGTTCATTCATGATTTGGCTCTCTGTTTGTCTATTATTGGTGTATAGGAATACTTGTGATTTTTACACAATGATTTTTTGTATCCTGAGACTTTGCTGAAGTTGCTTATCAGCTTCAGGAGACTTTGGTCTAAGACAATGGGGTCTTCTGCAAACAGAGACAATTTGACTTCCTTTCTTCCTATTTGAATACACTTTATTTCTTTCTCTTGCCCGAATGCCCTAGCCAGAACTTCTAATACTATGTTGAATAGGAATGGTAAGAGAGGGCATCCTTGCCTTGTGCTGGTTTTCAAAGGAATGCTTCCAGCTTTTGCCCATTCAGTATGATACTGGCTGTGGGTTTGTCATAAATAGCTCTTCTTATTTTGAGATATGTTCCATCAACTCTCAATAAACCAGGTAGTTTATTGAGAGTTTTTAGCCATGAAGCTGTGTTGAATTTTATCAAAGGCCTTTTCTGCAAGTGTTGAGATAATCATGTGGTTTGTGTCATTGGTTCTGTTTATGTGATGAATTATATTTACTGATTTGCATATGTTGAACCAGCCTCGCATCCAGGTATGAAGCCAACTTGATTGTGATGGATGAGGTTTTTGATGTGCTGCTGGATTCAGTTTGCCAGTATTTTATTAAGAATTTTGGCATATGAATGTTCATCAGGGATATTGGCCTGAAATTTTCTTTTTTTGTTGTTGTTGTGTCTCTAGCCAGGTTTTGGTATTAGGATGATGCTGGCCTCATAAAATGAGTTAGGGAGGAATCCCTCTTTTTCTATTGTCTGGAACAGTTTCAAAAGGAGCAGTACCAGCTCCTCTTTCTATCACTGGTAAAATTCAGCTGTGAATCCATCTGGTCCTGGGATTTTTTTGGTTGGTAGGCTATTAGTTACTGCCATCTACAACCCTCTGATCTTTGACAAACCTGACAAAAACAAGCAACAGGGGAAGGATTCCCTATTTAATAACTGGTATTGGGAAAACTAGCCAGATCCATATGCAGAAAACTGAAACTGGACCTCTTCCTTACACCTTACACAAAATTAACTCAAGATAGATTAAAGACTTAAATGTAAGACCTAAAACCATAAAAACCCTAGAAGAAAACCTAGGCAATACCATTCAGGACATAGGCATAGGCAAGGACTTCATGACTAAAACACTAAAAGCAATGGCAACAAAAGCCAAAATTGAAAAATGAGATCTAATTAAATTAAAGAGCTTCTGCACAGCAAAAGTAACTATCATCAGAGTCAACAGACAATCTACAGAATGGGAGAAAATTTTTGCAATCTATCCATCTGACAAAGGGCTAATTTCCAGAATCTACAAAGAACTTAAACAAACTAAAAAAAAAAAACCACCAAACATCATCAAAAAGGGGGCAAAACATATGAACAGACACTTCCCAAAAGAAGAAACTTATGTGGCCAAGAAACATGAAAAAAAGCTCATCATCATTGGTCACTAGAGAAATGCAAATCAAAACTGTAATGAGATAACTCTTATGCCAGTTAGAATGACAATCATTAAAAAGTCAGGAAACAACAGATGCTAGAGAGGATGTGGAGAAATAGGAACGCTTTTACACTGTTGGTGGGAGCGTAAATTAGTTCAACCACTGTGGAAGACAGTGTAGCAATTCCTCAAGGATCTATAACCAGAAATATCATTTGACCCAGCAATCCCATTACTGGATTATAAATCATTCTATTATAAAGACACATGCACACCTATGTTTATTGCAGCACTATTCACAATAGCAAAGACTTGGAACCAACCCAAAATCCCATCAATGATAGACTGGATAAAGAAAATGTGGCACATATATACCATGGAATACTATGCAGCCATAAAAAGGATAAGTTCATGTCCTTTGCAGGGACATAGATGAAGCTGGAAACCATCATTCTCAGTAAACTAACACAGGAACAGAAAACCAAACACCACATGTTCTCACTCATAAGTGGGAGTGGAACAATGAGAACACATGGACACAGGGAGGAGAACATCACACACCAGGGCCTGTTGGGGGTGGGGGGGCTTAGGGGAGGGATAACATTAGGAAAGATACCTAATGTAGATGATGGGTTGATGGGTGCAGCAAACCTCCATGGCACATATATACCTATATAACAAACCCGCACGTTCTGCACATGTATCTCAGAACTTAAAGTATAATTCTTTTAAAAAATTAATCTTGCATAGACCTGGAGTACACGGTCATGGGCTAGAGTGTAACAGAACTTGCCTGATCAATGTAAAAAGCTGTGCCCTCACGGATCTCTCGTCGCTGTTTGAGATCAGTTTCAGTGGTGTCCCTTGACAGGGCAATGTATTCGACCTCCCGTTTAGTCAGCTCCTGTAGAGCAGAGAATGAAATTATTCCAAAAATAAAATCAAATTCCCAGCATACGATTTGGAACAAGTTATCTGACAATGTCACTACCCTCGAGAAGAGCATTTTAAAACATAATTCTGGACTGAAACTTGAGTCTCAGCTTTGAGAAAAATGAAATAAATTGAATGTTAATCAAATATCTACATATCTTCTCAGAGCTCTTCTTCTGTGGCACTCAATCATACTATTTAAGTAATAATAATCAAAATTCAATTTTACACACCTTAATTTTTCCAGTAGAATTATTTCCAAATATAATGACTAATCATTTGACAGTATTACTATTTTGTTTTCCCACAAACTTTAGCCATTTCTGTAAGTAATGTTCATCTTTTTTAAAAGGGTGATTTAGGTTAATTTTTTTCCATTGATCAATGTTTGCTAAGTGTATACAGTATGTTAGATACTTTACCAAATGTGAAAACAAAGTAAAAATACCAATAATCAGCCAAGTGCAGTAGCTCACACCTGTAATCCCAGCACTTTGGGAGGCCAAGGTGGGCAGATCACCTGAGGTTGAGAGTTCAAGACCAGCCTGGCCAACATGGTAAAACCCCATCTCTATTAAAACTACAAAAATTAGCTGGGCATGGTAGCATGCACCTATAAGTACCAGCTACTTGGGAGGCTGAGGCAGGAGAATTGCTTGAACCCAGGAGGTGGAGGTTGCAGTGAGCAGAGATCATGCCATTGCACTCCAGCCTGGACAACAAAGCAAGACTCCATCTCAGAAAAATTTTTTTAAAAAATACCAATAATTAGGTGAACAGAAGATAAACGCACTTGCATAGTTATAGGAGAAGTAAAAGGAGGATTTAAAAAAAGGAGAGGAAAGAGTTGAAGAAAGAGGAGGAGGAGAAGAAAAACATTAATCAAAAATATCATGAGATTTGAAGGGGAAACTATGCAGAATTCATCTGTTTCAAGACAATTTATCTATCCTTAAGTCTTCTGCCCTGTAATCATGTACAAAAAGTTTTTAACATTATCTTTGGCTTTACAATGTTAAAGTAAAAACAGTGACATTCTCCAATCAAATAAGGCACACAGTAAGTTTTTACTAAACATGGAGAACAAACTGATTTACTGAAGTATAAAGGAAAAAGGGAATGAACATGCCATTAATGGCAAAAAGCGATGCCGCCATACAAGGGAATCTTTTTCTCTATCCTATCTCCACGTTATTGATAAAACGTATGATTGGTGTAATCTAGATTTTCTTTACTGTGCTTGTCGCCATGTTGCCATAATTTTACTTATGTATGGAAAGGAGAAAAAAAAATTTTTTAAGACAGATTCTCACTCTGTCACCCAGGCTGGAGTACAGTGGTAAAATCTCAGCTCACTCCAACCTCTGCTTCCCCGGTTCAAGCAATTCTGGTGCCTTAGCCTCCAGAGTTGCTGGGACTATAGGCATGTGCCACCACGCCTGGCTAATTTTTATACTTTTTAGTACAGATGGGATTTCACCATGTTGGCCAGATGGATCTCGAACTCCTGACCTCAAGTGATCTGCCCACCTAGACCTCCCAAAGTGCTGGGATCACAGACATGAGCCACCACGCCAGGCCTAAAAGGAGGAAAAATTTTTAAATACAGAAAACACAGAGTAGTGGTGAAGATGTGGTGATACCAAAGGATGTTTCCCTAAAAACAAATGAACTGGCTAAGAGAGCACAATTTTGGAGTAAAGTACCAATTTCTGTTGTTAGTAGGTATCTACTTCTGGCTTCTGGAACACATCACTAGTGTCTTCTTGTCTGCTTCACTGACTGGCTGGATATGATCTCCCTCACTTAAAACCCTGTCATTCACAAGAGGTTTCCATTGGTTGACAAAGTGATGTATGCCTCTTATTGTTAAACTGCACAGAGTTACACCCTGAACTGCTACATGATCATTACCCTCAGCTTCCTTGGCTCTTCATCGGCCATGACAAGCACCAGCGTCTCCTCAGGTGCTGATTCATGAAGAGGCATGAGTACATTCACAAACAGCACGAGGAGCAGCAGATGGAAGAGGCAGCAGTGGTCTAATTTTTTTTAAAAAACTACAAAAGTCCTTTTATATGAGTTAAGTATAAAGTAAACAGAACTATGAAATTTTTCCTATTTAATTTCTCACGGTTTACCATACTTTCTCCAAATTTTCTGCCTGTAAAGCTCTCGTCCACTCTGGCTACCACTATGCATGCTTTTATTCTTAGTGGCCACAGTACTCACTGCAGAGTGTGCAAGGCGGGTTAGGCTAGTATTAAGTTTTCTTATGTGTATCCACAACCTGTGGTTGCCTCAGCCTCATTCCACAATTTAAAGTTGAATGTGCTGTTCATGTCTTTTTGCAAGATACAGGATCACACTTATAAACCTATGTTACATTTTTGAACCAACAAGCCTTCTTATAATCTCTTAGCCTTTCTCATTCACATTCTCATTAAGCTTCAAAGCCTTGCCAGCAACAAAATCTCAGTGAGATATTGAGGTGTCTGAAATAAGAAAGGTACCAAGTATACATCTTAAAATTAAAACGGCTTGGCCAGAGGTGGTGGCTCACACCTGTAATCTTACCACTTTGGGAGGCTGAGGCGGGTGGATTACCAGAGGTCAGGAGTTCAAGGCCAGCCTGGCCAATATGGAGAAACCCTGTCTCTACTAAAAATACAAAAATTACCCAGGTGTGGTGGCACGTGCCTGTTGCCACAGCTACTTGGGAGGCTGAGGCAGGAGAGTCACTTGAACCCAGGAGGAGGAAGTTGCAGCGAACCAAGATCAAGCCACTGCACTCCAGCCTGGGTGACAGAGTGAGACTCCATCTCAAAAAAAAAGAGCGGGGGAGTTCTAGATCTGTAATTCTCAATAGCTGACTCAGCATCTTAGATAAGACCCCTTTACCTTATATTAATAAAGTGAGGATGGCTCTACAGTGGCACATTTTACCTCACAAACTAATTCTACGGATAAATAAAATATATGAAAGCAATGAGCTAGTGCGAGTTAGGCTCTGATTTATTCATGTATTCATTATTTCTGCCCCAAATGATTTTTTAAAGTATCAAAGAAAATTCACCACTGAAACAGAAGAGTGTACAAGGTAGATTTCAATAGCATAGAAATCAATCCTTTCACAGCAAATAATACAAGGAAGCTTTAAATAAGGTTTTTCCTCTTCATCAGAAAAAAGTATCTCCAGAACACAGCTTCATCTGATGGCATTCTTCCATGAATCATTAGGATAATGTCTACTAATACTGACAAAATAGTGAAGAAAAACTTGCACATTTTCTTTTGTTTTTATTTGTTTTTTAAGACGGAGTCTTACTCTGTCGCCCAGGCTGGAGGGCAGTGGCTTGGTCTCGGCTTGCTGCAACTTCTGCCTCCCAACTTCAATCAATTCTCTTGCTTCAGCCTCCCGAGTAGCTGCGATTACAGGCACCCAGCACTATGCCCTGCCAATTTTTGTATTTTTAGTAGAGACAGAGTTCCACCATGTTGGCCAAGCTGGTCTTGAACTCCTGACCTCAGATGATCCACCTACCTCAGCCTCCCAAAGTGCTGGGATTACAGGCATGAGCCACTGTGCCTGGACAAGACTAGTAAATTTTCTTATTTGGGTTGAGATTTGAGCTTCAGTTCACTTAACAACAGTTCTCAAACAACTGCAAACATTTAAGAGGACAACATGTCAGAAAGGGGAAACATTATGGGATTTCAAGTCCAGCTCTATTATTTACCAGCTAGATAAAGCTTGTGTGAGTTATTCAACCTTTGTGAACTTGTTTTCTCATCTATTTAAAGAAAAAAAAAGGAGAGGATGTAACACAGAAGAGATGCTCTGCAAACCTGAGGCTTCCTTTAAAGACTGCATAGCTTCCAAAAGTCAAGGGAATTGCATGCCTTTTAAAAATGTGAGCCTGAGATAAGAGAATGTTCACTGAGCAGCATAATACTAAGTTTTGTTTTGTAATTTTAGAGTTGCCGATTCTATCTGCAACTCATTGCCTGAAATTACATTTCTTTTCTCCTGAAAGTGGGGGACTTGCCAGTTACAGTAAAAATTTACTAAAGCTATGAAAGGTAAATGTACATTTGACTCCCAAATAATTTATACCAAACACTTTATAAACAAGTCACCCTTTGATGTCAGCATTTGTTTCAAATAATGACTAATTCTGATATTTTTTATTAATTCTTAATCTTATTTTATGTCATAGCTTACAAAGTTAAGACCCTTAGAAATTGACAAGAATTAACTGCTCACCAAGTACTGCATAGCAATAGAACGCCGAAGAGGCCCAGGAGGTCCTATTAGAAAGACATCTTGCCCCAAAAGATCCTTCTGCATTATCCATCTTAGATGCTGAACTACAGATTGAGCCAGAGAGTCTGAAACTATAAAGAAAAAAGAGAAAATGAAATGCAAATTTAAGTATTACTTATAAATCTCCAAGTAATATAGACATATATATATTATGTATATAAAATGTTTATATGTATTTATAAACATATGTATTATAAACTTAGTCTTGTTTTAGCATTGACAATAATGGTTTTATTGCAAAACTCTGTGAAAATTCACCAGGTGTCTATATGTTTGTCTGCCCAGATAAAGAGATTCTCATGTAAAGCTTCAAGGATAATGGTAATATTCTACTTCTTACATTAGATGTGGGTGACAGTGTTTGTTTTATTATGTTGCATTTTATACAGACAGACACAGACATCTATATTACATAACATCTTTTATAGTAGTCAATATTCCATACATGCTAAACTGGTTAATCACCCACTGAAGTCACGGATTAGTTCCAAGGTCCAACTAAGAAAGCTTGCCTAGGACTAAGTCTCAGTGCTTCTCCTCTGACAGCACAAGACTGTTAGGGTCGTCTCCTGTACTCCCCTTCCCCAAAGAAAACAAACATCTAATCACGGGAAAAGATAATTTTCTGATTTTCATCATCCTGGTAGGAAGATCAAGAACAAGGTTTTGGGCAAATTGTTTGGTTTATAATGTCACTGGAGCCAAACTAAAAGCATATTATAACCTCCCCAAAACAAATGCCCGTATGTCTGACAATCAAGAGACTCATTACTCAAGTAAACTCTTTGGTTTTTCTCTTGTTTTTTTGAATCCTCTAAGATATGCATGTGGGCACATCACCCCTTGCAGGGTAAAAGTTGGTTCCTGGAAGGGGAATTGAAAAAAATGTTTAGATGTTACAATAGTTTGTGGTCCTCTAAAAGGACACAGTACATAAACAAATATATAACATATCTATGGTAATTGAATATCATGGAGTTAGGAAGGAATAATTACAGGGAGAAAATATCCACAGGCAAGTAATAAAGAAAAACAGATTGAAAAATACTGCTCTAAGACCTACACTTTTAAGCAATCTATTAGGTAGTTCATGAGGCTAGCATGCATCTGGCCTGAGTCTAGAGAGTTAATCTTATTTATAACTATCACATGCCCTTTTACCTATTTTCTTTTCTACTTTAGGCTTGAATCCATTTTTATAATACACAGTCTATTCTTTCTTGCTTCAAGACAATTCAGCCTCTTTGCTACCTAAGGATGAAACAAAATAAGAGTTAAGACATCTTAACTTCTTTTTCTTTTTTTAAGGTGTGCACTTTATTCAACTGCTCTCAAGTCAGTGTACAGGTAAGCCCTGGCTGCCTCCAGCCACTACCAGGGAGACCAAAAGCCTTCATACATCTCAAGTTGAGGGACAAAAAAGGGGTAGCCACAGAGGCTGAAATCTTTCAAAATAAAAGAAGTATTAAGGTGAAATGTTTAAAATTTTTCATTACATAATTTACAACAAAACAATGCTATCACCTTGCTAGTCCATCCACACAGGGATCCTAGTCTATCCCCTGTATGGATGGACTCAGGATAGGACTGGGCCATTCTTCTTAGAGAGAAGTGGGGTGGCTTTTGGGAGGGCAAGGAACCTCCTATAACAATGCATCTCACGATATTTGGAATGCTTTAAAAGATATCTCCAAATATCTCATGATATTTGGAATGACTTAAAAAAAAAGAACAATGTACAATCCAGTCCTTGGCCACACTGTAGAACTTTGGGGATGTTCGCTCCAACTGACTGCTGTCCCCTTCAATGTTCCAGTTTTTAAATCCTGAGTCAAGCCAAAAACAAAAAAACAAAACCAAACAAACAAACAAAGCCATGCCAATCTCATCGTGTTTTCTGCGCAAGTTAGGTTTTGTCAAGAAACGGTGTCAAAGGACTTATACGCAAAATTTACAAAGAACTAAAACAGATTTACAAGAAAAAAAAAACCACATTCAAAAGTGGGCAAAGGATATGAACAGCACTTTTCAAAAGAAGACGTATATGAGGCCAACAAATGTATGAAAAAATGCTCATCATCACTGGTCATTAGAGAAATGCAAATCAAAACCACATTGAGATACCATCTTACGCCAGTTAGAATAACGATCATTAAAAAATCTGGAGACAACAGATGCTGGAGAGGATGTGGAGAAATAGGAACACTTTTACACTGTTGGTAGGAGTGTAAATTAGCTTAACAACTGTGGAAGACAGTGTGGCAATTCCTCAAGGACCTAGAAATAGAAATTCCATTTGACCCAGCAATCCCATTACTGGGTATATATCCAAAGGACTATAAATCGTTCTACTATAAGGACACATGCACACGAATGTTCACTGCAGCACTGTTTACAATAGCAAAGACCTGGAACCAACCCAAATGCCCAACCATGATAGACTGGACTGGGAAAATGTGGCATATATACACCATGGAGTACTATGCAGATATCAAAAACAATGAGTTCGTGTCCTTTGTAGGGACATGGATGAAGCTGGAAACCATCATTCTCAGCAAACTGACACAAGAACAGAAAGTCAAACACCGTGTGTTCTCAGTCATAGGCAGGTGTTGAACAAGAGAACACATAGACACAGGGAGGGGAACATCACACACCGGGGTCTGTGTCGGGGGGACTAGGGGAGGGACAATGTGGGGTAGGGAGTTGGGGAGGGATAACATGGGGAGAAATGCCAGATATAGGTGACGGGGATGGAGGCAGCAAACCACATTGTACCTATGCAACAACACTGCAGGTTCTTTACATGTACCCCAGAACCTAAAATGCAATAAAATATATACATATATATATATATACACACACACACACACACATATATATATATACACACACAAATATATGAAAGAAAGAAAGGGTATAACACAACTGAAGTCACAGTCCACCTAAAAGCATGTGTGGAGGACTATGGAGGTGCTGATCTCATCGTACTCCTGCTTGCTGATCCACATCTGCTGGAAGGTGGACAGTAAGGCAGGATGGAGCCACTGATCCACATGGGGTACTTGCACTCGGGAGGAGCAATGATCTTGATCTTCATCGTGCTGGGTGCCAGGGCGGTGATCTCCTTCTGCATCCTGTCCACAATGCCAGGGTACATGGTGGTACCGTCAGACAGCACTGTGTTGGCGTACAGGTCTTTGTGGATATCCACGTCACATTTCACGATGGAGTTGAAGGTAGTTTCACGGATGCCACAAGATTCCATGCCCAGGAAAGATGGCTGGAAGAGCACCTCAGGGCAGCAGAACCCCTTGTTGCCGATGGTGATAACCTGGCTATCAGGCAGCTCATAGCTCTTCTCCAGGGAGGAGCTGGAGGCAGCTGTGGCCATCTCCTGCTCAAAGTCCAGGGCGACATAGCACAGCTTCTCCTTGATGTCACGCATGATTTCCCACTTAGTCATGGTGGTGAAACTGGAGCTGAGCTCAGTGAGGATCTTCATGAGGTAGTCAGTCAGGTCCTGCCCAGCCAGGTCCAGATGCAGGATGGCATGGGGGAGAACATACCTCTCGTAGATGGGCACAATGTGGGTGACCCCATCACTGGAGTCCATCACAATGCCAATGGTACGGCCAGAGGTGTACAAGGAAAGCAAGCCCTGGATGGCCACATACGTGGCTGGGGTGTTGAAGGTCTCAAACATGATCTGGGTCACCTTCTCACAGTTGGCCTTGGGGTTCAGGGGGGCCTCAGTAAGCAGCACGGGGTGCTTCTCAGGAGCCACATGCAGCTAGTTGTAGAAAGTGTGGTGCCAGATCTTCTTCATGTCATCCCAGTTGGTGACAATGCCATGCTCAATGGGGTAATTCAAGGTCAGGATGTTTCTCTTGCTCTGGACCTCGTAATCCGTATAGGAGTCCTTCTGACCCAGGCCCACCATCACGCCCTGGTGCCTGGGGTGCCCCATGTTGGAGGGGAAGACTGCCCGGGGAGCGTCATCACCTATGAAGCCGGCCTTGCACATGCTGGAGCCGTTGTCCACAACAAATGCAGTGATATCATCATCCATGGCAAGCTGGCGGTGGGTGTGGACGGGCAGCAAAGCAGCAAGGGTGAGGCTCTGTGCTTATGGGGAGGACCCGGTCTCGGCGGTCACCTTAACTTCTTTATTGGTAAAACTACACAATATTCCCTATGCTGCAAATCTGTTACCTCTTCCTACTCTGATATCAAACATATAATTATAAACTTAAACACTTTGGGTTTTCTCTTTACCTTTTCATAAGTCTCCGCTTAATTTGGCCACAGGCATTCACTGTGGTGCTCTTCCAGTTTTGTGTCACTTTGTACTCAACTTTGGCAATGTGCCTGACCTTCCATTACCTGGACTTTATCATTTAAAATCCAAAATTTATAAAGTTCTATAAGGTAAAGCCACTTTGGTTTCTTCAGCTTCCTCCCACCTTTTATTATTTATAACAATTGGTAACTATTTATAATTATCGAGTCTCAATTTATTTCTATACTTCCAGTTCGTTTTGAATGTTTTGACCTTGGAATCATATTCATTTTCAAGATTTTTTTTAAATCTAAGGTAGTAGCTCCTGATCCAATGTGAGACCTGCCCCTCATAAACTGTCTGTATAATGACGTGCTGATGTTTAGGGATAACTTATCATTTTATTTTTTTAAGCAAACAAGCAGAATTGAAGTTACAGACATAACAATAGAGCCACTTGTACAGCAGTGTATTTTCTTAAGTAGGAGAGCAAACCACGGAGTTATTTAAAGCTAGAGCCCTGGGAATTATGCATAATCCTGTTTATGCTCATGGGAGTGTCCTCCACTTCCGCATAAAGCACATGTACTGACAACACTGCCTTAAGGCACATCTGACTATTCTCAGAAATCCCTTCCCTTATTCTTACCACTCAACAGTGGTTCCCAAATGGTGACCATACTGCTTCATGCTAGGCCTGCCAGAAGGCATTTGGAAAATGTCTGTGAGTACTTTGGGCTGTTGCAAAGATTTGGAGGATAACAAATAATTTGGTACACTACTGACATTCAGTGATGGTAAATACAATGTCCGAGAGAGTCTCATCCCGTCCAGTATGTCAATGGCACCATAGCTGAGAAATTCTGTGTAGACCTTATTTTCACTCTAGGTCTCTGTTGCCTGCACACCACAAATGAATTAGTCACAATTAAGCCCAGAGAGTTTCTCTCTATTTCCTTTACCATCTGAAAGATAAAGCTCTAAGGGAGGAAATCGGTAGAGAGTAAGTTCTAGCTTTAGATTAAGCCTGCAGGAGGTGTCAGGACATCTAAGGCTGTCATCATCACATTCCAGTTTCACATAAGTTTCTTAATACATATAAGCTACTGCTGAATCCCATGGCTGGTTCTGTAGTCTACGGTACTCTTCCACAAAGAGACTGTCTTCTTCCTGCTTTTATTCTCTCCCAAAAGCAATACTAATAATGGTTATAATTTACTGCATTCCTACCAGGTACCAGGTAAACATACAAATGATTTTTCATATACGATCTCATAACAATTCCAGAAAGCAGCAGACCCTATTGTGTAAGGATATAGATTCAAGAAAGACTATTTACTAGCTATGTAACCTTAATCAAGTTGTTTAACCTCTGTTCAGTTTCCTCATCTGTGTAGTAGATGTAATTGTACTTACTTATAAAGTTGTTATGAGGATTATATTAAGCACTTAGAACAGTATCTAATAATAGTAAATGCTGTGTTTGTTAAATATTCATTATTCCCATTTAACAATAAGAAAATAAAAACTGGAAATGTAGTGTCATTTGTCTACAGTTGGTAAGTCCACAAACCAAGATTTATACCTAAGTTGTTTAAGTCCAAAACTTGTATTTCAGTCATTAAGTTCTACAGCCCCCCAAAAGCTTTTCAACAGGTGTCCAGCTTCTGGTGCAACACTTTATTTCCCTACACGTGTGGACCTATCAGGGCTACATCAAATTTAGTGGACTTGCTGTTCCAGCCATTAGTTCTGCTTCTTTTTGGTATTATCAATGATATGTTTTATTCCTTTTATTAAAATTCCAATTCACTTTGTAATGAATATTATTTTATCAGAGGATCTACTTCTCAAAGAAAATCCAACTTTCACTTATTCATGTTTTAGTATAGTGCATTTTGTCAAAAAAGCATGTTTATATTTAATTTGTCAAGAAATTGCATTAAAATACTGAAAGCAAGCATCATGTAATGCTATGTGGTATCTGTGGTATATTTTATATTAACTCTTGAAACTAGCTGTATTTTTAGAATAGCCTCAAGAAAACATGAGTCATACTTAAAAGCAAGCCAGAAATAGAAACAAGATTTAAGACTGTACATTGCAAAACAAAGTGCCAAACTGTCATGCTTACCCTAATAAAAACACAGCACAGTACACAAGAGAAATCCCCAACTTCAGTGTTTTCAGGCACAAGATGCTACCTTCTAGGAGTCCACCTAATAATAAACCTACATCAAACTAATCCCCAAGAGCTTGATTCTATATTCTAAGATTCCTTTTCTATGTAAAAATATAACATGTAATTCATATTTTGCTAAATTCGTAATTCAGTTCCTAACCAATATTTGTTTTCAAAAAAATATGTACTAAATTTTTCCCAGCCATATTCAAAGGCTTTAAAGTAAGTTTATCATAGTTACCTAAATTATAATTTTCTCCTTCGTGAACTCAAAATTTCATATATATAAAAGTTAAAATTCCAAAAAATTAAGCATAGGTCAGATTCTATTATAATAAATCCTTCAAAACTGGTGATGTTTTCTTAGTATCCCAAAAGGCAACATAATATATGGAGAAAAAAAAAAGCCTTTGAAGCCAGACAGATCTGCTGATTTTTCATCCTGTCTTTTATCCACGCCCTTAGACATGCATTTTGACTCTTCCAGGTCTAAGTTGCCTTATTTTCAAGAGAGGTAATAATACTCATTGAGTATGGTTTGTGAGGATTATAGGTAAAGCACCATGCCCAGTCCCTCAGCCAATGAGAACCAAGTTCGGGAGAACCTGCAGGTAAGTCTCATCCTTACCTGCAAACTCCCATCTCTGTTGTGTACCCTGGACAGCAGGCTGTATAGTGTGGACTTGGTAGGTATGAATAGGCTCCTGAGTTTATGCTCAAATTACCTGCTGGGCCTACAGTCAAATCTGAAGAAATAAGGGAGAAAGGAACCCAGTACTTACCATATCCTCACTAGGAAAGCCTGTGTTAGAGTACTTTCCCTTGACATTTCATTACCATTTCATTTCATCGCCCCACAAAATAGCTCAGGAAGAATCTGAACCTAGGCCTGTAACACTGCCCTGAATTTGATTTTTCTACCACATCGCAACACGAGATTTCAAAAGAAGCGTGACTAACCTCCTCACTGCAACAACATGCTCATCTGTCAACTTTCCCCTATTTATCGTTTAACACTCTAGAGTTAGATACAATGAACATGAAGGATGAAAATATTTAGCACCAAAGTCCTCATTATTTACAACAGACAAAAACTGAACTAAAAAATTAATTTGTTCACACAGCTGTATTTATTAAGAATCTACTATATGCTCAGCACCAAAAACACAAAGATGAATAAAATAAGATTCTTTGAAGATGTCATATATAAAACATCAGCTTATACAAAGCCAATCATTTATAAAATGGGCTGATGTTTCTATGATCTAATATAGTTGTTATCAAAACCAAATACCTACAGCATTGGCCAGCACAGTGCTCAGCACAAAGAAGACATTCAGTTTTTCTTAAAATTGGAAAAATTCATCAATATGTATTAAATAATTATACATATCCATATTCGATGAGGGTCATGTTATTCACTTTTTGTGTAAGGGTAAAAAAATAAGGGTATACATGTATATTTGCTTGTGTTTGTACAGAAAAATGCAGGACAGATTTCCCTGAAACTAATACTGTGAGAATTAACATGAATGAGCATAGGGGTGAATATATAATTTCTCAATATATACCTTTTTATATTGTTTTGATTTCTGAATCACAAAAATATATTAATTCTTCAAAAAAGTTACTTTTTTAAAGTCATGGTTCAGAAAATATTTTACTTAAGAAAATGTCCACAATATATTGCTTTATGAAAATGGTCTGTATATACAAAAGTATGGCCTGTATATTTAAAAAATTTAAGAAAATATTCTGTATATACAAAATAGTATATATACAAAATGTTTTCTTAAATGATACACATATACAGTCATTTTTTAAAACATTAGATACATTTTACAAGGATTTAAGCCATACAAAGTATGTTCTCCGACAAAAATTAAATTAAATTAGAGATTAGTATTGGAATGATCTTTGGAAAATCTCCAAATATTTAGAGACTAAATAGCATAATTCTACACAGTACATGGGATCATTACTAAGTGATATCAGTATGATGGCTGACTAGAAGTTCCTAGCACCATTCTCCCCCACAAAAGAAGCTAAATCAAGCAAATGAAAAAACTACATTTCAACCAAAATAACTAAAGGAGCACACTGGAGAACTGCAAAGGAGTAGGAAAAATCCTGTAAAGCACAGAAACCCAGGACGGCCACATAGAGAAGGAAAGGAAACTTTGCCTCTGCCAAGGAAGATCTCAGTCCCTAGTTGGGTTAAACTTGGACCCAAGAGGGATTTCTCTCTGCAGGAAAAAGGTAAGCAGAAGGACCCTAATAGCTCCCATTACTTCCATGGATACCTACAGTCTTTGCTACCAGAGATTCCTGCAGTCTTCACAGGCTCTGAGGCCAGCTGAGGGAGCTCCCCAGAATACACATGCTGTGGTACTCCCAGAGAAGAAACTGACACTAAGCTACTACTGTGTTACAACCAGAGCCACTGCTACAGTGCCTCCTATTCCCGAGATGGGTAGCCATTGCACCTCTCCATCCTGGAGGCTTTGCCATCACTGCAGCACAGCTATTTGGTAGCCCCCCCAACCCTAAATTTAGTTACTGCTATGCTCCAAGTTACCATGGAGCTGCTCCATGCCCTGCACCGCAGACATTGGTGCACCCTGCCCTTCAGGGACTGAGCTGAAGTGACGCTCTTACCAGGGACCCAAAGCATCAAACTACTCCCAGACACCACACCAATTCAACATCCTATCCTCCTGGATGCCTCAGCCCTCTGGCACACCAGAGAAGACGTATGACACCGCGTGACATAGCTGACACTATTCCCTTCCTCTCAGGGAACCAGAACTTCCTCCAGCACATGTAGCTGCATATTCTAGGGCCTAGCTGATGCAGCATCTTACTTCTAGGAAATCAAAGTTTTGGATAAGCCGTGTCCCTGCCCTACCGGTCAAATGGCCACAGGGCCCATCCTCCTTGGAACAGACCTAGCAACCCAGAATCTGAGCTGCTGAGAACCCCCAAACTCCCCAGGGAGTGGAGCGATGCTGTACTGCTCCCTGCCCACTGGGCCATATCAGTGCCTTGCCATGTATGGGTTCTTGACAGTGCTGCAACTGGCTGCACAGAACCTGGGCTATTGCCAAGTGTCACCAACCCAGTGTGAAGAGTAATTAGTGCGTGACATCTCATCCCCCAGGACTCAAGTTGCCACTGTGTCCTCTTGATTCTAGGTCCCAAATTGCAGCTGCGCCCTATTCCCCGGGGCCAGAGCCTTTGGGGTTCCCCTTCTTCCCTGGAGCCATGCCAGTTTTACACCCTGCCCTCCAGGGTCAGAGCCAGAGCTATAACCCTGCCCCTTGGGTGCAAGCTGTCAGAAAGTGCTTCAGAGAAAGAGACCTCAGTTTTGTGGGAGAACTGCATCCACGTATGTCTTGAAGAGTGAACCAACACCTCAAGTCACAGTGTTTCAGTAATTTCACAAGAACCTGGGCCTGGGAATTCCGGACCTGTACTTCAGATCCCAGTGCTGCTATGTCTGCCTGTGGGCTGTGTCAGACCAGACATCAAGACAGATACTCTCATCTAAGACTCTCTGTTGTTGGAAAGACAAGAACAGGAGGATCCCTGAAGCTTTGGCCAATGAGGACCCTAATAAGCTATGTTGCCACCATCACTGCCACAAACTCCTGCAGCCGAGGCAACCAAGGCACCTGTAGTCATCGCTGAAACTGATCACAATTAAAGAAGCTGAAGCTGCACAGAGACTACACCATTGCTCCCACATGCCCAACTAGTATTTTCAAGCCCATGTGCAGGTGAAAGACTTCCCCTACAAAAGCCACTCTGTAAAGTCCGAAGAGGTGACTGTTCTACCAAATGCGTAGAAACCAACATCAGAACACACACACACACACAACATGCCCACCTACAAAAAAAATGAAAATGCAAAGAAACATGACACCACCAGAGAAACACAATAATTCCTCAGTAACTGACCCCCAAAAATGGATATTTACAAATGGCCTAAAAAGGAATTCAAAATAACAATCTTAAGGAAATTCAGCAAGATATAAGAGAATACAGACAGACAATTCAATGAAATCAGGAAAACAATTCATAATCTGAGATATTCAACCAACAGACAGGTATCATAAAAAAGAACCAAATAGAAACCTTGAAGCTGGAGAATGTAGTCAATAAAATAAAAGATACTAGACAGAACTTCAATAATAGATGAGATCAAACAAAACCAAGAATATCTGAACTTGAAAACAGGTCTTCTGAAATTACCCAGTCGAAAGAAAAGAAACAAGAAGAGAAGGGAAAAAGGAGGAGGAAGGAAGGGAAGGAGGGAGGGAGGGAGGGAGGGAGGGAGGGAGGGAAAGAAAAAAGAGTGAAACAGCCCATGGGACTTATGGGACACTACTAAGGAAATACTCACATTATGGGATATTCAGATGGAGAGGAGACAAAGATAAAGACAGAAAGCTTATTTAATGAAATAATTCCTGAAATTTCTCAAGTATTGGAAGATATATGGACATCAGATTCATGAAACTTGAAAGTCTTGAAACAGATTTAATCCAATGAGGTACTCTCCAACATATATTATAAGTAGTCTGTCAGTTAAAGACAGAGTTTTAAAAGCAACAAAAGTCACATATAAGCATCAATAGGGAGAATCCCCATTAGACTATTAGATATCTCCATAGAAACCATGCAGGACAGGAGTGAATGGAATAATATAGTCAAAGTGCTGAAAGAAAAAAACTGCCAGTCAAAAATACTACACTCAGAAAAACTGTCCTTCAGAAATTAAGGAGAAATAAAGTCTTTCCCAGACAAGCAAAGGCTGAGAGAATTCATCACCACTAGACCTGTACAATCCTGAGTTCACTACCTGTGAGTTCTACATGGCCTATGCAGATTATCACAATCTCACAGATATCACAGAAAAGATGGTTTCAGGGATGGTGAAGCATATTACCGGCAGTTACAAGGTAAACTACCACCCAGATGGCCCATAGGGCCAGGCCTATGATACTGACTTCACCCCACCCTTCCAGAGAATCAGCATGGTAGAAGAACTTGAGGAAGCACTGCGGGTAATGCTGCCAGAAACTAACCTCTTTGAAACTGATGAAACTCACAAAATTCTTAATAATATCTGTGTGGCTGAAGCTATTGAATATCCTCCACCTTGGACCACAGCCAGGCTCCTTGACAAGCTTGTGGGGAAGTTTCTGGAGGTAACTTGCATCAATCCTACATTAATCTGTGATCATCCATAGATAATGAGTCCTACGGCTAAATGGCACTGCTCTAAAGAGAATCTGACAGAGCACTTGGAGCTGCTTGTCATGAAGAAAGAGACATGCAATGCCTACACTGAGCTGAATGATCCTCTGCCACAGCAGCAGCTTTTTGAAGGATAGGCCAAAGCCAAGGCCACAGGTGATGATGAGGCCATGGTCATAGATGAAAACTTCTGTACCACCCGGGAATACGTACGGACATGGGCATTGACTGAGTTATCATTTTTCTCAACAGATTCCAACAACATCAAGGAAGTACTACTATTTCCTTCTATTTTCTGCTATTAAACCCAAAGACAAGAAGGAGAATTTAGCAACCACAGATACACTAGAAAGCACAACAGCTGGTACTTCTGTCTAGAAAATGATAATTGCAAGTTGTATAAGTCAAGCATCTTGGCATTTCTGCAAAAGATCAAGGTCTGCAAGGTAATTATTGTGTGTTGCTTTCCATTTGACTACCACAGTTCAATTCAGCCATCAGAGGACAGACAAGGAATTAAGAATTTCTTTTTATTCCTTGTTACCAAATAAACAATTTGTCTCTTCTCTTCAAAAAAAAAACTATGTTTTATGTAAGCCTCATGGCAACCTTAAACAAAAGTATAGCAGATACAAAAACAAGACAGAGAAAGAAATCACAGTGCTACAGAAAATTATCAGATCACAGAGCTACAGAAAATTATCAGATCACAGAGGGTAACAAAAGAGAAAGAAAGGAACAAAGGATCTACAAAACAGCCAGAAAACAAGTAACGCAACGGAAATAGTGAGTCCTTACCTATGAATAATTATCTCGAATGTAAATAAATTCTCTAAGAGGGGCTGCATGGATTTAAAAAAAGGGGGGGGATTCAATTATATGCTGCCTACAAGAGACTCACTTTAACTTTAAGGACAGACAGGCCAAATGTGAAGGGATGGAAGAAGATAAGATATTCTGTGAAAATAGTAACCAAAAGAAAGCATGAATGGCTATACTAACAATTAATAAAATAGACTTCAAGTCAAATTCTGTCATAATAGACAAAGAAGGTCATTATTTAATATATATTCACCCAACATTGTAGCACCTAAATACATTAAAGCAAATATTAATGGACATGAAGAGAGGAATAGAGAGCAATTCAATAATATTAGAGGACTTCAATCCTCAATTTTCAACAAAGGATATATCAACCAGACAGAAAATTGATAAGGAAATACTGAATTTAAATTGCAACTTAGACCAAATGAACCTAACAGACATATTTGAAATTTTACATCCAACATCAGCAGAATACACATGTATCTCTAGCACACATAAAGCAGTCTCCAAAATCATCCACATTAGGTCAGAAAACAAGTCTTAACAAATTTAGAAAACTGAAAATCATAGCTAGTATCATTTCAGACCTTAATGATATGAAACCAGAAAACAATAACAGGAAGAATCCTGGAAAATTTACGAATATATGGAAATTAAACAACATGCTCTTGAACAACCAATGGGCCAAGAAGAAATCAAAAGGGAAATTTTAAAATATCTTGAGACAAATGACAATGGAAACACAATATGTCAAAACCTGTGGGATACAGCAAAAGCAGTTCTAAGAGTGAAGTTTGTAGTAATAGATGCCTCCATTAAAAAAGATTCTGAATTGTTTAACATTCTGCCTTAATTACTAGAAAAAAATAACAAACTGAACCCAAAGACAGCAGAAGAAAGGAAACAAAGAACATAACAGGAATAAAACAAATAGAGAACAGAAAAACCATTGAGAGAATCAATAAAACTAAGAGAAGTTTTTTTGAAAAAATAAAACTGATAAACCCTCAATTTGCCTAAAAAAAAAAGAGAACACTCAAATAAAAAAGTGAAAGTAAAGCGATTATAACAGATGCCTCAGGAATAAAAAGGATCATAAGGGACACAATTAAATACAAAAATATCCCATATCTATTAATGTTGTGAAGACGTCTATACTATCCAAAAAGATTCCATGCAATACCTATCAAGGTCCCAAAGTCATTCTTCACAGCTAGAAAAAACAATGCTAAAATTTGTAAAAAATACAAAAGATCTCAAATAGCCAAAACATTTCTGAGGAAAAAAAAACAAAGTTGGAAACATCACACTTCCTGATTGAAAATTATACTATAATTTTTTTTTTTTTGAGATGGAGTTTCGCTCTTGTCACCCAGGCTGGAGTGCAATGGCGCAATCTCGGCTCACTGCAACCTCCGCCTTCTGGGTTCAGGCAATTCCCCTGCCTCAGCCTCCTGAGTAGCTGGGATTCCAGGCACACGCCACCATGCCCAGCTAATTTTTTGTATTTTTAGTAGAGACAGGGTTTCACCATGCTGACCAAGATGGTCTCAATCTCTTGACCTCGTAATCCAGCCTCTCAAAGTGCTGGGATTAGAGGCTTGAGCCACCGCGCCCAGCCCAATTTTTTTTTTTTACAGATAGGGTCTTGCTCTGTCACTTAGGCTGGAGTGAAGTGTGACAATCATGGGTCACTGCAGTCTCAACCTCCCAGGCTTAAGCAATCCTCCCAACTCAGCCTCCCAAGTAGCTGGGGCTACAGTTGTGTGCTACCACATCAGCTAATTAAATTTTTGTGTATAGACTGGGCCTCACTTTGTTGCCATAGCTGATCTTGAACTCCTTGGCTCAAATAATCCTCCTGCCTTTACCTCCCAAAGTACTGGGATTACAGGCATGAGCCTCTACACTCAGCCCTGTATTACAAATTATTTGTGTTTCAAAATAACACATATACCCTGGAAATATGTGCAACTAGTATGTATCAGTTTTTAAAAAGGTATGATACAAAAAAAAAGACACATAGACCACTATAACAGAATAAAGAGCCTAGAAATCAATTCAAACATACACAGTCAACCAATTTTTGACAAGGGCATCAAGGACACAATGGGAAAAGGATAGTCTCTTCAATAAATGATGCTGAGAAAACTGGATTTCCACATGCAAAAGAATCTCACACTGTATACAAAAATCAACCTTAAATGTAAGACCTGAGAAATAAAATTCCCAGGAAAAACTCCTGGACATTGGCCTTGGCAATGATTTTTTTTTTAATATCTCAACCAAAAGCTCAAGCTACAAAAGCAAAAACAAATAAATGAGACTACATTAAAAATATTTTGCACAGCATAGAAAACAATGAAATGGCTGAACGATCCAAGATGGCCAATCGCTAACATCTCGGGATTGCAGCTCGCAGTGAAAGCGCACAGAACTAGAGGACGCCACACTTTCAGACAAATTCTGGTCACTCAGGAGGAGACGATTCCCAGTGGAGGAGCCACGCGGGTCACCAGCGAGACTCTTGTGGCCGGAGCAGTGGTTTCACTGGAACCGCGGCGCAGCGGTTTTGCCGGCACCTCGGCATGGCAGCTCTCGGAACAGAGTAGGCAGGGCTGTCTCCCCTTCTGACCGAGGTTTGGAGGAGCCACGTGGGTCCCCAGCGCAACTCCTGAGGCCGGCGCAGCGGTTATGCCAGCACCTCGGCGCAGCAGCTCTCGGTGCAGAGTGAATGGGACTGGTTCCCCTTCTGACCGAGGTTTGGAGCTCCGGGAAGGCAGAGTCTCCTATTACGGACACAAGAAGGAAGCCAGACAGGAGAAGCCTGGGCAGAAAAACACCATCAGTCTTAAGGCCGCTGTTCTGGCCCTAGGAACTAACAACTTGGACGTCCACTCAAGAAATCTAATCTGAAAGTTGGTAATTTCAAAGACGACAGGAGGATAAATTTACAATGATGGGAAGAAACCAGCGTAAAAAGGCTGAGAATACTCAAAATCAGAACGCCTCTCCCTCTAAAGATGATCACAGTTCCACATCAACAATGGAACAAGGCTTGATGGAGGAAGAGCGCATCCCAATAACAGAATCAGGCTTAAGGGTATGGATAATAAGAAACTTCCGTGAGTTAAAAGAACATATTGTAGCCCAACGTAAAGAAACTAAGAACTTTGAAAAAAACTTTGAAAAAAGGTTTGACGAAATCCTAATGAGAATAGACAACTTAGAGAGGAATATAAGTGAATTAAT
>CM052652.1:4188506-4236596 GCA_028533165.1 Leontopithecus rosalia | reverse complement strand
TTCTGATATCCTTTCTTCTGCTTGGTCAATTCGGCGGTTGAAACTTGTGCATGCTTCACGAAGTTCTTGTGTTGTGTTTTTCAGCTCCTTCAATTCACTCATACTCCTCTCTAAGTTGTCCATTCTTGCTATCATTTCCTCAAATCTTTTTCAAGGTTCTTAGTTTCTTTGCATTGAGTTAGACCGTGTTCTTTTAGCTCACGGTCATTTCTCATTACCCACCTTCTGAAGTCTGATTCTGTCATTTCATCACACTCATTCTCCAACCAGCTTTGTTCCCTTGCTGGTGAGGAGTTGTGGTCCCTTGTAGGAGGCAAGGTGTTCTGGTTTCTGGTGTTTTCCTCCTTTTTGCACTGGTTTCTTCCCATTTTTGTGGATTTATCCACCTGTCATCTGAGTAGTTGCTGATTTTCTGATTGGGTATCTGAGTGGACATCCAGATTGTTGATGATGAAGTATTTCTGTTTCTTAGTTTTCCTTCTAACAGTCTGGCCCCTCTGCTGTAGGACTGCTGAGGTCCACTCCAGGCCCTGCTTGCCTGGGGTACACCTGTAGCAGCTGCAGAACCGTGAGGGTTGCTACCAGTTTCTTCTTCTGCTATCTTTGTCCCTGAATGATGCCCACCAAATGTCAGTCTGATCAGTCCTTTGTGAGTGACTCTTTGGATACACGGGGATCAGGGAGCTGCTTGAGGAGACTGTCTGTATTTTGTACTTGAGGAAACAGTCTGTACTTTATAGGAGCTCAAGTGCTGAGCTGTGAGCTCCGTTGTTCATTCAGGGCTGCTAGGCAGGTATGTTTAAGTCTGCTGCAGCAGAACTCATAAAGCCCCTTTTTTTCCTCAGGTGCTCTGTCCCGGGGAGTTAGGGCTTTACTTATGAGTATCCATTGCCTTCTCCTGCCCAGCAAGGAGGCAGTCTAATCACTGCCTGCCTGTAGTGGCTATGCTGAGCTGCCATGGGCTCCACTCTGTTGCCGTGGGCTCCGCCCTGCTGCCATGGGCTCTGTCCTGCTGTCATGGGCTCTGCCATGCTGCCGTGTGTAATTCCCTGTAGTCCTGTTTATATGGGTGTGGTTAGGACTGCCATGGTGATGGTGGCCTGCCTCTGTAGTGGCGGTTGCTCTCTGTTATGGCGGGTTGCCTCAGCAATGGCAGGCTGCGTCAGCAATGGCAGTGTACCTCCGTAGGGGTCGTGTGCCTCGGTAATGGGTGGACACCCCTCCCCCACCTAGCTGCACCGTCCTGGGTTCAGCTGTGCTTGCCGTGAAACTCTCAACCCCGAGCATTTCCAATTGCTGTTTTGTTAGTTTTTGTTGGGGTGGGAACCGCCAAGCCTGATCACTTGGCTCTCTGCCTCAGAGCCCTTTTTTTTTTTAAGTTGAATGGCTGACTCTCTCCCAGGTGTTCCAGTAGCCTGCTGAAAGGGCACCAGGATGTGTGATTTCCGTGCAGCGACCCACTGCGCCGGCTGAAACGACATTGCTGCCTGGGAATCTCCTGGCCTGGCTTTCTGTTTAGGTCCCATTTAATCAGATGAATGTGCCAATCTGCGTTCCCAAATCTCCAACTGCCAGTTTAACAGGGCAACCAAACCAGTGTATTTTGTACAGAGTGACGCTGTGCTGTGGCCCCAGCCCAAACAGCCATGCTGGCGGCCCATGGGGCTCTTACACCTGGGAATCTCCTGGTCTGTGGGCAATAAAGATCCATCTGGAAATGCAGCATCCACTCACCCTCTGCAGTTTCACTGGGAGCTGCGATCCTGAGTTGGTCCTACAGCCATATCAGGGATTCTTAATTCCAATGCATTACCTTTTCTCTGTTTCCATACACAAACACCTATCATTGTGTAACAACTGTTTTATAACTGTCTATAGTATTCAGTACAGTAACATGCTGTATAGGTTTTATCCTGGGAACAACAGGCTATATCATATAGCCTACGTGTTTAATAGGCTATATTAGGAGTCCCTGTTTGGGCACCAGGGAAGATCATTTTTCCATCGACTTGGGGGAGGGGGATGGTTTCAGGATGATTCAAATGCATTATATTTATTGTGCACTTTATTTCTCTTATTACATTGTAATATATAATTAAATAATTATTCAAGTCACTATAATGTAGAATCAGTGGGAGCCTTGAGCTTGTTTGCTTCCAACTAGACAGTCCCATCTAGGGGTGATGGGAGACAGTGACAGATCATCAGCCATTAGATTCTCACAAGGAGCTCACAATCTAGATCCACTGAATGCACAGTTCCCAGTAGGGTTTATCCTCCTATAAGAATCTAATGTCATAAGAGAGGACACAAACAGATGGAAAAACATTCCCTGCTCATGGTTAAGAAGAATCAGTATCATGAAAACAGCCATACTGCCCAGAGTAATTTATAGATTCAACACTATCCCCATCAAGCTACCTATGACCCTCTTCACAAAACTGAAAAAAAACTACTTTAAATTTCATATATAACTGAAAGAGAGCCCATAGAGCCAAGACAATTCTAAGTAAAAAGAACAAAGCTGGAGGCATCATGCTACCTGACTTCAAAGTACACTACAAGGCTACAGTAATCAAAACAGCATGATACTGGTACCAAAACAGAGATATAGACTAATGGAACAGAACAGAGTCCGCAGAGGCAATGCCACACATGTACAACCATCTGATCTTTGACAAACCTGGCAAAAACAAGCAATGGGGAAAGGATTCCCTGTTTATTAAACGGTGTTGGGAAAACTGGCTAGCCATGTGCAGAAAGCAGAAACTGGACTCCTTCCTGACACCTTACATTAAAATCAACTCCAGATAGATTAAAGACTTAAACATAAGACCTAACACCATAAAAACCCTAGAAGAAAACCTAGGCAAAACCATTCAGGACATAGGCATAGGCAAAGACTTTATGACTGAAACACCAAAAGCAATGGCAATAAAAGCCAAAATAGACAAATGGGACCTAATTAAACTCCAGAGATTCTGTAAAGCAAAAGTAACAACCATTAGAGTGAACCGGCAACCAACAGATGTGAAAAAAATTTTGCAAGCTACCCATCTGACAAAGGGCTAATATCCAGAATCTACAAAGAACTAAAACAGATTTACAAGAAACAAAACAAACAAATGCATTCAAAAGTGGGCGAAGGACATGAGCAGACACTTTTCAAAACAAGACCTGTATGAGGCCAACAAACATGCAAAAATGCTCATCATCACTGGTCATCAGAGAAACGCAAATCAAAACCACACTGAGATACCATCTCACGCCAGTTAGAATGGTGATCATTAAAAAATCTGGAGACAAGAGATGCTGGAGAGGATGTGGAGAAATAGGAACGCTTTGCACTGTTGATGGAAGTGTAAATTAGTTCAACCATGTGGAAGACAGTGTGGAGATTCCTCAAGGATCTAGAACTAAAAATTCTATTTGACCCAGCAATCCCATTACTAGGAATATATCCAAAGGATTATAAATCAGTCTATTATAAAGACACATGCACACCAATGTTCATGTGGCACTTTTTACAAGAGCAAAGACCTGGAACTAACCCAAATGCCCATCGATGACAGACTAGACAAGGAAACTGTGGCAGATATACACCATGGAATACTATGCAGCCATAAAAAATGATAAGTTCGTGTCCTTTGTAGGGACATGTATGAACCTGGAAACCATCATTCTCAGCAAACTGACACAAGAACAGAAAATCAAACACCGCATGTTCTCACTCACAGGCGGGTGTTGAACAATGAACACATGAACACAGGGAGGAGAACATCACACACTGGGGTCTGTTGAGGGGGGACTAGGGGAGGGACAGTGGGGGGTAGGGAGTTGGGGAGGGATAACATGGGGAGAAATGCCAGATATAGATGATAGGGGGATGGTGGCAGCAAACCACACTGCCATGTAGGTACCTATGCTACAATCCTGCATGTTCTGCATATGTACCCCAGAACCTAAAGTGCAATAAAATATATTAAGGAATCTAATGTAACCACTGATCTGACAGGAGGTGGATCTCAGGTGGTAATGCAAGCAAAGATGAAGCTTTGCTCGCTTGCCTGCTCCACAGCTCCTGTTGTGCAGCCTTGTTCCTAACATGCCACAGACCAGTACTGGACCCCTGGGCTATACATCTAGGTTTGTGGAAGTACACACCATGATGTTACAATGATCAACGAAATCACTTAATGATGCATTTCTCAGAAGACAACGCTGTCATTAAGCAACACATAACTGTACATACAATTTTTTTCAATTAAAAAAATAATTTTTAAAGTTATACCTCTGCAATGAACGTTGCAGAAAGCAACAAGAATAATTAAGCAGAAAATAAAAAGTAATAAAATGCAGCCAGGCATGGTGGCTCATGCCCATAATCCCAGCTCTTTGGGACGACGAGGTGGGTGGATCACCTGAGGTCAGGAGTTTGAGACCTACTTGGCCAACATGGTGAAACCCTGACTACTAACAATACAAAAATTTGCTGGGCATGGTAGCACACACCTGTAATCCCAGCTACTTGGGAGCCTGAAGCAGGAGAATCACTTGAATCACAGGATAAAGACTGCTGTGTAAACTCTACAGGATGTTTCAGAACATGTTCAAGGGCTTTAAAAGTTGATGAGACTCTTCTTTTTAAGGACTCTATTCTTAAAAATACATCTTCAGAAATCTCAAAGGTAATCCTTTTCTCAAAGTAAATTCTTACATAATGAGAGGCAATTAGTGCAGCTACTGAAAAAAAGGCAGATCTTTTTTTTTTTTTGAGACAGAGTCTTGCTCTGTCGCCAGGCACCAGGTTGAAGTGCAGTGGCGCAATCTTGGCCCACTGCAACCTCCACCTCCCTGGCTCAAGCAATTCTCCTGCCTCAGCCTCCCGAGTAGCTGGGACTACAGGTGAGCCCCACCACGCCCAGCCAATTTTTTGTATTTTTTTTAGTAAAGACAGGGTTTCACCATTGGCCAGGATGCTCTCGATCTCTTGAGCTCGTGGTCCGCCCGCCTCGGCCTCCCAAAGTGCAGGGATAAGGCAGATCTTAAGTAGTGGCAGTCCTGCATCTTTCCATTTTTTCAAAGCTCTAACTCTATTAAGTAAGGGACTCTTAGGTAACACTTTCCCAGTGAAGTTTTGTGTAATTTTTGCCACTAATTCATTAAAATGAACAAATAGCTGCAATGATTGTTCTATATTATCTATATTCACACAAAAATCAGTTTTTCCATGCTATCATTTATGACACTGATGAATTTTTCAAACTTCAAAATTATTTACAAACTAAAGGGAAAAAATCTCTCCTCCTATGAAGTTTATGTCAAAACTTACCATTTTAAAGCACAATGTTGTAATCCTTACAGAAATATTTGTGGGCCCTAATTGCTTGGATAAGAGTCCAGTGTGTCCAGTAAACCTTAAATGACCTCATGTATAATTGGTCTACCAGCTGCAACAAGATTACGTAAGCAAGCAGAAATATAACTCTGAGGTCAGGTTGAAAGTTATCTATTGAAAACCTGCTATGCTGGAGCACCACCTCATACAGCAAATTCTGGAAGAAATACCATTTTTGATACAATACAGTTTAACTTCAAGCACAAAAGCATGAAAGAATCCCTTTTTGAAAACAGCCAAATTCATCTAAGCCTTAAGATTCCGTTTGCACACAGAAAAGTAAAAAAGCATTTATCCACTTCAACACTTACAGGTGAGAGACTCGGGACTAAGATGATAAATGGAAGTTATAACAGTCAAGGCAGGAGGTAACAAGACCTAGATCACAAAAAAAAACCGAAGAGTAATCCAACTCTCATGTCTGTGATGTCCCAGGTGCTAGATGCTGCAGTGGGAAAGACGTCCTCCTGTGCCCAATGCTGTGAAGACAGAAGCAGTTCAAAAGAGAAGTTGACAGCTGACTGTCTATAAGTATTTATTATCTCAGGTGGTAAATGAACTGAGAAATTTTACTTTGATGAGATAATACTGCTTCTGTGTAGTTTTGCACTGAAGTTTAGATTTTCACCTAAGAACATTTCTAGTCTTAAAATCAGACACTTAGCAGGATTTCTACCATTCAATTAAAGTTAAATATAAGTATCAGGGTTCATATTTTAACATTGTGATTGTTATTAATATTTCTTCGTTACTGTAATAGTGATTCTCAGTGCCCTAAACAATATATTTCATCAAGATAGAAAGAAAATAGCACTATCATGCCTGGAGTAATTCAGTATTTCTCAATAATCTTTCATACTTTAAAATTTCAAAAGAGTTTTCACGCATTTCATTTCACACTGTTCTTTTCATTCCAGGACTTATTCTCAAGAAAATCAAGAGTAGCTATTAAATAGCTAGAGACATTGTGGCCGACTATAAAAGGAAAACCAAACTGAAGTCAGGAAATCTGGGCTTTGCTACTAATTAATCAGTCTTCTGACCTCGTTCCTGTGGTCCTACTTTCCTGGCTATGAAATGAGAGTTTCAGAGCGGATAATAATTGCTGAAGTGTCTTTTTTCAACAAAGTCTATCATCTTATGTTTCATCGGCAAATATTAAATACCTAAAAAGCAAAAAATTTTTTAGAATTAGTTAAATCAAAGCTCAAATACAGGAAGAAAAAAAGTGATAGGGTATGAAACTTCAGCAAAACACCATTCCCAAGTATTTTATTTGACGGAAAAAAGTCCATCAAACTTCTCTCATAATCCAAAGCCATAAACTCTAATAAATCAAGTAACCGCAACAGTGGAGCCAAAGAACTGTAATTTACTCATTTTGGAAACAGTCCCTGAGAGAGGAAGAAAAAATTCAACAAATACAATATTTGACATAATACAGTAAATGAATGCACAAAAATATGTTGTATTATGTGGGACAATTTATCTGTCTAATCAATATGTAGCAACCACATAATGCTTATGTGGCTACTTAAGATTTTGGTCGATGTAGCTAAGTCACTTCTCTTATTTCAAGTTCACCAAACCCTTAGCAGACTTTTTCTTACAAATGGACACAGTTGCTTATAATAAGATTAGAAACAATGTACCAATTTACTACTGGGTAAAACATATGGCACTGTCATCATCTTGAAGTACAAAAGATAACAGATGAGGAATACTTATACTGTGAATATGGTAGGAATAATAATGAATGAATAGCAAGAATAGAAAATGCCAATTGGGTCTACAGGCTAACCAACTGCTTTCAATATTAACTCTTCAGATAAATTTCAAAGAGCAAGGTACTAATAACAAAAAACAAACAAAAAGTTTTGATTACATAAAGGATGAATGAAAACTATAATAAAAGTATATAAACAAGAAAATATGTTGATTTTTGCAGGTTTTTTGGTGACTTGCTCTCAACCAGCTACTGTATTGCCCCTCAGTCATTTGTAAAATACTAAAATACATTCACTCAAAGCCTTTGCTTTTAAGGTATATATTATTGCTACAATCTATTAAATCCCTAAGACTAATATACATATTCTTACGAATTCTCTCACTTAAGAAGATTCCCAATATAATTAAGCATTTGTGACTATAACAAGTATTTCAGCTGACCCCAGATATAATACAGTACCTTAGAAGCTAAAAAAAGGGAATGGCTAATGTTATCCTCTGTTGAATGCTATCAGGCAATGACAATGATTCATGTCTAGGTGAGACTAAAGATGCCAACATTCTTGCTATTGTGCAAACACAGTACATTTGATCTTTGAAGAAAACTGAAGCTTATTTGAAAAGCCTACAGTCATTTGTAGGCCTGCAAACAACCTGAGGGCCAATTAAAAATCAAATTTCGATGAAATGTATACTGAACTCATTTATTAAGAATAAGATTAAATGAAGACTAAAATATTTTCAGCATATCTCTGAAGCATAATCATAGCATCCCTTAGTATCCCCATACTCCGGTGTCACAGACTGGAATAATGGGAAAGGAAAAGGAATAAGAATCAGGAAACTGGAAGAACGGTTGTGTGGACAACTGCATTTACTGAGCACTAAGCACCAGGCAGCATCCTACACATTTCACATATGCTGTCTGATTGAATCCTTATGATATATCAGTGAAGTTGAAACAAGCACCCCTATATAGTAAAGGAAACAGAGCAGTGAAATAACCTGCAGAAATTGGCACTGCTAAAAAGCAGCACAGCAAAAATTTTAAACATAATTTCCACCCCCACCAATCATTTTCCTATGAAACTCAAATTACATAAAAGTTTTCCTATTGTCTGTCAAGATTGGATATCCCTTGCCTTTGAAGTTTATGGTAAAACATTAGCTACACTCATAATAAGAAAAGACCTAGAAATCAGGAAAAGTGTCCTTTTTCCCCATTTATCATGTGTCCATGGCACGTAAGGTATTATACACAAATTTTGTTAATTTTTCTCCAGACAAGTATAACAACTTGTTAAAGAATTTATGTCATTTGTCTTACCTCTGGAAAAGAAAATCTATTAAAATAATACACTTAGGCATAGCCATTAAATAATGAATATTAAAAATATTCAATTCCCACTTCTAGTTAAGATGAAATGAGTTGCAAGAGAATTTTATTTTCAACATAACAACCAGAATAAACCAGTTAATCTATAAAAATCACAGTTTCTTAAAACAAAGAACATGAACTAAATTCTAGAAAAGACTGAGCATTATCAAGGAAAGAACAGACCCACAGCTAACTTTCATCCCTGGTAGAATGGCAGGCGGAAAAACAATGTCCCACGGATGTGTCAGGAGAAACAAACTGAACTTTCAGCAAATGTATAATGACCACACATGGGCAGACATAATGTACTGAGAAGTCCCAGCCGCAGAGAAAACCTGCATCCACCCACCTACTCTTTCCCACCAGCCCTTATGAGTACACAGGGATGTACACTACAGACCAAATACAGGGCAGGTGCTGAGACATACTCTTCCCAAAGCATGCTAGCCCGTTCCCTAGTGCAAAGCAACAGCCCACTAAAAGGCCAGTGGTAGAAGAGAAGAGGTGACAGAGATTCCTCCTAGACACTCCAGGTCTTTATTCAGTGCAAGACAGCAGTTCCTTAAGGATGGTACTGGGTTATGATAGCTGAGATAAATCCCTCGAGGCACTCTTGGCCTTCACTGAAGTGGTCTCAGGAGGCTGAGGGCAGGACAAGAACACAAGAGACAGCTGAGTTGCAGCAAGCAGAAAACGAGTCTGAATAACAAAGAGAATTCCCCAGCATTCCAAAAATCTGGCAGCTATACAGCAGAGAGAGACCACCCCAGGTTTGCCACAGTTTGTGAAGCTGGCATTAGAAGAGGAACTAAAATAAAAAAAGATAAAGAAATATTAAAGCTCAGAAATCAATGAAATAACAAATAGACAAGCAACAGAAAAAAATCAATAGTTAAAGTGGTTTCTTTGAAAAGTTATTAGCATTGATAAACCCGTAGTAAGACTAATCAAAAAGGAAAGGAAAAAAATACAAATACAAATTTCCAGTATCAGGAATAAAATGGAGAATTATCACTATAAACTCTACAGATATCACTGGTCACTACAGATTCTCAGATATTTAACTAATAAAGGCTATATTATGAAAAAAATTGTGCCAGTGCAGTTAGAAGCCGAGATGTAATAGATTTATCCTTTTAAAATAAAACAGAACTATAAAATGTGTAGGAAAAAACACAGAATGACTTCACAATCTTGGTGTAGGCCAAGATTTCTAACACAATAAGCACTCACTTTAAAAAATAATCAATAAATTGTGTGTAACAAAACTTTCTGCCAAACAAAAGATAGCAATGAGAAAATGACTAAGCAAATAGACTGAGAAAAAGTATTCATAATACTTATATACGACAAAGTACTTGAATCCATAATATATAAAGAACTTTTGCAACTCAATAATAAAAAGGCAGACGACTCAATTTTTTAAGTGGGCAAATGACTTTAACAGATACTTCACAAATGGGTGATAAGCACAAAAAAATATCTTGAACATCACTGTTCACAGAGAAATGCAAACTTAAACCACAGTGAGGCTGGGCACAATGGCTCATGCCTGTAATCCCAGAACTTTGGGAGGCCGAGGCAGGCAGATCACCTGAGGTTATGAGTTCGAGACCAGCCTGGCCAACATGGTGAAACCCTGCCTCTACTAAAAAAATACAAAAATTAGCTGGGCAATGTGGTATGTATCTGTAATCCCAGCTACTCAGGAGCCTGAGGTAGGAGAATCGCTTGAACCTGGGAGGCAGAGGCTGCAGTGAGCTGAGACTGCACCGCTGCACTCCAGCCTGGGTGACAGAGCAAGACTCTGTCTCAAAATAATAATAATAAACTACAAGGAGAGGACAGGCACTACTTGAACAGAGTAAGGACCTCTGAAATTTCATTCCTTCATTAAAAAAAACAATAATAATGGCATAAATTATCAAACTCAACTTCTTCAGAATTCTGGAAATCAAAAAGTTTTCAACAATCTGATGTGCATTTACCTAAGAAAAGGGGTTAATTTGCTCTAACCCCAAACCCATGTCCCCAGCTCTGTGATTATCTTGGTTTTTTTCTTTTTCTGAGAGAGGGTCTCACTCTGTTGCTCAGGCAGGAGGTGTGCAGTGGCACAATCATGGCTCACTGCAGCCTTGATCACAATAAAAAACAATATTTTTCATTTTTATTTTTTGTAGAAACAGGGTCTTAGGGTCATACTATGTTGCCTAAGCTGGTCTTGAACTTCTGGCCTCAAGTAATCATCCCTCCTTAGCCTCCCAAAGTGCGAGAATTACAGGTGTGAGCCCAACTGTTTTACAACCAACTGCCCATAATCATGGTGAAAACCAGCAGCCTGGAAGTCACTGAAGTGAACAGAACTACACTGAAGCTCCTCAAAAGCCTCATCACCAGAAAATTATCCCTACTTGACCTGTCTGGCAGCTCCCTGAAATGCTCCATTTTTAGAATTTGTCTTTATTTGATGTACTCAGAGCTACTTTATACAAACAGCACTAACCCGGGGCATTTGTCCAAAAAAGTCAACAACAATTGTTTAACATCACAGTTGCCTGAGGCAGCAAAACCAGTAGGAGCTAACAAGAGAACAACCAAAAAACTTTAAAAACAAAAACAAAAACTGAAAATCAGATGTTCATAGAAGGCTTTAAAAAGCTTCCATGTATGCTTAGGAATCCGGAAGGCCATGCGTATATCCAGGAAAACCCTGAGAAGGACCTAATCTCTCACCTTCAGCTAACCTTGAGGGTCCAAATAAGCAGAAAGAAAAGATTGAGACACAATTGTAAGCTACCTGTGAAGCACTGAAATCATGCCCAACTTGTAAATAGATACCCTCACTAAAAGCCAAGAGACTTATTGATTCAAGGCATCAAAGACACATCTGTCCAATCATTAGCTGACCACTAAGCCAACAAGGCAAGACAAATAATACAGATTTAAAGAAATAGACTAGGAACATTGCTAAACAAAAAGCAGCAACACACGAAGCAACCACAAAGCCTGGGAAGGAGAGATTATACTATTTAAAATGTTCACTTTCAATAACAACAAAATTATAAGAAAGAAATAGGAGAGTATGGCTCATACATACGGAAAGAAGAAATCAATAAAAACTATCTCTGAGTAAGCCAGACATTTGATTAAGTAGAAAAACACTTTAAATCAACTATTACAAATACATTAAAGGAATTAAAAGAAACCATGTCTAAAGAAGTAAAGTATGACTACAATGTCTCATGAAACAGAGAGTACCAAGAAAGAGAAATCATAAAACAGATCCAAATAAATGTTCTGAACTTGAAAACTCTGATAAAATTAACCAGAGGGGCTTAACAACAGATGTTAGCAGACAGAGGAAAGAATCAACAAACTTGAACACAGGTCAGTTGAGATGATCCAATCTAAGGAATAGAAAGAATAAAGAAAAATGAACTGAGTCTCACAGACTTATAGAGAACCATCAAATCTATCAAATATAATGGGATTCCTAGAAGAAGAGAGAGAGAAGGGAAGAAATAAATAATGAAAAAATAATAGCCAAATCTTGCCAACTTTGATGAAAAAAAATCAATTTGCACATCCCATCCAAGAAGCTCAAGAAGCTCAAAACAGGATAAACTCAAAGAAATCTGCACTTAGACACATCCACAGTCAAACTATTAAAAGCTGAAGAGAGAATCTTGATAGCAGAGAAAACTTACTCATCATATAGAAAGGATCTTTGCTAAGATTGATAAATTCTTTTCAAAAAGTAGGAAATCTGGCGAGGCATGGTGGCTCACGCCTGTAACCCCAGCACTTTGGGAGGCCAAAGCAGGTGGATTACCTGAGGTCAGGAGTTATAGACCAGCCTGACCAATATGGTGAAACCCCATTTCTACCCAAAATACAAAAAAAAAAAAAAAGCCAGGCATGGTGGCATGCACCTATAGTCCCAGCTACTCAGGAGGCTGAGGCAGGAGTATTCCTTGAACCTGAGATGCGGAGGTTGCAATGAGCCAAGATCGTACCACTGCACTCCAGCCTGGGCAACAAGCGTGAAACTCCATCTCAAAAAAAAAAAAAAAGTAGGAAGTCCACCAAGAGTAAAAAGACATATTCAAAGTGCTGACAAAAAAAGCTGTCAACCAAGAATTCTATTTCCAGTAAATTTATCCATCAAAATACAAAGGAGAAATGAAGACATTTCCAAATTTTAAAATATGTGATAATTTACCACTAGCAGACCTGCCACAAAGAAGATACTTACTAAAGGGAATCCTTCCTTTAAGCTGAAATGAAAGCACACTAGACAGTAACTCAAGTCCACATGAAGAAATAAAGATTATCGGTAAAGGGAACTACATAGATAAATAATAAAGACAATATAAGCATGTTTTCTTGTTGGTAACTCTTTTCTTCTACCTGATTTTTAAAACTTCATAAAGCAATAATTATAAAACTGTGCTGATGAACTTTTAACGTATGAAGATATAATTTGTATAACAATAGCACAAAGGAGGTGGAAGGGAACAGAACTTCATTGGCGTAGTTTATATATTATAGAAACTGAGTTAGCATTAATCTGAACAGGATTGTTTTAGGTTAAAGTGTTAATTATAATCCCGAGGATGACCACCAACAATTTGCGAGAAAAAAAAAAAGGAGTGAAAAAAAGTGGACCAGAGTGGAAAGGACAGATCGCAGAGGCATTTAAGGGGTAGAGTCAACAGAACTTTGTGTTAGATGAAAGTGAGATTCTACCTCAAGAAGCTAACAAAGATTCTCTTCTTAATCAAACTTCAGTCAGGTTTCTAAACATTTTCCTAGGCACACCTGTGTACTTCCTTATAGAATCCTGTTTTAGCAAAAGAATGCCATTAAAACAGTTTATCCAGAACCCGCCCATCCTCGTTATCTAATCACCCTCAATACCTAATCAGAGTCCTCATCTTCCACCATGCCCCAGCTGATGTCTGATCACCCCAGCCTATTGTCAGCAAGAATCTTGTTAGGTTGGCTTAGCCAGAATCTCCCTTAACCCTGACATTTCCTCTTAATAATTTTCTATCTACCAACTCCCACACTGTTCCTTGGCTATAAATTACCACTTGCCCATGCTGCATTTGGAGTTGAGCCCAATCTCTCTACCCCACTGTAAGACTCAGAGTGACAGTCCTGAAGAAAGTCTTCTTTACCCGGTTTTAACACGTATCATTGATCTATTTTTTCTATAACAGAGCACATAGTCTAGTGGAAGAATATCTGAAGAGTGAACAAAAAGCTATTTTGTATCATGACCAATGACTGGAACAAAGAATAGGAGAGTGGCGTGAGATGAGACTAAGACCAGATGAAGAAATTAATAGCTAAAGATTGACCTTTGTTCCCAAGATACCAAAAAATCATTTAAAGAATTTTGAGAAAAAAAGTGACATGATTTTGCACAAATAATGATTTTAAGTTACTAGGGAAACACAAATCAACCACAGTGAGATGTCACTTTACATGTCTGACAATGGCTGTAATAAAAAAGACAAACAGTAACAAGTGTTAGCGAGGATATGGAAAAACCAGAATCCTCACACATTGCTAGTTAAAATGTAACATGGTGTAGGTGATTTGAAAACCATTTTGGTGGCCAAGTGCAGTGGCTCATGCCTGTAAACCCAGCACTTTGGGAGGCTGAGGTGGGCAGATCACCTGAGGTCAGGAGTTTGAGACCAGCCTAATCAATACACTGACACTCCATCTCTACCAAAAAATAGAAAAATTAGCTGGGCATAGTAGCCTGCACCTGTGGTCCCAGCTACCGGAGAGGCTGAGGTGAGAGAAGCGCTTGAACTCGGGAGGAGGAGGCTGCAGTGAGCTGACATCACACCACTGTACTTCAACCTGGGCCACAGAGTGAGACCCTGTCTCAAAAAAAAAAATTGGTAATTTCTCTAAATGTTAAACATAGAGTTACCAAATGACCTAGCAATTTCTCTTCTAGGTAAAACCCAAGAAAGTTGAAAACGTGTCCATACAAAAATTTGCATATGGATGTTTGGAGTGGCATTCACAATAGTCCCAAAGGGAAAACAATCCTAATGTCCATCAGCTGATGAAGGGACAAGCAAAATGTGGAATATCCATACAATGGAATATAATTTAGCCATAAAAGGCAATGAACTACAGCATCAATAAACCTTGAAAACATGATGCTAAGTAAGATAAGCTAGATACACTAGCTACATACTACATGATCCCAATTTTATAAAATGTCCAAAATAGACAAATCTATAAAAGCAGAAAGTGTATTCATGGTTGCTAAAGGCTAGGAGAGAGAAGAAAGAAAATGGGGAATGACTATTAATGAATAGAAAGTTTCTTCATGGGGCGATGAAAATGTTAGATAATAGTATGGTTGCACAATTCTGAATATACTAAAATCAATGATTTCTACAATATATAAAGGTGAATTTTATGGTATATGAATTATATCTCAATAAAGCTGTTATAAACCAAAAACCATGATGAGTTACCTTTTTCACACCTAGTAGACTAAGATTTAAAAGACTAGAAATACCCACGTTGACAAGGATGTAGAACATCACTGTCAGTCAAAGGTAAAATGCTACAACTGCTTTGGAGAATTGTTTGGCAGTGTGTTAAAAAGTTAAATAGGCATCTATAGTATGACATATCAACTCAACTCCTAGTTTTTTACTCAAGAGAAGTAAAAACTGGTAACTACAAGAATTGTACAGGAATGTTCACAACAGGCTTAAAATGAAAGCCATTCAAATGTCTACCAATACGAGAAAGTATAAACAAACTGCCACGTTTACACAATGGAACACCATTCAAGAACTAAAAACAAACTGATAGGTACAGCAACATACATGAATCTCAAACTAATGATCTTCATAAAAAAAAATATAGTCACACACACATATAACCATACCATGTGATTCATTTATATATAGCTAAAGAATAAGCAAAACTAACCTACCATCATTAAAAAAAAAACAGAACAGTGATTTACAGGGCAGGGTAACAGGGTAGGAACACAAGAGAACATTCGGGATGATTAATGTAATCTTGGTAGTTATATAGGTTTAGAAAATTGTCAAAACCAACCAAAACAAATACTTAAAATCTGTGCATTATATATGAATCTTACTCCAGGTAAAAAAGAAACAGTAGAATCTGAGAAAAATAATGTTTCTACTGAAATACTGATGGATGAAATGATAGGATATCCAAGGTAAGTTTTAAATACTCCAGAACAAAATTCAGTTAAAAGAAGATTGGCATAATACTGATAACCGTGTGAAGCTGGATGATAAAAACATTGAGTTTATACTATTCTCTCTAGCTTTATGTAACTTTGAAAATTCCCATAATGAAAAGTTAAAAGTTATTCATTCATATATTAATAAATATTTCTTACTGTAGTTCTGTGGCACAAGTTCTGGATTCTTAGGAATTTTCAATTTGTAGGTTACATCTCCAATATTAACTGTGTCACCTAAAAAGAGAATTTTAAAAAAGAGAATATTATGAGACAAATGAGAAAACCATAGACTATGCCTTTGGCAACAATGCTTTAGAGAGGGATGTTACAGAAATGTACTACACAGCTGTGTAGTACATTTAGTGTTCCATATGTCAGGCACTATGCTCTAAAACTTCTATCCAAAGTATGTATGAATAAAAGAGAAATGAGGCATCAGTGAAATTCACATGTTAAATGCTATGTTAGCAAATAGCACGATAAAATACATCAACAAGCTTTATTTCATGAATAGCAACATTAATGTAGGCAAAAACAATACAGAAGAATGCATTTTGTTTAGGATCATTTAAAACATCCATAAAGTAAATATTTTCTTTTTTGAAGAAGGTGTCTCACTCTGCCACCCAGGCTGGAGTGCAGTGAGGCAATCTTAGCTCACTGCAACTCCTGCCTCCTGAGTTCAAGTGATTCTTCTGCCTCAGCCTCCTGAGTAACTGGGATTACAAGCATGTAATTACATCCGGCTAATTTTTGTATTTTTAGTAGAGATGAGGTTCCACCATGTTGGACAGGCTGGTCTCAAACTCCTGATCTCAAGTGATCCACCCACCTTGGCCTCCTAAATTGCTGGGATTACAGGCCTGAGCCTCCACGCCCAGCCCGTAGTGTTATCTTTAACACATATCCTCAACCTTTTCACATAGCTTTGTACACCCTTATTTTTACTACATGCAATTTCAAATTATCCAGCCACATATCCTCAAACTTCAATATTTCTAGGTGCATAAAAGGAATAAAGCTCCAGTGGCATAAATGCCAAGATTTGGCCAGGTGCCGTGGCTCATGCCTGTAATCCCAGCACTTTGGGAGGCTGAGGCGGGCGGATCACTTAAGGCCAGGAGTTAGAGACCAGCCTGAACAGTATGGCAAAACCCATCTCTACTAAAAATACAAAATAGCTGGGTGTGGTGGTGCGCGCCTATAATCCCAGCTACTCAGGACGCTGAGGCTGTAGAATCTCTTGAACCCAGAAGGTGGAGGTTGCAGTGAGCCGAGATCACACCCTTGCCCTCCAGCCTGGGTAACAAGAGTGAAACTCTGTCTCAAAAAAAAAAAGTAAAAGAAAATTAAAGGATGGAAATCACACAGATTGTTTTCTTTTACCACAGTGGAATTAAACTGTAAATCAGTAACAAAAGATAACTGGAAAATCCCCAAACAGGAAATCAAGCAACAGGCTTCTAAAAAAATCCAAAAAATAAATCACAATGGAAATTGAACTCATTGGGAAACAGGGTGGTGATCAATGAGCCACATCCACTATAGATAAAACGGAAAAGTTGTGACATTCATATGGACCAGGCATCTGCGATCCCTGCCTTAAACTTAAACGTTGATGTTCTTGGTCATCATCTGTTACCACACTACGCTTCCCTGAGTCATTTAATCAATACCAGTGTCCCAAGTCTGACCTCCATACAACTAACTTTTTCTTTCCTTTTTTTTTTTTTGATTAAGGTACTCTCCAAACACCATATACAACTAACTCTTTAATGTCTATTTTGGCTTAGATCTCTCTTGAGTTTCATACCTGCCAGTAGCCTACCTGACACTACCTAGATATTCCACAGACAATTCAACTTCAACATACAGAAACAAAATTCCATATTGTCTGTCGTATCTGCCCAATCACACAATACACCTCTAACCAGCTCCACCTCTTGTATTCCTATCTCAGTGACTAATACTTTATTTCCTCAACCTAGAAGGCCTTCCACATCTTTCTCTCACACCACTTGCCCACTACCCAACTACTGCGGAAATATCTTCATCTCCTGATTGAACCTTCCCTAACTTTTCCTCTACCGCAAACCTATGACTCCATTCATCTTTCTGCTAGCATAAGATCTGATTTATGCTTTTTAATGGAAATACAAATTCAAGGAAATAAGTGAATATACATTTTCTAACAATTAAAGAAGAGTTTCTAATCCACTCCCAAAATAGAGATAGGATATTCTATTTCCACTTAAAAGATATACTCAGAATTTGTAATATTTTTTCTTTTAAATGCCAATATTTACAACACACTGGAAATGTCATCTTTTGCAACTATTTATACTTACCAAGAAAACTTTAGCTATCAACCGAAAAATATGTGTTCAAAGGAATACATATTTTAAAAGTCCTGCTAGCAAGTAGATAAGAAAAGTGGTTGACTTTTTTTTTCCGTGGTGCAGGGCATGTTTTCATCATCATTTTATCCCCAGTACCTGAAACCTATCAGATATTCAATAAATGTTTGACAAATGAATACCTGTAATTTTAAATTAAATATTTTCTTAAGTATTGTTTTTAAACTCTAATGATTTTCTCCTTTGAGAACATCCCATCTACTAACAGGCTTTATAAGTCAAGCCATTTGTAATGATTTATTTAAGTGAGGTACTTTAAATACTCTCTAAGGGGGAATAAGAATACTTATAAGACAATGGGTAACATAATTTAGGCAAAAGAAGCTAATATATGCCTTTTTTCAAGTTAATTGTGGGTTTACCTGAACTGGAATCAAATACTATTGAACTGTCCATAGTGCTTGAAGCTTGTTTGATTTCTGACTGTTCAGTTCATAGGGGCTCCTGTTAAGAAGTATGCTTCAGTCTTTATTTTTCTCCTGAGAATGTGCATAGTAGCCCTTCTGGTGCACCATATGTCCTCTCGTGTCTTAAATGTTTGTTTACAGCCATTCACTGAGCATTCAATGATCTCGTTTTGACCAGAAAAGCAAAAACATAAAGAATTATTCAACTGATATGACATCATGACTTGTGAATTCCATAGTAGACCAAGTAAGTCCATTAAGTTTGTGACAGAGAACGGCAACAATGCCCAAAGTTTTGGTGAATTTCTCAAAATTGAGAGGCTGACTAAAAGCAACAAATTGTTAAATTAAACCAAATTTGGCCTAAGAATGCCTCCGTACTTGGAGTCCTTATGCAATGAACTACAACATAACTTTGTATGTAAATTAACTGAAACCAGACCTTAGGAGTATACTTTGGTAACAAATAGATGAGTCTTAGGCAATCTGAGCAGCTGAGCTTCAGTTAACCACAGGCTGTCAAACAATGAAACCATGTTCAAGTAAGGCAAACACTGAGTTAAAGCCAAGTAAGCTGTTTCTGTACCTCACTTCCATTTTCTATCCATAAATGCTGCCTGCTCACGTTGCAGAATGGAGCTCTCTGAGCTTATTCTGGTTCTGAGTACTGTCCAATTCACAAATTGTTCTGTGCTTAAACTTTTAAGTATAGTGAGTCTAAAGTTTTTAACAGCGGCATTGACAAAGAAACTGGTTTCATGCAGGGTTTTCTCAACAGCAGCACTATGAACATTTTGGGCCAGATAATTTTTTGTTGTGAGGAGCTGTCCTGTGTGTCATGGAATGTTTCGCAGCATCACTGGCCCCTACCCACTAGATGCCAGTAGCATCCCTCCCTCCTGGTTCTGACAAACCAAAAGAAATATCCAGGCATTGCCAAATGTCCCCTGAGGGGGAGAAATCACCTTGGGTGAAGAACCATTGGTCATCATGTTTATATATACTAAACTTAGACCCAAGAAAAAACTAAATATAACAGTAATTCCCACACTAGTCTATACACCCCTAATGTGGGTTTGCCTAATGATTTATAAGCTTACCATTGTTCTGAGACTTTACTGTTAAATTCTTGAATACACAATGGCATCAGAATATCCTCAGGGTCAAAATAACCTACTGGAGGTTCAAAGTAATTAATTTCCCCAAGGTTCAATACCCATAAATACAAAGCTTAGACCAAAACCATAGTATACTGCTTTCCTCTTTACACTGTATTTCTCAGTTGAAGCCACAGTTCTGTATTTCCCCTCCCCAAAGTTATTACCATCTAATCCTTTTATAGCCCAAGGATATAATCTTAAAATAAGAAAACTTCATGTAGATGGATGTTTATTGCATTGTTTATATATTTTAGACAGCGTGAATGTCCAAGAATGAGAGATCAGTAAAATAAATTATATGGACAAACATATAAACCTAATACCTATTTTAAGTAATCATCTACAATGATCTATTACCATGTTAATATGTTCTCAATAATGGATGTGATCATTATAAAACATCATGGTCCCATTTCCTTTAAAAAAACATGTATCTGTATAAATAAACATGTCAGCCAGGCACAGCGGCTCACACCTATAATCCCAGCACTTTGAAAGGCAAAGGTAGGAGGATCACTCGAGGTCAGGAGTTCAAAACCAGCCTGGCCAATATGGTGAAACCTCATTCTACCAAAAATACAAAAATTAGCTGGGGTGGCTGATATGGTTTGCCTGTGTGCCCACCCAAATCTCATCTTGAATTGTAGCTCCCATAATCCCCATGTGCCATGGGAGGGACCCAGTGGGAGGTAACTGAATCATGGGGGCAGGTTTTTCCTGTGTCATTCTCGTGGTGGTGAATAAGTCTTACGAGTCTGATGGTTTTATAAAGGGGAGCCCAAGCTCTCTTGCCTGCCACCATGGAAGACATGACTTTTCTCCTCCTTTGCCTTCCACAATGATTGTGAGGCCTCTCCAGCCATGTGAAACTGTGAATCCATGAAACCTCTTTTTCTTCATAAATTACCCAGTCTCTGGTATGTCCTTATAACAGTGAGAATGGACTAATACAGTAGTACACACCTGTAGTCCCAGCTACTTGGGAGACTGAGGCAGGAGAACTGCTTGAACCCAGGAGATGGAGGTTACAGTGAGCCGAGATCGCACCACTGCACTTCAGCCTGGGTAACAGAGTGAGACTCCATCTCAAAAACAAGAAAATAAATAATTATATGTGTATGTGTAATCTGATAGGATTCATGCTAAAAAGTTGATAATTATAAATTTGGGTGGGAGGATTATGTTTTAGGGAATTTGTATTTATCATCTTCTACAATAAGCAGATTGCTATGTGAAAGTACTGTAGCGTATTTCTATAAACAAAGTTACTTCATATACAAGAGTCATAAAGAAAAAACTGTGAATCCCTTTAATAACAATGGTGTTAAAGGAGAACACTAAAATGTCATGATGTAATTATACAGTTATGCTTCTAGGTTTATCATCTGATCTATAATACATTTGAAATGGTTAACATCAGAGTCCCACTGAAAAAACTTGCTTGGCTCCACCTGTAAAAACACTACAATAATCTTTACTGAAAACTTTTTGTAGTAGCTATCCTCGTTAACCTTGTTAACCTCTTTGCTCTTAAAACCAAGAGACAGTAATTTTAATTGAAGTATGAAGAGATATAAATTATTTACAATTATAGATACTTAATACTATCTGACAGCAAAGGATAAAAAGCATTGGGTTTGGGGTTGAGTTTACTCGTTTCGTTTTTAACATAAATGGCCTATTTTCCTTCTGCTTATCAGCCTTAACAAAGGTCCTGTCTTGAGAACAAATAGGCAATTCCAGACTCTCCTGCTCCTTCTCTGTATGAACTTTCACATAATAAGCCACTGAATGCTTATTACGTACAAAGTGTTGGCAGGCACCAAAGGAATATACAGATAAATAAAACAAATGCTCCAGGAGAAGTAATACCAGTATATAACTTAAATCTATTCTTTATGAACTTTGTTATTCTTTTTTCAAACTATTGGGAAGTAATGTCGATTACACAGAGAGGGGATAATCAGTTACTGGTCACATGTATGAGTGCAGCTGAGGGCATTTTCTCAACATAAGATGTAATCCATTGTGGCCTATTGCTATTTGTAGTTTTACACTTATCTGTTTCTGATCTCTGATTCAAAATGGGACAACTCCTATCTCGATGGCCTTACTCTCATGCCTCAGAGTAGCCAAAAGTGTACTGTCCATTCACCTGGCTCACAATTGTTTACTTGAGTCCAGACTCTCGGGTGGGTTCCCAGTTGCATTTAGGCAGTCCTCACACCTTCATAATTTAATTCTTGTGGTCTGATCCTGCCAGAGTCAATGACTGAGTCAAAAAAGATATGTTCCTTGTAATATGTCCACGACTCTCACATTTGAAGCAAAGCCTATACTCTGACTTGCTGGCTATAACAAAATTTGAGGACATTTACAACTAATCTACCAATACGTATATAATACAGACTTTAAAAATTCACACCCTCCTGTGTTTCTAATGTTTTTACAATCAACATGTATTATCCATGTACAAAGAACAATTGCTTTTAAAAAGTTCATGTCAATTCACGCTGCTAAATCTGCCTACCCAGATAGTTTGGACAGTTCTGAATCTAAAATCACCTAGTTTAATGTCTTCTAAAGGCAAGAAAACAGAATAATTCTCAAATAGCTAAAAATATACATACTAAGAATAATAAAAAAGCTAACTTTTATTGAGCATTAATATGTTCCACAGATTATGTTAATTAATTCTTACAACCCTAATAGATAATTCTTCTTATCATTTTATAATTAAGAAAACTGGGACACTAAGTTAAGTAACCTACCCTCAAAGGCCCATGGTTAGTCTATAAGTGGACTCCAATCCAGATTGTTTAACTCCAAAACCCAACCTATAGTTTATGCTACATTCCCACCTTTGACCTCTGCCTTCTAGGGCAAAGGAGCAAAAAACAAAGAAGACACAAAAAAAATTAAAAACAAAATAACAAACAGCCTAGAAGTGACAGTAATTGAGTAAACGCAAAAAAGAAAAAAACAAAATTTGAAATTGCAACACTATGGGAGGGGATGGGGGTGTGGGAGAGGGAGGGACACGTATGTGTTGAATGAATGAAATGAAATACATAGGACCTAAATATGCTCATTTCTTAGCTAGGAAAACTGAGGGTTGTGGGGGAGAATGCAAGACGACAACGGAACCTACAATTTCATAGTGAAAACCAGTTATTCTAAGCAGCACTGACATTGACAAAGTCTTGTCCAGAATCACTTGACCATTGAAGGGCAGCAACAACAGACATCCTTTCCTTAACCATCACAGTACCTCTAAGTCCACCAATACACAAGAAAAAGAATTCCTAAAACCAGCTCAAGTAGAGCAAAAAAACACTGAGCTTAGAAAATCAAAGCCTGTGATTCTAGCATAGTGTGTTCAGCAAACCACTTTTCTCTCCTGGGTTTCAATTGCCTCAATTGTACAGGCAAAGGTTTAAACTAAATTAAGGTGTAACTGTCAGCTGTAAGAATGATGTGAAACTTTAAGGAAGGAAAACTCCTGTAAAACGTGGAAAGGCTCGGGGATGCATTTAAAACACCGTGAACTATGGGTTCTTTGGCGAGAAAGTTCCCTTCTAAGCCGCCACAAGCCCTGGCTTGTGACACAAACCGGCTTCCAGGCCCTTGAGGCTCAGAGGGCAAGGTCAAGTCCAGCTTTCAACAATTCCAGCGGGCTTCGGCATTAGCCTCTACGAGTATTATAATCGAAGTCAGAACTCGGGGGGTAAAAGCTGCCGCAGAGGAACGAAAAATCACCATCCTAAGTGATCAGAAATCTTAGTTCGGACTCTTCGGGTTGCAGAATGAAGCCCAGAGAGTGCGAGCGCCTTGCCCCACGTCACACAGCAGTTAGCAGCGAGGTCGGGACTAGAAACTCGATCTTGCAGCTCCCCGCTCAAGCAAGCGGTCCAAGTGCAGCGAAGCAACAGAGGAGGGGCGGCTGCGTGGGGGGCCTGGCCCGGAGCGCAGGGGCACCAGGGAGGACGGGGTGCACCCCGGTTACCTGTGTCGGCCCCCGCGCCGGCGTGCAGCAGTCTGACCTCCGGCCGCGGCCAGTCGCCACCCGGCCCGCGCCGCACCACCTGCCGCAGGAGCAGCCGCACGCGCCGCGAGGCCGGGCCGCCGAGGCCTCCGCGTGCCCCGAGGAGAAGGAGCCGGGACTGCATGGGGCCGGGGGTGCTACCGAGACGGCGAGGGGGCCCGGGGTCGCGCTGCGTCCCGGGCAGGCAGCGGGAGGCGGCGGGGAGAAGGGGACAGGAAGCGGCACCCAGCCGAGTCCGCCGGAAACTCCTTCCCCCCGGCGCGGCCGACTCAGCAGCCTAGGCCCGGCCGGGCCCGGCGCAGGCGGGCGGAAGGAGCCCGCGGAGCGGCGGCGGAAGGAGTCCGCGGACCTGCGGCCCCGGCACCGCCCCGGGGCGGCCGCGCCGCTGGCGTGCTCCGTGCTGCCGCTCTGGGACCCCGCAGGCCTCGCAGCCCTGAGACGGCGCACCTGGCTTCGCCAGGCCTGCACCCGGCTGTTGTCCCGCGATCCCACAGACTCTCAGGCGTGGAGGGGCGCCGCGGACCCGGGAGCCTCTGTCGCTCTGGCTCTTCAGACGCTTGCACCACGGCGTCGCTTCTTAGTTAAGGGCCCAGAAACTCGGCTTCAGATTTCGGAAACGGAGAAAACGTGCCCGAGATGACGGGCACCTTCACAACCGTCTTGAGTCATTGTAACCACACTAGTGTATCCAAACGGTACGTGAAAGCTTCATCCTTGTGCTTTTTTTGTTTTTGTTTTTTTGAGACGGAGTTTCGCTCTTGTTACCCAGGCTGGAGTGCAATGGCGCGATCTCGGCTCACCGCAACCTCCGCCTCCTGGGTTCAGGCAATTCTCCTGCCTCAGCCTCCCGAGTAGCTGGGATTACAGGCACGCGCCACCAAGCCCAGCTAATTCTTTTTTTTCTATTTTTAGTAGAGACGGGGGTTCACCATGTTGACCAGGATGGCCTCGATCTGTTGACCTCGTGATCCACCGGCCTCGGCCTCCCAAAGTGCTGGGATTACGGGTTTGAGCCACCGCGCCCAGCCTATCTCTTGTGCTTTTGGTGGTGGTTGTTTCTGTGTTTGATTACCGCTTTCTAAATTCTTAGGAAAAAATTCACATCTTAATGATAGATGGAAGTTACTCAAAGATCAGAAAGGATCCAGATCAAGCACTTTTCCAGTCATGCTGTAATACAAAAGTTATATAAAGATAATTTATGTTTTTAGTAAAGGAAAAAGTAGGACACTAGCTAAGGCAGCCTCCCTCTCATACATTCCAGCATCAGAAACGGTCCTACCACAAAGCAAACTCAGCTTTAAAAAATATAATTAGACTGCATCCCCAAAACGTCACGGGTGAATTGACAAAGGCAAAATGTTTGAGACAAGTCATACAAAGCAAACATCAAACAAAAAGAATGCGGAAGACCTCACTTTCAGCTAAAGACCTTGCTAATTCTAGAGCTGCTACTGTGGAAACACAGAGCACCTACCCTGCCTAACCCTGTGATGGGTGCTGAGAACAGTGACAGAGAGGAGGCTATAAAAGACAGACAAAGCTAGGTAAGGAAGACTTCGAGCATCCAGCGGAAGGACTTGAACTTGAGGAAACAGGGCTGAACCAAGCTTCTAACCTAGATGAGGAGACAGTGAAAATAAAGGTAATAAATGTTTACACAATACATTATGACACGGCTTCATGTGTATCTTCTCATTTAATCCTCATAGCAACCCTATGACATAAATTTAGGATGTAAGTTTATAAAATGCTTTTCCCACTTTGAGCATATCCTATACATCAGGCATTGTGCTGGAGATTTCAGTGAATTATGAAAATGCTTCATATTCCACATAAAAATGCTTTGACTGAGTTACTCTCATTCTCCTCCATTTTACAGATGCAGAAACTGAGGCTGGAAGAATTAAATACCTTGGTCAAGACATCTCCGTTTAATCTCATGGGAACTCAGTAGACCTGAAAGAATGGGAGAACAACCTAAGACAGTTTTGCAAAATGATTGATAGAAGCACTAAGAGCCCTTGGAGTTACGACAACAGAGAGATTGACGCAAGTCAGAGCATTCAACAACATTTTTTGCTTAGTTTTATTTTTTTAGAGACGACGTGTCACTCTGTTGCCCAGGCTGGAGTGCAGTGGCGCTATCATAGATCACTGCAACCTCAAGCTCCTGGGCTCAAGTGATCCTCCTGCTTTAGCCTCCCTAGTAGCTCAGACTATAGGTATGCACCACTGTGCCTGGCTAATTTTTGTGGGTTTTTTTTTGTTTTGTTTTGGGGGAGTTTATTGGGGGGGTGGGTTGAGATGGATCCTTGCTCTGTCACCTAGGCTGGTATGCAATGGTGCAATCTCAGCTCACTGCAACCTGCACCTTCCAGGCTCCAGTAATTCTCCTGCTTCAGCCTCCTGAATACCTGGGATTTGTATTTAGCCACTACACTCAGCTCATTTTTGTATTTTTAGTAGAGATGGGATTTCACCATGTTGCCCAGGCAGGTCTTGAACTCCTGATCTCAGGCGATCCACATGCCTTAGCCTCCCAAAGTGCTGGGATTATAGGTGTGAGCCACCGTGCTTCCATGTTTTTGTTTTTGTAGCAAAGGAGTCTTGCAACATTGCCCAGGCTGGTCTCAAGCTCCAGGCCTCAAGGGATCCCCCTGCCTCAGCCTCCCAACAACATTTATTGAGTAACTGCTATATGAACAGTACCCTGCTAGATACTGTGAAGCAGTTGGCTCACATTAAGTATTGATGATAAATACACAGATAAAGAATTGCAATACAGTAAAACACGTGTCAGAAATTTAGGTTCAAGGTACTGTGGAGTGGAGTGCTGCACCTGGGGGAGGTCAGCGAGACTTCACAGAGAAGATAGTGTTTGAAATGGTTCTTGTAGGATATATTATGCAAGAGTTTGTCAGGCTGAGACAAGTCAAATCTGGCAGACGGATCATGTACAGAAAGAGAGAGAAAAAGGAGCAGCTGAAAGTACAGGGCAGGATTGAGAATCAGAGAGTGATTTGGTATGTCTAGAGGTCAAGCATATATAACAGTTTGTAAGAATTAGACCAGAAAGAGAATGGGGCCATGTTGTGTGCCAAAAGAAGGAGTTTGCACATTAACCTCCAGGAAATGCACAAATGGTGAAGGTTTTTTAGAGTGACAAAGCTACAGTGGGGAGGAGAATTTTGAGCCCAAGAAAAGGTAGCACCTGAGCTTAACTTTGAATGCCATTTAGGACTGGATAAACAGAGAAGAGGGGAGTATAGAGCCTAAGTAGAGGCTTAGAGTCCTACAGATAAGTTACAGGGACCATGAGACCAGCCAGATGAGAAGGTTAATCTTTAGAAAGTAGTAGAAGGTATTGGCAGAGCAGTGGAAAAGGTTACAGAGTGAAGAATCTGGAGTAGCTGGATGAAGGTGGATTTCATCTGATGGGCAAACTGGGCAGCTACTGGACTTTTGATCATGTTTTAGGTGGTGACGTACTATGAATTGAATTAGGAAGACAGGAAGCATCAAGTACTAGCTATGTGGCAGTAAAAATAATCTCTACTTGAAATGATGAACAGTTGCTGATGGCAACGAGACTAAATGGGAAAGAATGGACCTTCACAATGCTTTTAAAGATGAACCACATGTTTTAAAAGATGTTGATCACAATCTCCGTGTCAGGTCTCTCAGACTCTCACCAAAATGTCTGATCACATGCTTATTTAAAAAATCACACTATTGGCCAGGCACAGTGGCTCACTCCTGTAATCCCAGCACTTTGGGAGGCTGAGGCAGTCGGATCACCTGAGGTCAGGAGTTTGAGACCAGCCTGGCCAACATGATGAAACCCCATCTCTGCTAAAAATACAAAAATTAGCCAGACATGGTGGTGGGTGCCTGGAATTCCAGCTACTTGGGAGGGTAAGTCAAGAGAATTGCTTGAACCCGGGAGGTGGGGTTGCAGTGAGCCGAGATTGCACCATTGCACTCCAGCTTGGGAAACAAAGAAAGCAAGACTCTGTCTCAAAAAAAAAAAAAAAATCACTCTACCAAAAGCTAGTATTTACTGTCAAGCTCTTTCCAGAATTTAGGAGGAATATTTTTTTATATACCACATTAATGTCTTTCCATAATCTGTCTGACTGAAAACAGGTCTGAAAGGGCCCAAGAATATACCTTTAGCAGTGCCTATAAGACATTACCCATTTCACCCATTTCAGTCATGAAGCTGGACAACTGTTCTTTATAGGATGGGTGGGAAAAAGAAAAATCATGGCTGGGCACAGTGGTTCACACCTGTAATCCCAGCACTGGAAGGCCAAGGCAGGTGGACCACCTGAGGTCAGGAGCTCCAGACCAGCCTGGCTAACATGGTGAAACCCTGTTTCTACTAAAAATACAGAAAAATTAGCCAGGTGTGATGGTGCGTGCCTGTAATCCCAGCTTTTTGAGAGGCTGAGGCAGGAGAATCACTTGAACCCGGGAAGTGGAGGTTGCAGTGAGCCAAGATGGCGCCATTGCACTCCAGCTTTGGCAACAAGAGCAAAACTCCATCTCCGAAAAAAAAAAAAGGAAATGTCTCTTTCATACTCCAAGACTGACCTCTCATTGCTCTTTCTTTCTTTCTTTCTTTCTTTCTTTCTTTCTTTTTTTATCTTTGGAGACAGGATCTGGCCCTGTCGCCCAGACTACAGTGCGGTGGCATGATCACAGCTCATTGCAGCCTCTGCCTCCTGGGTCCAAGCGACTCTCCCCCCTCAACCTCCCTAGCAGCTGGGACTACTGGCGTGTACTTCCATGCCTGGCTGATTTTTGTATTTTTTGTAGAGACAAGGTTTCACTATGTTGCCCTGGCTGGTCTTAAACTCCTGGGCTCAAGTCGTCTCCCTGCCTTGGCCTCCCAAAGTGCTGGGATTACAGACATGAGCCACCATTCCTAGCCTCTTTCAATTTGTGGATGCCTGCTGCAGGGCCAGAGAGGACAGGTGGGAAACAGGGGCTAGAGGGACTTGTTTAGAGAGAGAGAAAGGGCTGGCCAGGTAGATGGGTGTTTTTACTTTTATCCCTTTGATTACCAGTAAGCACAAATATTTTTTCATAAGTTTAAAGTAATTTGTATTTTTACTTGTTATTTATCTAATTCTCCCTTTTATATTTTTGAAGTATTTTTCTAACTAATTTTAAGGCTTTTTGCATACTGAGAATACTGACACTCTCTAGTAGGTTGCCAACTTACATTACTTTTTCCCTCCATCACACTTAGGCAGCTCAAATCCACGTGAGCAAACGGATTTAACTAAGGAAGAAATACAGAGACGACTAGGGGCTTTTGAACCAGGCAAATCTGGGCTTCAATCACATTTCATCACTTCGAGTTGTATGACATTAGCCAAATTGCTACATTTTCTGCACCTCAATATTTTAATCTGTAAAACACATGATAATACTTAATAGAGTGTTGTGAGGCCTCAATAACAGATGTAAAGTGTCTAGCAAAACACCTGGCACTCAATCAGTATTCAGGAAATGTTAACAATTCGAGTAACCAATCTTTAGAAGTTAGGCAACTCCGTAACTTGAAGTATTGTAAATGGGCATGAAATGTAAATTCAGTGTTTGAGGAGTGTCTGGAAGTCTGGATTACTATGTTAATTATTTTTCATTACATATGAAGAAGTGTATAAAAGGGCACATTGGTATTCCATCCCTTTTCCTCCAAAGGAGCAATGTCTGTGTTTCTCTCCTTACTAGATATTCTGTCATAGCTGCCCACTAGACCACTCCTGCTGCTTCTCTAATGGAAGTAGCACGTGCCTCTTGCGTAAGTGACGCTGTCCATCACCTAACTCCACCTCACCAGGCACACAGGTTGGGCATATGATTTGGCCTCGTAGTCCTTGACCCAGCACCAATCAGAAAGCTTTGTCAGGGATGGATAAGGGTGCAGGAACTCCTTCTTACTAAGATTATGGGTGCATATAGCCCCATATAAGTTCAGAACTGCCAGAGACATCTTGGCTTTAATTCAAGAGAAGCTTGATTGAGACAAGAGAAAGGCAAAACAAATGATTAAGACCAAGGGGAACAAAATGTCCTGGCAATATACTTTGAACTGTGAATCACCCCAATCTGAAACATCGCTTTGGACATCCATGAGTAAATAAACCCTGACTTAATGTATACAAGTAAGTTTGTCATAGCTTTCTATTGCTCCTAATTCCAAGAATTACGACTGACGCCATCTCTTACCGCTGAAGCCTTGATAGGAGTTGCTTGAATGGGAGACGTGGCTGTCCTTGGTACTGATCACTTCATAATGCCTGTCTATATATGTAAAAATAGGGTGGGCTGTATATTATGGCTATAAGTTACATCAGGTTCCGAACTCATTAACAAAGAAGAAAAAATCTTGGTGGAAGGTGGCCACACGTGTGTATTTCCCTTGCCCTCCTCACCAAGTATCTAATGGGAACACATGCTTCCAGCACTACTGTCTACTCGAGGTACAGTCTTACCTAGCAAGGAAAGCACAATTCTTGTAGCATTATAATTTGCATTGCATTTAAGGCCTGGTTATTATTGAGGAAGAAATATTTACAATATCGGGCTCTTTGGATCTTTTGCTTCACTCCTGCATCAGCAAAGGCCAGCAATGGAGAACAGAGTTGGCCTGGGTATCTCTAGTTCATGCTCTCCAGCGTTTTGGGACCCATTTTCCCAGAGCCACCTTTTAATTCTGATATAATACCTGTCATATCAATTGTTCTAATAATGAGTTTGGTGTGAGAACCACAACAAATCTAGCTCACCACATACAAGTTTATCAAGAAGATAATTTAGAGGCTTTTTAGAAATTCCTTTTTATTTTTTTTAATTAATTTTTTTTGATACAGAGTCTTGATCTGTTTCCCAGGCTGGAATGCAGTGGCACAATCTTGGCTTACTGCAACCTCCACCTCCTGGGTTCAAGTGATTCTCCTGCCTCAGCCTCCTGAGTAGCTGAGACTACAGGCACCTGCCACCACAGCTGGCTAATTTTTGTATTTTTACTAGAGATGTGGTCACTATGTTGGCGAGGCTGGTCTCGAACTCCTGACCTCAGGTGATCCACCCACCTCAGCCTCCCAAAGTGCTGGGATTACAGGTGTAAGTCACTGCACCCGGCCTAGAAATTCCTTTTATTAAAAAAAAGAATGATCTATAAGGTTTCATTAAAATTGTCAATCCATAGTGTATATAATTAATTGATAAAAACTGATGTCCAAGTTTTCAATAAGTAGTCTGTTTATTTTAGAAATTATTTTCCTTGATCCATGTGTTTATCCTCAAAATAACTGTTAAAAGGATCTAGTTATCACAGAATATTAGCTTCTTATTTTATAAATGGAAACATAGCATCTCCTATTTCATTACTTTGCAAGCTTGCCCAAATTCCCTTCACTTGGCACCCTTCAAAGTCTGCAACTGCACGTAAATATCGCTTTCCCTTGTCACAATCTATAAGTGCTTTGGGTTTACCTTGTATCGTCTCTCGCATTCAGTGGAACCTAAGCTTCAGAAGGATGGTCTGGCTGAGCACTATATCCAGAGTGCCTCACACACTGCCTGGCAGAGTAAGTACTCATTAAGTATTTCTTAAATGAATTTCTTTTTTTCTACATTCTTAAACAGTCTTGAGAATTAGCAAAGGGGACTGATGACCACCATTACTCCCACCAATACCGTCTTTCGTAACACAAACCATAGACAATGAGGCTGATGGATAATACGAAGAGTTATGGTGTCACCTCTGGTTATTGTCATCACAGCTAACTTTGGTATGTTTAATAAGATAGTTATTTTTATATTTTTTTAAAACTTATGATGCAATACATATAATATAAAGTTTACTATCTTAACCATCTTCAAAGGTACAGTTTAGTGGCATTAAATACTTACACATTGTTGTGCTACCGTCACTGCATTTCAACCAGACAACTCTTTTCATCTTGCAAAACAGAAACCCTGTACCTATTAATTAATAAGTCCCCATTTGCCGCACTCCCAGCCCCTGCCCAACACCATTCTGCACTTTGTCTCTACAAATTTGATTACTCTGGGTACTTCAAATATCTTAGGGTTCTCCAGAGACACAGGGTTTTCCAGAGAAACAGAATCAACATGTGACTTCAGAAAGAGAGAGAGCGAGAGACTTAGAGAGTTGGCTCACACAGTGCTGGAGGCTGACAAGTTCTGAGATCTGCCCTTGACAAACTGGGAGACCCAAGGAAGCCAATGGTGTAAGTTCCAGTGTGAAAGCCAGTAGGCTCAAGATGCATTCAAATCTGAAGGCAGGAAAAATGTGCTGTCCCAGCTGAAGCAGCCAGGCAGGAGGAGCTTCCTCTTGCTGGAGGGAGATTCAGCTTTTCTGTTCTATTCAGGCCTTCAGCTGAGTGGATGAGGCCCACCCACACCACAGAACGGCCATCTACTTTACTCAGTCTACGGGTTCCCATGTTAATCTTATCCAAAAACATCCACACAGGCACACCTAGAATAATGTTTGACCAAATATCTGGGTGCCCTGTAGCCCAGTCAACTTGACGCATAAAATTGACCGTCACCTCATGTAAATTATACAGTATTTGTCCTTTTGTGACTGGCTTATTTAACGTAACGCAGTGTCCTCAAGATTCTTCCATGTTGTAGCACATGTCAGAATTTCCTTCCTTTTTGAGGATGAATAATATTCATGTGTCTTTCATCACATGAATTTGTCTTTCATCAGTTGATGGACACTTGGGCCACGAGCATTTGGCTGCTGCGAATAAAGCTGCTATGAACTCGGGTGTACACATCTCCCTTTTAATTCTTTGGGTACATACCCAGAAGTAGAACTGCTGTATCGTATGGTAATACTATTTTTAACGTTTTTCGGAACGCACCGTATTGTTTTTCATAGCAGCTGTACCATTTTACATTCCTACCGTCAGCGTGCAAGGGTTCTAATTTCTCCACATCCTCACCAACATTTCTTATTTTCTGGGTTTTTTTAATAGCAGCCTTTCCTAATTCACATGAGGTGGTTATTAGTTTCTCTTATACTTAAATTTTAGTCATTTTCTGTCACTTCCTGTCCATTTTTGTCACTTACTAGGCTTGTTACTTACTTTACGACTATAAATCCAGGTGTTAGAGACGATGCTTGATACAGTATTTAATCAGTACCAATTAGCGGTAATTTTCAAAACGCAATATGGTAAATAGAGATTAAAGAAGGAATAGGAAGTGGTAGACCTGGGAAAAGCAGAACCAAAAGAGGTGGCAAAGAGGAAATAGTCATGGATGTGGGCAGTGTGCTAGGAAGAGATCTTTTTCTTAGACCCAAACGGTTGTAATAAAAAGTCACTTATATTTTTAGTTGAGAGAGGGAGGAAAAGAAAGGGTGTAGTTCCTCATTATCTAATATGACTTCATGCCAAACACAGCGACCATCACTGGAGAAATAGAAATGTCAGCAAATGTATCTAGTATTAAAATGTAAATCTACCTCTGAGAACCCAGATGACTCTTAACTCTTTTTCTAAACCACTGATTCTACACACACTCAACATTTATAGCCTTTTCTCTATTACACAAGGGACCCTAGAATTTAATGGTGAGTGATTTTCTAAAACCGTCGTTGTGAACTATTTGTGTTATGAACAAATTGTGTGATACCTGTTTTCTTTTAAACTACTGCAGCATGTTAAGTAAATCATTCTTTGGGCATCGTGCATTGTGATTATTCATGAAGAAGGATTGCTTTGTTTATGAGCATTTACCAAATCTTTAGTCAGAATGTACAGAGGCCTGCAAGAGCTTTGACTATACATGGGGAAGGGAAAACATGTATTGGTGCTCACAGTAACTAGGAAAAGGGTCCTAGATCACAACATATGATTGAATTCAAGGAAATTTTTTCATACAGTATTACTGAGTGCCTGCTTTATGCCCTGGACTGCACTAGTCACTGGGGAACCATAGTAAATAAGACAGTTTCCTGCCCTCATAGAACTTAGGATCTATTTAGTCTGCATTATATTTAGAAATTTGAGTTTGACCTATTGGTCAGTGGTTTTCAAACTCTGCTTTGAAGCCTGTCATATAATCAATAATCTGTCTGGTCTTTGTCCTGGATTCCTGGCACAAATAGGAGTCTGTTTATTATCCAGGAGGCTTTGGGAACACTCTTCAGTTTGTGTTGATGAGGTGATTCATAGTGGAACCCTAGACAGTTTCAGGATAGAGGCAGATCATTTCAGAGAGATCAACCATATGATTAAAGAGTTGAGGCTTTGAACCATATGATATCAACCTAGCCTCCTGACCTTCAGGAAGGAGAGGGGGATTGGAAATGGATCTCAATCATGTGGCCAAAACCCCAAAATCTCTGGATGCCAAAGCTTAGTGGAGCTTCCTGGTTGATGAACACCTCAACACACTAGAAGGCAGAGTGGCAGCGAGTATAGAATCTCTGTCTTTGAAACCCTCCAAGACTTCACCCTATGTATCTCTTCATTTGGCTGTTCCTGCCTTGTAGCCTTTATAATAAAGCTGTCATCGTACATATAGAACTTTCCTGAGTTCTGTGAGTCGTTTTCGTGAATTATTGTGAGACCCACCGCCCTCTGGATTTGTAGACAGTGTGAAGTGAGGGCTGCTTTGCTTTGGACCAATGCCCTTTAACTGGAGGGATCTGCACTAACTCCAGGTGGTTAGTGCCAGAGTTGGATTGCACTGTACAGCTGATGTCAGAATAGAGCCCCTTCTTCACTGGCTGCAAATAAGGGGACCAGTCCCCTAGTATGAAAGGGGTTTCATACTAGTTGTAAATTCTGTTTTCCACAGTGGCCTCCTGGGTAGCCTTTGCTGAGTGATTAATAAGTATCAGAACAGTTATTTCTGTTTTACAAATGGGAACACCTAGGCTTACAGGGCATAAATAATTCACCCATATATACAGGAAAAGTAACTAGGGACTTGACTGTTGTGACGAGAAGGTTAAATTCAAACGCCATTATGGAAGAATTATCAAGTGGCTAATTACATGTGAAGATCAAAAGAAAAAGACACTCAAAGCTAAAAGTAAGATTGTGACAAAGGAAACCAGATTTTAGAGATCTCAGTAACCACAAGAGACAAGGGATGCCATTGTGAGAAGAAGTGGTGACTTTACATAAAAAGAAAACAAAGCATTTGAAGTGTAAAGTGTGAGTGGGAAAGCGGGAGGACGAAAGAAGTATAATCAGCAACGTTGGTTTAATGTTAGTTAAAGCCTTCATTTCCTTGGTTTCATTGGTTTAATGCCAGTAAAATGTGGATAATGCCATCTAGCTCAGACAACCAGCAACGTGAAGGATTCCAGGCTAGCTGCCCAGCATCTTCTTTGACATATTTCAGGTTCCTCACAAACAAGTACTCCCTTTCTTCTCCTTAGTATGCACCGTTAGAGCAGGAAGAAAATATGAGCTACAACCCAAAACAGAGACTCAATCACACCTGCCTGTTCAAAATCTATGCTACTTATTAAGGCTGTTTCACACATCCAGTGAAATCCCAAAAATATGGCAGAGATGCCATAATGTGTTTCATACCCCGTAGCTAAAAGTTGAGGGTAATTGGAAAAGGGGCACGTTAAATCCCCTAACCACTGCATAAGAAAATTCAGCACAAAAACTGCAATCAATTTTTGTATGTATATTTAATATTTATGCACAGATCAATATTAAAATGAAATTATAAAGTAAATATATAAAATAAATGAAATACAAATATATTTCTATGTATAACATAGGTCCTAGGCTCAGATAATCAGGTGCAGTTTCTCCCTCTCATGACTGCCCACAAGGATACCGAATAACTGCGTCCAACAAGTTTTCTAATGAGGGTTCACTTATGCGCTGAGATTGTCTGTCATCCCTGGCACCTGACCATTAAATGCTGGGAATGGCACCTTGTCACTGTGAGCTCCCACCACCAGATTTCCAAACTTCACCCTAGCAGCCAGTACTGTTCCAACTGAGAGCTTTTGCCCCAGAGCCTCCTTGCAAGGTACAGGGAGGACGTTAGGGGCAAAGAACAAAGGTCTCCTTCTTTACCTGGCCACAAGTATGATTCTTTCCCTTCCCAGTTGCTCGTCACAGTTTCTATTGAGTTGGTGCAAAAGTAATAGCGTTTTTTTGCCATTGAAAGTAATGACAAAACTGCAATTACTTTTGCACTAACAGCTAAAGTACAGTCCTCACTACTCTCTGCGCCGCCATTGTGCAAACGTGAGCTCCGCAAGGGCTGTGACTCAAGTTTGTCGGAGGCCCCTCTCTGCGCAGTTTCCTGAGTGGACCACCCAACTCTAACTGGCTGTCTTTCCACTGCCTGCTCCTGCCACCTGTGGCACATCCCATAGCCTTTGCTGCTGGGGTTGCCCTGGGGGAGGGGGTGGGGGGGCCAGCCACAGGACTCTAGTTTAACTGCATGCAATAGGATGCCCCTGACTAACACGGCACTTCAGCACCTTGCCAAGCATGGGGAAATGGCTGTGCCACTGCTAGACCCAGCCCCTGTGCTTCCCTTGGGACCATCCCCCTTCACTTGGCTTTGGGGATGACAGAAGCAGCCTGCATGAGAAAAATGCCTTTCCTCTCCTCTTGAGACTTACAGTCAAGGTGATGCTCTCATTTCCTCTCCTGCCTCCCCAGCCCCTCGCCTTATATACTGTTGTAAATCCTTATATACTGTATATACTGCAGAGTTAGACGGGGTGCCTGCTAGTGATAGGAAGGCAATTCTGCCTGATTATCAAACTCTGGGGAAGATGTCCAGTCTCAAATGTTGGCAAGACTCTTTAGAATGCAAAGTCACTGTGTCTCTCTGTCCTCAGCACTGGTCCTTATTTTCCACTTCCAGGGAGAGAGGAAAAAATCCTTCTTCACGTCTTGTTACTCTACATAATCAATTTCCTTTGAGGAGGGTACTGAGGGTCTGGGTTGGGAGGCAACAATATTTCACTGTATTCTCTTGTAGTGTTTGACTTCGTATTGTGTATTTATTAGTTTGTTCAATTAAGAGTTGTCTGTTTTTAAAAGGGAGGATGAATAAGTTAGATTCTGTGCACTGACTTAAAATGATGTGCATGATTTATTCAGTTAGCAGAACAAGCTGCAGAGTAATGGCCATCACAGCAATCACAGCAATCAATCACAATAGGCCTAACAGAAAAGGAAAATGAATGCTTAGTTCCAGCTACATACTTTTGTTGGTGTGTGTTGTGCAAGTGTGAGGAAAGGTGTGGAGGGTCACATACCAGTCTGTTAACGTGGTTACCTTGGAGGGATAATGATGGGGTAAGAGAAAAACTTTTATTTTCTTTGGTATTATTTTAAGATACAAAAACCCCACATGCTTGTTGTAACAAATGCAGGTTCAAACAAGCATGTGTTAGTTCTTAACTTAAGAAAGGAAGGGAAGGAAGCAAAGGTAGAAGAGAAGAATGCATTACGCCACCATGCTCACAGCCACAGCCCCAGTCAACTAATCAGCAAAACAGACTCAGAGCTCTCATATACGTACGGGTTTACCTGACGCCTTGAGGCAGGCTTTTTGACTCCCTTCCCTTTGTTCTGAAGTTCAGATTTCAGAAATAGATACCACCCTGGCATCGGCCACACTGTCTCAGGACCAGCTCATGAAGACGTCTTTCAGCACAGAGGTTTTGTCTTAACGTTCAAAGATCTGTATGATAGAAGAAGCATATCATGGTATCTGTAAGTAAAACAAACAAAATCAAAATTTAAATGTGCATCAATGATTAAGGACTTTAGCCTTACCCATATCTATTCATTGCTTTCATGAGAGCAAAATAGGATAGAGAGAAAAAAGCATAAAAGAGCTGGGGCCCCCCAAGATGGAGGGTTATAGGAGGCAACCGGGCATAAGGGAGGGGGTGATGGGAACCCCCTTGATAGCCTTCCCCAAGGCGGCAAGGCCTGGGCTTCCCTGAGTAGCAAATCAGCCTGAGTGCTTTCCTTCTCTCTGTAACAATGAACAGTGCATCCCTTAAAAATGCCTGATAGTTGGGCCAGGCGCGGTGGCTCACGCCTATAATCCCAGCACTTTGGGAGGTCAAGAGATCGAGACCATCCTGGTCAATGAGTTGAAACCCCGTCTCTACTAAAAATACAAAAATTACCTGGGCATCGTGGTGCATGCCTGCAGTCCCAGCCTCTCGGGAGGCTGAGGCAGGAGAATTGCTTGAACTGGGGAGGCGGAGGATGCAGTGAGCTCAGATCGCACCATTGCACTCCAGCCTGGCACCTGGTGACAGGGTAAGTAAGACTGTCTCAAAAAAAAAAAATGCCTGATAGCACAAACCTTATTGCTCAACTTCAGGTGAAAAACAATTTTATGCATATCAGATAGGCAATGATTTTTAAAAACAAAAAAGAAATCCTTGATAATAAAGATAAGAATGGAGTAAGAGAGTCAGAAATCAGAGATAAGAATGGGGTAGGAGAATCCTCTTATATGTTCCTGCGGGTGTGTGAGGTGGTACAGTTATTCTGGGATGCAACATGACAACATGCCGGGGACCTAGAATACTCTGCTAGGACTCCAACTTGAGGAGATAAACAGATGTTATCAAAGATTCGGTATCAGGATGTTTTGTGCAGTATTATTAATAATACTTAGACGTTGAAAACTATTCAATAAGATGGGCTAGCTAAATTATAATTTGTGCACTTGTAAAATCTTTGTGGCATAATATTTAAAAGGCTAGAAAACAAAACTATATATCCAATATGATTCTAATTTATAACAAATAAATATATAAAACTATAGATTACATTTGAATGATTGGTTCACAAATAATTATAAATTTTTATTTATCCTTTTCGTGTTTCAAAATATTTTTATTATAAACATATGTTCATCTTATTATTGGGAGACATAAAAAGAAGGGAAGAAACATTAGCTCTAGTCCTCCACAGGGAGAATGAATTCTCCTTGACACATTTATATCTACAAATTTAGGACAACCTACTATCTGACCAATGTCAGGTAATTGAACAATCCATTTCTGAATTCATGGATTTCCCTGTGGTCCTGAAAGGTGCACCTATTTAGCTACTAAGGAGCCATTACTCCCAGGAAAAAAGAAAGCCCCAAAATGAAAATAAAACCTTTCTTTCTCATTTTTTTTAAAGAGAAACTTCTCTATACATATAAGGATTTGACAACAGTTTGTGCTGCCTGTGCATTTAAGGAACTGGCACCTTGAATGGGATTCTGAATAGAAGTTGTACAGATGGAATGTAGATATCACCCTGAACTGAATTGGCCCTCATTCTGTCCAGCGAATCTGGAAATGTCTGGTAAGCTGTTTATTACAGGAGTCTAGAGCTCAGGAGAAGGTGTGGGCTGATATGCAAATATGAGTATCATTAGCATATGCGTGGCCGCTGAGACCAAGGGAGCAACCTCCATCCAAATCACTGATTCTTAACTGGGAGCGATTTTGTCCCCCAGGAAGCAGTTGGCAATGTCTGGAGGGAGACATTTTGTATTTTTATAGCTGAGGGTAGGGTACCACTGGCATATACTGGGGCAAGGCCAGGGCTGCTAAACGTTCTGCAGTGAACGGGACAACCCCTTGCAACAAAGAATGGTCTGCTGCAAAATTTCAGTAGTGCCTAAATTAGGTGATCCTACGCTAAAGGATTCACAGATACCTTAAACTCAAAACTGAACTCATCCTTTTTTCCCTTAAAACTTGTTTCTCGGGCCGGGCGCGGTGGCTCATGCCTGTAATCCCATCACTTTGGGAGGCCGAGGCGGGTGGATCACAAGGTCAAGAGATCGAGACCATCCTGGTCAACATGGTGAAACCCTGTCTCTACTAAAAATACAAGAAATTAGCTGGGCATGGTGGCGCGTGCCTGTAATCCCGGCTGCTCCGGAGGCTGAGGCAGGAGAATTGCCTGAACCCAGGAGGCGGACGTGAGCCGAGATCGTGCCATTGCACTCCAGCCTGGGTAACAAGAGCGAAACTCTGTCTAAAAAAAAACAAAAAACAAAAAACAAACTTGTTCCTCCTCTTATGTCCCTACCTCAGTCATAATAATTCTTTCTAATGTTAACCAAATTAGAAACCATAGGTCCTCCTTAAACGTTCTCATACCTTTACTTCCCATATCCAAATGAGAACCAAATCCCAATAAATTGACCTTTCTTTCTCTTTCTCTCTCTATCTCTCTCTCTCTTTCTCCCTCCCTCCCTCCCTCCCTCTCTCTCTCTCTCTCTCTCTCATGCATACTTTTTTTTAAGAGAGAGAGAGAGACAGGGGCTCACCCTGCCACCCAGTCTCATGCTGCTCCCTCAAAATCCTAGGTTTGAGAGATTCTCCTGCATCACTGAGATTACAGAAATGAGCCACCACTTATCCATCTCATCCTTTGCCTCTTCTTGCACTTGCTCTGCCATTGCCCTGTTTCATACCTTAACCATAACTGGTCGGTTTGCTGCAGGAACTTCCTAATAATTTTCTCTCTCCACTCTTGTCACCCTCTAATCTCCTCTACATCATTTCCAGGATGATCTTTCTAAAATGGAAATCTAATTATGTCACTTCATTACAAAAAGTCTTTGACTGATTTTCCTTTACCCTCAAGATTAATTCAAAACTCCTTACCAAGCTTCTAAGTCCCTTTATGATCCAGCCTTCTCCCAGTACTCACTCTGCTATACTATCAACAATCCTCTCTTAATGTTCTGTTCCCCTCAGTATAGACTATGGGCACCCTGAGGGCAAGATCAGTGTCTTCTATCTCTGAACCGTACCCCTCGCCCCAATAGCTACCAAAATTCCAAATTCTTTTTGTTGAACTAATGAAGGAGATAGTCTGACCTCCTCAGTGTGTGATCACTCCACAGTGTGCAGGAGCGGGAACAGAGAACCGAGGACAGAATCCTGTAGAGCACACACTAGGACAGGCAGACGAACTCGGGAGACTAGAAAGTGGCAAGAGATGCAGAACTCAGGAGATTATAGTGTCAACAAAGCCAAGAGTTGAGTAGATTACCTTCAGGAAAACACAGTCATCAAACACCTCAAACAGGAGTCAGCTAAGATGAAAACTAAAAATGGTACAACATATCAGAAAATACGGTAGCTGGTTGCAGCCTTTAATAGAATCATTTTAATTTTCTGTGGGCCTATAGTCAAGCACTTGGTGCTGGATTTGGAGTTACTACTAGTCAATAGCACCAGTAGTTGGGAAGATTCGCTGTACACAGAACAGGAGGATGAGAACAGAGTAAAACTTGCTAGTTACCACAGCAGGTCTCACCACAGGCTTTCAAGAGTAAAGGCTTCTACTTTATTTCTGCTTTCCAGATCTCCTGCAAATTTTTCTTTTGGTCAATTCTAACTTAGAACCGCGGGGAAAAGGATTCCAGAAAACGTAGCCCCCAAAAGGAGCGGGGGGGTCCCAAATTTAACACACACAATTCAGCATACATCCCCTTGCTTAAGATTTTCAAGAAATGAAAATACTTGTTTATATTTACCCACGTTTACCATTCTCAGTGTGTACCACTCCATGCTATAGATCTGAATTTCCATCTGGCAATATTTTCCTACAGCATGAAGAACATCATTTAGCATTTCTTATAGTGCAAGTTTGCTGGCAATGACTCTCTCAATTCTTATAGATCTGAAATGTTGTAATATCTTCTTCCTTTCTGAAAGGCATTTTCAGTGAATAAAGAATTCTAGTTGATTTTTTTTCTTTCAGCCCTTTAAAGGGTGTCATCCTACCACATTCAGGAATCCATTCATTCTCATGATTGTGTGTATTATGTGTATGTGAGAGAGAGAATGTGTTTTCTCTTCGAGCTGATTTTTAAGATTGTTTTCTTTATCTTTGGTTTTCAGAAGTTGGACCGTAATGTTAGTAGACATGTTTTTCTTCATATTTGTCCTGCTTAGAGTTTGCTGAAATTCCTGATCTGTGGGTTGTTTTATTTTAAAACATCAAATATGGAAAATTTTTGGCATGTGAATATAAACATATATGCACACATGTATGTTTTCTATTCATTATTTCAATTCCAGCTCAACATTCATTTCCTTAGGGAGGTTGTTCACGACTTTTCTAAGTCAGTTTCCCAATTATCTTATAGAAGCATCTATTTCTCCTTTATAGCATTAAACACCACATCAATTTCACTTTTGTTTGTGTGATTATTTGATTAATATCTGTCTTTTCATTAAAGTATGAACTCCATAAGGGTAGGGACTACATTTTTGCAGTTTATTACATTACATTCCCAGGACTGACCACAGTGACTGGTACATAGTAGGAACTCAGTAAAAATTTGTTGAATGAGTGAATGCCTGAATAAAATAAATAAGATAATACTGATTTTCAATAAGCCATTAGCAAGTCTTAACTATTATTTATAATGAAAATTCACAAACGCAATTACCATAAAATTGCTTTTTTTATACTATGAAACTACTATTCCTTAGATGCTCTGGAAAATGCTGGTATGGACTACTCTTTGTGGATTTTAGCTGTGAAAGAAAAGAGACAGAAGTAGCTAGACCAGGATTCAGGATCAACGAAGTGTTTTGGGTTTTGATGGGTAAGGCTTAGGGGGTCACAACAGGGCAGCTCAGAAATATTTCACCAAATTATTTCCTTTTTACGTTAACTTTTTTTGTAATAAACAAATTACACATTATAACATCTTAAAGGCACTGCACAGTCTCTTAAAGTTCCATTGGCTTGAGGAATTTTATGAGAGTTTCTGTTAAAATCCACTCCTTAGGTTCATGAGTAATTGACCCTAATCATCAGGAGAAGTTAGAGTTTCTGCTACACATTGGGGCAGTGTAGAATATGTTTGGTGCAGGGGTAATCCATGGGAGAATCTTTTGTTTCTCAGTTGACCAGTGTTTGTTTTGTTTTGTTCTGTTTTGTTTTTTTGAGATGAAATTCTGCTCTGTCACCAGGCTGAAGTGCGGTGGCGCAATCTTAGCTTACAGCAACCCCCGCCTTCTGTGTTCAAGCAATTCTCCTGCCTCAGCTTCCCAAGTAGCTGGGACTCAGGTGCACGCCACTACACCCAGCTAATTTTTGTATTTTTAGCAGAGACAGGGTTTCACCATGTTGGCCAGGATGGTCTTGATCTCTTGACCTCATGATCCACCCACCTTGGTCTCCTAAGTGCTGGGATTACAGGCATGAGCCACCGTTCCTCGCCTCACTTGCCAAGTTTTAACAGTGAATCAACAACTACAGAAGCTGCAGGATTATGGTAGCCAAGGGCTCCAACCCTACAGGAATGAGTTTCTGGGTCATTGTACCAGGCAAGCCACCTAAACTGGCATAGGTCGTAGCTGTGGTTAAAGGAAATCTAAAAAATGGGTAAAGGAAGAGGTGGACACTGAGTATCAGTTACACCATCTAATCAACTGCAGTAGTAGGGGCTAAATTTAGGTCTTCCCAGTGACCTTTTCTTATATGTTCAACAGGAGGCTGGGCACAGTGGCTCACACCTATAATCCCAGCCAAGGCAGGTGAATCACCTGAGGTCAGGAGTTCAAGAGCAGCCTGGGCAACATGGTGAAACTGTCTCTACTAAAAATACAAAAATTATCTAGGTATGGTGGTGAGTGCCTGTAATCCCAGCTAGTCAAGAGGCTGAGGCAGGAGAATTGCTTGAACCCAGGAGGTGGAGGTTGCAGCAAGCCAAGATAGCGCTACTGCACTCCAGCCTGGATGACAGAGCAAGACTCCACCTAAAAAGGAAAAAGTTCCATGGGAAACAAGACCAACCAGAATCCTGGAGATGAAGTAAACTTACTATGAATATGACTGGTGCAGAGTGGACTGTGGTAGATACTGCAGTATTCTGCTCAGATCGCCTCTTCAGGGCTTAAACATCCGTACATCTGATGCTGGGAATATCAACTGCTGATGGCTCAGAGGTGCGTCCCTTATAGAAAAATGCCCTCCACCACAGGGAACTGCTCCCTCTTCTGGAGGACACTCTGTGGCAATGACTGGCTCCTGCAAGGAGGCAAAGGCCCAACCAGCTCGCCTCAATAGAGGACAACACTGAAAGGCCATTTATCCCTAAGATTTGGCCACGGGACCACTTGGGCTCCTGCCCTCTCTCTCTGCTCAATCTGCCTTCTTTCCTTCCTTTCTTACAGGCGTATCTCCCGGGAGCGTTCCCTAAAGAACCTTCTACACACAATTCTCCAACTCAAAGCCTGTTTTCAGGGAATCCAATTCAAGACAGGGATAGTTGGAAGACACAACTACCTTTGACTTTGGACTTTATTGATATTCATTCTTGGTACTGCCATTGTAAGTTGTGACACTAGGAGGAGTCTCCACGTGACTCTATAATTAGAAGACAGGGATAACAGCCAGGCAGGGTGGCTCATGCCTGTAATCCCAGCACTTTGGGAGGCTGAGGCAGGCAGATAACGCAGTCAGGAGATCGAGACCATCCTAGCCAACATAGTGAAACCCCATCTCTACTAAAAATACAAAAACTAGCCAGGCATGGTGGTGCACGCCTATAATCCTAGCTACTTGGGAGGCTGAGGCAGGAGAATCGCTTGAATCTGGGAAGTGGAAATTGCAGTGAGCTGCACTCCAGCCTGGCAACAGAGTAAGACTGTCTAAAAAAAAAAAAAAAGACAGAAGCAAAGAGGTGTGATACATCCCTCTATCCCTCACAGATGGCCAGAAATTTCTAAAGGGTTTTTGTCAAAGAGACGAAGAGATAGGGTCCTTAATGGGCAGCAGAGTTAAGACGAGAAAAATGAGTAGTTGTCGATGTTAATGAGCCATCCTTTGCTAGATGTCTCAAGGAGATGTTACAAGGAATCAGTCCAATTACTGCATGTGTGTCTCTTCTAATATGAGACTGTATTGTGCTGTATTAAAATAGCTGTATCTTTAGAAGAGAGTTTCTCAATATGTGATTTGGGAACCACCTGCATCGGGAATTTGATTTGATTCATCTGAGAATTCATCTGAGAAACATCTGAGAATTTGTTCAACTTGCAAATTCTAGAGCCCCATCCATGCTGACTGAATCAGAATCTTTGGGAATCTTCATGTTTAACAAGTTTGTTTAAGCTTGCATATTTAGCCAGCTTTTAAAGTAAACGTTTTCAACTGCTTTAATAGGTAGAGGGTTTCTTTTGCAGATGATGAAAGTCTCCTGGAATTAGATAGAGGTGACAGTTTCACAACATTGCGAATATATTAAAAACCACTGAAATGATTTTGATTCAAAGGTCAATTTTATGTTTATGAGTTTATCTCAATTAAAAAAATAAAACTAGAGGGAGAGAAATTACACTGCCAGAGGCTGCAGCTAGGAGGAGGGAATGGAATGCAAAAGATCACCAGGTACTTTGTGGGGATTGAGGAACCAGTTTTAAATATTGACTGTGATGGTAGTTTTACATACAATGGCCAATCTCATGGAACTCTATACACCAAAAGGTACATTTTACTATACAGGAGTTATTTCTCAGCAAACCTGACTATAAACAGATAAATAAATAGCCTCCAAGAGATTTTTAGAAACTCTGAAGTCGAAGAACTACGTTTGAAGTAGTGATCTCCAAAGTGAGGACACACTTCTCCAGGACTCTGGAAGACAAGCCGCTGGGGTACAGGAAGAATCGAGTAGAAATCCTATTTATATTTTTTTAATGTTAATATAAGAAAGAAATTACATTTTCCTAATGTTTGGAAATCAACTTGGAAAGCTTGACTGTATTTATATACAGAATGACATTGTTGCCCCCATCCCATCTGTGTCACATCAGGTATGCAAGATGTCCTGCGGGAAGATTGAGACTTGCATAATGACCTTGCTGACCTTTATAATCTAGTTCGTTCACCTGCTGGTAGCATAACGTCACATACTGCAGCTTATGCGAATTTATGACTTCTAATGTCTAGTTTTAAATAAACTAATTCTCAAACAAAAAACAAGTGATTTTTAAACATCTCTGCATAGAAGCTCCTGATTGAAAATGATATGCAGGCCAGTGGAACATGAAATGGTAAGAACTCACTTTCTAATAAGAGCTCTGCCATCAGCCACATTATGAGGAGAAACAATAATGATCTAAAGCAGATCTGAACAGAAGTCAGCTGAGTGAGCAATTGATTAATTACTTTACAAAATTAAGTGAGTTATGAAGAGAGCATTTTAAAAACAAATTTGGCAGTGTTCCCAATGTTATGTGATTTTGTTGCCTAATCAATGTAAACATGACACATAACGAAAACCATCGCATCTCCATAACTAAAGAACTAAAGACTTTTTTTTCTTCCTAATTTTAAAAGCTTCCAAATGAAGTTTCAGTGGGTTTTGAATCTGTTTGTTAAAATGTTTAAAATACAATGCCTTTGAATTAATTTGCTAGGACATCTCATTGATAGCAGGGAAAGCAGAAATCGGCCATCTGGGTTTCAACAAGATCAATGTTTGATCATGTATGTGGTAGAAACCTGAGTACTGTTTATTTAGTAAGTGCCACCAACGATGCACTTCCATTTGATTCTGCATATCTTTGTACTTTACCATGAAAACAGTGTAGCCATAAATTTAGAAATAATCAGATCAATGTATCAAAAAATGTCAAACCAACGTATTGTAAACTAATGCAGCCCGTTTGCTCTCATTGCTTTCACTGAAAAAGTTACTGCAGTAGTTTAATGTAGCCATTCTTGGATATTCATTTTTAGTTTCTTCTTTCTTTCCTCTCCTCCTACCACTTCATTTCTCTTGCTCTTGCAGATTCAGTTGCCATCTCTAAGAGGAAGACCTCCAAGTTCAAGTTCTTTGCTCTGAGTCTTTTATTTCCAACTCTTGAATTAGCAGCTCTACCTGGTTCTTCTACAGGTTTTTCAAACACAATATATTCAAAACACTGTGGCAACCCTCTTCTCTGCCCTTGTCCTCATCTGGGGTAGTGGCAACACCTTTTACTAAGATTCAAAACATCTGCCTTTTTCTTTTCATCTGTCTCTTCTCACAACACACAGTCTACTGCCAAAGCTTCATCCTTCTACCATTCTGGACTCTGCTTTTGTCTTTCTCTCTTTTTTCATTTGTATGCTGAGTTCCCTGTGGCTGTCTATCTCTGGAGCTTTCTTTCTCATTTTATTCCCCTTTCTATATCCATCCTCATTCTTCCTTATCTTCTGCTTTCCTTCTCACCAAAAGAAAGAACAAACATTGTTTTTCCTTTGCTGATTTTATGAAACATTTATTGTACTAAAGCATGAAATGAACACTTTCCCTTTTTAAAGCCTATATTAAGTTCCATATTTTTGTAGGCCTTGATTGATTTTGCTGTTACTGCTTACCACTCCACCCCACCCCACCCCATGGGTCAGCATGTTTGGATAGGAAAAAAAAAAAAAAGCAAAGGAATGAATAGCCGCTTCAGAATTAGTGAAGTGGTGTTTCCCTGTGGCCTGACATAGCTTATTCATGGTCACCTCTAGCTCCTAATGAAGAAAAGAGTTTAGGCAAGCATTCGTGTTACCAGGGATCTGAGGTTAATTTTGTTGCTCTTATCAAAAGCATTATTTTTAAGGACAAAATTTGGTTAGGAGGAAAAGCTTTGTAGATTGAAGGCAGTCCTCCCAATGTAAAAGGGAGGCTTAATTTATACTCCTTGTTAGTCACTATTCAGCAGGGTTTGTTTCAGATGTACATTTATATATATATATATGCATAATATAATATTATGTATAAAATATATTTGTTTTTTTTTTGTTTTTTTTTGTTTTTTTTTTCTTCATCAAGTAGTTTATTGGAAAAAATTGAGAGTGATATGGTATAAACTGGGAGCTCTAGAAGTGGGAGATAAAGGGGACATAAAGATGAAATCAAAACAGAAGGATATTGTGCATCAAAAGAGGCAGACTGGGGAAGAGGAGGTAGGTGCAGGAGTTCTGTTTTGGGAAAGGCTAAGATCTCAGAATGCTGAGAGTGAAACTGGAAGTTAATCTAGAGCATCAGTCAGGTTCACGGACAGTCTTCAGAGCATGAGCCACATTCTGGTGGTTCTTCCAGTGCATCTTTATCCATTCAGGGAACGCGTTTTTTCTTGCAGGTGTTCAGGCAGTTGGTTTTGGATTGGAAGTTGTTATTGTTTCCCTGGCAGCCACCGTAGATAAAGATGGAGCAAGTATCATTTTTCTTGTCATACCACCAACGAC
>CM052652.1:4133524-4180188 GCA_028533165.1 Leontopithecus rosalia | reverse complement strand
TTGTGTCTTTATCTGCTTTCCCATCCTGTTGCACTGGACTGGAGAACACAGATACCTTCCTAAGCAGTGTGTGTCTTCCTAAGCCTGTGGCCAGCTTTACACAGCCAACATCTAAATCCCACCCTCTTCGGCCTTACTCTGTTTCCTCTTAAAATTCTAGAATGGAAGATGTTGCCTAAGATGGTACATACAGCTCGTGCCTTATGCTGCAAGGGAATGCAGATGAGAGTGGAAGATGACTTCTGAAGTCCTGTCCCTAGTCCAGGTAAGTGTTTTAGCTCTCAGACCTGAAGATCCCTTCCCAGAGGAAGCTAGTATGAAAGGGCAAAAGCTGAGTGTGTGGCTAACACTCCTGCACATGCTGTAACATAAATTTCCCCAGGTCTGTAGGTATTGATGGGGTTATGTTAATAACAGTTGCCCAATTCCTTTAAATAAATGAACTTCAGCCCCATGAAGCCTACCTATGAGTCCCCCTGCAAAGGTTCCTTCAGATACTTCTGGTAGTCCTCAGAGAATGTCTTTTGTGCCCTTGCAAACCCTTCTCCAGTGGGTATCACCACCTCACACTTGGCATCCACCAGCTTCCTGGGGCAGCAGCACCTTCCAAGACAGCTGATGCACAGAGCTTTTGAGATGCCAAAAGCTTGTACTGTTCTGTTACAAAGCAGGGGCTACTTACGTGTAACACTCTTAGAGGAGGTGGAAAGCCGACCTAGTCCTGTGAGTTATACAAAGTTAAGTATCTCCTTTAATATTTCCTTTATAGACCTGCCTCTCCCCAATTACCCAATGTAAGTTCCGTGGATTCTCTCTGGGTCAGGAAACAAATTTGAATATTAGGACTTGACATTTCAGATTAATACCAATGTTGTTTCCGTAACACCCCCTCCTCCTCCAAAGACCAACATTTTCTTACTGATTCCAGTGTTTATAAATTCTAGCACTCGCTTTCTCCAGGATGAGTTTTCCCCAAGAGGCTTTTCAGGGCTCAGAAAACTGTGCTTCTGGAAGGTTCATCCCACTGTTTGGCCAGAAAAATGTTTAGACGCATCTGATTTCAGTCTACCTGTGACACAGATGTATTATTTCCACAGTGGTCCTTTCCCAAGCAAGACAGAATGTTGTACAGTCAGGAAGGTGTCCTGGCTGCAAATAACATGAAGTCTGACTAATAGACTTTTAGGGTGTCCCCACTGCAAAATGGGCCACACATCTTCATGTCTCACCTGTCTTTATCTAAATAATGGCATGAAGTCCAGGTGTGGTGGCTCATGCCTTTAATCCTAATGCTGTGGGAGGCCAAGGTGGGAGGGATTGCTTGAGGCCAGGAGTTTAGGTTGCAGTGAGCTATGATCACGCCACTCCACTCCAGCCTGTCGCACTCCAGGGCAATAGAGTGAGACCTTGTCTTAAAAAATAAATAAATAATGACATGAAGCTAACTAGTAAAAAGGACAGTTTAGGACCTCAAGACTTTTACAAAGCTTTTCCAGCATGACCCCTGGAAACCCACTAAAAAATTTTAGGAAATTGCATCAACTAATTTATACCATGCCAGAGTATTCTCTAGTTCAAGAGTTCACCTACTATTTCAGTATTTCTCCAAGTATGTTTTAAAGAACACCAGTCCTATCAGATGTTCTGAAACACACACACACACACACACACACACACACACACACACACACATTGGAGATGTTGTGTGCTATATCTGACTCTTAGAGCTCCACACATTGGCATTTGAAAGGTTCTTAAAAGTCATTCTGTAAATAAACTTCATTTAACTTGCTGCTTCCCCAATTTTTTGACTAAAAGAACATTTTGAAGCATCATGCCTATGAATATCTTATGGAACTGGTGTTCTATGGCATATACTTTGAGAAAGGTTGACCTACTCTGTTTCCTGTGTTAAACCAGCTGTTATCCAGCCAAGCTCAGGTTGAGCTGTCAAGCATGAACTGTCGAGGATATAATACACACAGTGCCGTGCTGGTAGTATAATACGCTTCCAAATAGTTCCTTTCACCTTTGAAATTTATTAATAGTAACTCTTTCCCTTTAATAAGTTCATAATGTAATTTCTTATTTATATAGATTAATTAAGTAAAAATAATGTTTTAGTTTAATATATGGCAGAGTTTTTTTGAAATAAGTAACAGTTTGGTTTCTTAAAACAGAAACATATCTGGCTGGGCGTGGTGGCTCACACCTGTAATCCTAGCACTTTGGGAGGCTGAGGTGGGCGGATCATGAGGTCAAGAGATTGAGACCATCCTGGCCGACATAGTGTAACCCTGTCTCTACTAAAAAAATACAAAACTTAGTCGGGCGTGGTGGCACACACCTGTGGTCCTAGATACTCAGGAGGCTGAGGCGGAAGAATTGCTTGAACCCAGGAGGCAGAGGTTGCAGTGAGCCGAGATTGCGCCACTGCACTCCAGCCTGGTAACAGAGCAAGACTCTATCTCAAAAAAAAACAAAAAACAAAAAAAACAGAAACATATCTAGGAAAAATAAAATTATAAAAAAAGTTAAACTTAGGAGCATATAGAAAATAGTTAAAAGGATAATTTTGTTTAAAAAAAGAAAGCATTCCACAACCAGGCAGGAAATAACTAGACTATCAAATTATGGTTACTGATGAGAACCAAAATAAAATCAGTATCTTAGACATGTAACTAAGGAGGGAAAAAAATAAGAAAAAACAACTATTGAATTGTAACTGCTAACAACTTTCCACAAAGGTAAGCAATTGTGAGGAGTCAAATAATTGAACAGAACCCAAATTCAGATTACATGCTTCATTAAAATTTGTGGTCAGTGAACAGAACATTCTCAAGAGCCTTATGCCTGGACTAATTTTCTATCGTGTCCACACAGACACATGCAGAGTCATGGTGATGAAGCAGCCAGCAGAGATAACAGCCAAATATGGCTGGCCTCATGACGATGTTGGAGAAGGAGGGCAGACTGTGGCCTGGAAACCCGCAAGGGAGGCCCGTGGGTGGCGACAAACTGGGCCTCTGGGGGTGCTGTCAGCATGTCGCAATTAACCCCACTATCATACTTTACTCACAGGCAGTTCTTTCTGACTTAAGGGTGGATAATCAGTAGCTTCTACAGCAGGATTAGACATGAGCCTATATAATTATCAGAAAATATATGTCTCTAAATGCCTGCCTCAGAAACAAACAAGTGTCATCATTTATATACGTATTGGATCTTATGTAAACTTTTTATTTACTTTTAGTAGATATTTTAGATCTGGATTCCCCTGGGAAGAGCAGAACATTTTATTTATGTCATTCTCAGATCTGCTCATGATTTGAAAAAAAAAAAAGAAAATTCTGGTGCTATTTTGTTTGTTATTAAAAAAAAACAGAGGTTATTGTAGAGCACATGTAACCCAATGAAATGAGATTCTTGACTGAAAAACCTTTCAGAGTGTAGTAAAGATGAATGTGGGAAGCGGAGTAAAGGGAATTTCTTTCTTTTTTTTTTTTTTTGAGACGGAGTTTCGCTCTTGTTACCCAGGCTGGAGTGCAATGGCGCGATCTCGGCTCACCGCAACCTCCGCCTCCTGGGTTCAGGCAATTCTCCCGCCTCAGCCTCCTGAGTAGCTGGGATTACAGGCACGCGCCACCAGGCCCAGCTAATGTTTTTATCTTTAGTAGAGACGGGGTTTCACTATGTTGACCAGGATGGTCTCGATCTGTTGACCTCGTGATCCACCCGCCTCGGCCTCCCAAAGTGCTGGGATTACAGGCTTGAGCCACCGCGCCCGGCCGTATGTGTGATTTGATGGCTTCTGGAGAAATGAAACCTCAGACCCTATGCTCATGTCAATTTTAAAAGTTGCTTCAGAGATAGCAATCTTCAAATCTAATATTACATATGAGAATTTAAGGAACAAGTGTTTGGAAAAAGAAGAGATTAAGCTAAAGTTTAGAAAGAGACTGTAAAATCGAGGCTCTTCAGTATTTGGATTTTGATTGTATTTGACATTTAGCTCTTGTCACATCGATACATAGAACAAGGCAAACCCAGGACCTAGATGTGAACATGGAGGTATATGGACTTTGGCATTCTGATATTGATATTTATTTATTTGGACATTTGTTTATTTATTTATTGAGATGGATTTTTTTTTTGAGACGGAGTTTCACTCTTGTTACCCAGGCTGGAGTGCAATGGCACAATCTCGGCTCACCGCAACCTCCACCTTCTGGGTTCAAGCAATTCTCCCGCCTCAGCCTCCCAAGTAGCTGGGATTACAGGTGCGTGCCACCATGCCCAGCTAATTTTTTGTATTTATAGTAGAGACGGGGTTTCACCATGTTGACCAGGATGGTCTCGATCTCTTGACCTCGTGATCCACCCACCTCGGCCTCCCAAAGTGCTGGGATTACAGGTGGTGAGCCAACACACCTGACCTATTTGGACATTTATTTTAGGGGGAGAAAGGGTTCTATTATAGATAACCTATTATCACTCTTTGAAGATTTGTCTATTGAAAACAAGTCCTGGTGATTGTGTTTTCTTTCTATATCACAATCTAGTCAAGTGGTTGGTTTAATAATCTGTACCAAACAAATAAAATAAAATAAACACATTTATTAAAATATGTTGTATTCTGAAAGCTAAGCTTGTTTCCAGCATGTGGCCTGTGACTGAAACTCTGATGTCTTATAATCATTGAGTTTAGAAACTTTTTTCTGTGAAAGTGCTTTCATTCTATGAGGACACAGTAGGAATTGCCAAGGAAAGAAACTTGCTAGGGAACTCTCATCGATTTACATTGATATAATCTCCCTTTTAAAAATTGTTTTAATTGTGGTAAGATATACTTAACATAAAATTGGCCATCCTAACCATGTTTAAGTGCATTGTGTCAAAGACATTAAATATATTCATACTGTGCAACCATCACCAACATCCACCTCCAGAACTTTTCATCTTGCAGAACTGTGACTCTTCACCCATTAAACAATCATTCCACTTCTCCCTTCTCCCAGGCCCTGGAAGCCACCGTTTCTGCTTTCTGTGTCTGGTGAATTTGACTACTCTAGGTACTTCATATAAATGGAATAATACAATATTTGTCCTTTTTTACTGGCTTATTTCACTTAGCATAGTGTCTTCAAGGTTCGTGTTGTAGCAGAATCTACAATCCCCTGCTTTAGTGGGTAAACAAAAAAGCAGCCCTAGTCACTTCATCTTTTTATATCCATATAGTATTTCATATCCGTTTACTTCAAAAGGACTCTATAAAGTTTGCGATTTGAGTCCCCTTTAAGAGAAACCCATAATTACGAAGCAGTGGTAATGGAGTTGATGGCAGTGGTGGTGGAATAGGAGAAGGCATGAAGAGAAGCAGTAGTTTTGACTCTGAGTTAAAGACCACCTGGTCTACTCCCAGATATTCTGGATCCACAGATCTGGGTGAGACCACAAGCCAGGGGCTTCTTCTTGAATACAGTTTTTAAAACTGGAGCAAGCCGGAAATTCCATGTCATTCTAGAAATCTTCTTGAACAAATATGCAAACATATACATGCAAGGCTGTTCATTGCAGTGTTGTTGGTAATAGTGAAAAACTTAGAAACAGCTGAATGCTCACCAGTGGCGTCCTGGTTACATAAATGATGGGCTATCCAACCAGGGAAATACTTTGCATCTCTTAGAATCAATGAGGAAGCTAGCTCATACGAAATGATATGGAAAGATTGCCAAAATGTACTATTAATTGAAAAAAATTGAGAGGATAATATGAACAGTTTGATATCACCAAGGCAAAAAGAAAAGGTTACACAGTATCTGAACAAGATATACTCACGCAAACACACCCATGCACACACACACACACACACACACACACCTGTGTATATGTGTTTTCAGTGTCCTTTCCAGAAAGTGTTTCAGAGAGGGTTTAATACAAGGATTGGTTAAACCTTGTTGCTGATCCAAAGGGGGAAGGGAGAGGGCATCTACCCCGAGGTGAACAACTTTAGGAAGCCAGTAGGAGAAAACCTAGTGGAGCAAAGGGAAGGTTAAGCAAGAGTCCACAATTGCTGTGGTGCTGAAGCTGCGGAGGCATGTCTAGGATCAACCCTAAATACTCCACGTGCCAACCATGGCATCCTCTTTATGTGCTTTCTTTTTGGCCCCCATTAGGCTGAGGGAAAGTCTTCAGTGGCAGTCTACGGTTGTATTATTAGCCATTTTACAGAATTAATTGTGTCGAGGGCAGGGATCTTATATTAACCCTTTTGGCTTTTTGTTTGTTATTAGATACACTCTACCTGTTTTGCGAATGTTGAATGACTTAAGGCTTTGCTTAACTCGTTAGGGCAGAGCAGGTGAGGAGAATACAGAGGAAGCCTGACATGGTATTAAAGACAGCTAAAGCCAAGGTGTTTACAACAATAATCTACAAATGATTTTACTTTAGTCTCTCTGAAAAGAGTATTTAAAACTGAGGGAGAAAAATGTTGGGTTTTTTAAGATTAACTTTCCAAATGGAAATGTGTAGTATATTTTCTAAGGAGACAAGTGTATTATTTCCTTATGAGTCAGTTGAATCAATTTCATCATGAAGGTCTCTGTGTATGATGTTTCTTGTGCACCAGTTCAAATCCTCTCAGTTCTGTGTGGGGGTCCAGTTTCCTGCAATCACAGTCAGATAGTGCCTGGCCTCTCTGCACATGGCTGTCTCAGGCTCTCCAGCCCAGACTTCTCTGTCGACACTAAGGGCTGCAACAATCTGCAAAAGCAGGGGCAAACACTTGATTGGATAAATGCTTTTCCGTCTTTCCCCCTGGTTGGGCAGCCCTGCACTTCATAAGGCAGTCCAGAGGTACTGTGAGTGGAGTGAGCAAACAGGAGTGCATCTTTGTGTTAGCTCTCCCCTGCCATTCCTCCTTCCTGAATCACACTCCTCAGTAAAGTACCTCAAGATAAGTACAGTATTTGTTTCAGGCTTTGCTTTAAGGGGAACCCAAGCTATAACAGTCTTGAATATACAATACTGTGGTTCTGATGATGGTCCAATTTGGTGACGGCTGGGAGAAAAATGCACTGAAAATATGATCACCATATGTTACAAGACCAAAACCAGAGTCTGATAATTTTGTTAAAATTTTCATGGAACATGGCCGGGCGCGGTGGCTCACGCCTGTAATCCCAGCACTTTGGGAGGCCGAGGCGGGTGGATCACAAGGTCAAGAGATGGAGACCATCCTGGTCAACATGGTGAAACCCCGTCTCTACTAAAAATACAAAAAATTAGCTGGGCATGGCGGCGCGTGCCTGTAATCCCAGCTAGTCAGGAGACTGAGGCAGGAGAATTGCCTGAACCCAGGAGGCGGACGTTGCGGTGAGCCGAGATCGCTCCATTGCACTCCAGCCTGGGTAACAACAGCAAAACTTCGTCTCAAAAAAAAAAAACAAAAACAAAAACAATTTTCATGGAACATACCAAAATGGAAAAACTCCGCAGGCAGGAGGAACAACTGGAACCAGAAACTCAAATACTCTCAGGACTTTGTCTACATTTCTCATTTGCTTTGTTTCTCTCTGTCTTTCTGTTTCCCTGTCTCTGCAGTTTCATCTGCTTCTCTGGTTCACATAGTAAGAAAGTACCAAGGTTGGGCAGAGGGGACTCTTCCCCCTTTTCCCCCTATTTCCAAGTGCAGGCACTTCTATCAAGGGACACCCTCTGCTTTCTCTGCAGCCCCACACCTTAACCTCTCCCCAGGGAAGGAGTGATTTAGCTGATTACGAGTTGGAGAAAGAGACTGAATATATGTGGCTGAGATGCAGCCTTCCTTCTCTCTGTTTGGGATCGATCAGTCTGCCCCCAGGAAGCACACCTTTTCTATTCCTCCATGCAATGAGTTTTTGCCTGTGTGTGTGTGTGTGTGTGTGTGTTTTGAGATGGGGTTTCGCTCTTGTTACCCAGGCTGGAGTGCAAGTGCAGTGGCGCGATCTTGGCTCCCTGCAACCTCCGCCTCCTGGGTTCAAGCGATTCTTCGGTCTAAGCCTCCTGAGTAGCTGGGATTGTAGGAGCCTGCCACCATGCCCAGCTAATTTTTCTATTTTTAGTAGAGATGGGGTTTCATCATGTTGGCCAGGCTGGTCTCAAACACCTGACCTCAGGTGATCCACTCCCCTCAGACCCCCACAGTGCCGGGATTACAGGCATGAGCTACCATGCCTGGCCCATGCAATGAGTTTTAAAGTCAGATCCCAACTGGGAGAACCAGCACTAGTGCAGCTGTGCCTGTGACTGGGTGAGTAGCTCTCGTTAATTCAGGGGCGGAACATAAGTAGGTCCACGTATCATATTCTCTGCTGCTATCTGCACGCTTGTTTGACATTTGTTAAATATGACATCTTGATCTCTAATGGTCTGAGTCCTGCATCTATCTCTCAGTTGCTTCTGAGCTTGGATGTATTACTATGTCTTATTATAATACATATTAATGTGACATATATTAATATCCACCAATAAGTATAACAGGGTTTTATGTATTGATCCTCCTGACACCCTCCAGTCACCAACATCTTCCATCTTTATATCTTACAATTTTTACATATGAAGAGAGATGATTTTCTTTTCACTTCTCCTCCCAAATTTCTTGGGAAAGGACTCTAGTTAGTGCAGAATAAACCCTGACTAGGTAAGCAAGAAAATAGGATTGGCTAAGTTTGGATCAGGTGCCCACGGGTAAACCAAACATCTGTAATCAGAAGGTTAAGTCAATTTCTAAGCCAGTATCTCTGCCCGACCACAGCTGTGCTGCCAGCATGAACACAAGCCATGTGCAGCCCATTAAGCTGGCCAGTGATAGCAAGTTTCTGGGCAGGACTGGCTAGCAGGAGCAGTGCACAGAGGTGCATGTGGAATACATGGACTTCATGAGCTACTCCATGATCGAGAACATGAAAGGCCGCAGGTGGGAGAGAGATGTGCTCACCCAAGGGTCAGAGCTAGAGCCTCTCAGGCTACATGCAACCTGCCACTTGGTCTCAGATATGTCAACCACTTGGCCCACATGGAATATCTGTTGCTCTTAAATAAAGTGTTTGTTTGTATGAGGAGAAAATTGGAACAAGGGTGATCCAACTGCATCTGGGTAGATGGCATGGGAGGAGGGAGAAGAAGAGATGTCCACCTCTTCTCCCAGCAGTCATTCTGAAGTTTCATCTCTGCCCTCAGTCTCCCTATCATATCCTCACATTGTCCTACTTTGTCTCAGAAAAGGAACTCAAAGGCCGGGCGCGGTGGCTTATGCCTGTAACCCCAGCACTTTGGGAGGCTGAGGTGGGCACATCACTCGAGGCCAAGAGCCTGGCCAACATGGTGACACCTCATCTCTACTAAAAATATAAAAATTAGCTGGGCATGTTGGCACCTGCCTGTAATCTCAGCTACTCAGAAGGCTGAGGGAGGAGAATCACTTGAACCCGGGAGGTGGAGGTTGCAGTGAGCCAAGATCGCACGATTGCACTGCAGCCTGGACAACAGAGCGAGTGAGACTTGTCTCAAACACTGCCCCCTCCCCCACACAGACCAAAACAAAACAAAGCAACAACCAAAAAAAAAAAAAAAAACAGAAAAGGAACTCAATGTCTTAACGGAGAAAATAGAGGCTGACATGAATTGCACCAATTTCCTCCACTCCCACACAGCCAACATCTGCTTTCACATATCCCTTACCTTCTTCCTCCTGTCTCCACGAAAAAGATATTTCTCCTCCTGGTTGTGACATCTGTGAGGTATTATAGTTGCTGTAGACTGAATGTCTAAGTCCCCCCTGATGCCATACCCAAAATTCATGTGTTGAAATATAACCCCTAATGCAAGGGTTTTTGAAGATGGAGCCTTTGGGAGGTTGTTAAGTCGTGAGGGTGAAGCCCTCATGAAATGGGATTTGTGTCCTTATTAAAGAGATCCAGTGACTCCTCCCACCCCTTCCATTATGTGAGGACACAGTGGAAAGTGGCCCTACATAAACCAGAGAGCAGGCTCTTATCAGACACCAGAGCTGCTGACATCTTGTTGTTGGACTTACCAAACTCCAGAATTGTGAGAAATAATTCCTGCAGTTTATAAACTACCCAGTTTATGGTATTTCATCACAGTAGTCCACATGGACTAAGACAATAATGTAATGTTGGGTTTAGAAATCAGGTGGCCTGGCTGTCAACCCTGGTGCTACCATTTCTTAGCCTCGTGACATCATGTTTCTATGCCTCACACCCCTCATGTGTCATACTCTGCATAGAACAGTGGCAGCAACTCAGAGGGCTGACTGGAGGATTTGGGGAAAGGATAGACACAAAACACCTGGCCCAGAGCCTGCTGTGGTATGACAGTAGCAACCCTCTCTATGCTGTCATCCCCAACAAACTCTATCACTAAACCCAAAAGATACTTTTCACGTTTTTTTTTTTTTTGAGACGGAGTTTCGCTCTTGTTACCCAGGCTGGAGTGCAATGGCGCGATCTCGGCTCACTGCAACCTCTGCCTCCTGGGTTCAGGCAATTCTCCTGCCTCAGCCTCCTGAGTAGCTGGGATTACAGGCACGCGCCACCGTGCCCAGCTAATTTTTGTATTTTTAGTAGAGACGGTTTCACCATGTTGACCAGGATGGTCTCGATCTCTTGACCTCGTGATCCACCCGCCTCGGCCTCCCAAAGTGCTGGGATTACAGGTGTGAGCCACCGCGCCCGGCCGATACTTTTCACTTTTAATTTCCTTGACCTCTATAGTGGCCGGCACTGTTATCCTCTCTCCCTGACATTCTCACTGCCCTGGGTTCCCATTTTATTCTTTTCTCATGGTTTTCCTTCTACTCCTTCAACCACACGTTCTCAATATCCACCTTGGAGTTCTCTTTCTTGACCCACCATTTAAACATCAAGGCTCTGTTCTCAACTCTTTTCTCTCCTAGTTCTACATATTCTGCATGATCTCACTGACACCTGCATCCTTGATGACCCCTTAGGATGGGTTTAGATACATCTGTGTTTCCAGACCCCACCTCTCCCTTGTGTTCAGAAACATTTAATGCATGGCCAGATGCACCCAGTGCTTAAATAGGCTGTGAGTGCTTTTATAAATGGAATAAAGGCAGGTATCTAACGGATTCATGTTTCAGACATCTAATTTTAAAATGTCACCACCTGTAAATTCTATAGGTATCATAGACATTTCATGAGCAAAGCTGAACTTACCATATTCCTTGCCCCATAAACAAGTTTTCTGTCCTTCCCTCTGTAGCCACCTGTTTTGCCACCAAAAGCAGAAACTTCTTTCTCCCCTTTTCTCCCATTAAAACATCATTTGTCGGCCAGGTGCACTGGTGCAAGCCTGTAATCCCAGCACTTTGGGAGGCCGAGGCGGATGGATCACAAGGTCAAGCGATCAAGACCATCCTGGCAACATGATGAAACCCCGTCTCTACTAAAATTACAAAAATTAGCCGGGCATGGTGGTGTGCGCCTGCAGTCCCAGGTACTCAGGAGACTGAGGCAGGACAATCGCGTGAACCCAGGAGGCGGAGGTTGCAGTGAGCCGAGATGGTACCGCTCGCTGGCCACTGCACTCCAGAGCAAGACTCCGTCTCAAAACAAACCAACAAAACACCATTTGTCTTTCACAAGTCTTGTCAGTCAACCTCCTAAACTTCTTTTGGATTAATCTTTTTCTCTATTCTCGCACGTTATCCCTACCTAAATATTCACACTTCACTAAGGGTGCTCCCTCTAAGCTTCTCTGTGTGTTAGAATGCCTTTTCTCCTTTGCCCACTCCTCTTTGAAGTTTAGCTTAGGGTTTGTTTACTCTGGGGAACCTCCCTCCCTTCTCCAAAATCAAATTAGGAGCCCCTTTATATTCTTTGTAGTCAGTGCTTACAATGCTCTCTGCCACAGCTTCTTGGCTTGCCTGGGAAGGGGCTCACGTTCTTTGCCCACTCCCCACCTGAAGTCCTCTCTCAAGCTTCCCTCTGCTTCGCTCCCTCTGGGCTTTCTCTGAATCCACAGGAAGCTACTCAGCTTGGTTACAGAAGCAACACAAGTGTGGGGGACGCTAACACACCCCAGAGGCAACTGCCAATTAATATGGGGCTGAAATCAGTGGATCCTCCAGTGAGATGATTCTGATGCTCATTCTACCCAGTTCCTCAGAGGGACTCCGGTGGGATGGATCGTGCCCCTGAGGCCCACAGTTGCTCACTGACATCCTTTATCAGCTTTTCTTATCCCCGCTCTCAGTCTCCACACCCTCACCTCTGCTTCCTGGAATGATCACCCAAGTAAACACTCATACATCATATTTTTCTTTCTTTTTTTTTTTGAGACGGAGTTTCGCTCTTGTTACCCAGGCTGGAGTGCAATGGCGCGATCTCAGCTCACCGCAACCTCCGCCTCCTGGGTTCAGGCAATGCTCCTGCCTCACCCTCCTGAGTAGCTGGGATTACAGGCCCGCGCCACCATGCCCAGCTAATTTTTTGTATCTTAGTAGAGACGGGGTTTCACCATGTTGACCAGGATGGTCTCTATCTCTTGACCTCGTGATCCACCCGCCTCGGCCTCCCAAAGTGCTGGGATTACAGGCGTGAGCCACCGCTCCCGGCCATATTTTTCTTAGGCTCCAATTTGGGTGGGTGGGGCACCCAAACTAAGATATGCCCCAATAGCCTCTAGTCTATACTACAGCATAGTTTTATTACATTTATTATATTGAATTATCTTTGCTACTTTATCCATCTTTGAATACTTAATACCCAGTGCTGTGATATAGGACCCCGATTAAGATAGACATGTAAAATATGTGAAAGCCTAAAGGGTAGAAAGAGAGAGAGAGAAATACTCTTTTTGGGGTGGGAGGACAGAGTCTCACTCCATCATCCAGGCTGGAGTGGCACATTAGCACAATCAGAGCTCACTGCAGCCTCAACCTCCAGGGCTCGGGCAATCCTCCCACCTCAGCTTCACAAGTAGCTGGGACTACAGGCGTGTGTCACCATACCTGGCTAATTTATTTTGTACTTTTAGTAGAGACGGGGTTTTGCCATGTTGCCCAGGATGGTCTCACTCCTGGGCTCAAGCGATCTGCCTGCCTTGGCCTCCCAAAGGGCTGGGATTACAGTCCTGAGCCACCACACCTGGCCGAGAAAGAAACTTTTGGCCAATATCACTTGTGCTTAGTGCTGGCTATTCCCACGGCTATACTTTTCACTTTGTGAAGGTATAAAATTTAAATACTGCAATACAAATAAAGATTATTATTGGAAAATCGTCTCACAGTAAAACACAGGCACAGGGTGGGTTTTTGCTGATTCATTCATGATAAGGGGACCTGAGACTGAGCTGCATCCCACTGTTACATCACTTTGTAAATTACATCGCATCTGATTGTATGCACAGTCGAAGACTTGGTGTGAGCGTTTGACTGATAATTTGACAGAGCAATGGTTCCTTGGGAGATGCCATTAGAACAAAATACCCATGATGGAGACAATGATAAAGACGGAGTCAACAGAGGCACTGCCATTGAACTTTCAATTTCCTCAAGAAGTTTGGAAGCAAGATAGGGTATCCGAGATGTGGGCTTGGGGGAAATTTAAAAAGTGATGCATCTTTTACTGGAATTTCACAGATGAGTTCTTCAAAGCAACTTTAAAACAGGAGTATGCCTCACTAGTGAGTAATAACAAAATCTAGCACATAGTTATTTATGAAGTTCTCATCCCAGTGGCACCTAAACACTTCAGAGATATTTGATGTATGGTCTAGATTCAGCCAGAGCTTGCTTAGACTCAGGGTGCATTCGTAAATGTAATAAAGGTAGATGTCTAATGGATTCATGGTGGAAAAAAAAGGCAGAGAAAGAAAACAGAAACAACAATTCATTGCCAAGACACTTGCAAATGTTCAATTGTTCCACACTACCCAAAACCAACCGCAGGAGAAATGCTTGTAATGGAGCATGAATAAGGAAGATAAAATTTCCTGGTCTCGGAAGGAGATTAATGCCAGGAAATAAAAGAGTAACTTAGGAGAAGTAAAAATCAGTCACAGTAGACTCTTATATCTCCCTTTTGATTTATTTCTTTTTTCTTCCATTTTAATGTTTTTTATTCTGCTTTTTTTTTCCAGAAGTTCTTTTGTTTATATTCAGAAAATCCAGAGAGCCAGGATTCTTCGGTGCAGATCATTTCCTTTTAAAGAGATTTGTGCCGTTACTGATATTCCTTTCCTAGTCTATTTCACTAAGGTGAGACCAGCTATAGAGATGAATTTTCACACAAAATGGATGTTTTAAAAACTTAAAACCCAGCTATATTTGGATCTGTGAACTATAAACAGCAGGAAACCTGCAAGATTCTAAAACCTGTTATTTCCCTCTTGTTATCTTTATTTTGCAAAGCTCTGTGTATTCCATCTTCAGAAGCTATCTCCATTCTTCCAGTTCAAGAAAATGTACCTTAATATATTTCTAAGGCTTTAGATTTTTCTGATTTTACCCACAGATGTCACCCCAGAAATGATGCATACCACTCAGTACAATTTGCATCATTATACAAAAGAGACTCTCCTTGGAAACCTTTTATGCACTTCTAAAACATAATAGCATTAAAAGAAATGTGTTCTTTTTAAGATAATAACTGCTGTTAACTCCCCCACTAGAGCTTGCTGAGGTATTTGACAATTAACCCAGCTTACTACTGGCTTGAAATGATTTGACAGTGATTTAACTCTTATGGGAAATGCGTTTTCCAGTTTTTTTCCTTGTTAGTGTATTTTAACACATTTAAATTTCATCTCTATTCTTCCTCTACACATATCCGTTAACACATGAATCCATTTTTGGTTTTATGTATTTGTGGTTATTAAAAACATAATCATTGTGTTGTGGGGTGAATTATGTGCTCCGAAATTCATATGTTGAAGCACTAACGTCTAGTACCTGGGAATGCTGCTGTGTTTGAAGACAGAGCCTTGAAAAAAATGATCAAGTTAAAATGAGCCTGTTGGGCTCTTATCACTGATGTCCTTATAAGAAGAGGATATTTGGACATACAGAGAAACACTAAAAATGGATGCATGTGCACATGTGCGGGCACGGGAAGAAGGCGGCCATCTGCCAGCCACAGAGACCAATCCTGCTGGCACCTTAACCCCAGAATTGTGAGAAAATCAATTTCTGTTGCTTAAGCCGCCCAGTCTAACGTATTCTATGACAGCAGCCCTAGCCGACTAATACACTAGATTCTCTCTGCGGCATCCCATCCAAGGGTCGTTCTGGTCTTCACTTGAAGAGTCAGTCAAGCCACTCCACACTAACTGTTTCACTTAGGGCAGTCCTTTGCACAAGCATTTCCCTCTGTTCTGAGTTACTGGGATTTTCTACAGTAATTCTACTGCCTGAAATGACATTACAATACATAGAGAGATGTCCTTTAATTTTTATACAATCCCAGTGCTTTCAAAATTGGTCGGGTACGGTGGCTCACACCTGTAATTCCAGCATTTCAGGAGGCCAAGGTGGGCGGATCACTTGGGTAAGGAGCTGGAGACCAGCCTGGCCAACATGGTAAAAACCCATCTCTACTTTAAAAAAAAAACAGGCAGGCATGCCTGTAACCCTAGCTATTCAGGAGGCTGAGGCAGGAGAGGCAGAGGTTGCAGTGAGCCAAGGTAGCACCACTGCACTCCAGCCTGGGCAACAGATGGAGACTTCATCTCAAAAAAAAAGAAGCCCAGTGCTTTTAAAATAAAATCAATAAATTGATTACAAATGGCCCTGAATGATTGAATGTCCAGGCAGTGCACATACACTTAACTGCTAAACCCAGATTCTTCTGCCTCCATCACAACATTCAAGACTGGCTGTTTTCTTCCAATTCTCTTAATCGATATGGTTTTTACTGTCATCTTGCTGGTTTTTCTGCCTCTAACTTTCAGTAGTTCCTACTAGAAAGAGATATCTTATGAACACTGGAGGGGTAAAACATGCTATGGCTGATCACCCACTTTTCACCATCCTATTTTTATTTGATGAGATTGAACTATACTGAACAACAAAGCGTGCCTTTTTAAAGCAGGAAAAAGACACCCAGAGGCAGTATAGATGACCTCTATGAGGAACAGACTCTTTGCCTTGTATCCAATGTGTGTTGCACCAGCTTCCTAACAAGGTTCCGTGTTACTGTCCCTGTACCACTAAAATCCACTGAAATCATAGCAGCCCAAGGATGATTTTAAATTCTAAATTACATCTGCGCAGACCCCTGCTCCCTTGGCTTTCCATCTCACTCAGGGTGAAACCTGAGTCCTCACGATGGCCTGTTAGGTTTTCATGCCTGGGCTCCCGGTGATGTCTCTGCCACCTACCACTGAGGGGCTCTGCTGTCATCAAACACTCCTGACTCCCACACTGCGGCTTCTTCTCCTGTTATGACCTCAGCTTGGAATTCTTTTCCACCAGCTGCCTGTCAGAACCTTGCTCAAATGACATATTTCCTTTTTTCAGCTTTTCCCAACCCCACCAGTAATAAGACTATTGATATTAACAGTAGTTATAGTAATAAATCCTAGACTTTTCCACCATTGTTTAAAGTTTTTGCCAATGGTCTCTCCACTCAGTTCTCTGGGAAGAAGCACAATTTAAACAGTGTAAGTGCCAAAGATGAGGGCATAGATGTTCTTTACTCTCTCACATGTGCCACCCTGGGAACTCACATGCTAAACGGTAATATCAAGAATACTGATCAATATTGTAGTACTCATTTGCAAAGCTAGCTTTAGGTTTTTTAAAAACGTTTATTTGCAGGGTTAATATAAAGTAGTGAGTGAATTGATACAACTGTATTGTTCAATGTTCATTTCTTTTCTTCCTGCATCTAGGTCAAAAATGTAATTCCTAGCTTTCTGGTTTCTTCCTAAAAAAAATAAATGGTCATTTGTATTCCAGAATCCACCTCTCCTCACCAACCAAGTCCTCAGGGGACATCTGAAATAATCCTAATGGAGGGTGCTGTCAGCCGCGCTGCACCTGCTAAATGTCTTGGGATCCACGCAGGCTCACCTGAATGATTGCACAGTTGCCTCTAAGGAACACGTGTCTTACCTCGTTTGCACTTCTTTGGACATTTAATTTCATCACACTCCACTGCAAGTGTTTCTTTAGCTGTCTGCCTGACTTCATATCCTCTGAACTCTTGAAGGACAGGGTCTTTAGTAAAATTATTAGAAGATTAATCAGCTGAAAAATCCAAACAGTTCACAAGCAGAAAATTCCTCATGCCCCCAATCCTTCACTTCTACCCCCAGAGAGGTCCCTGTTAAATTTCTGAAATACCTTCCTGAAGACACGTCCTATGTATAAACAAGCATGTATCTGTACACAGCAGACAGGATTATTTCAGGACATCACATTCAGGAGTGGAAAGTGTAACTTCTTAAAAATAACATCTTAATCTCTATTTCGAGCACCAGTTCTGTCAAGAAGCAGAGCATGTTATGTTTGTCAATTCAGAGGAAGCTCAGGCATTTCGGGAGTTCTGTCGCTGGAGGAGCTTCCTCTGCTCTTCCGCCCCGGATGACTGTCGTTGTTGCTGTTGTTCTAGATTCTGCGGGTGGGGCTAGCACAGGGTTGTGGAGGTAGCCAGCCATTGGCCAGATCTAAACACGCCAGCATCTGCCGTGGTGCCCACCGCCCACATCTGGCTCTGGGCTGCTGCTGTCCATTCACCCTTCACCACGGTATCAGGTACAGACCAGGTGGCTGAAGCTGCATCTGCTGATGGGGTTGCCTGAGCTAGCCCAGAGCTCCCAGCGGGCTGTGGATTCTTTCCATGAAACCGGAGTCTGCTTCTGGGACCCCAGCCAGTGAACGTGCCCCAGGTCCATCTTCCTGGCACACCTTCTACCGGTCTCTATTCTACCGCGTCATGACAGCAAAGAGAACGGCTTTGTTCTCTTGCTCCCTCATCCTCTCTCTGTGGCCAGCCCGAGGTGCGCAGGGCTCTGGTCCTCAGTGCGATGCTGTTCCCACCAGCTCTCCTCTGTCCCTGCTCCTTTCTCTCCTGGAGTATTTTTATCTGGTCTAAAGCAGGGAAACTGGCTCTTAGATCAACAGTCATTCTTTCCAACGCTATTTGTTTAACCTATTGTCTCTGCCAGTAGTTTCAAAAGTCTATTTTGAAATTAAAAAGCTGAGAATTAATTCTTTTATTCTCTGTTCAGTTGTTCTGCTTCCCTGAGGCCCAGAAGGCCCTCCTTGCTTCCTGCAGTGGGTGTTGAGGTACAGAGGTGCTGTGGTGATGGCGGTGCTGGTGGGGAGGAGGACTCAGTAAACAAAGTGTTCTCCCACCATGTTTATAGAACTTTGTTTTTGGCCCAAAAGTGTAATCCTTCCGTATCTACTATTCTATAGTTGGCTTTTTTCACTTAATAAAATATCCTAGATATCTTTACAAATCAGTACTTGTATGTCTAGCCCGTTCCTTTTCTAATATAATTTGCATAATATATCTTTGTCTTGATAAACTATTTGTATTAACCAGTCCGCTGTTGATGGACATTTAAGTAGTTTCAGCTTTGGCTTTCCAAACAAAGCAACAATGGGCATCCTTATAAACACATACTGGCTTATGTACAATGGGCTATCCATAGCAGAGTTTGCTAGAAATGGAATTTCCATGTCACAGAGTATATCCACGTTACATTTTGGTTCATACTGACATACCAACCAGTTTACACTCCCAGGAAAAGGATAGAAGAACATCAATTTCCTACAGCATTTACCAACACTAGACATTTATCAAGCTAAAAATTGTTCTTGGTTTCTTCTGGGGTTCTTATTTTTTTATTATTTTATTTTTGAAATAGGGTCTTGCTGGAGTGCAGTGATGCAGTCTCCGTTCACTGCCGCCTCTAACTCCTGGGCTCAAAGCAATCCTCCGACTTCACCCTCCCAAGTAGCTGGTGCTACAGGCATGTGCCACCACGCCTGGCCAGGGCTCTTTTTTCGGGTGTTGATCCCTCATTTTCTCAGGCCATTTCTTTCTACTAAACATTTGTGTTTCTTATACATTTATAAAGTGTCTTTATATGTGAAGGAAATTCGACCTTTGACTAATTTTCTTAATTTGCTTTCTTTTTAACTTCATGGATGCCTTTTTTCTGAGTAAAAGTTTAAGTTTTGTATGGTGTAAAATATGTGAAATCTATTTTTTTCTGCCTTTGTCAAGACACCCAGGAGCAATTTACCTCATTTAACTAATAAATGAATATGAGTTTATATTTTATTATAACACTTTTTGTTTTTCTATTTCACATCTTATTGAAATTTTTTCAGGTGTAAAGTATAAGGTGGGGATATAATGATGTATTTTTCCAAATATTGCAATACATTTTATTGAATATCACGTATCTTTCTGTGGAGTACTTTTCATGCAAAAGTATTACATTTAGCTCTATGATATCATTGTAACAATTTGGGGATGATCCGGGACAGGGGCTTTTCTCCCTCCTCTTCCCCAGTCAATTTTTCCTTAAAATAGGACAATATGCCAGTGAGGCATATTTTTACCTGTATGTGAATCTAGTGAAGAGAGAGACCAAGGCAAATGACCCCAGGTGGCTCTTCTTCCTCCCAAGGGACAGGAGCTCCTGTGGAGGGATCCCAAAGCATGCTCCATGGAGAGCCTGAGCTTGTTAGAGGCAGAGGATTTCCGCTAGCAGTGTTGGACTGCTTGCTGAAGGTACGTCTAGGTGCTAGCAGTGACTCCACAGGCTGTTCTCTTGGAAGTGACTTGCCCATAACCCTGAGCAAGTCATAGACAGCATGCCTGCTCTGAAAAGGCAGAAAATGAAGATTGGAGTCCTGATGCTTCCTCCTTTGCTGACATTCTTTCTTTTTTTATTTTTAATTAGTCCTTTGTTTTTGTTTTTGTTTTAGAGACAGGGTCTTGTGATGTGATCCAGGCTGGAGTGCAGTGACAATTCAGAAATGCAATCATGATGCACTATAGTCTGGAACTCCTGGGCTCAAGGGATCCTCCTGCCTCAGCCTGTGTGAAGGTCCTAAGGTGGGGCGTGCCTGGCACAGTAAAGGTCCAGTGAGGAGCTCTGCATGAGTGAGGGAGATAGAGTAAAAGGCCAGAGAGGTGCGTGGGGTGGGACCTCCAGGACTTACTTGCAAATTAGTGTGGAGCCATCATATCTCATTTTCATTGGCTTTTTTCTTCATAGTGCAAATGACCAAATATTAAAAGCTAATCCAAATAGCACTAAAATAACTCACTTAAGTAACTTATGCAGTCAACCAAATTGGCAGTTAATGTTTTCCCATACAGAATAGGCTATATATCTATAGCAAAATAATTCAGTGTCATATGATAACATAACACATAGTTATTTATACATTATATAACATATAACATAGTTATAGTATAAAGTTAGTAAGCTAAACAGTCACATGAATATGTTTGTTATAAACATAATTCAAATGAATGTATATAACCAGAATTCAATACAATAGAATTCCAATTTGTAATTTTGGTATATTATAAACTCACTATGTTAAAACTACTTAAATGAAAACTGCTTTTCAAATTCTAAACATGTTATTGGGGTGAAGACAAAAATGGATAAAATAGAAATATGCGTGTTAAATATGGCTTTTTCCTAACTTCTTTCTCACAGAACAATCAAACAAATTAAAACAGAAACAAGGAAGTGACAAGAAACAAAGCCTACTGATATTCTGTCTCTTCCCCGGGAATTCTTACTTGCCTATTATTTAAAGAGGCACTATTGTCTCAGACCAATGCTCAGAACCAGGACTCGGAGTTGGGCTTATGTGAATGCCACTGGATCTTTGATTTTAACTCAGCGGATAGCTTAAATGCATACCTTCCAGTCCCAGGTTTCCTCTTCAGGAAAACGGAACAGTAATATTGAATGAACTCTCTGGGATAAAGATTAAATGTTGATCATCTAAAGACTTTTGGTGATCAGAGAAAAATAAGAAAATGATAGTTTATGTCAAATTGCAAATATTTCTGATAATCAATGCTAATATAGTTCAGTAAATATTTACCATGTGATAAGTCAAGTAGAAAAGCTTGCAAAGAGCCTACGAGTGTATGTTTGGACAGGTAGGAAAATAAAAAAGTGTCAGAGAAGCTTATCAGGGACGGGGTTTCAGGAGGAAGCATCTGAACAATGGGTTTAAATATTGCAAAGAAATTAGGTGTGTCCAGTGGAGTTGGCATTTAGGAGTTCATTGGCAACTTTACAGACAGTGCTTTCTCTTGTGTGTGGTGTTTTAGAGCACATCAAGCAGTCTTACACTGCTTCTGATCATTGTATTAAGTGATGTCTATTGAATTATGAGAGCTGTTTCTGTGTTCCCGACTGGACCCTAACTAACATACCGGGCCCATCAGCTAGGTCATGGCTGAAATTTAAATTTATTGGGTAGATGGAGTTAGGTGATACTTACTGCCTCTGCCCACCCCTAACTACGTCACTGATTTGTATGACAGCTAGGAGCCTCCTGGGGGAAAAAGTCTGGCTTCCTCCTGAGTTGGAGGCGTAGATAAGCACATATGGAGAACAGACATGTGGGTGCGTTTTAAGGGTAGGAGATGAGATTAGGTGTGATAAATTACTAGAAGAACATGGGCGCTCTGAGATACCTCCATAAAACGAGTCAGAGACAATGATCAAGAGGATCTGAGACTTAAAAAACAAGCTGTGGCCACAATGTGGTGGCCCCAAAGGAACCAGTCTCAACCAAGACAGAGTTTGTACACTGAGGGGGAAAAGTTCTGTGGGAACTGAAACAAGAGCCTTGATGAGTTCTGGAACGCCTCTCCGACCAGATGATCTGGCTGCGGGATTCCTCTAAAAGACCATCACTCCGGTGGGACAGCACCACTTACTCGTGTGTGTCAATTCGTCATGATGCCCTGAGCTTCAGGAACATCTGCACCTTGGAAGAGCAAGAGTATTGCCATCAGCACCGCCTCAGCTCAGTGGAGACGTGTGACCACCCTGGCCACACACCTGGCAAGAAGCAAAGGCAGCAACAACGTGTACTAATCGTGACTTCGCGGGGGTCCATTCTAGGGACCCCCAGCACTGTGGGAGAGCCAGGTCATAGTTTGGCTGAAGTTTCTGAAACTGGATGAGGCCTCAGTGTAAGTAAGGTTAGGAAGAGAAACAATGCATTTGACTATTGTTCAAACTTATAAAAAGGAAAAGGTTTTCTGAGATCTGCAGCAATAGAATTCTCAGATTTTGTTTTATGATTCTTACGATGTTATATCTGGAATTTTCATTTATGTTTCAAATTTAGTGTATAAATAGTGCGTGATTTAATCACTTTTTATGTTAGTTATTATAGATCTGTCCTTATTTAGGATTCTTAAGTTTGATTTATCTCTCTTTTGACCCAGTTATGCTTGGAACCAAATAGTTTTGGTGACACAAAAAACCCAGCTCTTGCTCCAGCTTGACAATAAAATTGCTTTCTAAGTTTCCAATATGTGTCTTTATTTTGTATAAAGCTTAGTTTTTTCCATCTCTCCTTTTTGATGGTTTTCCAAATTATTTTGACATAGAGAAGGACGGAAATTAATGTTTATTGAATTCCCTATTAAGTATAAAGTGTCAATATAAATTTACCTTTTAGTATTACATTCAAACTTTAAATTTTGTTCAGAAACAATTTTTTTTTTTTGAGACAGAGTTTCACTCTTGTTACCCAGGCTGGAGTGCAATGGCGCGATCTCGGCTCACCGCAACCTCCGCCTCCTGGGTTCAGGCAATTCTCCTGCCTCAGCCTCCCGAGTAGCTGGGATTACAGGCACACGCCACCATGCCCAGCTGATTTTTTGTATTTTTAATAGAGACGGGGTTTCACCATGCTGACCAGGATGGTCTCCATCTCTTGACCTTGTGATCCACCCGCCTCGGCCTCCCAAAGTGCTGGGATTACAGGCGTGAGCCACCGCGCCTGGCCCAGAAACAATTTTTGTAGTGTTAACTTTTTGTGTCCTACATTTCATGAAAATAATATCTAAGGTACTTACCTATGTCTTTGCTGTTATAAATCTCTTAAATTTATTGTCTCCCTCTACAGCTCCAATCTTTTGTAGTTCTTCTTTAGACAGAGAGTGCGTTGAAATATTCTTTTAGGTTCTATATTTGCAGAAGAGCCTTCTGCCTTAAACACAAACAAACAACAACCAAAACAAAATAAGTACTGTCCAAAAACACCCGTGAAATGGCATTATGATGAGTTTGTAGTGAGAATCAAGAATTTTTAAAAGACGTATGACAATTTTATCCATGGGACTTGCTTATGTTCTCTAGAATGAATTTAAAAATCTTATAGTCATTGAACTTTTGAATGACAGCGCTCTCCTCTCTCAGCTGTCTCCATTAAATATCCTATGTCTTTATAGTTCAAGAATTTGATAAGTACATATTCAGAATAGTCCTCTAGATATTCAAGAAAGATTTGTTGTTCTTAACTGGAGGCAAATTGTTTTCAATGATTTCGCTCAGTATGATTTCTGATATATTTTTCTTCTCTTTTTCTCTGGCAACACAATTCACAGAGATCTGTTATTTTAGGTCTATAGAGTTTTTTTTTAAAGACAAATACTTTAAATTTTAAACTATCTCTCTTGGATTCAATTTTCTATTATTGTTGAACTTTTTTTTGAGACGGAGTCTCGCTCTTGTTACCCAGGCTGGAGTGCAGTGGCACAATCTTGGCTCACTGCAACCTCCACCTCCTGGGTTCAAGTGATTCTTCTGCCTCAGCCTCCTGAGTAGCTGGGACTACAGGCACCTCCCACCATGCCTGGCTAATTCTTGTATTTTTAGTAGAAATGGGGTTTCACCATATTGGCCAGGCTGGTCTTGAACGCCTGACCTCGTGATCCACCTGCTTCAGCCTCCCAAAGTAATCCCACCACTGCTGGGATTACAGGTGTGAGCCACTGCATCCGGCCTATTGTTGAACTTTTAAAGATATTTACAACTCTCTCAGTGGGCTTAAGATAGAAGAGGCACCTCATATTGTTTATTTCTTCTTTAAAAGCTCATTCAGTGGAGCTCAAAATAGCCAGGTGGCAGTCTCAAGTTTTACAAAAATAGAAGCGGCATTGCTATAGACTTCAGAGGAAGTATTACTGCCTTCAGAACTATGGCCTTAAACCAGCAGAGCCTAAGTTGCAGGATGAGAAGCAAATATTTGTGAGTGAGTTCTTACAGGTAGTAGTAAGAGGAGCGACTTCCACGTCCACACCGCAGTCCTTGGAGCTGGCATTCCAGCTGTAAGAGGAGCGACTTCCACGTCCACGCCTCAGTCCTTGGAGATGGCATTCCAGCTGTAAGAGGAGCGACTTCCACGTCCACGCCTCAGTCCTTGGAGGTGGCATTCCAGCTGTAAGAGGAGCGACTTCCACGTCCACGCCTCAGTCCTTGGAGGTGGCATTCCAGCTGTAAGGGGAGCGACTTCCATGTCCACGCCTCAGTCCTTGGAGATGGCATTCCAGCTGTAAGGGGAGCGACTTCCACGTCCACGCCTCAGTCCTTGGAGCTGGCATTCCAGCTGTAAGGGGAGCGACTTCCACGTCCACGCCTCAGTCCTTGGAGCTGGCATTCCAGCTGTAGGGGAAACGCCAGCATGTATTGGTCACTTCGGTCACTAGTTCGAAGAATGTATTTCTTATTCAACCACAGAGTATTGTTTGACCATAAAAAAAACAAACAAGCAAATCCTGCCATCTGTGATAACATAGATGAAGTGGGAGGAAAATATGATAAGTGAATTAGCCAGACACAGAAAGACAAATGGTGCATGATGCGACTTACATGTAGAATCTAAAAACGTGAAACTCATAGAGGTAGCGAGTAGAGAGAGGTTGTTGCCAGTAGCTGGGAGGTGGGAGAAATTGGGGGATGGTCAAAGGACACGAGGTGAGTAAGTTCTGAAGCGCTAATGTGTAGCATGGTGATTACAGTTAATAACGCTAAGCCTGTGTGGAACACATGCCTGTAATCCCAGCTACTCAGGAAACTGAGGCAGGAGAATCACTTGAGCTCAGCAGTTTCAGACCAGGTTGGGCCACAGAGTAAGACTCCGTCTCAAAAAAAAAAAATAATAATAATGCTAACATTTTGTTGCTTTGAAATCTATTTTATAAAATGCGAGAATTGCAACTCCTGCTTTTTGTTTATTTCTTTATTTTTGCTCTCCATTTGGTTGGTAAATCTTTCTCCAACCCTATGTTTTGAGTCTTTGTGTATCTTTGGATATAAAATGGGTCTGATGTATTATACCGTTAGGTTTTGGCTGTATGTCTTAATTGGGGGATTTAGTCGATTTAAATTTAGGGTTACCGCCATTTGATGTTAACTGGCTATTTTATCCATTTGTTGATGTAACTTCTTTTTCATGTTGATGTTCTTCAGTTTTTAGTACATTTTTAGAAAGGCTACTATTGGTTGTTCCTTTCTATGTGTAATGCTTCTTTCAGAAGTTCTTGTACAGCCGGCCTGGTGGTAATAAAATCTCTCAGTACTTGCTTGTTCATAAAAGATTTTATTTTTCCTTCAATTGTGAAGCTTAATTTGGCGGGATATGAAATTCTGGGCTGAAAGTTCTGTGCTAACATTTTATTGTTTACTTGAAATTTGCTTAAAAAATAGATCCTAAGTGTCTTCACCCCTCATCCCCACTACACGCACAAAATGTTAACTGTGGGTCAGGAGCAGTGGCTCATGCCTGGAATCCCAGCACTTTGGAAAGCTGAAGCAGGTTAATCCTTAGGGGTCAGGAGCTCAAGACCAGCCTGGCCAACATGGTGAAAGCCCATCTCTACTAAAAATACAATATGTGGCCGGGGTGGTGGCGTGTGTATGTAGTCCCAGCCACTTGGGAGGCTGAGGCAGGAGAATCACTTGAACCCAGGAGGTGGAGGTTGCAGTGAGCCATGATCGTGCCATTGATTGAAAACTGCTTTCGCCGTGGTCCGCTTTTAGCTGGTTCTCAGTCTGGTCCAGTGTCTGAGCCCTGCCTCTGGAGTCAAGTCCCGCCTCCTGCTTCATCATCAGCTTCTAATTGGAAGGGAAAGCTATGACAATGATTGAGAGTCCCCGGGAGGAAGGTATAGATAGAGAAGGAAAAAGGCCCTGAAATTCAGCTCTGGGACACATCAACAGTCAGAGGTTGAGCGGAAGAGGAGAGACCAGCAAGGGAGTCTGAGGCATGCTCAGTGAGGTGGGGAGAAAAGGAGTGTAATAGCGTGGCTCTTTGTTAACACAGAAGCCAGGAGAAGGAAGTATTTCAAAAAGTAGGGAGTGGCCAATTGTGTTGAAACGTCAGCTATCGTTGAAAGGTTAAGTTAGATGAAGACTGAAAATTGTCCATTGGATTTGGCAAAAGGAGGATGCTGGTGGCCTTGGCCAGACAGGTTTCTATGATGGGGGAGGTTCCAATTAGAAGCTGATGATGAAGCAGGAGGCAGGACTTGACTCCAGAGGCAGGGCTCAGACACTGGACCAGACTGAGAACCAGCTAAAACCGGACCACGGCGAAAGCAGTTTACAATCAATGGCAGGATCATGGCTCACTGCAATCCAGAAGCTGGATTTTAAGTGACTTACTTTGGGGAGTGGGGAAGTGGAATCAGTGACTATATTCTTTGGACTGCTCTTTCCTCACCATTAAAGTAGTAGGAAAGAAGGCAAGGAAAGGCCTGTTTGCTTTTCAAGGGAAAATGGTCAAGAAAGGCCTGCCTCTAGCCTAGCTCAGCTCAGCAAGGGACTGCATCAGAGGAACTCTGCCTCTTTTTTTTTTGTTTTTTTTGTTTGAGTTTAAATATTTAGGTTTATTCAGCAAAATTTGCTAATCCACTCTGTGAAGACTGATTTATCATTAAATCTAAGTGAATTCTTCCTAATCATATTACTATAAATAAATCAACAATTCTAATTTCCATGTAATCTTATATAGGGAGGAGCAAAATTGTTCCTGTTTAAATAATATTTGCATGAGAATCATCCTTGAAGTTTGCAATTTCAAAACACCCATTTTAAAATATTTTTTTCCTGTTGCTTCCTCCAAATCCTTCACACTACCTCTTTCTGCTTGTACTTTCTTCGCCTCTGAAGAACCTTTGGGCAGCACTGGCCGTGGTAGGGTACCATCCAAGTTTTTTTGTAACAATGTATCTGTTTTTCTCTCTATTCACTAAGAAAATCAAGTTATAGTTATCTTTAACACTGACAAGAAACTATTAGACTTAATTTCATAAATCACATCATTTCTTTTTTTGGTATAGGCATTTAATGCTAATGACCCTTTACCTTCAATCCCAGCTTTTGGAAAGCTTTTAATCTTGTTAATCATATGCTTAAACAGCATGACTAAGTCTGTGATCTAGTTGCTGGCTGATTCCAACAGGAAATTTCTCTTTAGGAAAGTTCACTCTGCAGGTACATTCATCTGATGTCTAGTCATAGATAGCGCGTGTTTCAGACTGTGAGGCAAGAATATAATATTCTAATAATAGGTCAGTTGAGCCTGTAAAATTGTTTATTCACTTTGATTTCTTTTTTTTTTTTTTTGGTGTGTGTATGAGACAGGCTCTTGCTTCATTGCTCAGGCTGGAGTGCAGTGGCATGATCTTGGCTCACTGCAGCCTCCAACTCCCGGGCTCAAGCAATCCTCCCACCTTAGCCTCCTGAGTAGCTGGAACCACAGGTGTACTCTACCATGCCCCACTCATTTTTGTATTTTTAGTGGAGACAGGGTTTTGCCACATTGCCCAGGCAGGTCTTGAACTCCTGAGCTCCAGCAATCTGCCCACCTCGGCCTCCCAAAGTGCTGAGATTGCAGGTGTGAGCCACTGCGCCTGGCCCACTTTGATTTCTTTACCTAAAGCGGTGCTTTAAACACTAAGTGGTAAGAACCCTGTGTTTGAAATAGGTTTCAAGCCACACCCCTACCCTGCTATGAAGGCTAAAGCCTGCTCCAGCTTGTGTTCTTCACTCTGCCCTGGAGGAAACTGTTCATTTCTAGATCTTTTAAGATGCCAAACTAGTTAGTCAGAGGATTTCCAAGCTCATTCAAAATTCATCTTTCTATTCAATCACACTCCCATGCTTCCCCACTCTACTCCATAAAGAATAAACAAGAAAGGAAGAGGAGAAAAGCCAGTCTTCGACAACGGCACCTGTGCTCTCCAGTTTTGAAGGCATAATAGCAGGGTATTCACGATGGAAGACAGTAAGTTGCTACAATCGAAGCTCTCCTGCCTTCTAGCAGTTAGAAGGATTAATTAATGAATCAATCAAATGATGAGCTCACTGCTTGCTATTGTTATTATGTTAAAAGACGTGAACACAGAAAGTCTTTGCTGCTGTCTTAAGCCCTTCAGGATCCATTCTTTGTTCATTTCTTCAGTCGTGTCTCTTATTCACCATGTTCTACTGTAGTTAACAATCACGTCACAATTCTTTTCAAAACTTGAAAGAACCAGCAGAGCTCTCTTTTGTTTCTTGGCCTTAATAAAGAATTAGTCTTCCCCTAACCCCAACTCAGGAATACTTTTCTTCCTCCATTCCTTTCCCTAGTTAATGAATGAGAGTTAGGTCTCTCTTTAGATGTCACTTCCTCCAGGAAGCCTTCCTAAATATCCAAGGTTGATTAGACATCCCTCCTCCAGACCCTAGTACTCCCTGCATCATAGCACTTCTAACACCCTGTTGCAAAGGGACAGCTGCGTGGTGCCCAAGTCTCCCTGGTACCAAGCCTCAGGTATAGTAGTTTCTCAATATATATCTCAATATATATTTATTGAATAAATACATAGAATAATATGATTTTGTAAATAATAAATTAAAAACATACTTCCCTTTAACGCAATTTTTAAAATTACAGTGATAAGTAAAACATTAAATGAACTTTATGAGTATTAAATAAAATATTAAATAAACTGAACTTCAACTTCAGTTTGACAGTCTGTAAAGTTCTAAAGCTCCATGCCTCGTGACCAGAGACACCAAGTTTAATGAGGACTGCTTAAGATGATTTCTGAACAAGTCAAAGTTAATGACTTACACAAAGTAGCTGTTCCTTTTATTGGCAAAGAAATTAAGCTTTAAGATGTTGAGGTACTTTCCTGATGAGAAAAAGCATATGGCTTCCCGGCGGTGACGACCTACGCAGGAGAACATGCCTCTCACAAAGGATCTCCTTCATCCCTCTCCAGAAGAGAAGAGGAAACACAGGAAGAAGCGCCTGGTGCAGAGCCCCAGTTCCTACTCCATGGATGTGAAGTGTCCAGGATGCTATAGAATCACCCCGGTCTTCAGCCAGGCACAAACGGTAGTTCTGTGTGTTGGCTGCTCCACTGTCCTCTGCCAGCTCCAGGAGGAACAGCAAGGCTTACAGGAGGATGTTCTTTCAGGAGGAAGCAGCACTAAAAGCACTCCGAATCAAGATGAGTGGGAAACCATCTCAATAAACACATTTTGGATTTAAAAAAAAAAAGAGAGAAGCAGGTGATGAAAAATGAGAACACATGGACACAGGGAAGGGAGTACTACACACTGGGGTCTATTGGGGGGAATAGGGGAGGACAGCAGGGGAGGGAGCTGGGGAGGGATAGCCTGGGGAGAAATGCCAAATGTGGGTGACGGGGAGGAAGGCAGCAAAACACACTGCCATGTGTCTACCTATGCAACTATCTTGCAAGTTCTGCACATGTACCCCAAAACCTAAAATGCAATGAATAAAAGAGAGAAAAAGCATACGTATATTGAAATGTTTTCACATCCAAGTTAGCAGCGCTATAGTGCCTCTGTGACACTGCAGTGCACTTTCTACCATGAAGATGGAACCCAGACAACCCCACCCCTCTTGCCCTCACATTCTTCACTGCCCTCTCCTCTTCAGTAGCCACCGATGGGACCCCCAGCCTGCTGCCAGCCTCACTGGGTGCACGGTCTGTGTGAGCACCCACGGGGGTGGAGGTTGCATAAGAGGACAGGCAGGACTGAGCAGACAGAATGGCAGACAGTTTGTTCTGGGCTCAGGTACAGCTGGAACTCATTTGTGTCGTGACACAGGAGGTAGCAGCAGCTGGGCCAGGCCAAGCTCCTGAACACCTAGCCCATTATCTGCTTGTGGCCCCCAGGTTCCTTCTGGGATGAAAAGGCAGAGAGGTGGAGGAAAGAAAGGGACACCTCAGGAGGATTGGCCAGGTCCCCGGCGGGTGAGAGGGTGCAGGAAGCAGGGTCAAAGGAAGGAAACGAAGGAGAGTGTCTAGAAAAGGGGGTGTCATGTATGCAAGAGGCTGGCAAAAGGGAGGGACAGACTAGACCCAGCCTGTTTTAGACCTTTGTACTGAGGCCAGCTGCTGTATCCTGGGGCAACGGGAAAGAAAACACACTTTAGCACTGGATTCCAGTCCAGGTCATAACAACAGTTAACATTTGCAGGGTTTCTCTTCCTTGTGCCCTTTATTCTTGGCTCTGAAAAGACAGAGTTCTCTAAGTCTTACTCCTCAACCTGCACACCGGACCTTTCCCCATCAATTAGTCTCTTTGGAATTTGCTTTTTTATTCCCCTACTAGCTCCTTCACACCTGCCTAAACACATGCTTGTTTCCTTATGTTACAAGATAATAATCACCTCCCTCCACAATTTCACCACCCAAGTTGCTGACCTGTAGCCCACTCTCCTTCCCACTCCTCCATTTGCACCTTGATTTCCTGATCCATCTTCTACCTCTGTGGAGGGACTTCTGTGCGCTGAGAACTCCACGTCTTAGCTCCATTTCCTGAGTGCTCTGACCTTGAACACAATGCTTAATTCCTGAACCTTGGTCACCCCATCGACAAAATGGGGATGATGATAGTCTCCTCATATGATTGTTCTGATGATTAAAACGAATGCTTCACTCATTTAAAAGGGAGCTTTAAAAACCCGTTACCTGTAAAATGTTTAAAACCCTATGGTTTTCTAATTCTAGTAGCCACTAAAGGTATGTGACTTCCTGCACTAATAATGAGAGGCAATGCTCCCCAAGTAATTTGTGTGACATAAAAGTAATAATCATCCTATTTATTTTCCTTTTCAGCTGGGGCTTTTATGTGTGTAAAGAATTCTTATCATGCCAGACACTTTTAGTACAGTCTTTCATTTCGCCCTCCAAGGGCACTAATAAACTGGTATTATAATTCTTGCTTTAAAATGGGAGAAACAGCTGGCTGTGGTGGCTCAAGCCTGTAATCAGCACTCTGGGAGGCTGAGGCAGGTGGATCACCTGAAGTCAAGAGTTCAAGACTAGCCTGACTGATATGGTGAAACCCCGTCTCTACTAAAAATACACACACAAATTAGCTGGGCATGGTGGCATGCACCTATAGTCCCAGCTACTCAGGAGGGTGAGACAGGAGAATTGCTTGAACCTGGGAGGCGGAGGTTGCAGTGAGCTGAGGTTGCACCACGGCACTCCAGCCTGGGCAACAGAGCAACACTCCGCCTCATAAATAAATAAATAATAAAATAGGGCAGATAACTTGCCCAAAGTCCCAAGGTTAATAAGCAGAAGAGCAGGAGTTCGAGCACGGTTCTCTTTAACAGCAAATCCCATGCTGTTTTCACCAAGTGCTAATGTAGCTAGTGTACCCTGGTCGCACTCACTCTACTCGCCATGATTTCTTCCTTGCACGTTTTCCAAAAGAAAACTGCTCCTAAACCTCTTTGAGAAATCCACTGCGTAAACGTTGCTGCGTTTCTTGCTTCAGGCCAGTCCCTTAACCTGAGATGGTTTTGCTGAAGTTCTCTGTCCCTGGTGTCGTAGGTCAACAATGGCCACTGCTCCCACTGTGCTCTCCAGCCTCCTTGACTCCTGATTCCTGTTCTGCCCATGGGCACCTGCTTGACCCTGAGCTGCCTGCCATGGTGCTTCCTTCATCCTCCCTCCCCCGCCCAGTTCCCAGCACTTCAGCTGGGCTTGATTCCTGCCATTCATGTCTTGACAGCCCCTCACTAGGATCTAGAACTCAGTCCTTTAAAGAAGCTGGGAACTCGCCACTGCTCATTTAAAGTCTGCTGAATGTAATCTCAGGAATCATGAGAGGTACATTCCCCATCCTTTGCTCTGCTTGCTTGGTGGAAACCTCACATTATTTTATTTATTTATTTATTTTTGAGATGAAGTCATGCTCTGTTGCCCAGGCTGGAGTGCGGTGGTACGATCTTAGCTCACTGTAACATCTACCTCCCAGGGTCAAGCAATTCTCCTGAGTAGTTGGGATTACAGGTGCCCACCATCACACCCGATTAATTTTTTGTATTTTTAGTAGAGATGGATTTCACTATGTTGCCCAGGCTGGTCTCAATCTCCTGACCTTAGGTGATCCGCCCACCTTGGCCTCCCAAAGTGCTGGGATTACAGGCATGAACCACTGTGCCTGGCTGTAAACAGCCCCCGCTCCGCCCCATTACCCCACATTTTTGCTATTGCTTAAATCACAACTAAACCTGTCACATTGTATCATAACCCTAGATCCAATTTTGCACCATTGCTCAGCCTGGAAAAGGGGTTGTGGATGGACACTGGTTCATGACCTGTTAGAAACCGAGCTGCACAGCAGGTGGCGGGGCATGAATGAGCATTAACACCTGAGCTCTGCCTCCTGTTACATCAGTGGTGGCATTAGATTCTCATAGGAGCTTCAACACTGTGGTGAACTGCACATGTGAGGGATCTGGGTTGCATACTCCTTATGAGAACCTAATGCCCGATGATCTGAAGTGGAACAATTTCATTCCAAAACCATCCCCCACCTTATCATCCATGGAAAAACTGTCTTCCATGAAACTGGTCCCTGGTGCCAAAAAGGTTGGGGACCGCTGGCCTAGCGGGCGGAACTGTATGCTCCTCTTATTTTGCCTTCTCCTCTGCCCCATTGCTATCTCATTCTCAGGCCCCAAATACATTTTTTTTTGTATTTAGGGATTTATATTTTCATAATTGTGTTCTACATCGATTTTTTTGTTAACCTAATTAGGAGCAACTATTAATAATTTTCTTCCCTCATAACCAACAAATGCTTACTGTGGGAAAACAAATAATATCAAAAATTGGCCGGGCGCGGTGGCTCACACCTGTAATCCCAGCACTTTGGGAGGCCGAGGTGGGTGGATCACGAGGTCAAGAGATTGAGACCATCCTGGTCCACATGGTGAAACCCCGTCTCTACTAAAAATACAAAAAATTAGCTGGGCATGGTGGCACGTGCCTGTAATCCCAGCTACTCGGGAGGCTGAGGCAGGAGAATTGCCTGAACCCAGGAGGCGGAGGTTGCGGTGAGCCGAGATCGCGCCATTGCACTCCAGCCTGCGTAACAAGAGCAAAACTCCGTCTCAAAAAAAAAAAAAGACAAAGACTAGACTCTAAGATAAAGTAAGATATTATGAAAAAGAATGTGTAAATTTGAAAAATAATGGACATTCTAGAAATAAATAAAAAATGAACATTTTAGAAATAAACAAATAAAAAGTCAATGGACATATTAAAGAGTAGACTGAATATAATTGCAAGGATAATTAGGGGATCGGATAGTAAATCTGAGGAAATTTCCTAAGACTAGCAAAGAGAAATAAAACGATGGAAAAAAGAAAAGAAAAATTAAGAGGATAAAATGAGAAACTCCAGCCTACATCTAACAGGAGCTCTAGAAGGAAAAAATGGAGAAAAATGCATGGAGTAGGGGTGAGACAAGCAATATTTGAATACATAAAGCCTGTAAAATTTCCAGAATTGAAGGATTTGGATCTTCAGGTTATGTCCACCAAGTCCTGAAGAAGATATCCAAAACAAAACCCACCTTGACCCAATGCAATAATGCAACTATCAACTGAAAAAGAAAATATTAAAAGTTAACTACAGAGAAAAAAAAACTGTAAGTGATATCAATGAGACTGACTGCAGACTTCTAATCAACAGCTGTAGTGGCCAAAAGATAATGGAATCGTCACTTTCAAATGTTAGTGTCAATAATGTCAATTTGTAATTCCCTCGCTGATAAATTATAACTCAAAAGCATAAGTGGAATGAAGTGAGAGTGATCTACAGAGATGTAGAAAATCCTACTCACAGACCTTTAGTTGAAAGCACTTCTAAAGAATATGCTTCCCCTAGACAGAAATTGAGTCCAAAGGAAAGAATGGAATACAAAAAACAAGCAATCAGAGAAAGCACTGGAAATATATGTTGGTAAATTGAATTAGATAATCACTGGAAAAGCAGTAACAATGATGACTAATCAGCAGATAATTTAAAATAAGAGGGAATTTAAAAATACTAGACGGTAATACATGTTCGTAGGAGGGGAATTGGAGCGTTAAAATGTTTTCTTTCGTTTATTTAAGATCTTGAAAAGAAGGGGGAGATATTAACTAACCTTTGATATTAAGTATAAATGTTAATATTTTAAGGATAAGAATTGAAACAGAAGGTATAAATTTTAAATCAGAAGTGTTTAGAAAAGTGAGTAAAGAAAATTAAATCAATTCAATCAACAAAACAAGAAAGGAGAAAAAAGGAGCAAAGAAAAATAAAGTGAAATAAACACAAAATGAGAATGTGGTAATAAATCCAAAGATAGTCATCATAATACAACAGAGAGTGTTAATTTTTAGCAAACTCTGTTATGTCGTCCATAGTAATAGAATTGTGGTTGGAATATGGCTGGCCAGCTAGTGACCTCATTGTCCTGCTCCTTTGCTGCTAGCTAGAGTCATGAAACTAAGTTCTGGCCATTGGGATATGAGCAGATGAGAAGTCACTCACTTCTGGGTCTGGGCCTTAAGCACTTGGGTGTGTGCTCTGTTATGCTCTTCTTCCTTCCTTAAACAGGGTCTCCCTAATCAGCTTTCACCCTGTAGATAAAGGCAATGCCCTAGAAGTTGGAATGGCAGTGTGGAGCAAAGGAGCCACCCCCCAACCACCTGACTGCTAATCCTGGCACTGTTCCATGAGAGAAGGAAACACTGTGAGTCTGGTGAGGCAGGGGAAGGATCTTTCTCATAACAACTTTTTATTCTAATTAATAGACATGATAAATAAAAACATGAAAATAAACTACTAAAAGGCAAACTCTCAGAATGGTCAATAACATAAAAATTCAAGTGTTATTTACAAGACACACTTAAAATGTAACGACTCAGAATGGTTTAAAATAAAGGGATGGAGAGATATTCTTGGCAGCCACTAACAAAAATCTACAAAATAGAATCGTATAAAACATAATTTAAGGGGAAAAACAGTGGATAGCTGTCAAAGTCTGTTTCCGCTGCTCTAACAACATACCATAGACTGGTGACTTATAAACAACAGAAATGTATTTCTTACAGTTCTGGAGGCTGAGAAGTCCAAGACGCAGGGCCCATTTCTTCACAGCTAGCCATCTGCCCACTCTAACCTCACAAGGCAGAAGGGGCAAGAAGTCTGTCTCTGGACCTCTTTTATAAGGGCACTAATCCCATTTATGAAGGCTTGGCCCTCAAGACCAAATCATCTTCCGAAATCCCCACTTCCCAATACCATCATCCTGGGAATGAGAATTTCAACAGATGAATTTTGGGGAGACAGAAACATTCAGACCATGGAAACAGGCAAACATATAATGAACTGAACTGGCCAAACTGAGTTCGAGTCCTGGCTCTGAAATTTATACAGTAGAACCTTGGGCAGATTGCTTTATTTCTTTGTAGCTACAGTTTCCGTCTCTATAAAAGGTGATAATAATACCTCTTTTGCAGAATTGTCAGAATGAAATGAGATAATGCATGGGAAAACGATTTTCTATGAGCCACAAAAATATAATAACTCAAGGTACGTTACATAATTAATTCATTCCACAAACACTGAGCACCTACTAACGTCAGAAACTGTACTGGGAATTAAGAAGATGAAGGTAAGTAAGTCATAATACTTGCCATCAGGAAGACTATACATAAAAACTGAGTTCAATAAAGTCTTCAAAAGCGTTATCATTGGGGGAGAGAGAGGCATTTAATGTAGAGAAAGTGGCCACTTCTTTCCGCCACAGGGTCAGAAGTGATTTCATAAGGAATGCGATTCTTAGGGTGAATCCTGGAAGATGAGCAGGTGTTAGGCTGAGTAAGAGAAAGGACACACTATGTGAGGGTACAGCATAAAAATAAGTGGCCCAATAGGAAACGGTGGTGCAAGAAACTCAGTGTTTAAAGAGAATGGAGACTTAGGCATTAGCTAAGATATTGAGACTTTACCCTGCAGGTTATGGGGAGCCAATGGCAGGGCCGCCGCGGAATGACTTGGTCAAAATTTTGTATTTTAGAAGGCTTACTTCGGTCACAATGTGAGATGGCAAGGGTGGAGGTGCAGTCAACTTAGAGGCAATGAGACCAACGAGGGGAGTAATGCAGTGTTTCAGAGGCTAAAGACAAGAGGCCTGAAACTCGGCAAAGAGCAGTGAGTGAAATGGAGGGAAGGTGGTAGACAGAAATGATAGGTGCATGGATGGGCAGACAGCAGAAGAGAGAAGGAAAAGCCTGGGATAATTTCCAGATTTCTCCTTTGGGTGACTAAGTGGATTGTGGTGACATTTACTGAGAATGAGACTGGAGAGAAAAGCCAGCTGGCAGGAAAGTTGAGTTCTGTTTTAGTCAAGTTGAGTTTAAGGCCGGTGGGACATCTGGGTAGAGATTTCTGGTAAAAAGTTGGTTTTATAGAACTGGTGATGTGGGGCAGAAATGGAAATTTCTGAGTTATCAGCACGTGGTTGGTAATTGAAGCCATGCGAGGGTCTGGATAGACCACTTATTGTGCCCAGGGAGCATCAGAAACAGACTAAGGGCAAAACCTAAGAGGAAGCTGAGCAAGAAAAGATTAGAAAACATGGAGACCAAGGTGTCACAGAGCCAATAGAAGGGATGGTTTCAATAATAAAAATCCGGGCCAGGAGCATTGGCTCACTCCTGTAATCTCAGCATTTTGAGGGTCCAGGCCAAAGGATTGCTTGCGGGCCGGGACAGCCTGGGTAACATAGTGAGAGCACCCCCATCCCTACTAAGAATAAAAAAATTAGTTGGGGTTGGTGGCGCCCGCCTGTAGTCCCAATACTGGAGAGGCTGAGGCGGGAGGATCGTTTGAGCCCAGGAGGTCGAAGACACAGGGAGCCATAATCGGGGCCCTGCACTCCAGCCTGGGCGACAGAGCGAGATCCTGTCTGAAAACAAATAAATTTTAAAAAAATCTGGTCAACAATGACAAAGGCTGCAAACAGGTCAAGTACGACGGGCATTGGAAAATATCCAATGGTTTAGGGGATTTTCAAAACCTCGAGGTGACTTTTTTCAGTGCAGTCCCCGTGGAACAGCAGTCGCAGAAGTGGGGTTGTGGGATCCTGAAAAATGAGTGGGGCTGGGGTCAGGCTACATCAATTGTTTTTGACTCGCCGAGGTGTTTTTAAAATCTGTGGGTGCATCTGACATGATGGCATGATTGAGGGCCCTGAAAAGATGATGGTACCTGAAAGTCCAGGAGGGGGACAGACTGTAAAGCCAGTCTCTCTGGCTGGAGCTACATGCAAACTGCTTTCGAGGCCAAGATGATCCGAAACGCTGTCTTTAACGCTTTTTCAGAGGGCGGGAGGGGACTTGCTGTTTACTGAGCGCTCACCGAGAGCCAGCCCATGTCCTAATTTGAGTTAGAAGCCGCTTTTCTTTCCCTGAAACCGTCGATCCTTGAAAACGAATTTGAAAAGCACTCCTTCAAGTTTAACCTCTCGTGCAGTCGGTAACCCATCTGCTTTCCGAACGTCGCCAGGAAGAAACTGTGCCCGGCGCAGCTTGCCCGCCCTGGCGCGCAGCTGGAGCGCCGCTGAGTCCTCACTCCGCTGAAGCCGGTTACTGTCCAGTGGGATTTCGCTCCAGCCTCGGCACCCCCCGGAGGGGAGGCGCCTGCAGCGCGGGCCGCCAGCGTTTGCTGGGAGGCACCGGGAGACACCGAGAGCGAGACAGGGGCGCTGCGAGGCGTCCCGGAGACCCGCGTCCGCTCCCGTGGCCAGCGCGGTGGCCGCCGTAGCCCAGCCCGGGCTTTCCCCGCCGCTCTCCGCGCCCGTCCCCGCGGGACGCCGCTCCCCTGCGCGGCCGCCCGGTGCCCGTGACCACCCGGCGGCCGCTTTCGGTTCCGCGCCTTATAAGGCCTGACAGGGGGGTCACGTGCGTCCCGGGCCGCCCGCCGGGAGGAGGGGGCGGCCGGGGGGAGGGGCGGGCAGCGGGAGGAAAAGGGGAGGGCGCCGGGGCGGAGGAAGGAGCGAGGGGCGGATTCTGCGCCCGTGGGAGGTGGCGGCGGCGGCGGCGGTGGGGAGCGGACCGCCTGGAGCCGCGCAGGGGAGCGGGACCGAGGAGGAGGAGGCGGCGGCGGCGGAGGAGGAAGGGACCGGCGCGGGGGCGGGAGAGCGAGGCGGAAGCCGGAGTCGGCGGGAGGGCCGGTGGCTGGCCCCGGGCGGGAGCCGGGCGGCGGCCGAGGGACAGCGGCGAGGGAAGCGCATCCAGCGGCCCCGGCGCAGCGGCAGCGGCGGCGGCCGGCGGGCGCGGGCCGGAGCGATGGAGCCGCAGCACGTGCGCCCCGCGTCCGGCGCCCGCAGCCCGGCGTGGGAGGAACCGGTGGGTACCGCGTCCGCGCCCACCCCCTCCCGTTTTCTCCTCTGCTCCCCCCGCCCGGGCCGGGTTCCGTTCAGGAAATGGCCCGGGATGAGGTCCCCAGCTGCTTCCCAGCCGGGGCAGCCCTTCCTCCGCCGCCCGGGCTCCCCTCGCGCGCCGCCTGGAGCGCCTTTGTCCGGCTGATCGAGGCTCTCCCCAGAGGCCGCTGGCGAACCGCTGGCTACGGCCCCGCGGGGTCCGTTTCTCGGCTTCATCGACTTCTCAACTTTTCACTCGCTTTGGGAGCGTGGAGTGTAGGCGGGGGAGAGAAGCAAGGCTGCGCGGTCGGCGTGGGGGTCCGGGGGAGCCCGGGTTGCCCTGCCGAGACCGCACCCTGGCCGTCACCTGGGCGCGCAGGTTCCCGGGGACCGGCTCCCGGAGAGGCTGAGCGCGGCGCTGAGCCCAGAACCACGCCTCCGGCCCTTGCCCGCCGCTGAAGCTCGGACGTCTGGAGGGTGCGCGGGGGTTTGCCGGGGAGGGAGCGGAAAGCTGACTTCGCTTTCGCCTGGGATTTCGCTGCACGCACAACGCGGAGGTTGAGTATTTAGGAGCCAAGAGTAGCGTGTGTGCGAGGATAAGGGGCAGGAGACCGGGGGGCTTTGGATTTGTTTCCTCAAACTCCCTCAACTTCCTTCTTTCCTCCGATGCAAACAGAGCGTCTCACGTCCCTCCAGGGATTCCATCCAGGAATCCCCGGTCTCACTCAGAGCTCTGGAAGGCTGTGTGGGCCGCCTTTTCCCTGGCATCGAATTTTGGCTCTCCACGCCCCGCTTTGATATTTGCTACTCCTTGTTGGTTGACAATCTGAGCCCGTCTGAAAAGCCCCGTCCGAAATTCTGGCCTCACCCGTGTTCCGGTCAACGTGTTCGGATGCTGTTTTCCCAGGGACTCCGCGAGTCTGCTCAGGCCGGCCCTCTGCCTGTTGAGAGCCGCTAGGTCAGGTGCCAGCGGTGGCTGTCCTTTTTCTTTTCTAGTGTATACGCTCAGCTCCTTTGCCCAGAGTGTTTCTCGGCCAATCTGATTCCTGACCTTTCAGAAGCGTCCTTCGCTCTGATCCCTCTGCATCTGCAGCTGTCTTTGCTTTCGGGAATTTGAACATGTCAGGTTGCCCATCTGCTCATGCTTCTTCCATTGTGGTTATCGCTGGCGCTTAAGCTAGTCTCCAAACTAAAAATACAATCCGGTTTTGAAGTTTAAATCAAAGATCATTGAGAACTAAATTCAGTGACTTTACTTTTAAACTTTCCTGTAGGTACCTGGATACTTTCAGCCAACATCACAATGGAAATATCCGCTTGTATGTATTTTCCTTTAGGCTGCTGATGTCACAAGTACTTGGCATTTAGAAAATTAGAGAAAAACTTTTTTTTTTTTTTTTTTTTTTGCTTCTGGAAAGTGACAGCTAAAATGCTCATTTATTTTCCACAGAAAGTATTCGGTTTCCAGTCTTACCACTGGAGCTTTTAAAACTAGAGCCCTAACATAAATGTGTGAATGGACTGCGACACTTAGGCAGGCTGCAGAACCATCTTTTAAAAATTAGGTTTATTTTCTTTAAACACTGAAGACCATTTAATTTGCTCAGCACCTGTTTTCATTCACCACCTATTATATTCCAGGACTGTTGGATTGCAGTTACTAACAAAGAGAAACAGACCCTTGTCCTCAGAAAGCTAACGTTCTTAACTAAACAGATTGTCTTTTTTCATATGTGTTATTGGTTTACATTCAGAAATTCCAAAAAATACTTTCAGAGATCTCGGGTATGCGGGATGAAATAATACTTCTTACAGGCGACTTTATTCGAACCCCTGTGATCAGACAGATATGACCAAGTCTAAGAACTAATGAAGAGAATTCTCATTTAAATTCTTAAAAAAGACAATTTATCCAAATTACTAAAAAGTGGCATATAAAGATAAGTGTGGGATACATTAGGGAAAAAAGAGTGTTTAAATGTTAAATCTTTCAGGCATTTGGAGCAAGGGGCGGTGGAGAGACAGCTTAATCTAAATATGTTTTGAAAGGACACAAAGTCCATCCAAATTGGGGATTTGTGACCTTTTCAGGGGTCAGCAATCCCTTTAAGAATCTGATCAAAGCTATGAACCCTCTTTCCCTCAAACATGCACTTATGTGACATCATATGTGTCACATATATACATATTATATATGTATTTATATGTGTGTATAGATGTGAGACATTTTAATACAATTTCAAGAGTATCAGATTTCTTTAAGACCAGTCGGTGGATCCTCAAAGACCTCAGGTTAGGAATACCTGCTTTCACTTGGATTCCGTTTCAAAGTTTTTTTATTTAAAAACTTTTGTGTTTATTTTTTTGAGATAGGGGCTTGCTCCGTTGTCCAGGCTGGAATACAGTGGTGTGATCAGCTCACTGAAGCCAGGAACTCCTGGACTCAAAGGATCCTTCCGCCTCAGCCTCCTGAGTAGCTAGGGCTATAAGCACAGTCCACCATGCTTGGCTCATTTTGGGTTTCTTTGTAGAGATGGCATCTGGCGATGTTGTCCAGGCTGGTCTCCCTTGTGGCCTTAAGGGATCCTTCTGCCATGGCATCCCAAAGAGCTAGGATTGCAGGTCAGAGTTATGTAAAATTTGTTTTTTAAATTCAAATATAGGCAACTTAATGCTTTATCGTAAAAGTATGCTCATTTACATTTATAGAAAGGAATGTTCAATACTGAATGATATTGAATACATTTAATATTCATTCTGTGTCAACAGATCCTGTTGCATTATCCCTTACTGGATAATATAAGGGCATGTATGAATAAAAGCGTACATGAAACCGTTTACTCTCCTCACTGTTTGAGACAGAGTCTCACCGTGTCACCCAGGCTGGTGCAGGGGCCTGATTCTCAGCTCACTGCAACCTCTACCTCCCGGCTCAAGCGATTCTCCTACCTCAGCCCGAGTAGCTGGGACTATAGGTATATGCCACCATGCCGGGCTGATTTCACACCTATAGTCCCAGGTTCCTGTAGGCACCTATAGTGCCTGGTACCTATAGTCCCAGCTGTGTTGACCAGACTGGCCTCATACTCCTGGGCTCAAGCAGTCTGCCCACCTCAGCTTCCTAAAGTGCTGGGATTACTGGTATGAGCCACTGCGCCTGGCCCTTCCTTATTTTTGACGGAACCTAAAACATGGTGGTGTGATTCTGCATGGAACTATTCAGGCAGAAGAGTAAACATGGCATCAGGAATTGAGGCTGACAAACAGTGAAGGCAGCAGCACTTCTTTCTTAAAACACAGCCACGTCGGGCTGTTGCTGAAGTTTCCTATACAACTGGGAGATGAACTGAAGTTATTCAGTTAAGCAAACCATTTAGATAAACGATCAGTCTTACTATTCTGGCTAAATTTTTGGGCCTAAAGAATCTAAATGTTAGCATTCTAAGTTTCTGTGTAGTTTCCTTAATGCTAGCTTTGAAATGCAATCACATTTCAGTGGAAATAGAGGCATAACCTAAATTTCTAACCAATTAAAAAATACTTCAGTGGTAGGTATGAGTGGGTAGAAAGATATTTAGCCAAACAATCCTTACTGCGAGGAAAATAGGTAAGTAGAATTCTAGCCAATACTTCAAAAATGTAGAAGTATTTACACAAAGTAGTCCTTAGTTGGGGGATGCTAGAGCACACTTACTAAATTTGCTTTTGGCACAGTGGCTCACGCCTGTAATCCCAACACTTTGGAAGGCCAAGGTGGGAGGATCTTTTGAGGTCAGGAGTTTGAGACCAGCCTGCAGAAGATGACCAGACCCTGTGTCTACAAAACAACAACAAAAATCTAGCTAGGCCTAGTGATGCACATGTATAGTCCCAGCTATCCTGGGACTACCCTGAGAGGCTGATGCCAGAGGAGCCTTTGAGTTCAAGGATGCTGTGAGCTGGGATTGGCCATTGCATTCCAGCCTGGTCAAGAGAGCAAGACCTTGTCTCTAAAAACAGAAAAAAACAGTTTTGCTTTATTTTGAAATGGTTTTATACTAGTTAGCGCTGATAAAAGTATTGGGGTCTAAAGGGAAATTAGGAAGGAAAGAGTTTCAAATGAAAAGGGGTCAAAATATAAATGATGTTTATAAATCTTTGCATTAGATCTAGATGATGAAAGGTTTTTGTCTCAGGTACAAGGATGACCATATGTATATGCAGTTAATATCACGATTAATCCCCAAAGCTTTCTCATTAGGTAACAACTAAGGAAATGTTAATAGGTTAAAGTTTTGAATGTTAAATTCTTAATATGTAGCAAATTAGAATATTATGAAGATAGTTGTTAAGTTTAATGAAAGCAGTTTCCCGGTGCCTGTACTTGTTCAACCTGCAGCGTTCTTTGATTGCATGGATCCTAATTGATTAGGAATGCAAGTCCTAGAACACAGTTATATTTCAAGTGCCGACTTGAGCTCTTCAGGATATAAAATGTAACATTCTGCATATTTATGGTGTAATATTTAATATGAAACCATAGAACATATGAGATTTAAAAGTTGCCAATGGGTATTAAAACCCCTTTTGTTATGAGTAGTGATCAGTAAAAATATAATTCATAGTACCTCTGTAGAAAATACTATGCTAATATTCATAAAGTTGGTATCAGTATGAAATTTGGCTGTGACTTACACATCTTCAATCTAATAGGTGTTCTTTTTTAATGGGCCAGGATCCATACTAAGTAAAAACCTAATTTAGGGGTAACTACCTCCTGTTTTCATATCATCCTAAATGCAGTGTCTACAGAGCTTATGTTCAAGTCTTTAATAGTGTGTTTGTAATATGTTCTGAACAGAGATTTCAAAGTAACAATAAAAGAAATATGTAAGATACGTCTAAGCAATTATTAGAAAATCTGAAATCACTCAGGAAAAGGCCAAGGAATTCTTATAAATCAAATGAATAATGTAAGATACCACCTATATGAAATCTGTTTCAGTTGCCGTTTTGAGCTACATGGTTGAAACGGTAGGAAAGATTGAGACCTTGACATTGTAATACTTTTAAGGAAGGTGAAGTACATTGCAGATACACAGTGCACAAATTAGATATTCATTCTAAAGACTTCTAATTTACAGACCTGAGAAGAAGCTAGTAAGTCAGGTACCATAAATAATGGATTCTTGGAAACTGGCTCTTCAGAAGAGGTCATTGCCGAAGTGTGAACCTGGCTCTGAGGTTAAATCTTTATGAGTGTTTAAGGAATACCTTTACTTTGAGGTATTAATGGCTCAGCTCTGGGATATGAAACTATTGAAGTATTTTTAAGCAATCAGCATTCGAATCAAAGAGTGAGATGTAATCTGACCTCTTAAAATCACAAAATCGGCCTGGGCATTAGATAATGCCTTTCAGTTTATCACCCGCTGCCTGGATTTCGGAAAATGTTGCTGTATAAAACACAAAGTATGAATAGAAGTATATGGTAACTGACAAACTTCCTTTTGTCATATAGTGTGGTAACATGATTAGAACATTAGAATAGTAACCGCATGATTGTGACTTTGGCCCCAGTTTGTGATTTGGGACCTCAGTTTCTTTACATTTTTAAAAGAGAGGACTAAACAAAGTTTATTCTTTCAAAAGACCCTTTATTATGTGTCCTTGTCTACATTGCTGAAATATTGGACTTGTCCATGACCAAAAAGGTGGGGTTGAAGGCCATTATTCTGATTATTTTTCTCAAGATTTTCCAGCAGTATGTTCTTTGTAAATAAAGAATTACATATTTGTAGAGCTCTAAGAGCTCTTAAAGTTTTTGCCCAACTCTTTCCTTTCCTAAAGGAGACAACAGAAGCTGCAGAAGTAGCCTCTCTGTTATTACCTAGCAGCAACCTCCTGTCTTTAAAGATTTAAACTAAACACATTTTACATTTTAATGTATTTAATTTACAGTGTGATGTCCAGTGTTGGGATTGCATACTATTTCGTAAAACTTCTTAGAACTGTTAACTCTAATAAATCAAATTTCTTGTTGGGAGTAAGACTGCAAGTTAAAAAAAAATAGAACCTTAGTTTGGAGGAACCTTAAAGGTCATGTCGACTGAAAAAATACGAAATGAATGGGTAGCGAACGCATGAACATGCTAACAGATTGCTTTCTCCAGGTGGAGAGACTCCACCGTCTGGCAGGGACTTTTTGTCCTATTTAAAAATATAGCTAACACCCGTTTGGTGTTCTCTTTGGATGACAAGAGGGATCTGTCCTTTTAGTGGCTTCTCCTCCCACCCCCTCACAGCCGTGAGGGTTCTTTGACATTGAGCGTCCACAACTCGCTGCCAGTCCGCGGTTCCCAAGTGCCCGCTCCGCCAGCTCGCAGGGGAGTTGTGCGCGGTGGCTACAGCCGGTTGATCCCATTTCCTCCTGCTCTAGTCCGGGCTAGGGAGTGGCTCTGCCAGGACTTCCAAGGCTTTTTGTCTTGGTTATGGAGGGTTGGAGTGAATTGTTTTCTTCCAGGCAGTCTGGGTTAGCGCTTCAGCCTGGTTCTTGTGAATCCTGTCGTCTTGGGCTGCGCGTAGCCTCTTGTTTCTGCGCTTTCTTCACGCCCTGCCCAGTTTCCTGTTGGCCGATGGGGATCGCTCTTTCTGGACAAAAAGTGCTCAGAGCGGAGCTGAACCTCCCGGAAAATGCTCTTCTCTTCCGCGTGCGCCGGTTGGGGGTGGGGGTGGGCCACAAACTGAACGCCGCGGTCGGGAGACCGGAGAGGACCTGACGCCCCGGGCGGAGGCGGGAGAGGTACCGTGGGGCTGGGGGTCAGGAGACCGACGAGGGGCAGCACCCGACTGTCTCGGGGGCAGAGGAGACTTTCGTTCAGCTGAACCGCGCGGCGAGGCCCAAGTGTCTCTGGAGAGATTCGAGGTCCAGAGGGTGGCGGGTGCACCCCAGGGTGCCCGTAGGAAGCTCCAGGTTTCCGTTCTTCCCCGGGGACCAGTGTTGTGCCTGCAGCCCCGAAGTGGAGGCGGCTGGCATCGCCACTGCGGGGTGGGCTGCAGAGGTTTCCTGCCTCCTCCCCCTTCTGCCCTCCAGACCGCAGGGACTGTCCCTCCTGGGGACCCCCAGCACAGAGGGAGTGGAAGGAGCTTGCCCCAAACCCCGTCACCCCATCCGTCTACCCGCGCTGGTCCTATCCGTGCGCAGGGGCCCCAGGCGGGCGGGGATCCGCGCCCCCCGGGCCGCACCGTGGCCGCCGCTCCTGCGGAAACCCGGGCGGAGGAGCCGGACGGACCCCTGCCTGGAGGGCGCCTAGCCGGGCGACCCTTCCCTGCGAGGGCAGCTGGGGGAACGGAAGATGGCGGCGGCGGCCAGGCGCGGGGTTCCGCGCTCCGCTCGGGCAGAGCCCACCCGCTGACCGCCGCCCCCGCCCTCGCCGGGCGGTGCTGTGTCCCCGCAGGAGTCGGAGCGGATGGCCGGGGCCGGAGCCCAGCACCACCCTGCGGGCGCCGCTGGAGGAGCAGCCGCCGGGGCCGGCGCCGGCGCCGCGGTCACCAGCGCCGCTGCCTCGGCGGGGCCGGGAGAGGATTCGTCAGACAGCGAAGCGGAGCAAGAGGGACCCCAGAAACTGATCCGCAAGGTGTCCACCTCGGGGCAGATCCGGACCAAGGTAGGGCGGAGGAGGCGAGCCAAGGGCCGCTTGGAAAGAGGGAGGTACAGACGGTGCGGGGGCGCGGGGGCGCGCCTGGCGATCCCGGGAAGGCGGGGAAGGCGGGGAAGGCGGGGAAGGCGGGGGTAGTGGGGCGGGGCGGGGCGGGGCCTGGAGTGCTGGAGGGGCGGGGCCCGGAGTGCTGGCGGGGTGGGGGGGCGGGGCCCGGAGGGCGGGGCGGGGCGGGGC
>CM052652.1:4051862-4123903 GCA_028533165.1 Leontopithecus rosalia | reverse complement strand
AAGAAAAAGTCTAAGAGTTTATATCTGAGCAGGCATGGTGATTGGAGTTGTATTGTTCATGTACTCATGTGGTACTTTAAAATTATGTAATATAGTATTTGATACGTACAAGAATGTATAGTATCTCCGTGGTGTGTGAAGCACAGCGGTCAAATGAACACCTGTGAATCCGTCTTCGGAATGGGAGCATGTTCAGTATCCTGTATCTTCCTGTGTGCTCCTTCTCCGTTTGCTCCTTTGTTGCTCCTCAATTTGTGCATTCGAAGAAATAGCGATGGCATTCCAAGTACTGCTGTAGGTGCCAGGGATAGAGCAGTAAGCAAAACAAATATAAAAAACTGTCCTCATGGAGCTCACATTTTCATGCAGGGAGAATTTATGAACCTGTAGATATGCGAAAGGCATAGTATATGAGAAGGTGAGAAGTGCTATAGAGAGAAATAAAGCACGGCTGTGAGTGGAGGTGAGTGGGAAGGGGTTTTAGGCAATGAGCCGTGTGGACCTCTGGGGGAAGAGCAGGATAAGTAGAAGGAACAGCAGCTGCAAAGAGGAGGTCAGTGGGACTGAAGGGAGTTGGGGGAACCAGGTAGAAAGTTGGAAGTGAGTTAACATTGTCAAAAGTAAGGTACTACAGAGAAAAGTTCTTAGCCTGGGAGGGGTTCATGCATCCCTGGTTTGGTTGGGTTTTACAGGCTCCCCTCAAAGTCTATGTTTATGCCCCGCAGAGGTTAAAACCATTGATTTGTGAAGGGGAACTGCAGGTCAGAAAACAGAAGATAGATGAAAAAATTACATATATATATAGATATAGTAAGTCCTCACCTAACATCATTGATAGATTCATGGAAACAGACTTGAAGTGAAATGACATATAACAAACCAATTTTCTTTCTCGTGTTATAATGAAAGAATGTTGCATGAAAAAGTGTTATTCTAGGACCTAGTGTATATCATTTCATTTAACATCACAGTTTCTGAGAACCTGTTGATGTTGTTAAGCAAGGACTTACTGTGTACACATTATAATTCTACAGTTACATTGAACTCTTGAATAGAAATCAGCTGCTGTCATTTTATTTTATTTTATTTTATTTTGAGATGGAATTTTGCTCTTGTTACCCAGGCTGGAGTGCAATGGCGCGATCTCGGCTCACTGCAACCTCCGCCTCCTGGGTTCAGGCAATTCTCCTGCCTCAGCCTCCCGAGTAGCTGGGATTACAGGCACGCGCCACCATGCCCAGCTAATTTTTTTGTATTTTTGAGTAGAGACGGGGTTTCACCATGTTGACCAGGACGGTCTCGATCTCTTGACCTCGTGATCCACCCACCTCGGCCTCCCAAAGTGCTGGGATTACAGGCTTGAGCCACCGTGCATCTGGAGAAACGTTAAACTTGCCAGTGGGTTCAATGAAATGAAGTGAACCAGCAGCATAGACTAGCAAGGTTTCTGGAGAAATTCGATAGTGTTGGGTTTGAGTTTCAGCTCTTTCATGTACTCTTCGTGTTTTTAAATGACTTCAGACATGTTCCTTAACGGGACAGAGAACGTTGCGCCCACCAATACGTGTGTTTTTCTGTTCCTGATCCACCGTTAGCCTTCCTTTTCCCCTTGCAGATAGATGAAGCTGTGTAACTGACTTCTGGCCGCAGCCAGTTAGCCTCTCAAGCTGTTTGTGGGACTCTCCGTGCCCTGTCTTTACCCTCACCTGCCAGGTAGATGTGGATTATCCAGTGGAAGGTGCCTGTATTCCTGAATGACTTCATGGAGCAGAGCCTTTGTGCTCCTCTCTGAATCCCATTAGCCACATTGGATTGTGACATGAGGGGAAATAGACCTTTATTGCGTTAAGTCCCTGAGGTTTGGGCATTGTTTGCTGTAGCGGTTAGCATACTTCAAGCAATACACGTCATCCCTTTGAATTGAGGATTTCTCATTTCCAAACTGGATGTAGTATTTCTACCTTGTAAGATGATTAAAGAAATAGAAAGTATGTTTTTATATCTATAATTACTCCTGTGTGTGTGTCTTTTACATAATTTAATCAGTGGTGTGGCCTATACACACCACTGATTTTTTTTTTGACAAGTTTTTTGTTGACAATTTTTCAAGTGTCTTTTTTTTTTTTTTGAGACAGAATCTCTCTCGGTTGCTCTCTCTGTTACCCAGGTTGGAGTGCAGTGGCGCGATTTTGGCTCACTGCAACCTCCACCTCCGGATTTAAGCAGTTCTCCTGCCTCAGTAATCCCTCGTAGCTGGGATTACAAGTACACTCCACTGCGTCTGGCTAATTTTGTATTTTTAGTAGAGATGGGGTTTCACTATGTTGGCCAGGCTGTTCTTGAACTCCTGACCTCAAGTGATCTGCTCGCCTTGGCCTCCCAAAGTGATAGGATTACAGGCATGAGCTACCGCACTCAGCCTTCAAGTGGCTTATGAAAAAATATTTTAATAAGAATGAATGACCACTTGGAGGTGGCAGTGGGAATAACTGCCAGGTTGGCTTTTAGGCCAGTTCTACTTAATCTTGGCCAATTCTGTGGTGCTCATATGGCCAGTTCTACCTAATGCTGAAATGGTCTTTCTAAGAGCCTTCCTGTCTGCCCCTCTCAGCTTCTGTTTACTCTTCATATGACTGCGGTCTCACTTTGGCCCCAGCCGCTATTTTATGAAACTTCTTTTGAAAAGGCCCTTAATAATTTTAATTGCTAAAGTCCAGTGGTCTCTAGTTTTCAGTCAGCTGCTTCCTGCCCATTTGGATGCTGTTGACCACTTTCTTCTCACATCTTTTGCTTTCAAAGTTTAAGTTCTCTTATCTTTTTTTTTTTAAGACAGTCTCACTCTGTCACCCAGGTTGGAGTGCAGTGGCACAATCTTGGCTCACTGCAACCTCTGCCTCCCAGGTTCAAGTGATTTTCCTGCTTCAGCCTCACGAGTAGCTAGGATTACAGGTGCACGCCACCATGCCTGGCTAATTTTTGTATTCTTAGTAGAGACAGGGTTTTGCCATGTTGGCCAGGCTGGTCTCAAACTCCTGACCTCTGGTAATCCGCCTACCTCAGCCTCCCAAAGTGCTGGGATTACAGGCAGGCCAAGTTCTCTTATCTTTCTTACTATCTCTTCACTGCCTCTTAGCCTCTATCCCTGATTTCTTTATCTATTGCCAAATGTTTTTGTTTCTAGAAGTCTTAACTCTGCCTTTTCCTAAGTTAATTTGATCCATTGGATTAGGCTTTGACCACCAGCTCTATGGGTCTTTTCCTAGCCTGTACTTCTGAGATCTGGGCCTGTAGTTCCTTTGCCTACCAGACCTTTCCTGTAGGGGGTCATCTGGCCATCTCAGCCTCCATGTTCTCAAACAGAACAGATTTGTGTAGTCTCCTTACTCTCCACCAAATTTTGCTCCACAGCCTTATATCCTATAGAAAAACTGCCTTGTATAGAAGGGATTGCCTTATAATTAACCTTGACTTTTTGTCTTGCTAATCACCATCATTAATTCATTTGCTTTCATCAAATACCCATTCAGTGCCTGCTATCACCAGCCATAGTGTTAGGTGCTGGGGATTTAGAAGTGTATGAAAGAGACACATCCCTACCCACAGGGACCTCACTCATTGTCAGCGGTCACCAAATTTGGTCAATTCTGCATATCTTAGATCCTGTGTAATCCTCATGGTAAAACTTTGATGTAGGTAAGTACAGTTATTCTCTCCTTAGAAATAAGGAGAGCAAAGATTACATAAGTAACATGCCACAGGTTATGTATGTCAAGTGACTTGTTTGATGCCTGATTTAACGGTTACTGAAGCAGCTGCGTTAGTTATCTGGGCTATGTACTCTGGGGTTCCTTGTCACATTCCAGGAAAATTTAGGACATGGACACACAGGAGTTTAGGAGGGGAGGTTTAATAGGTAGAATAGAAGAGAAAGAGAAACAACTTCTTCCATAGAGGAAGGGGTCTCCTAGCAGAAAGGACCGAGTTTTACAGTCTAATTTAAGGAGGCAGTGTCTGATTTATAAGGGGCTCATAGATTGGTTCAATCACGTATGATGCTTACATAGCACACGTGGAAGGCTGGTCGTCCCAGCCTAATCTTATGCAACTGGCTTTCCAGTTGCTCTGTGCCATCTTGTCTGCACCTTACAATACACGTGGCTGGCAGAGAAGGGACGATGGAACTGCCATCTTGAAAATGTCTAGTCCTTAGTTCCTGCTGACATTCACCCGTGCAAGCTCCCAGCTTATAGGCTGCTCTTTATTAGAAAATGATTTGGGGCTGCTTTTTATTAAAAAGAAAAGCCTTACTGAGGACTCCCATACCTTTGCTATCTGTCTAAGTAATTCCTTCTTAACTCCTCTGTCATTATGATATACTGTCCCTTTGCTGCATGAATCTCTCATGAATTCATTTCTCTCTTTCCATTTGCGCTTACCCTAACTTCGTTTAACCTTTATTATCTGTCATTCGGATTTTTGCCATGTATTTCCTCTCTTCTTCATACTCTACTCCACTGCCAGAGTTACGTTTATAAAAGAGAAATATGATACATAATACATTTTGCATAAGCTCTTAGCCATTGCCCATTACTGGTGGACAAAGTCTAAATTAGTCTCCTAATTTGATACTAAATGACCTTTCTATTCATTCAACCAATTTTTATTGAGCTGTATTCTAGGTTCAGGGATGGTAAAAGCCCTGCTGTTAGAGAGCTTATAGTCTATAAAGGGAGAAGTTAATTAACATACGAACAGACAGAGTTTTATCATATAGCTGGTGTTCATAAGCGTAATGAAGGGAGATAAAGCAGGGTAAAGGGAGGAGAGGGGTGTGTGTGTGTGTGTGTGTGTGTGTGTGTGAATATTTTGGTTGAATTGACCAGAATAGACTCTTTGATAAGATAATATTTGAACAGAGATGTTAGTGAAATGGCAGAAGCTATGTATGCAGATGTCAGGCTCAAAGCACCCTGGGCAGAGCCAATGCCATGGTATTCCAGTTGTGTTCTCTGTCACTGTCATCTGTCCAGTCATGCAAAATGCTTCCCTGTTCCCACTTTAAGGCGGGCATTTTCATCCATCCAACTGTTACAGACAGCTCCCTTTTCCTACTTCTGTTTGATTTATTTTTATTTATATACCATTATCTCCCCACATTTTTCAAAATATTAAAAATGGTTTATATTCCATACTGTGTATTCAGCTTAGGTAAAACAGGGCTAGAGAACTATGAAATTAGGAGGATAGGAGGAGGGTTAGAAGGCTGATACATAGAGTGGGGTGTCTTGCACAGCTCGAGATGAGTTGTAAATTTGATCCCAGGTAGCCAGAGCAACAAGACCAGTTATAAAATTGTATTACCAGTGGCAAAAAAGCCCTCTAGATTTTAAGGGGAAAAGCTTTTGTAGCTTTTCTTGGGGGAACCAAAGACATGTGTTCTCTCAGTCTTTGATGTGGGTGGGAGTGAGGGCTGCAATACATGTTCCCCTCACCTCCATCCACTTGGGAGGTGTCCTTATGATGTCCTCCCTTGCGAGATCCAGCCGTAATTCAGACTTCAACTTTGAGGGACAGTAGTTCTGGAGGAGATGTAATTAAGGCAGTTGTAGTTACTGCTAACTCCAGGCACAAAATCCAAATTATTTTTGAAGATTGAATACTTTAAACTGTTCTCCAGTTAAACCAAGCATCTGCTGAAATACTTTTAAAGTATAGAATCTCAGGTTATCTGCTGTTTTTACTTATTTACTCAGGCGTAGTTGATACAAGGGGATCGAGTGATAGTTCTTAGCTATTTATGGGAAGAAAAATCTGGTATTTCTTGGCAGCTCTCATAAAAACTGATAAAATGGTTCTACATTCAGGTTTAAAAAATGTGTCTGTAGAGCTTTCTGACTGCATTGCCAAATATTAAAAGCTGTGTATATTTCCGGATTATTGTGAAGATAGTGTTGACCTCATGGACCCTCCCTTGCAAAAGATTGGGAACACTTGAAAATCCTGCTAGGACAATGTATCTGGACCTATTCTCTCTTTTTTAAGAGAGTGCCATGAGGGTCTCTGGAGGAAGGGCAGAGCAAGCAGAAAGAACGGCAAATGCAAAGGCTTTGAGGAAGAGACACACCTGACACATTCCAGGAATGAGCACTCCCAGAACAGCTGACACATTCCAGCTGGAAGGAAGGGAGTGAGGGGACAGTGAGTAGCAGGAAAAAAAGAGTTGGGGAGCAGCAGAGAGGTTGCTGTGACAATTTTCATGACAGTTTAGCACGGTGGTTAGCACATAATTAGCACTTAATAGATGCTAGTTATCATATTAATATTAAAAGAATACCATTGCCAATCCATTAGCAAGTTTGAGCTTTAAAATAAAATCAGCATCTAAAACAAATCCTTTAAAGGAGAGGAGGGAAACGAAGCAATGGCTGGAGGGGGTTGTTGGAGTCAAGGTGGAGCTTTTTTTTTTTTTTAAAAAAAAGTGAAATGGCCTTTTTAGGAGAAAGAGACTGTGGGGCGGAGGAGAATAATCCAGTTGAGAGAAGAGATTAAATGATGCAGAAAAAGAGGAGAATTACTGGAGCAAAGCCCTTGTATACGCGAGATGGGGTGGGATGGCGTGAGGAGCTGGGTTTCGGGGAGCGGGTCCTTTTTTCCTTACAAGTCAGTTTATCCGTAATAGGCAGTAGGGGCAAAGATTGGCACTTTTAGAAATTATTTTCTGATTCTTTTGATTTTCTCAGGGGAATATGAAGCTAGGTCATCAGCTGAGAATGAAGACGGGGGAGAGGGTATGGAGGTCTGAGGCTAGAAAAAAGGTAGGAAATGCTTGGGCAGGGGAAAGGGAAAGGGTGTGGACTAGAGAAACGCAGCGGTGTAAATGTCAGGTGCGCATTTAGGGCACACCTGAGGAGTGACCAGGACTGTGAGCACGGTCATCCTGGTGTGCGATCATGATCGGCTGCTTGGGTGCCGTAAGTGAACTGGAGGACAGGATCACACCACTGTTGCGGTTTGTCTGTGTATGCCAGGGAGAGCGTGGGTGGGTCCAGTGACAAGCTTTGGAAATGACGTTGGATGAAGAGTGAGGGCTTGAGTCAGTCCTCAGGAGTAACCACGGGACTGAACAGCTGAGGTAGGAAAGAAGAGAAGACTGTTGGCAAAGGTTAAGTCCAAAAATCAAAGTTTAATCATTCAGATTTTTTTTTTTTGAGGTAAAGTCTCACTCTGTCACCAAGCTGGAGTGCAGTGGCGGGATCTCTCCTCACTGCAACCTCCCGGTCCCAGGTTCAAACGATCCTCCTGCCTCAGGCTCCTGAGTAGCTGGGACTACAGGCACGCACCACCATGCCCAGCTAATTTTTAGTAGAGTCAGGGTTTCACCGTGTTGGCCAGGCTGGTCTTGACCTGACCTCGTGATCTGCCTGCCTTGGCATCCCAAAGTGCTGGGATTACAGGCGTGAGCCACTGTGACTGCATTCAAATTTAAAAAAGGAAAGAGAAAAGCAAGAGTACTAAAATAAACTGTGTTTTAATGATTTAAAATATGCTTTTAATGATTTAAAATATGTTAAAAAACAACAGGTTTTGCTGGGGAAAATCTCTAGCTCACGTATGCACAAATACAAAGACTGTTTTACTTAGAACACAAAAAAGAAAGTTTCCCAAAGAAAGAAAGAAATTTGGTTTGGAATTTTTTTTTTAATATACAAGTGAAACCCTGAAATGCGTTAAAGAACGTGAGTCCCAGTTCATGTTCCCATTGGGCAAGTTACAGAACCTCTCCAAATCTTACCTTTCCTCATATGTCAACGCTATTCAGGATATTCTGAGGATTAAGGAGATGAAGCCTTCAGCCTGGCATACAGTAAGTGCTAGTAAATGTTAACTCCGTATTCTGGAATCTTGATGTGAAGGGCACTTTTTCCTATAGAGCACCTCTGAACGTCAGAAGGATGTGAGGGAATGAGGAACTGGTGAAATCTTCAGCTTGTTCTGCCCTGGGCAAGCCAGAAACCAGAACTGTTTGTAAACCTTTTTGTAAGTTGAGTATCATCTAAGGAGATAGAGCTTTTACCATAGATCTAGTTACAATTCCACAGTAGGAAAGGAAGAATGTTGAAGGAAATTCAACCTTCCCTTGGTCATAAACTTCTGCCTTATCATTACTCATGTATGTCACAACAATTCTAAATTATTACCATTTGAGTATTTGTGGTCTTACTCTTTCTCTTCTTAAAGAGGCAGCACCCTGGCCTGTTGGGTCAACCCCTTCGTTCTCCTTTGCTATGGAACAAGAGAGTAGATATAGTGAAGGGAGAGGAGAGACTCTCTTGATGGCATTATTGCCTTAAGGCTCCAGGGTGTGTGGAGTAACTGAGGGTCTGGAGTGAACAGGTGAATCACAGGAACTTGACTTTCCTGTACAGTGGTGGAGTGGGGGTAGTTGAAGGGGGAGGTGAATGAGCATACTCTAGAAGTATTTGGGTGAGGAAGGAGGCCAGGGTCCCATCTGAGTAAGTAAGGGAAATAGCCAGTAGCAAAGTGTGGATTATTGTCGTCATTATAACCCCATGTTTATCTGTAAGCTGATAAAGCTTGGGGAGCTCGATGTACTCTTTAACATAAACCATGTGATCATGTGATATAGAAAACATTAAAATTATTATTATTGTTACTTTTTAGGACAGTCTCCTTCTGTGACCCGGGCTGGAGTGCTGTGGTGTGATCTCAGCTCACTGTAACCTCTGCCTCCCGGGTTCAAGTGATTTTCCTGCCTCAACCACCCGAGTAGCTGGGATTACAGTCACCCACCACAATGCCTGGCTAATATTCTTGTATTTTTAGTGGAGATGGGGTTTCATCATGTTGGCCAGGCTGTCACTCCTGACCTCAAATGATCCACCTGCCACAGCCTCCCGAAGTGCTGGGATTACAGGAATAAGCCACCGCCCCAGCTGGAAACAGTAGAGTTATGAAGCAGTTCTACCTCGGGTCCACAGCAGCATTATTCAGAGGAGCCAGAAAGTAGAAGCAATCCAAGTGTTCACTGACGGATGATGGATAAACAGAATGTGGTACACATATAATGGGACATGATTCAGCCTTGACCCGGAGGGCACTTCTCACAGGTTACTGTGAAGTGAAAGATGACATTTTCAGGTGTCAGGCAGTCTTTACTGCCATTTGCTGACATGATTGAACACAGCACCACATGTAGCATGTTTCCACATAAACAAAAACCACTACATGTACATACTTAACATTTTCTCCTGTTCATCTTCCTTATTCATGCTTTCATTTGCCTACTCACTAACATTTCTTTGTGACTCCAAAATCAATACTTGTGGTGCTTCCACAGCCATTTGTGGACATGCATATAAAGTGATTTTTCACATGCGAACAATGCCCAGTGTGCACATTCCCAGCTAGGGTGGAACCTTGCTGTTGTCTGTCTTCTTGTTTCAGCTCTCATGCAATAAACAAGCGCCCTTTCATTTTTGTCAGTGATGTCACTGTTTACAGAGACCCCCTGTGCTGAAGTGCTGTCTGGTTTTCCTAAAAGCAAAAGGTTTTATGATATGTCTTATTGAAAAATATGTGCATTAGACAGGCTTCCTTCAGGCATGAGCTACAGTGCTGTTTGCTCAGTGTTAATGAATCAAGTATACTTACATTCTGTTTAAAGAATTTATGTGTATGTTTTATTAAGAATATAACATATAACATGTGATGTTATGTGTCATGTATATTCTGTTAGTGTGTATGTATACACACATATTCTTTAAATGGAAGCACGCATAAAATGAAATTATATGTTGATTAATTGACAAAGATTTTGTGACCAGAGGTTTGCAGGAACCTACACCTACTATTTCCCACAGGGGCAGTGGTTCAATACCAGTTAATCCGGAGTTATAGTGACTTTATTGAACATAACTACTTCGAATAATGAGAATCAAATGAGTGTTAAACTCTTTTAAAAGAAAAATATTATTCATTTCTATCCTTTTCAAGGAAAACTAATATTTCAGTTGAAATTCATCAGTTCAGAACCTATCAAATGAGAATAGTATATCGAGTCAGAATAGGATACCCAAAATCTCTTCTGTAAAAATAGATACTAGTTTATACTTTAATTTTCAACACACTTAAAAAAGAATTTTGAAGGTAGAACACAGAATTACTCACTTAATTTAAGAAGATCATTTTCCCCTCCTCACCAAGTACATATTTGGCTTTGAGATAATCTGTTCAGGTCATAGAAAAATGTCTGTTATCCCAGAAAGATCTTAAAGCTTGAAATGACAAATAGATATGATTGTGTGTGCTGACGTCAGCACTTCATATTACCTCTTAATCTTCAGTGTTTTTTTTTTTTTTTTTGCTGGCCATGGTTTATTTGTACTTTTTCTTCAAACAGGACAACCGAAGATACAGACAGTATTCAATAAAATAAAAGAGACGAAACAAATTCGAACAGACTGCAACGCCACATACTACGTGTAACCTAAGATTTGCTATTCACGCTTGCCTTGGATGGGGGAACAGATCGCTTATAAAAATACACAGTGAAAACAAAATGTCTTATCATGCACAGCTTTGAACTACAATCCTGATGTACCTTAATGACGCCCATGCACACAAGTCTAACATTCGTTTTCTTAAAAAAAATACACACAATTAAGACTTCTAGGAGCATTTTATGCTAAAGTAATTTCTAACTAATTTTTATCTGCAGACAGATCAAGCATCTTCAAAATACAAATTCCTTTACACAGTGATCATGTTATTTAAAACGAATGCTTCAGTAAATTAAGTACGTGGAAAACCTTAGGATAAGCCGACATTATATATTCAGCTACGTTAGCAACAAACCGTAGTGCCACATGGAAAAGTGTACTTACAAATAAATTTTAAAAACTAAGTTAACTTTTATAATTAGATACAGGACATAGACTGAATTGCTAAAAGAAATGTGATGTATTAACGCTTCACTATAAAGAATGTATTCCACGACATTTATAAACAGTGAATGAGTCTTATTAAGAATAGTTTACTACAATAAACGCTGGCTAAATAGAATTACATACTGTGGGTGGTATATGTTTTGCCACATACTTTTGTTACCTTGAGGTAGATTACACGTGTGTGCTAAATTTGACATTCATTTTCCGGTGCTGCTGGTATCATGTTTTTTTTTCTCTCTCCTCCCCCCCCCCCGGCCCTCCCCCACACCCCTCCCCACCCCCGACGGAGTTTCGCTCTTGTTACCCAGGCTGGAGTGCAATGGCGCTATCTCGGCTCACCGCAACCTCCGCCTCCTGGGTTCAGGCAATTCTCCTGCCTCAGCCTCCCGAGTAGCTGGGATTACAGGCACGCGCCACCATGCCCAGCTAATTTTTTGTATCTTTAGTAGAGATGGGGTTTCACCATGTTGACCAGGATGGTCTCGATCTCTTGACCTCGTGATCCACCTGCCTGGGCCTCCCAAAGTGCTGGGATTACAGGCGTGAGCCACCGCGCCTGGCCGTGTTTTAAGCAATGTGTACAGTATGAAAAATTTGAAACTACTCATGAATGAAAAATGTCTTAAAAATAGATATTTTCATGCAGTTGTGTACAGTCTCACTGTATTAATTTCAAGGCAAGCTTTGTTTCCTGTAAAACAGATCATTGTTCTATGAGAGAATGTTCTTTACTTGCCTTAGTGCATTTCTTTGCCTCCTCCTGCATTGCATTATTTTGCTCTATTCTTTATTTTTATGTGCAAATGACATGCCAGTTAAGACGAAAACTATCTCACACGTAGAAAAAGGAAATCTCACATGTAGAAAAAGAAAGTCTGGATTTTAAAAACCAAGAACTAATGAAATCCTTAATGACACCATCTGATTCAAGTAAAAAGTGACTTAAACACTAGTAATAAAAAAAAGACAAAACACATGTCATGAAGAATACAGAGATAAATGTCTGCTGAGTGTTTTGGTTCAGATGTTTCAGAATGCTGCTGTATGCTTTGTGAGGAATTTGAGGGGAAGATTTCAAAGTAGAAGGTGTTAAGGTGGCCTGTATTGACTTACGTGGTGGCCCAGCTGGACTGTGAAACCGCGGATGCCCATGGGCTCGAGCTGCTTGTAAAGACGAATTCCCCACTGTTGTTCAGAAATCCTTCCTCAATTCCTCCCTCCCCACGCTTTCCATCCTCTACTGGCTCAGTTTCTAGCATTCCAGTATCTTCTTTCCTGCGAAAGAACTCTTCCAAGTAACTAGTGCAAGCGTTTTCCTTCTCAACGTATTCATCCTTCCCTGCCTCACAAAACTGGTTTATGAGAAAACGGTCCTCCGCACCACTCACAACCTGGCTGTCCCAGGAAGATGGGTACAAGGCTTCTAATTGAGCCAGATTTGCCATTCCTTTTAACTGTTTTTCTTGGCTTATGGACTTTGATATCAAACTTTTCAATTCTAGTTGGGACACTGAGCTATTCAAGTCATTTAATTTATCAATAACATCAGTAGGCTCATGTTGGGAACTAAGTTGAACAGTTCCTGCAGTAAACGAATCACAATCAAATCCCTGATTCTTTTCGCGTTCTTTTCCAGCCAGGTGCTCTGATGCTTCCTCCAGCGCTATCTGGGCTTTAACCTATGCATTCTTTTCACATTTTGACTTGCCTTTCTTGGCAGATTTTTCTTTCCTTTGTTCTTTCGGATTGGAAAGATCTATAATAAGCTTGGGTTGTAGTAATGGTTAACTTCACTCTCTTTGCAAACTAAATTTGGAAGTCTTTGCCCATGCCTATGTATAGTGGCCGCCACGTAACCTGGACCCGCGAGAGAGGGCCATGTTGGTTTCATTTAAAAGGAGCAACCCTGACACTAGAGACATTCGTAGAGACAGAAGGATGTGGTTTACTTTTATCAGGACATTTTATTTCCTTTTCCCTATCGTAATGACCCCTGGCATCACTGCTCAGTGTTTATATAATAGATTCTCAAGATGGCCTTTAAAAATAGGAGCTGTAGTTTGCTTCTTTGAGTTCATACAGCTTAATGTTTGAATTAGAAGAAAAACTTTTGTTAGGAGGTCACTTTCTGTGTCAAGTTTATATTTGAACAGTAAGTAAGCAGGCGTATTGAAATGCTGTATGACATCACTGCTCTTATCTTTGAGGCAATGTAGCATTGTGCTTAAGATCATGGACTTTGTTTTTTGAGAAAGGCCTGGTCTTAAATCCCAGTTGTCCTGTTTATCCTCGAAGTGAGTTCGGATAAGTCACTTAATCTCTGTAACCCAGCCTTATCTCTAAAATCTGGATAATAAATATACCTACCTCATAGAGTTCTTGTGATGATTTAAATGAAATAATTTGAATATTTAGAACAGTGGCTGGAACACAATTGGTTTTTAAAAGAGGTCAATTATTATACTGGTATTAAAAGAATATAGATGATGTTCCACATTAATAGAGTCAGCATCTAAAACAAACTTGAATTGTGATGATCAAGAACAAAATATTTACTTGGCGAAAAAATACAGATCTGTCTACTCTCATAACACAATAGCTTCCCATTAGCTGTGTTTAGGTTATTTCTAAATTCACTGGACTGTGAAATCTCATTGGGAAAGCCCAGACAGGGTGCTGTATGTGGAGTTTTGTTTATAATTAACACCTTATAGAATGTAATGTTTTCAACCAGTGAGTTTTTAAACAAAAGAAAAAGGGATTTTCAACTAATAAAAGTCTCTCCCTCACCTTGGAGGTCACCTTCTCAGTGTGCCCTGCCCTGGTGATGCTATCCGCGTTGCAGTCCCCACCCCCGACCTGGCATGCCTCAGCTTCCTTTCCTTCTTGACTTCTCCCCTTAGCACTGATCAGCATCCAGTACACTAGATAGTACCATTTTCTCTAAATCCATCTTTTAATGCTAGAAGGTAAACTCCTTGGGGGCAGGGATATTTGTCTGTTTTATTCCCTGCCCTGTCTCCTGTGCCCAGAACACTGCCTGTTACACAGTAATTGCTTAAATGATGTTTGTTGAATGAAAAAGGGAATAGATATAGTTTTGAGAAATTCTTTGCTATATTTTAGCTATGTTACTGTTCATCCTTCTTTTTGCTGAGAGTAATGAAATTGTAGAGCAGTGTCCTGCTCAGTATGCCCTCAAGATTTTAGGGCAGGACGTGCAGTGTATTAATTCGTTTTCTTTTCTTTGCCATTTATTAAAATAGTGTGTATTTTGCGTGGGAGACAGAAAAGTAGTAGAATGCAGTCCTTTTTTATAGTGGAAGAGACAGCTATATGTACAGCTATACAGATGGTCCTTGACTTTTGATGGTTTGACTTAAGATTTTTTAACTTTATAGTGGAGGAAGCAATATGCATTTGGAAGAAGTTATACGTCAAATGCCCATATAACCATTCTGTTTTTCAGTTTCAGTACAGCACTCGATAAATTATACGAGATACCCGATACTGTTTTGTAAAATAGGCTTCACGTTAGATGAGTTTGTCCAACTGTAGGCAAAATGTGAGTGTTCTGAGCACGTGTAAAGTAGGCTAAGCTAAGCCATGATAATATTTGGCAGGTTAGGTGTATTAAATGCATTTTCAGCTTATGATATTTTCAGCTTTATGTGTTTATGAGGATGTAATGCCATTGTAAATTGAGGAACATTTGTGTATGTTATACAGCCATGCATGCAAATATATATGCTAAGGGATACATGCTGTCACAAAAGCAAACATAGTGGGTGCTCTTGTGTGACAATCATAGTGGGCGCTGTTGAGCAGATATGGAAGGCTTCCAGAGAAGGTCATGTTGAGCTGGGTCTTGAAGTGTGAGGAAGGATAGTGTTCCGGCAGGACTGAACTGCACAGTGGCTTTGGCGTTTCCTCCCAGTACTCTGCTATAAAGTACCCGTTGAATTCGTGGAGCTTTTTTTGGGAGTTCTCATAGAAATTACCATGGTGTTTTTGTCAGACTGTCTACAGCAGGAAAGCTGAATTAGGAAATTTACTGAGTTCTGTTTATACTCTTATCATGATCAAATAAGTGTTTTTGAATTAAATATTTATAAAAGTATAGTCATTATTGTCTTAAGGTACATAGTAGAAAACTCAGTAATAGTTGAATGAAGCTGTGTTTTGGACATAGAGAATTATTACTGGGGTAATGTGTGTTTTGTTTGAAAGAGTAATTTGGCTTAGGTATATTAAGTTATTCAGAATATGATTTTTACCATTTTAAACCCTATTTTTCTTACAGCTTCATATCTTTTGTCAGGTCTTCACATCATTTATCAAAATTTCTATCCTGAGGATGATAAAAGTTAAGTTGTGAAAATCACCTAGATTTTATCTAAACAAAGGAAATATTTGTGAACTTTTTATTTATCTGCAACATATAAAAATAACTATTAAGATATGACTTGAAAGAATCCACATAAGAAGGACAAGAAAGATACCCTTGCCCTACCTTGGCATACAGGCTATAACCTACCTGTTTATTTCCTAACTCAGATGATGTATCAAAAGAGGCCACTGTCTATACCATATCCATATTCATTCATCCATCTATCATCTATCCATCCATCTATCCATCTATCCATCCATGCACCCATCTATCCATCCATCTATCCATCCATCCATCCATCCATCCATCCATCCATCCATCCATCTATCCATCTATCCATCCATCCATCTATCCATGCATCCATCCATCCATCCATCTATCCATCCATGCATCCATCCATCCATCTATCTATCCATCCATGCATCCATCCATCTGCCATCCATGCATCCATCCATCCATCCATCCATGCATCCATCCATGCATCTATCCATCCATCTATCATCTATCTATGCATCCATCTATCTATGCATCCATCTATCCATCCATCCATCTATCCATCCATGCACCCATCTATCCATCCATCCATCCATCCATCCATCCATCCATCTATTCATCCATGAATCCATCCATCCATCCATCCATCTATCCATCCATCATCCATCCATCCATGCATGCATCCATCTATCCATCCATCCATCCATCCATGCATCCATCCATCCATCTATCCATCCATCCATCCATCCATCCGTCCATCCATCCATGCATCCATCCATGCATCCATGCATCCATCCATCCATCTATCCATCCATCTATCCATTCATCCATCCATCCATCCATCCATCCATCTATCCATCCATCCATCCATGCATGCATCCATCTATCCATCCATCCATCCATGCATCCATGCATCCATCCATCCATCCATGCATGCATCCATCTATCCATCCATCCATCCATGCATCCATGCATCCATCCATCCATCCATCCATGCATCCATCCATCCATCCATCTATCCATCCATCCATCCATCCATCCATGCATGCATGCATTCATCCATCCATCCATCCATCCATCCATCCATGCATCCATGCATCCACTCATCCCGTAGCAACCTGAATATAGATCCTGTTTATGTGCTGGACTTAAAACGACTAATGAAACATGTCCACATTTTAGCTCTTCACTATCTGGTGTGGTTATATATTGTTGAAGAAAAGCTGGAGACATGCTTCTAATAATTGCATAATTTAATTTAGCAAAACAGTTTTTGGAAAAATAGAATTGGAATTTGAAATTGTGTGCTACTCATGAAATAAATATTATGTCGGTTTTTTTTTCACATGGAGCATGAGAGTGGCAATGTGTAATAATGGAGATTGAGTTTGTACAACAAACAGGCCCTTATGCCTCTTAGACTTAACTAATCGTAAGGGAGCTATGTAACATATTAAAACCTCAGTTTCCTAATTTTAAAACTGAGATAGATTCATGTGGTTGGACTGTTACACAGATTAAACGAGATAACTACAAGTGAGCTTCTATTCACTTTCTGTTTCTTTCATACTTTGTCCTGTGCTAGTGATGTTTCTGCAGTCTGTTACATTCATGTGGAAATGTCCTAGTGGTGTTTGAGGGTGGGATAATCCTTCCAGTTTGTTAATATATGTAGAATAGTGCTTTGGGGCTAGAAGATTGGTGGTGGCCGTGCTGCCACATTGTTTCTCACTGTTCTAAAGTGAAAGAACTTTATAACGAGAATATTTATTTCATCATGAAAGTGTGTCTTTTGAGACTCAGGACATCAATGAATATGAGATCTAACTGTAAAAATGCACTCAGGATTTGGCTGAATTTCCACTATCATATTTTTGAACCATTGCTAATCTATACATAAAATGATTGTCATCTTCTTCCCTTAAATCTTTCAGAAGTCACTTTGAACCTTAGCCCTTAACAGATCTGTCAACTTGTGCCCGTTGCTGCTGCTAGCTTATGTAGTCTACTGAAAGGTGATTTATTAATGTCTACAGGTCGCTGGAGCCACTAAGTGAAACTGAAGGAAGGTGCAGGTGGGGATTCTCGTAAGCCTCATGTCATGATGGATGTTCATCCAGTCACCATGGTTACCATGGCGAGCGCTGGCTGCTACCTGTTTCAGCAGCTTCCTCCTACTCTTTCCTATTTTCAGACTGCTGTCTACATTTTACAAGCTCATTGTCACCTCGGTTCCGCCACTGTTACCTAATTCCATCTTTGATTTCTGTGCTTCTAATTGAACCTTCCTATTTTTATTTTTAAAGGCACTAAATCTCCAGAACAGTTTTAAACAGTTATAATACCATAAGCTTTAAGCCGCATATAATAATAGCCTTTTCCTTTTTAATATAGCCCACTTTCAATGTGATTCTGCTTTCCATTTTGGATTGTTGTGTGTAATCCTCTTATAGCCTTTTTCTGGAAATTCCAGATGGTGTTTGTAAATGTGGAAGCGTATTTTGTAAATAAATTCCTCAAAATTTAGTCTGTGATTTTTTTTTTAAAAAAAACAAGTTTCTAGGCACCAAGACCCCAACTTAAGATTTTAAAAATTACTTGACAAGTTTTTTGCCAATTGTTACTTGACAATTGTGTTTGCAGGCTATGTAACAGGCTGCTATGTCTGTTGGATAGGAGACAGCTCAGTTCTTAAATGGCTTAAATAATAAAAGAATTATTATATATGGAAAAATTTCATGTAAATTTGTATGTGCAGCTGATCTAAAGTAGTGATTTATCTTCTATTACCTGTCGTATTCCTGTCATGCAAACTTTCTGTACTGGCCTTTTCGATAATGACCAATTGAATGACCAACCCCCAACATAGAGCTGGAAGGAGAAAGATATGGTATTTATATCAGGAGAGTGTTTTGTAAGAAAACATTGTAACTCTCTTTGTTATTGCTCATTTTCCAGAAATCTTAACTGCTATTCAAGTTTGGGTTAGCTGTTGTTTTGTCTACAGTTGGCTCTATTTTTACTTGGTTTCTTTTTCTTGTGACCATAATGTTTTAATATGTAATGTTGAGAAGGTAATTATTTTATCACAAGTAATTTATGGCTCTTTTCCAAGAACATGTAAGCAACAGAATATTGGTTTTAAAAAATGTACTGTTCAGATTTTTTTTTACAGATGTGACAATATAATTCATCCAAGGAAAGCTGCTTGAATCTGCTAATTAAAATGATTTGTTATAACTCCAATTTCTGTAGATGAGAAAGAAGTTATAGGTTATTGGAAGTTATGGGCTTTTATTTCTATGTTGTAAAATATGTCTCTGTGTGTAATTTTTTCCTTTCGGTAATTTATAACTGAGATTTTTATCGTGTTAAATAAAAGCCCTCAGATTTTATTCATCGTCTTTTATAAAATATAGAATTATGCATCATTTTCTCTTTTTTCATGATGTTTATTAACTTTCTTTTGGCAGTTCAGTTTAGATATTCTTCTTGGTGCTTTCAAATTTTCATATTTGTAATAATGCTTCCGCTGGACCATTAATCAATTCTGTAACATACTGCTTGAGAAACTAGGCAGTGTTTAGGAAGACTAAAAGCTGCTTCATTATTCTGCTCATATTATGAATTTGACAACATTTCTAAAAATAACAGTATTTTTTCCTGATGTGGTTTAGATCGCCACTTTATTAATACTTAAAATACTTAATATTCACATATTAATACTTGACATACTTAAATATCAGTTGCAAACTTCAGAGCAGAAGAACATCATTAGGGAGTCTGGTATCAGAACCTTGAAAAGCTTCATGAAGCTTTACTGTTGATGATTACTGGGGGCACTACCTTAATGTTTCAATAGCAAGAAAGAATAAAGGCATTTACCCAAGACATAAAAAAAAGGATCAATAATATGTTCATACAAGGAATGACAAATACAGTTTTCTGAATATTATCCATCTGAAGCAGAATGAAAATTGGAAAATAACATTTACTATCCTTGGCCCTGGCCTTGAACTTTTATCTGGTTAATGGAAAAGTTAGAGTGATTCAGGTCAGCCTATTTAGAAACATCTTAGACTGGTTGAAGGCATTCGTACTCTGTTTTATCTAAAGAAAATAAAAGAGACAGCTGACCGTCCAGATTTAAAGGCTGTCTACTTCCATTTCAACCAAATAGAATTAGGATAAAAATACCCAGCCCTAATGTGAGCTGCAAGGGTAGTTTGGGGTTATTTCATCAGCAATCTAAGTGATTTTTCTGATTCCAGCCCTGCTTCCCCCTAGTTCTTTCTCTACAATTAAAATGATCTGTTTATTTCTTTAAAACGGAAGTATTTTGGGGAAAGTGAATGGAAAGTAGAGAAGATAATAGACTTTCATAGTCCCACCATCCAGAATTAAATAGCGTGAACATCTTGTTATAGTTGCTCCCATTCTTTTATTTTCTTGAACTAAAATTACTCTATTGTTTTTGCAACTATAAATATGATACATGGAATTGTAAAGACTCAAACGAAGTATAGTAAGTTCTGCATCAGTGAGCTTTCAATGCAGGAAGCAAATCATTCTAGGCGTTTTAAGCACAAAGGGATTTAATTCAGGGAATGGGGTCCTTAGAAACTTCCTGAGAGGTCAGGATGTGTGAAAATCAGAGGCACCAGTGGACTGTAAGCGTTAAGTTGCCCTCTAAGGTCAGAAGGCTGCTGCCGCCACAGCTGTCTCATACCTTCAAGGCTAGTGACTAGACATTGGAATATGGATTCTGGTCACCGCAAACACATACATCTGTGGGACCTTGTTTGCTGGCTATCTGTTAACAACTAGAAAGTAGCCTTTGCTTCACTTCCGCCTTCCAAATCTAGTGCATCTGATTGGCAGAATTCAAATCACATCTAGAACCTATGGGAGTCTGGGAAACGGCATTTTCAGCTTTCCTGCCCGTGTGCTCTGAGGCGTTGGACTCAAGGAGCCCACATGGATGCCAGATGCCAACAGGTAATACCAAACTGAAGCATGCAACTGAAAACTCTAAAAAACCTTGAAATTCCACTTCCAGAAATTACTCTAATTAACATTAGGGGTCCTTCATTCCGACATACTTTCTGTGCATATATACGACAGATAAACAAAAATACTTTAAAAAATGGGTTCATACAATAAATACTTTTAAAGTAAATCATTTTACTTTAACATACTAACAGAATGATTGAATTGCAAGTATATTTCTTTCCTCTCTTAAACAAGTATATATGTGTATTTTTTAAATTTTTTATTTGTTTTTATTTTTTAAGATGGAGTCTCTCTCTTGCCCAGGCTGGAGTGCAGTGGTACGATCTCAGCTCACTGCAACCTCCGCCTCCCAGGTTCAAGCAATTCTCCTGCCTCAGTCTCATGAGTAGCTGAGATTACAGGCACCCACCACCACATCCCTCTATTTTTTTGAATTTTTTTTAGTAGAGATGGGGATTCGCTATGTAGGCCAGGCTGGTCTTGAACAACTGACCTGAGGTGATCTACCTGCCTCAGCCTCCCAAAGTGCTGAGATTACAGGTGGGAGCCATCACAGCTAGCCCAAGAGGTATATTCTTTAAAAATACATGTACAAAGTTATGGGGTGTATGTAAAAGGTATTTGTGTATTTTTAAAAATATATACGAAGTTATGGGGTATATGTACAAAGGTATTTGTGTATTTTTAAAAATATATACAAAGTTATGGGGTATATGTACAAAGGTATTTGTGTATTTTTAAAAATATATACAAAGTTATGGGGTGTATGTACAAAGGTATTTGTGTATTTTTTAAAATATATACCAATTTATGGGGTATATGTGCAATTTCATTACGTGCATGGATTGCACAGTGATAAAGTCAGGGCATTTGGAGTATTCATCACCCAGATAATGTACAGTGTACCCATTAAGCATTTCTCATCATCCATTCCCCCCTACCCTCTTGCCCTTCCAAGCCTCCATTGCCTCATGCCACTAAAAGAGGGGTGTTCTTACAGAACCCTCTAAGTTGAATAAGAAAAGGATTTCAGTAGTTTTGGTCTGTGGGTTTTTGCTCCTCACCTCCGTTCCAGTGTAGGCGTGCTTCCCTGACCTCCTAGGAGAGGTGAACGATGCTCACTCAGGAGTTCATCCCTGTCCCCTCCCACCACCTCCTAACTTTGTGTGATAACTCTTACACTGTCAGGTTGATCACATCCACCTTTGGTTTTGTAACAATAATGCTAACTTTAAAAATTACTATTTTTTTTAATTTTTTTTTTTTGAGACAGAGTCTCGCTCTGTCGCCAGGTGCCAGGCTGGAGTGCAGTGGCGTGATCTTGGCCCACTGCAGCCTCCGCCTCTCAGATTCAAGCAATTCTCCTGCCTCAGCCTCCCGAATAGCTGGGATTACAGGCACGTGCCACCATGCCCAGCTAATTTTTGTATTTTTTTAGTAGAGACGGGATTTCACCGTGTTGGCCAGGATGATCTCAATCTCTTGACCTCGTGATCCGCCTGCCTCGGCCTCCCAAAGTGTTGGGATTACAGGCCAGAGCCACCGCACCCGGCCAAAAATTATTTTTATTTGAATGCATTCAGCACTCACAGAAGTCATTTACCACAGTTTGTGTACTTCTGAGTTCTGTATTTTGACTGTTCTTAATGACTTGTATTTCATTGTTAAGTAATACTTCCAAGAATGGTGCATGGGTGTTTTTTTTTTAATTCTTTCAGGTTTGAAAATATCTGCTTATCGTTTTTAATACATGAATACCTTGACTACATATAATACTCTTTGGTCCCATTTTCCCTCCATTTTCTTTTGACTTTTTTATTGCTGAAAACCTGAGGTCAGCCTGATGTTCTCATACTGCTTTTTCTGTCAGGATACCTGAACAATTCTTTCTTTATCCTTGAAGTTCAATAATTTAATGTCTTCTCTTTCACTATACCCAAATACAAAATTAAATTGCTGCTTAACATGGTAATTTAGATTTCTTCTTCATCTGTTGGTGCCGTTTTTACTTAATGCTTTTTGATGTGGTGCATTCTACAGAATAGTTATATTTATCAGATAGAGTAGAAGATTATTAGAAAAGGTGTTTAACTGCTCCGTTCCAGATTGACTCTGCACGTTCTGAGGTTCTCAGTTTCGTACCATAAAGGTGGATGAGCATTTATGGTTATAAGATGGATTTCTGCCCTCTGCAATAGAGGTTCCTTCCCAGCTCTGCTGTTCCTTAATGAGTATATTATGACTTCTAGTATAAGCTCACACCTAGGCAGTATTCTAGTGAAATTTTTTGAGTGGTCATTATGTTTGATGTAATGAAATGAATGAACTGTTTTTATTTCTTGATCATAATCTCTTGAAAACTAACTTCGGAATCAACTCTTCTTACAGAAATCTTCCTCTAAGAGTTTTAGATTCTGAAAAGGCTACTAAATATGACAATTGTATGAAGGAAAAGTCAAGTCTCCATTGTTAAATTATAACAAATAATCTTTATGACTATTTATTTTCCTGTCTTTTTTTTCTTGAAATCTGTAAGCTCCAGGTTTCTAGGCATTTTCTAGTAAGTATACAAATTTTAACTGTTATTTAAGTTTTCCTCAGAAGATTTTTATCTCATTATTTATCTGAATTATATATATATTACAGCTTTTTATAAGATTTTATTTGAAAAAAGAGGCTTTGTTGAATGTAATAGTTTAGAACTATGAATCTAAGTGCATATCACTTTACAGGTGAGGAAACTCGGAATCAGAGAAGTAAGTGAGCCACCCCAGCCCAGCCGCTAAATCAGAGAGCCTGAGTCCTGATTTTTATGCTTCTTCAGGCAAACAGCACCAAGAAATGAAAGCTTGGATTATTCTTTGTTCAAAATTTACCATGCTATATACATATTTTTAAAAACTAGAGATACATTTTATTTTGAAATAATTACTATCATGGTTGCCAAAGAATTTTTCCAGTGTTATCGTTCTTTTCTTTATTTTCATCATTCTTTATTTATGTTGTCATGATACTAAGAAAAATCTTCCTCTTCTTTTTTTTTTTCCCTGGAGATCCATTCTTGCTCTGTTGCCAAGGCTGGACTACAGTGGCATGATCTTGGTTCACTGCAACTTTTGCCTCCCAGGTTCAAGCTATTCTCCTGCCTCAGCCTCCCAAGTAGCTGAGACTACAGGTGTGTACCACCATGCCTGCCTGGCTAACTGTTGTGTTTTTAATAGACGCAGGGTTTTACCATGTTGGCCAGGCTGGTCTTGAACTCCTGACTTCAAGTGATCCACCTGCCTCTGCCTCCCAAAGTGCTGGGATTACAGGTGTGAACTACTATGCCTGGCATTTTTCTCCTGTTTTAAAAATTGTCTTTGTATATATCAATTTGGACTTACAGCTATATGTTTTATTCAATGTATATAAGCCATTAGTATTGTTATTTCTTTGGATGCCTGAATTGTCTCAGATGGTAACAGTAGGAGCCACCTCAAGCTATTTTCTCGATTCTTCTGATATGTCCCCACCATTTTTAAGCACTTAAATTTCTGGCATAATGAGATGTCCAGAGTTCATCTTGCTCTTTCTTTGCCCCAGCTTTGAAATCAGCTCTTTCTCTAAGGATTCCTACTTCCTGTCAGTGAAGAACAGTATTTAGAAACCAAGATCTGAGCCTTAGGTGTGCTCATTGGTATTGAGGTGTCACTGTTCCCAGGCCCTCTCAGTGGACAGAGTTGCATCTTATTTATTTTTCTATCAATTAATATTGAAAACAATGAGTTCACACAGGTACCTTTGATTCCAATCCACTCCACGAAGTTCATTCATGTTTTTTTCCTTAGTGAGAAACCTGGCTCTCATTATCCTCAATATGTTTGATGTATCAGATTAATCCATCCTCAATATATTTAATGTATTAGATCAATCCTCCTCATTGCTCTCCTCTTTCCATGTAGGCTCCCACACCTCCTGGTGGGCTGCACATACCCTCCTCACTCTGCTTAGGCTCTGACACTGATACTGGCCCATGAGGATACCTGCATTACCCTTCTTGACCTTTGACACCCCTACTTGTCTATCTTGCTCAGTTTCACCTAATGGCTTTTGGATTGAGTTATTAAAGAAGGAAAAACATCTTACATTTTATTGGTAGCATAATAGCACAAAGTAAAGCTGTTTTAAAAAATATTTTCCTAGATCTTCCAATTGTATTTTTAATGACCTTCTTTATGTTCTTAGGATTTTCATATTCTTTACTTAGTTTATTTTGTTTGCCTTATTATCCCAAATTGTATTCAGCCATCAATTTCTGTTTATATTGTAGGGTTTCCCCCAGCTCCCAGAGTTCATGCATTTCCAAGACAAAGACCCATTTTATTTATTTTTTTTAAGTTTTAGTTTATGATACAGTGATTTTGTTTGAGGTCATGCATGATTGGATCTCACAGCTTGTCCTGCAGTAGAAATAGTATTTGTAAAATAATACTAGCTTGCTCCAAGCAGTCAATATTTTCAAGTCATCATTTTCACCAGGTTCTAGAATGCTGTTTAATTTATTAAGAGAAGGGCAGTCCACATTGACATTTCTTGTAGAAGGTTAGATGCCCCTTCTGTGGACATCGGTAATGCTCTGTGTTTCCCTTTTCTTTACATGTACAAACTGCATTGTCAATTTATATTTGTTTCCCCACTAAAGCCTCCAAGCCTTGCGTGTTTGGTTTAAGTATCCCTGGGGCTCATCACAGGGCTTGCTAAAGTTCTTTTTAAAGAATTGAAGAATGTGAATAATTATTCTAGTTCTTCAGGATAATGGAAAGCCAGTAAGTTTTATGCTAGAGGCTCTTACTGCTGGGTCTCTCTTCCTGTTTTTGATTTTTAGGAAAAAAGCCTAGAAAATCCAGTGTCAGCTAGAGTAATGGTAGTTAACTGACTTGAAAGCATGTTAAAACAAAAACTGCTAAGGTCATGAGGATTTTAAAAGATTACATGAACATAAATGAAGATGTTTAAAGATGATACTGTTAGTAAATATGCTGCCTGTTAGTAAAATGTGTGTGAAGCAAAAAACACAAAAAAAGAGGGAGAGAGATTTGCTTCGTGCTTCAAGGAACTTGCAACTTAAATGATGAGAAATCCAAGGGTGTGGTGGATGGACAGTGTGGTGGTACTGTAAGTAGCAGGATGACATCTGGAGGTCATTGAAACTCTTCTGTTTGCAAAATGGTGACATGCCATCCTCTCTTTCCATTTTATTCAGCAGCGAGACTCAAATAGAGAACTTAAAAAACCACAGCTATGCAAATGCAAAGTCGGGTTATTTTACAGTTTGGTAATGCAGGAAGTTCAGGCAGCGCCCTGGGTTCCCCGGGCCGTGTACCGCAGTGCAGCTGCTTTCGGCAGGGGGCGCCCTGCGGAGGGAGCGGAGTGCAGCGCTTCCCGGCCCTGGGACACGCCCGGGGTTAGGAGGCGGCTGAACTGGGCTTGGATGGCTTCCCAGGCGACTGTTTGCTTCCTGAAGACCCGTGGCTGGCTCACTATCCCACCCACTAATCCTTTCCCTCCAGGGAGCCCAAGCTGCTAGGACACACAACTTAACCTTCTCTGTCTTTAAAATCTTCCGAGAAATATTGAAAAAATAAAACAGGCTAAGTAAAAAGAGAGAGAGAGAAAAGAGAAAAAGTTCCCCTGGAAACCAATGATACTTTCTCCAGTATTGTACTTAGTAAGAAATAAAAGTGGGGGCTGGGCGCAGTGGCTCACTCCTGTAATCCCAGCACTTTGGGAGGCCGAGGCGGGTGGATCACAAGGTCAAGAGATCGAGACCATCCTGGTCAACATGGTGATACCCCATCTCTACTAAAAATACAAAAAATTAGCTGGGCATGGTGGTGTGTGCCTGTAATCCCAGCTACTCAGGAGGCTGAGGCAGGAGAATTGCCTGAACCCAGGAGGCGGAGGTTGCAGTGAGCCGAGATCGCGCCATTGCACTCCAGCCTGGGTAACAAGGGCGAAACTCCGTCTCTAGAAAAAAAAAAAGAAATAAAAGTGGAATCGGTGTTAAACCCAATCTTAAGAAGCATGAACGACGCAGGGAGGAGCAGCTTTCTGGCCTGTCTCTACCTGGAATGCAGGTATGACCAAAGTGACCTTTTCTAGGTGGAGACAGCCACCAAAATATGAGAGCAGATTATGATGAAGCCATAACTAGAAATTGATCACTAGCCTTTAGTCACAATCTAGACAGAATTATTGGTATAAAAGAACTCTTGGTCATCCGTATTCATGTAAGTATATTCAATATTTAAAATAAAAGATGACATTTATGCACCATAGATTATAAACCCTTACAGAGGCTTGTCATGTTTATTCATAGGTATCTCTTGGAAGTTCTTCGCTGTTCATCTTATTCCTGTCCAAATAGACATAGCACAATCTGTTCTTTTTTTCTTTGATACATCTTAGGGAATGATTCCATCTGCTATTCAGTGTAGTATGTAAGAGTGCTTGTGTGTTTCTAGTTTAGGTGTAAATATTTAAAACTACCAGATTTTTAAAGGAAGTTATTCGCAATAGCTTCATTAAAGAGTTTTATAATTAAAAATTGATCCTAAGGTTAACTCTATGTAAACGTAAGATGTAGTTTCCTAAAAATGTATTTCAATATATTGCATATGTTGTTTTTAATCTGAACAAATGTTCAAATAACCTTGATGGTTATATTTTATTTAACCGATATATTTTTAGAATATAATTTTACAATTAACAATATTCGGTATAGGTTGTAAGGTATAGCTAAAGATTAGACATCCCCCCCCCCCGGCTAGTAGTATAAATGTATAGAACCTAGTAGCACTTTAATGCTACTTTTAATGCTACTAGGCTCTAACCATAACCAAGATGTGTGTCAGTTTGGAAAGCAGATGTTCATGGTTAACGTAATCTTGCTTTATTAACATAGTGAAAGTCTCATAATGATTGTTCTTAGTAAAAAAAAGTTTGATCCTATAAATAGATATGTATGCATTCTGGATTTCTGTTTTTGCTCATGATACTTTGCACTGCTATTTTTATTCCTACTTTTAAACATGAAACAGTTATCTATTTTGAGTTACTTATCCACTTTATAAATTGGCATATGATATAATAACAACAAAGTTAAATTTAGGTTATGTTAATGCAGATGATATAAAAATGTTAGCTGAGACATGCTAGATCATTACCTGAATTAATGGCTGGGGTATACTGACCAACACAGTCTTTATAGAGCACGAGGAACCTCTTAGAATGTAATTTCATATGTAAATCATACTTAATATTACATTTCATGCCGGTGAAATGTAAGTGAGCAAAACAGTTGTATGGATTCCCTTTCTCCCTTCCCTCTATGCCTATCTCTCCCCAGAATAGCCATCCTGCCTGTGAACCTCGCTAGAAGCTGCCCGGAAATGCCGTGGTTCCATAGAATACACTTTAAGATACGTTGCTATAAAGGGAAAAGCACAGTGATTATGACTTGGAGTTTGTGGTAATAGTTAATTTGAAGGTTCTGACTATTCTCTAACTATGAGCAATAAGGCTGTTATGATACAGCAGATATACGTTGTGAAATGTTAAGAGAAACGATTGAAGTTGGTAGTTTTGCAGCAGAGTAAGCCTATTATGTGGATTGAAAGGATCGTTTTTGGGGAAAAATGTCAAGTAATAACATTTTCAAAGAGAAGAAAAAAAGTGAGCCAGAGTTTGATTCTAAGACATAATCTTGTACTTTTTACTTGAAGCTAATACCAGAATATTTAAGTTGAAATAATTGTTTTTTTAAAAAATTATTCAACTCTTGGAAAATCCAGGTGTGTTTAAAGTACATAGAGTGATCTCTTTCCTCTATGAATTTCTGTAATGCTTAAGAAATACTTTTCCAAAGATATTTACTACATGCTGATTTGCATGTGTCATGTCTATATTTTTATCTAAACTATTAAACTAAGTTTTTTTTTTTTGAGACAGAGTCTCTGTTGCCTGGGCTGGAATGCAGTGGTGCAGTCATGGCTCCCTGCAACCTCTGCCTTCTGGATTCAAGTGATTCTTGTGCCTCAGCCCCTGAGTAGCTGGGATCACAGGCATGCACCACCATGCCCAGCTAAGTTTTGTGTTTTTAGTAAAAATGGAGTTTCAGCATCTTGTTCAGGCTGGTCTTGAACTCCTGACCTTAAGTATTCCACCCATCTTTGTTTCCCAAAGTGCTGGGATTACACTGTGAGCCATGTGCCCAGCAAACCTTAAATTTCTTATAAGAGCAGTAAGAACAGGGATCTTTCTCTTATCTTTGTATCAACCTTGTTGCCTGAAGCGTTGCTATAGATATAATCATATTCAGTAAATGTTTATTAATGAATGACAAGTGAGCAAATCTCCTTGCCATTTCTCTTACTTTGCAGTCTCTACAATATTGATATAAGGACAACCCTGAAAGCTGTAATAACTATTGTTCCCTGGTCAACCTGAAAATCGTTTCTTACTTTTTTATGGTTTTGATAACTGAGGAAAAAATTACTCTAACATCTATCTTTCCAACTATAATTTTTTTCAAGCAAACAACAAAAATCAGTTATAATATGTTCTTTTAAAATTGATTTTATACAAATGGATTTTTAGAGAAAGGAAACACTTTTAATTGATAGCAAAATAATTTGCCTTTGGCCATGATAGAGTAACAGGGACTTTCTGCCTCGAAGAACTATTCTAAACAGTGGTCTGTTTTCAGACCTCAGGCAGCACATGACAGTGATCACTTAGAAAGAGAAAGAAACCGGTGGCTCAAGCCTGTAATCCCAGCACTTTGGGAGGCCGAGGCGGGTGGATCACGAGGTCAAGAGATCGAGACCATCCTGGTCAACATGGTGAAACCCCGTCTCTACTAAAAATACAAAAAAATTAGCTGGGCATGGTGGCGCGTGCCTGTAATCCCAGCTACTCGGGAGGCTGAGGCAGGAGAATTGCCTGAACCCAGGAGGCGGAGGTTGTGGTGAGCCGAGATAGCGCCATTGCACTCCAGCCTGGGTAACAAGAGCAAAACTCCATCTCAAAAAAAAAAAAAGAAAGAGAAAGAAACAATGTAAGAAACAAACCTGAATGTGGGCCCGGTTGTCCCAACTGACTGCCTAGAGAGTTTTCAGACCACAGCGCTGGAGGGAAACCCAAAGAGTGCCCTACGGTCTTGTTTAGTTGTACCAGCAGGGTTCAGAGTTGCAGGAGGCTGGAATTTGGTCACCAAGAACTATTCTATGTGTTTATAGGAGAAAATGGTCTGTCGTAGGAAAGAGATGCCAGAAGGAAACAAGCACCCCAGAAAGGAGTAGGCCAAAAATCCTAGGGGTCTATACAGAACTGAGAGTAGTTCATGTTCCCACTGGGCAGAGTGGAAAGGCCTCATAGTACACAGAGATCCTGTAGAAGCCTCAGAAGGGCCTTGCCTCAGTAATGGGACAGATTAGCCTTAGCCTAAAGGCTGCTCTGGACATGCCATAACAGAACTTAAAGCCTGAAATGAATTTAACTGTATCCCACTACAAAGCCTGATAATTTTTATTTTATTTTATTTTTTTGAGATGGAAGCTCGCCCCATTGCCCAGGATGGAGTGCATTGGTGTGATCTTGGCTCACTGCAACCTCTGCCACCTGGGTTCAAATGATTTTCCTGCCTCAGCCTCCTGAGTAGCTGGGATTACAGGCGTGCGCCACCATGCCCAGCTAATTTTTGTATTTTTAGTAGAGACGGGGTTTCACCATGTTGACCAGGCTGATCTCAAACTCCTGACCTCGTGATCCACCTACCTCAGCCTCCCAGAGTGCTGGGATTACAGGTGTGAGCCCCTACACCTGCTAAGCTTGACAGTATTTAAAGGAATACAACAAAATCCAGAGCATGACAGCATAAAATTAATAATGTTGAGTATTCATTAGAGAATCATCACACATACAAAAGCTGGAAAATTCAACCCAGAAACAGGAGAAAAGGTAACCAATAGAAAATGAATTGGAAATGAAAGAGATGACAGAACTGGTTAAAAAGTTCATTCAAACAACTACTTTAATTATACTTCATTTGTTCAAGGAGGTAGAAGAAACATGATCGCAAGAAGAGGATTCAGAAAGGACTCAAATTCAACTCCTAGTGATGAAAAATACAGTATCTGAAATAAAAAATACTCTGAATGGGATTAACAGATTAGCTACTGCAGAAGTAAAGAAAAGTCAATTTTGAAGACATGGAATTTAAAAACACACAATATAAAACAGAGTAAGAAGTTGATGCACTGCTTAGTTGTTTTTTTTTTTTTTTTTTTTTTGCAATGAGCTGTGGGATAGTATCACGTTTCTTATGTATGTGTATTTGGAGCCCCAATAGGAGAAGAGAGAGATAGAAAAAGCATTTGGAGAAGTAATGGCCACCATTTCCCTAAATTTGATGAAAATTTTAAATGCACAAAATCCAAGAAGCTCCATCAGCCCCAATTAGAAGAATCGTGAACAAAACACCCTGATAGCACATTGCAATCAACCTGCGGTAAACCAGTAGGAAGGAGAAAATCCTAAAAGCAGCCAGAGGAAAAATACAGGTTACGTATAGAACAAAGATTAAAAATGAACAGCAGATTTCTCAACAGAAACTATGACAGATAGAAAGCAATAGAGTGACAGTTTTAAATTGCTGAAAGAGAAAACCATCAACCTAGAATTATATGCTTAGTGAAAAATATCTTTCAAAAGTGAAGGCAAAATAAAGAATTTTGGACAAACAAAAACTGTGAGAGTTAATCACCAGGAGACCTTCACTAGAAGAAATATTAAAGGAAGCTGTCTAGGCCAAAGAAAAATAGTACCAGATGAAAATTCGCAAGTTCAGCAAGGAATGAAGAGCACTAGAAATAATTAGAATATGGGTAAACACAAAAAAAGACGTTCTCTGATTATTTTCAAAATTAGAGGATAATCAGCTTTTTAAAGTAAAACCAATAATGTGTTGTGGGGCTTATAAACATGTGAAAATAAAATATAAGCTAATAGTACAACAAAGCAGGGGAGTTGGAGGAAATGGATGTTTACCGTTTTAAGAGTCTCATGCTATAACTGAAAAGAAAGTATTATTTGAGGGCACATTGTGATCAATTGAAGACGGATATAGTAACAACTGTATCCATCTTAGAGAAACAACTTTGGAAAATAGAAACAATAAAAAAAGAAGCATGACTAATGAGCCAATAATATGATAAATTGAATCCTAGAAAATACTGAGTAAATCCAAAAGAAGGCAACAAAAAACAGATAAAACCAATATTAAACAGCAAAATTGTGTATTAACCCTAATTATGTTGATAATCACATTAATTATGAGTGTTCTAAACACTTCCTTTCGAATAACTTGTTGGGCTGGATAAATCAGTACAATCCAGTTATTGGCTCTACAAGAAACTCACTTTAAATACAAAGATACAAATGTTTTAAAAGTAATGATGGGAAAAGATACACCATGCAAGTGTCAATCAAAAGGAAAATAGAGTTGTTATCTTAATATCAGACAAAATAGACTTCAGAACAACCACCGTTATTAGGGATAATGAGGGATATTACATATGACAAAGGGGTAAATTCATCAAGAAGAGCTAATCCTAAATGTGCACACAGCCAGTAACAGCTTTAAAATGCATGAAGTGGGACCAGGCGCGGTGGCTCAAGTATGTAATCCCAGCACTTTGGGAGGCCGAGGCGGGTGGATCACGAGGTCAACAGATCGAGACCATCCTGGTCAACATGGTGAAACCCCGTCTCTACTAAAAATACAAAAAATTAGCTGGACATGGTGGCGCATGCCTGTAATCCCAGCTACTCGGGAGGCTGAGGCAGGAGAATTGCCTGAACCCAGGAGGCGGAGGTTGCGGTGAGCCGCGATGGTGCCATTGCACTCCAGCCTGGGTAACGAGAGCGAAACCCCGTCTCAAAAAAAAAAAAAAATGCATGAAGTGAAGATTGATGGATCTGGAAGGAGAAATGGACAAATTGCCAAATATATTTGGAAATTTCAACACCTCTTTTTCAATATCTGCTGGAACAAGTAGACAAAAGTCCGTGAGGATATTAAGACTGGAATATCATTATTGACTAACTTGACTTAATTCATATTTGCAGAGCATTCAATCCAACAACAGCAGACTATATATTTTTTCAAATATATTTTCTAAGGTAGGCTATATTCTGGATAAGTAAGTCTTAATACATTTTACGTCTTTATGTTTTTATGGCTCTGGTGACAAATGACCACAAATACATTGGCTTACTACAATACAAATTTATTATCCTACAGTTCTGAAGGTCTGAAGTCCAGAATGGGTCTCAGCTAAAATCAAGGTATTAGCAAAGCTGTGTTCTTTCTGTATGCTCGGGGAAGAGAGTCTGTTTTCTTGCCTTTTTCAACTGCTAGAGACCACTCAGATTCTTAGCTCGCAGTCCCATTTTTCCGTCTTCAACAGCAGCAATATCTAGCTGAGGTTTTCCTTATACCACCATCCCCTCTTCTCTCCCTTCTGCTGCCTTTTTCTGCTTATGAGGATCCTTATGATTTCACTGGGCCCACTTGGGTAATCCAGAATAAACTCCATCTCTCCAGATCAGCTGATTAGCAAATTCAACTTCCTCTGGACCCTTAATCCCCCTTTGCCACGTACGTTAACCTAGTCACAGGTTCTGGAGATGAGGACATGGACTCTTTGAGGAGGGACATTATTCTGCCTACTGCATTTTAAATGATTGAAATCATGTCAAATGTATTCTCAGATTACAAAAGAATTAAATTAGAAAAAACAAAACAAACCCCAGAATGGCATTTGGAAAATCTTCAAATTTGGAAATCAAATACTACACTTCTAAGTAACCCATGCATCAAGGAAGAAATCACAACCCTAATTGTAATATATTTGGAAAAGTAGGGTGAAATCCCAGAGGAGCTGACTGGACAAAAGATGAAGATGTAGCTGCTGGAGTGGGACTCTGATTCTGTGGAGCAACAGTCCTGCATCTGAGGAGGGAAAACTGTAGGCTCCAAAAGGTTAAGGGTGAGGGGTAGTTAAATCTCTTTTTCTCCACAACCTGGAAAAACAGTTGTGTGATCCGCCTGTCAAGTAGCAACTGGCCTGCTGCTGAGCTGGTCATTTCCATTCACATGCTGTGAAATCAGAAAACCTTACGTGGACACAGAAAGTCCAGAACTCTTCTACTACACCTGCCATCAGCAGGAGCTCTGGAATGTGGACCTGCTGGTACAAACACACGGTCTGGCATATTTGTCTCAGTCTTACTAATATTAATTCATTTGTTTCTCCTGGGGCCCTGGGAGTCTCAGGTTATGTGGCAAAATGTATAATACATAGTTGAGTTTACTGCCCGTGAGGCTTAGACACACTGGTGTCATTGTGATCCAAATCGGATTTAACAATAAATCTCAAACTGGAGACACCTGTGCTCCTTCATATTCTGTGTTTAGATCTAGGGGAGAGTAGACCATGGAATGCTTCTCCATTGGGTATGGAGGCTGCTTTTTAGCCCATCTAGTTGCTCCTGCAGCTATTGATAATACAAAAATCAGCAGATTGATTTAAACTTCATTGCATAGGTTGTGAAATATAATAGACTGTTCTGTCCTGAGACTACATCTAGCTATCTGAAATAAGACCTACTGTTCATCCTTTTTCCCAAGACTTAGTCACATTTTACCAAGTCCAGGAACCTAGAAGGCAAGGCTGTGGTCAGTACTGCATCCTGCTGCTTGGAGTCCCATCGATAGTAGCGTTCATTAGATCCTGTGTGAGACAAACGAACGTATTTGGTTCCACCTCTGTCAGATTGATTAGAACAGCCAACTACATGGCATACTCATGTAAAAGTTTGCTAGAAACAAAGATGGTTTAGGAAAAAGGAGTAGACTGTTGAGAAACCATCTCGGTTTGCGGTAAATTTTCATGTGGTTACGCCATGTGTCTCTGGCGCTCCTGTACATTTTGCTGGGCCTTGAACTCTTTTTAAACTGGGCCATTTCTGAGTGTTACGATTGCAGGGAGCAGCCTTGAAGGATGAGACAATATCTCCCTTTGGGACAAAGAGTAGACTTGCTTATTGTATGCTACAAAGTGCTGGATCCCTCAAGTTCATTGCTGTTTTCCTGTAATGCAAGCTGCTGTATGCATAGGCATCTCTCTGGGCCTGTTCACATCACCCATGAGACTCAGGGGCAAGAAGAACTGTCAGCATGTTCATGATGCCTGCCGTGCCAGGAATAATAAAGTCTTTTCTCTCTGACTCAGAAGTGTTGTCTTTTGCCAGCATTCATGAAAAAATAGCAGGCTAATTATTGCTGAAGGCCTAAATCCCTCCGACAGAATTAAGACAAGGATGTCTATTCTCATTATTTCTATTAAACATCATACTGGAGGTTCTAGCTAGTGCAATGAGATAAGAAAAGGAAATAAGAGGCATGCAATTTGAAAAGAAGTAAAAATATCTTTATTCATAGACAACAAAATTATGTAGAAAATGTGAAGGAATCTACAGAATAGTTACTGTAAATGGTGGGTTTAATGGTGTCCTAGGGTACAGTGTCAGTATACAAAAATCAAAAGTATATGCAGTAAGAAATAACTGGAAATTAAAATTAAACTATTACTTAAAGTAGGCCAGGCACGGAGGCTCATACCTGTAATCCCAGCACTTTGGGAGGTCATGGTGGGTAAATTAAAAACAAATTACATAAAATAGCATCAAAATGAAATGAGTATGAATAAATTGTAGAAAACTGTATGTAAAGCTTGTGAACTAAATATTATAAAACATGCATAAAATAGAAAGATATCCCGGGATCATATATTGGGAGGAATTAATATTGTTAAAATGTCAATACTCTCCAAAGTGACCTGCAGATACAATATAATCCCTATGAAAATCCCAGTGGTATTTTTTTTCAGAAATAGGAAAATACATTCTAAAATTCGTATAGAATATCAGGGGACCCCAAATAGACAAATCTTGAAAAAGAACAAATTTGGATGTCTCACACTGCCTGATTTCCAAACTTACAAACTACAGTAATGCAAAGAGTGGTACTGGCATAAAGAGACATACAGACCAGTGGAACAGAACAAAGAGCCTAGAAAACGACCCATACGAATATGGTCTAATGATTTTTTTTTTTTGAGACGGAGTTTCGCTCTTGTTACCCAGGCTGGAGTGCAATGGCGCAATCTCGGCTCACCGCAATCTCCGCCTCCTGGGTTCAGGCAGTTCTCCTGCCTCAGCCTCCTAGCTGGGATTACAGGCACGCGCCACCGTGCCCAGCTAATTTTTTGTATTTTTAGTAGAGACCATCCGTGTTGACCAGGATGGTCTCGATCTGTTGACCTCATGATCCACCCGCCTCGGCCTCCCAAAGTGCTGGGATTACAGGTGTGAGCCACCGCGCCCGCCTGGGAAAGCACTAGGGAAAGCACAGCATTTAAACACATTGTTTTGGGAGAACTAGATACATGTATTGCAAAAGCATGAAGTTAGACCCTTACTGCTATGAGTGGAATGTTTTCCTCTCCTCCAGAATTTATGTTGAAACTTAATTGCCAGTGTGAAGGTATTTAGAGTTAGGGCTTTAAAGAGGGGATTGAGTCAGGGGACAGAGCCCCCATGGATGGGATTAGGGTGCTAGTGATAGGGTTTGAGGGAATGGGTGTGCTTCTCTTCCGCTCTTCTGCCAGTGAGGACACTGCATTCCTCCCCTCTGGAGGATACAGCAACAAGGAACCATCTCGGAAGCAAAGAGAGCAGCCGTCACCAACACTGAACCTGCAGGAGGCTGATCATAGCCTCGCAGGCCTCAGAACTGTGAGAAATATGTTTCTGGTGTTTATAAATGACTCATTTTGTGGTATTTTGTTATAGCAGCACAAGTGGACTGAGACATTTACCTTACATTATATAGAAAAATTAACTCAGAAGTGATCAAAGACCCAAGCGTAAGAGCTAACACTATAAGAACATAGGTGTGCTCATAGAAGAAAACATAGAAGGAAAGCTTCGTGAAGGGGTTCATTGGCTTTAGCAAGGACTTCTTGGATATGCCACCAAAACATAGATAATAAAAGAAAAAATAAATAAACTGAGCCCATTGAAATTAAAAACTTCTGTGCATCAAAGGACACAATCAAGATTGAAAAGTATCCTAAGAATAGATGAAAATATTTGCAAATCATATATCTGCGAAGCAGTTAATATCCAGAAAATGTAAAGAACTCCTACAATTTAACAGAAATACAAACAACCCAATTAAAAAATGGGCAAAGGACCTGCATAGACATTTCTCTCAAGATACACAAATCATTTTGTATCAGGCACAGGCAACAAAAGCATAAACAGATAAATGGTATTTCATCCAGGTACAAAGCTCTGCACAGCACAGGAAACCATGAAGTGAAGAGACAGCCTACACAATGGGAGAAAACATTTGCTATTTATCTGACAGGATTATTAACCAGAATATGGAAGGAACTCAGACAACTCAATTACAAGAAAAAAATCTGATTTTAAAATGGGCGAAATACCTGAATAGACATTTTTCAAAAGAAGACATACAAATGGCCAACAGGTGTATGAAAAAAATGCTCAATATCATTAATCAGGGAAACGCGAACTGAAACTGCAGTGAGCTGTCACACTACAGCTGATAGAACGGCTGTTACCAAAAAGACAAAAAATAATAAATGTTGGGATTGTGGGAACTGAAGCCGCCGTGAGCTGTCACACTACAGCCAATAGAACGGCTGTTACCAAAAAGATAAAGAACAATAAACGTGGGGATTGTGGGATCATATGGTAGTTTTATTTCTAGATTTTTTGAGGAATCTCCACACTTTTCTGTAATGGCTGTACTAGTTTGTAGTCTTACGAGCACTGTGTGAGTGTTTATTTCACTTCAGTCAGAATGGCTGTTATCAAAAGTCAAAAGAACAAGTTTTCGCAAGGACATGGGGGAAGGGAAATCCTTATACATTATTGGTAGGAATAGAAGGTAGTAAGTAGTACAGCCTATGGAGAGTAGTATGAAGCTTCCTCTACAAACAAAAAATAGAACTAATATACGATCCAACAACCCCACGGCCGGCGGTGTGTCCAAAAGAAAGAGTGTCAGTTTATTGAAGAAATAGTCTGCACTCCCCTGTTTATTGCCACGCTAGTCACGGTAATCAAATGTGGAATCAATCTACCTGTCCATCAGTGGGTGGGTAGATAGAAAGTGTGGTATATATACAAAAGAAAATATTCAGCCATCAATAGAATGAAATTCTGTCATTTTCTGCAACATGGATGGAACTGGAGGTCATTGTATCAAGGGAAATAAACCAAGCACAAAAAGACAAATACCGCATGTTCTCACTCATGTGAGAGCTTTTAAAAAAGTGAGTCTCGGCCGGGCGTGGTGGCTCACGCCTGTAATCCCAGCACTTTGGGAGGCCGAGGCAGGTGGATCATGAGGTCAAGAGATCGAGACCATCCTGATCAACATGGTGAAACCCCTTCTCTACTAAAAATACAAAAAATTAGCCGGGCACGGTGGCGCGTGCCTGTAGTCCCAGCTACTCAGGAGGCTGAGGCAGGAGAATTGCCTGAACCCAGGAGGCGGAGGTTGCAGTGAGCCGAGATCGCGCCATTGCACTCCAGCCTGGGTAACAAGAGCGATACTCCGTCTCAAAAAAAAAAAAAAGTGAGTCTCATAGAGATAGAGAACGGAATGGTAGTTACTAGAGGCTTAGAAGGGAAGTGGGGAGGGAGGGGATGAAAGAGGCTGTTTCATGGGTACAAAACTACAGTTAGATAGAAGGAGTACGTTCCAGTATTCGATAGTATAGTACGGAGATTATAGTTAATAATTTATTGTGTGTTTTGAAAAAGCTAGAAAAAAAGAATTGTAATGTTCCAAGCACAAAAAAAGATAAATATTTAAGATCGTGGATATCCCAATTAACCTGATTTTATCATTACACATTGTATACAAGTATCAAAAAACAGCATATACACCCAAATGTTACAATTATGATATAACAATGCAAAAGTACAGCAGGAATTTACAAAGAAGGCATCCAGATTATCAGCAAGCACACAAAAAGATGTTCAACCCTGGGCAGGCGCTGTGGCTCGCACCTATAATCCCAGCACTTTGGGAGGCCAAAGTGGGCAGATGGCTTGAGTCCAGGAGTTCAAGACCAGCCAGAGCAACATGGCAAAACCCCATCTCTACTAAAAATGCAAAAATTAGCCAGGCATGGGAGCACACACCTGTAATCTCAGCTACTTGGGAGGCTCAGGTGGAAGGAGCAAGACTCTGTCTCCCCCCCCCCAAAAAAAAAAGATACTCAATGTCAGTAATCATTTGATCATTTGGGAGGTGTGATTAAAAGTACAATGAGATACCACCTTATACCCACTAGGATGGATACTGTTTAAAAAAACAGTAAAGAATATAGCAGTGTTGGCAAGAATGTAGAGAAATTGGGACCCTTGTGCATTGATGTATAATTGTTTAGCCATGGTAGAAGACAGTATGATGGTTTTTAAAATTTTTAAATATACTTACCATATGATCCAGCAATTTCACTTCTGGCAATATACTCAAAAGAATTGAAAGCAGGATCTCAAAGTGATATTTGCATATTCATGTTCATAGCAGCATTATTCATAACAGCCAAAAGGTGTAGACAACCCAAGTGCCAATAAACAGACAAATGGGTAAAGAAAATATGATGTGTACGCACAATGGAATATTATTCAGCCCTAAACAGGAAGGGAATTCTGACATATACTACAGCATGGATGAACCTTGAGGACATTATCCTAAGTGAAATAAGCCGACCACAATAGGGTATTTCTGTATGATTCCACTTCTGTGAGGTACCTCGGGTAGTCAAATTTGTAAAGACAGAAAGTAAAGTGCTAGTTGCGAGGGGCTGAGAAGCAGGAGTGTGGGGAATTGTTCAGTGAGTCTAGAGTTTTGGTTTTGCAACGTGAAGAATTCTGGAGATAGTTGCACAACAATGTGAATGTACCTAACAGCCCTGAACTGTACACTTAAAAATGGTTAAGCTGTGGTGAACATGGTAAATGTCATGTGTATCTTCCCTCAATAAAAAAACTTGCAGAAATGATATATCGATGTCAAAATACTGTTTCTGATCTAATGATTGATCAGCTCTGATGATAGCTTTAAATTTTAAGCAGCTTTAAAAGGCAAACTTTAACTCAAACTTGTTAGTACAGTTTTCATCTTTAAATAAACACTTTTTTCCAGTCATAAACTAGAGTTGGGCTTGGGAGAAATATTAGAATTTAGTGTGAGTCTGTGAGAAGCATCACGAAGTTCAAAGAGGTCTGACTTGGTGTCTATGTGGTAACGCTTTGTTTGAATGTTGATATTACATTGAGGATTTACATTCTATTTCCTACTTCTCATAGACCTAGGTCTGTGTGACGAATTGAGCGTCACCAGTTGGATGGAGTTAAGACCCAAATGTACAACATTGTGCCATTTACACGATTTATTTCAAAAGGAGGTTTAATTTTTTATACAGTTGCTGCCAAAAGAGAGATTCCAAATTAATTTTTGTTTATGCAAAGCCCATATGTTGTTTTCCACAGTCTCGGAAGGAGTGCAGATTGACAGATTCCCGCATCTGTATCTCCTGGGTGCGTATGTGTCATCGCTGCCACTCCCCTATTTCGTGCCAGGTTTTCAGCAATTGTATTTTTAAAGAAAACCTTTAGAAAGGTAGCAGAAAACAAATGGGTAGTAGGATGTGTGTCAGCTGGTTCTTCCCTAACTGTAGAAACCCTTGAAAGAAGGCAAAAAACTTGCGTTAACATGGGAGGGAAGGAAAGATTGGGCAGCAGGAAATGCAGGGGCCACGGGAGGAGCGGTGGCCCCTCCTGAGACACATGCCTGCTTTATAATGTTTTCCATTCTGACTGTGGGAGGTATTACTGTAATCCTTCCCTAGATATAGCAGCTGCTCAATAAATGTTGGCTCTTTTTTTTTGAGACAGAGTCTCCCTCTGTTGCTGAGGCTGGAGTGCAGTGATGTGATCTCAGCTCTCTGCAGCCTTTGCCTCCCAGCTTCAAGCGATTCTCCTGCCTCATCCTCCTGAGTAACTGGGATTACAAGCGCCCGCCACCACGCCCGGCTAATTTTTGTATTTTTAGTAGAGATGGGATTTCACCATGTTGGCCAGGCTGGTCTTGAACTCCTGACTTCAAGTGATTCCCCCTGCCTTGGCCTCCCCAAGTGCTGGGATTATAGGCATGAGCCACTGCTCCTGGCCAAATGTTGACTGCTTTTAATGAGTGCTTAATACCTCTCAGAAGAAGAAATTACATGTTGGAGTTAAGACTTATGTTTTTAGCCTTTTACCTTGAATTAGACACCGATGATTAGTAATTTTTTGTTCCTCTTAATTTTCTTCGATATTCTCTCACCTTCAAAGAAAAGCAAAAGAAGCTTGTTCTTCCCATTTTTCTTAAAATGAATTTAAAATTTCACATAATCTCTATATATCTATGTGAGTATATATTTACATGCCCCATTTCTATAAAGCAGCATTTGATTTGTTACCTATGGATAACCATTAGCCTAATATTGTCATAATTACAATTCAATCGAGTTTATAACCTGACTTGTTTCACTAGTCGTGAAGTAACTATGCATTTGTTGGCGTTCTGGTTTAAAAACTTTACGTTTGCTTGAACCAATCTCTAAATTTACAGAACAGAGTTCTTACAAATGTCTGATTGTTTATTTTAATATTGTTTCTGTGTCACTGCTTGTTATTTTATTAATAGAACTGAACACTTTTTTGATTTTATGAATTTATGTTTTGATATGTGTAAATTCATTAGTTTTAGGTTACAACAAGGAATGTTTTATCTTTCAAATTTCATTTCATTTTTACTTTATTTTAAAGTTTTACGTTTGGAGGTACACGTTCAGGTTTATTACCTGGATATACCGTGGGATGCTGAGGTTTGGAGTGTGAGTGATCCTGTCATCCAGGTGCTGAACACAATACCCAAGAGTTAATTTTTAACCTGTCCCCTCGCCCATCTAGCAGGCCTCAGTGTCTCTTGTTCCCATCTTTGTGTCCATGAGTACCCGATGTTTAGCTCCCACTTACAAATAAGAATAGGCAGTGTTTGGTTTTCTGTTCCTGCATTAAGTTGCTTAGGATAATGGCATCCAGCTGCATCCATGTTGCTGCAAAGGACATGATTTCATTCTTGTTTATGGCTGCATAGTATTCCATGGTGTATATGTACCACACTTTCCTTATCTAATCTACCATCGATGGGCACCTGGGTTGATTCCATATTTTTGCCACCTGACAAGTAATTTTTGAGAGACTTCAAATTTAATTCAGATCCCATTTATGTGGTAAGCTTTTCAGGCACTCCGGATTTGCCTGTTCTCTCCTGGCAATGAATTTCAATGACTTTTACTCAATAATGTCATGCATTGCACATTCTGCAAGGATTAGTGGAATTGGCAAATATTAATAAAATTGCTACCCTACTGGAAGCTAATGTTTCTGTTACCTGACTGAGGACCCTTTCAAGACAGAGGTATATCATTTGAGGTAGGGTTGAGGGAACCACATGAGAAAGGAAAACATACAAAGATTATCCAGGAACCAATGAGTCTGATCATATGAGAAGAAAGAGTCCTGCACACATGGGCTTCCATGTCTGAAGATGGTTCTATTTTTCTTTAACACCAGATTGGATTGGTGGTTTATCTGGGTTTAGAATTCTAGGTGGGGAGCCATTGATCTCTCAGAACATTGAAGGCATTGTTCTATTGCCTTCTAGCCTCCAGAACTGGGAAATCCTTTATAAGCTGGATCTTTGTATAATACCTTTCCCTCCGGGGCTCTCAGGATCTTCTCTTTTCCTCGGGAATCTGAAACTTCACAGTGAAATATCTTTGGGTTTATTTTCATCCATTGTGTGGGCTTTTTGTATCCCCTTTCAGTCTTGCGTTCTGGGAAATTGTCTTGAATTAGCTCTTCCTTCTGTTTTCTCTGGTCTTTCTTTTTGGAATCGTTATTATTTGGATGTTGGACCTCTTCCACTTATTGTGTAATTTTCCTGTCCCTCTACCTCCGCCATTTTTCATGTTTTTGTCTTTTCATTCATGGAAGAGAACATGAACACCACTGAAGCCGACTGGAATCTGTCGGCTCAGTGGAGTGCCTTGTCCACTGCGCCTGTCAGTGCTTAATCAAACTAGTTGTTTTGTTGGTAACCCCTGCTACCAGCATTTTTGAAGTTTCTCTCAAATTTCTCAGATCCCCAAAGAAGACTCATCCAGTGGAACGTTGTAGCCCCAGATGCCGGCAAGCCCATTGAACGGGAAGTCTGGGGAGCTCTGAATAATTAATATGTAAAATTTGTGTAACACTCCTATTTTCAATAATATATTCTTGCCCTCAGTTATTTTTGGGTCTTCTATTCCAGACATGCTCTGCTGGACCCTCTCCAGAATAAATCTCCAGCCTTATTCCGGGGTGGGGGAAGGCAGCTCCAGCTATCCAGAGGTGAAGAAACTGGGAGTGAGGTACAAGTGTCTGTGTAGGGGGAGGAAGGAGCACTTAGTGATTCTAAAATACATTTTCACCCCGTCCTTGTTAGTTTCACCTTTGTTGTGGCATCCAGAGGTACTTGGTGCTAACAGTTTTTGAACCATTTGAGGATTGCTTGTGCAAGTGAGTTCATTTTCAACTGTATCTGCCTTCTGGTGGTGCTAAGTCAATTCTCAGCCGTCCGTCTGCTTTATATCTTACAAAATTCTGCCGTTCTTGTCTTCCCTCCCATTTTTTTTCTTACAGTTTTGTGCACTTTTTAGAAATCTCTTTTCTATAATTTTGAAGTATTGGGGATGAGTAAAGCTAAAAGCATATGCTCATTAATGCATTTTTCATTACAAATTTGAGAAATTAAAACTTTATAGAGGTAATAAAAGAATTAATATTGTAAATTGAAAATTAGGCCAGGGCATGGTGCCTCATGCCTGTAATCGCAGCACTCTGGGAGGTCAGGGTGGGCACATCGCTGGAGGCCAGGGGTTCAAGACCAGCCTGGCCAACATGCCGAAACCCTGTCTCTACTAAAAATATAAAAATTAGCTGGGTGTTCTTGCACATGCCTGAGGTCCCAGCTACTTGGGAGGCTGAGGCATGAGAATCACTTGAACCCGGGAGGCAGAGGTTCCAGCAAGCCAAGATCATGCCACAGCACTTCAGCCTGGGCAACAGAGTAAGACTCAGCTAAAAATAATAATAATACTTAAAAGTTGTTAGTGTGTAGCGACACTTGTATCATATTTTAAAAGCCATGTCCTTTTGTTGACACCCCCAAAATCAATCAAAAGATTCTTAAATATTTGATTCTTCAAGTTCTTATTTTCTTTACATTTTTAATGTAATGCCGGTCTCTTTGTGATCTAAATGATGCAGTGAATATTTCATAAATGCAAATAATTTAATCTAAAATTTGTTATTACTATGTATTTATAAAGCGAATTATATTAAAAACCCATTGATAACTGTTTGAGTGCACTTTGCTAATGCTATAAGGTCATTACATTTTTAAGCTATGGCCAGCACTTCCGAGTTACTCTTAGTTGAGAAAAATAATTTTTATCATGAAAGGGCACATTCCAGAAGTATACTGGAGTGCATAAGGAGTTACCAAAGAGTTTTCTTGTTGCAAAAATGACAGATTCTTAGGAAACATGATTAAATGCCAAATTCTATATTAGAGTTAATTGCTCTAGAAGGTCACAGAGAAATCAGTGTGGGCCAGGATAGCAAGAGGATGGTTCATCCCTGCTTGTGTAGCCTTTTGTCAAAACTGCATCTTTAAAACTGGGCCCCTTATCTCCTCCCCCACAGTCATCCATAGAGTCAGGGTTGCCAGTAACCCCACAGGCGCTCCGTTCCCTGGCGCTTTCCGGCTGATTTCATCCCGTCCTGCTTGTGTTTCTCTGCCTTATTCCTCATTATCAAGGCTTGTAGATTCTTCCTTTGTGATAGGTCTCAGATGTCCATTCAACTCTAGTGCCTCAGCATGTTTACTTAAGCATCCACTGTGTGCTAGAGGTTGTGCAGATGCTGTCCTGAATAAGTGCCCTGAAGGAGCCTGCATCCCTTCATGTGTGCAGTGGACACAGACATTGAAATTGTCAGGAAAGAAGTAGGGTGTGCTAGGGCAGTGTTCACACTGCGTTTGTGGCAGCATGGAGGATTGATGCTGAACCCTCCTAGGGAAAAGACCTGAGAGAGCAGGGAATGTTTGGGCATAGTTTAGGGTTGCGGAAGTGTGAATGACGGGCTGAGGCCATCTTCACTGCAGGCGAAGCAGCACTGGTGGTAAACAGTGGCAAAGGCTTGAAAGCTGCGTTACTCATTTGGCAAGTATTTTCCGTGTGCCAGCTATGGGATAGGCAACTGTTTTGCGACTGAATGTAGCAGTGAAGAAGGCATATGAGAATCAGAAGCATGATAAATAAGTTGACTGGGTAGTGCATGTGAAGGTGAAATGTGCTTTGGAAAGTGATAAAGCAAAGCTGGGGACCTGGGCCCTAAGCTGGGGTTGAAGGGTGTTGATACCATACTCCACAGTGCCCTGAGGGCTGCAGAGGTGCCTCTGGGGTCTATAAGAATTGTTCTAAATTTTGTTTTTAAATATGCCTTAGAATATTTCAAAAGCAGTTATGAAAAACAGCGTGAGGAAACAAATATTGGGAAAATTAACACATCAGATCCTGGGTCCCCAACCCCTGGGCCACCAGTCCATGGCCTATTAGGAATCAGGCAACACAGTAGGAGGTGACTGGGGGGCAAGTGAGCGAAGCTTCATTTGCATTTACAGTTTCTCCCCACTGCTCGCATTACCACCTGAGCTCCGCCTCCTGTCAGATCTGCAGTCGCATTAGATTCTCATAGGAGCGCAAACCCTCCTGGGAACAGCGCATGCAAGGGATCTAGGTTGTGGCTCCTCATGAGAATCTAATGCCTGATGATCTGTCACTGTCTCCCATCACTCTCAGATGAGACCATCTAGTTGCAGGAAAACAAGGGCTCCCACTGAGTGAGTCTGTATGGTGAGTTATATAATTATTATATATTACAACATAGTAGTAATAAAAATAAACTGTACAATAAATGTAATGTGTTTGAATCATCCCAAAACCATCCCCCAACCCCCTAACCCCAGTCCCCAGAAAAATTATCTTTCACAAAACTGGTCCCCTGTGCTAAAAAGTTTGGGGACTCCTGCATTAGATACCACCAACATATTAACTGGTGCCACCATGGCAGCTCATGTTTGGAAATTGAGCTGCTGCTAAAATTATTGGACATCCACCTTACGGGAATTGAAGCCACCTTACTCTTGGGTTATCATCATGGTTACCTCAGCACCTTCAAACTTTCTCCCTTCTGATCTCTTTTGCATACCATCGCTAGAGTTAATCTTGTTAAACCATTAAAGCTTTTAATTAAATGCTTGAAACTCAAACTCTATGGTGGCAAGAATTCTTAGTTACAGTTCTGCCATAGAATGCTCTGTGACCTTAAGCAAGTTTTTGTTTTCTCATCTTTAAGGGTCTTTTCTGCTCCTAGATTTTACTCCCATACCTTTCCCTGCTAGCTGTTGGTGATCTTTGTAATCTGTCTCTAGCTTACCCATCCAGGACCCCCTACCCCACTGAGCTGTACCCTTACCCTCTGCTCTACCGTGCCCATTCTCTCCACTCCTGTCTCTTTCCTTCCGCAGTGCACACACCACTTGCTGATTAATTATGCTTTGCATAGATTCATGTTATTTCTCCAGCCCTAAACTGGCCTCTTTAGCTCATTGACTTACATTCTGCATATCCTTTAAAATAGTCTTCTAGAACTTATGGTTAAAGGAGATTTATTGGAAGGACAATAACAGCGCCAAATGATACAGCATTAAGGCAGATTGAGAACTAGGAGTAAAACATTTTGGGTTGTTGAAAGCTGTGCTGTCTAGTACAGTATCCACTAGCTACATGTGGCTGTTTAAATTAAAATCAATTAAAATTGAATACAAGGAAAAACTCAGTTTCTCAGTCTTACCAGTCACAGCTCAGTGGTTCCATTTGGCTAGTGGCTACGCTGTCAGTGTGGACAGAGAACATTACCATCATGGCAGAAAGGTTTGTTGGACAGTGCTGGTCGTGGGTGACTTGAAAGTTTTGTTCCGGGGGCTTCTGGAGGAGAAGGAATATATTTACAGATGGTCCAGAAGGAAACGTTTGATAAAGAAATGGAGGTGGGGAGTAGAGACAGTTGATTCTAGAGGTCTGACAGTGGCAAGGAGGGATAGGGGAAAAGGTAATGTCCAAGTAAAAAAAGGGGTGTGTGTGTGTGTGTGTGTGTGTGTAGACGTGTGTGTGTGTGTGTGAGAGAGAGAGAGAGAGAGAGAGAGAACATTTTTAAAGACAGTTGTGGCAGTGGAGACTGGATCTGTTGTAGACATTGGAAGAAGAGTGTGGAGGAGGAGGAGGCATATTGGATGTCAGGAAAACAAGTGAAACAGGATGTTGAGGTAGGTTTCATTCTGTCTCAATGTTGGCTGAGGCCCCAAAACATTACCAAGAAAACAATAAGTGGCAGTGACATCACGTTCCTTAGTGAAGGTTTCTAAGCCTTAGCCAGCATCTTGATGCTGTGATTGAAGTCCCAGAGACCAAGATGGGGGCTGCAAAGGCAGGAAGGAGAGGGATGGTTCCGTCTAACCTCAAGCTGAGTGAGGGATTTGCAAGGAGACTGGCGCTTTTGACTTGCTCTGTGTCCTCTGGAGGCTATGGAGACACTAAACCTGCTAACCCTGAACTAGAAAAGTTTAGAGGTCAAACATCTGCTGGAGCTACACCTGCCTGGCTGCCTGCAGAGCAAAGAGGCAGCTGCACTGGGAGCCAGCTGTGCTTTTGCTAATAAAGCAGCAGGATCTGCTGTCCAGGGGCCAGGAGAAGCCTTGTGGCCTTTTAAAATCTGGCCCCACCCAAGAGCCCTTCCTGCCAGCGGACAATGTGGCCTTGGCAGTGGAGGCTGGAGGTGTGCCCAGCAGACGCAGATGTTGGAGTGTGGGCAGTAACCACCTGCTTGGAACCTGACCACCTGCTTGGACCCTGGGAGCTACAGGCGGTCTTTCCAGCAGGAAAACGTCTGCAGGATGAATGGAGAAGCCCCATTTGAGGAGCAGATGCTGCATAGTGAATTAAAGGAAGGAGCTGACAGATTCAGAAGCTGCTGTGCCTGGAATACCCCAGATGGGGGCGAGGAGAGACTTAACTTTCAGTAGGGTTTGGAGTTGGGGCCTGGGCGATTTCCCTACTGAAATGTAAAATGTTTTTGTGACTAGAGGCGACCAGAGAGCTCAAATTTTTTATGAATGACTGAAAGCCTTGGAAGAGAGCTCATGCAGGACAGGAAATGAAAAGGCTTCTGAATGACTTTAGGTGCCTGGAGAAAGCGTAGCTTTTTGCTGCTTTTACTCTGTGGGGTCCTACTTCCTTGGGACAATGGCTATACTGATTTGGCGTTCGATGAGAGTACAGAGTGTTTACGAAAGCTCTGAGACATGTGTTGAGAGTTAAGAAGTGAGTAATAACCTGCAAGAGCCTGACTGAAGAGAAGCAGCGGGAATTAAGGGGACTGGTCGCATGAGATCTTTTTGCCTCTTTCCAGAAGTCTGCAGCCTGGGATCAGGAGACTGTTGTATATTTATTTGGGGGTGTAGTGTGGGTAACTGGAGGCCTCATGGTTTTGTGGATTGTCATTTTGAAGAAGAGTAAGGTGAATGGAGAACACTCCTTTAATGCAGCTGGGTTTTCCTCCGCATGTGATGGCGTGGGAGCCCTTTGACGTTATTAGGTAATTAAACACATTTCTTCCATATGAAATGTTTGGGATAGGGAGTAGTATTTTATTTCTGTTTAATTTCTAGCATGTTTTATTTATTATGTACATTATACGGGGACTCTTGTTATATTTTGTTAGGATGCCATCCGCTGCAGCTAACGGAAAACCCCACGGCATGTTGGTGAAGCACCTGGAGACAGGCCGGCCCTGGCTCACTTCTCTCTGCGATTCTCAAGACTCTGCTCTCCTGCATTAGTGGAATCCTTAGCAAAGTGCCTGAATCAGTCCAGGTGTCACATCTAGACAGCAGACAGAAAGAGGGTCTCTCTTGCCGTGCACCAAATGCAGTCCCCCATGATAACCTCTACTCACCTCTGATTGGCTGGAACTGAGTCACATCTCACCTCTGAACTAATTACTGATGGCAAGGGGAAAGGAATCCTCATAAGCAGTTTATTAAACTAATGAATATGTAGTTGCTAGAGCCAGGAATAGCGTCAGCATTTCGTAAGCGCATGACCTGGAGAGAAGGAGTGGATGCCTCAACCAAATCAGGGTTGGGTTAGGAAGGAGGGGAAATGGATGTTGGGTAGTCTTGCAACTCTTCCTAGAATTATATAGAATGACTAATATAGCTAATCAAAAATGACTGATTACAGATTAGAGCAGGAACATATTAATAGGAGATCTAGACTAACCAGCTGTGAGAAACCTCTGAAATACAGTGGCTTAAAGAACATGAAAGTTTATTTCTCTCTCACCAGTAACAGGTCAGAGGTATGTGATCCGAAGCTAATGGGATACCTTTAATATAGCTTAAATATTAGAGTTGTGAAGTTGTAAGAACAAATACATTACTCGAATTCAGGAACTTAGACAACAAAGACATTTCTCCTTTATATCCCTGTCCAAGGAAAGCTGCTGAAGTGAGTGAGTATCTCTGTTGCATGGGACTGTTCCAGGGCCCAGATTCCTCCCATGTTGTTTCCTTGCCATCTCCTCAGGGAACTGTCCTTGCTCTGTGGCTAAAACTGGGCCACCACTTCCAGGTTTCAGCTAGAAAGTGGAAAAGGTGAACATGGAGGAGGTAGACCAGTTTCTTAAGGTCTAGGCCAAAGTGGCACCCATGACTTGCTTGTATTTCATTGGCAAGATCTTAGTGACATGGGGGCTTCAGACTTCAAATGGCCTGGGATATGTAGTCTCACTGGGCAGTTTTCAATGTTAGTTGAGTCATCTCTGTTTCTGGCCAGCAGAAAGAAATAGAACCAGGTGTCTTTAAGAGGATGACTCTTAAGTGGCACCCCTCATTTCTGCTCACATCCTGTTGCCTAAATGCAGGAAATGGAGTTTGTAGCTGGGAGGGTAAGTACTGTGAAAAAGAATGGACTATGGTCGCCCATTAGCTGTTTCTCTCATACAACAATTTCTCTCTGCTCTGCGTAGGGTCTTTCCATCTGGAGACTTGACTTATTAAAGGAAGTTCCGTCTAATGCCTAAAGCTGGTAATTACTCATCATTGGCGGAATTTAGTAACTTAACGTTCTACCATAGGGAAGACTGATATTAATAGTAAAGCACTATTAGTAGACATTACAAACAAAAGTTTTTCCAAAATCTTTTTTGTAAAATATGTGAACTTGGCTTTCTAAAACAACTTGTATAGTTGTATCATGTATTTATGTACATATGTATGCATGTATGTACATATGTGTGTATGTATGTACATATGTATGTATTACATATGTATGCATTTATGTATGTATGTATGCATGTATGTACACATGTATGCATGTACACATGTATGTATGTACATATGTATGTGTGTACATATGTATGTATGCATGTACATATGTATGTATGTATGTGTAGTTTTAAACTTTTATGACTGTCTTAGTCGTTTAGTGTTGCTATAAGAGAATACCTGAGATTGGGTAACTTATAATGAACAGAAATCGACTGGCTCACAGTTCTAGAGGCTGTGAAGTCCAGTATCAAGGGGCTGGCATCTCGTAAGGACCTTCCTGCTGTGACATCTCATGGCTAAAGGCAGAAGGGCAGGAGAAGGCCCAGAGAGATAGACAGAAAGAGAGGGGTGATGAAAGCAAGTGCACGGAGGAGTTAAACTCGTCCTTTTACAAGGAACCCCCGCTATGATAACATCATTAATTCATTCATGAGGGCAGAGCCCCCATGACCCTCCCATTAGGTCCCACCTCCCAACACCACCACACTGGGGATCAAGTTTTCAACACATGAATTGTGGGAGACACCATAGCAATGACCTAAGGTTGTATGTTTGATTTTTTTAAAAAGGCATCTTTTTGGGCTGGGTGCGGTGGCTCATGTCTGTAATCCCAGCACTTTGGGAGGCTGAGGTGGGTGCATCACGAGGTCAAGAGATGAAGACCATCCTGGCCAACATGGTGAAGCCCCATGTCTACTAAAAATATAAAAATTAGCTGGGTATGGTGGCACACACCTGGAGTCCTAATACTCAGTGGCTGAGGCAGGGGGATTGCTTGAACCTGGGAGGGGAAGGTTGCAGAGAGCCAAGGTCATACTACTGCACTCCAGCTTGGCAACAGAGTGGGACTCCACCTCAAAAAATTAAAAAAGGCATTTTTTTAAAAGAAATTAATATTTTATTTGCATTTTCTTTTTCTTTTTCTTTTTTTTTTTGAGACGGAGTTTTGCTCCTGTTACCCAGGCTGGAGTGCAATGGGGCCATCTCGGCTCACCACAAACCTCCGCCTCCTGGGTTCAGGCAATTCTCCTGCCTCAGCCTCCCGAGTAGCTGGGATTACAGGCACACGCCACCATGCCCAGCTCATTATTTGTATTTTTAGTAGAGATGGGGTTTCACCGTGTTGACCAGGATGGTCTCGATCTCTTGACCTCGTGATCCACCCGCCTCGGCCTCCCAAAGTGCTGGGATTACAGGCTTGAGCCACCGCGCCCGGCCTTATTTGCATTTTCTATTTTATATATCATAAATTGTACTTTTTAAAATGTGTATTTTATTGCAGTTTAGGTTCTAGGGTACATGTGTGGAACATGCAGGATTATTGCATAGGTACATACATGGCAATGTGGTTTGCTGCCTCCATCCCCCTGTCATCTATATCTGGCATTTCTCCCCATGTTATTCCTCCCCAACTCCCTACCCCCGACTGTCCCTCCCTTAGTAGCCCCCAACAGACCCCAGTGTGTGATGCTCCCCTCCCTGTGTCCAGTGTTCTCATTGTTCAACACCCGCCTATGAGTGAGAACATGCGGTGTTTGATTTTCTGTTCTTGTGTCAGTTTGATGAGAATGATGTTTCCAGATTCATCCATGTCCCTACAAAGGACATGAACTCATCATTTTTTATGGCTTCATAGTATTCCCTAGTGTATATGTGCCACATTTTCCCTGTCCAGTCTATCATCGATGGGCATTTGGGTTGATTCTAGGTCTTTGCTATTGTAAACAGTGCCACAGTGAACATACATGTGCATGTGTATTTATAATAGAATGATTTATGATCCTCTGGGTATATACCCAGTAATGGGATTGCTGGGTCAAATGGAATTTCTACTTATAGGTCCTTGAGGAATCACCACACTGTCTTCCACAATGGTTGAACTCCCACCAACAGTGTAAAAGCATTTCTATTTCTCCACGTCCTCTCCAGCATCTGTTGTCTCCAGATTTTTTAATAATCGCCATTCTAACAGGCATGAGATGTTATCTCAATGTGGCTTTGATTTGCATTTCTCTAATGACCAGTGATGATGAGTATTTTTTCATATGTTTGTTGGCCTCATAAATGTCTTCTTTTGAAAAGTGTCTGTTCATGTCTGTTGCTCACTTTTGAATGGGTTTGTTTGTTTTTTTCTTGTATATCTGTTTTAATTCTTTGTAGATTCTGCATGTTAGCCCTTTGTCAGATGGGTAGATTACAAAAAGTATTTCCCATTCTCTTTGTTGCTGGTTCATTCTAATTATTGTTTCTCTTGCTGTTCAGAAGCTCTGGACTTTAATTAGATCCCATTTGTCTATTTTGGCTTTTGTTGCCATTGCTTTTGGTGTTTTGGTCATGAAGTCCTTGCCTATACATATGTCTTGAATGGTTTTGCCTAGATTTTCTTCTAGGGTTTTATGGTGTTAGGTCTTATGTTTAAGTCTTTAATCCATCTGTAGTTAATATTAGAGTAAGGTGTCAGGAAGGGGTCCAGTTTCTGCTTTCTGCACATGGCTAGCCAGTTTTCCCAACACCATTTAGTAAACATGGAGTCCTTTTCCCATTACTTGTTTTTGTCATGTTTGTCAAAGATGAGATGGTTGTAGATGTGTGGCATTGCCTCTGAGGCCTCTGTTCTGTTCCATTGGTCTGTGTCTCTGTTTTGGTACTAGTACCATGCTGTTTTGATTACTGTAGCCTTGTAGTATAGTTTAAGTCAGGTAGCATGATGCCTCCAGCTTTGTTCTTTTTGCTTAGAATTGTCTTGGCTATGTGGGCTCTCTTTTGGTTCCACATGAAGTTTAAGGTGATTTTTTCCAGTTCTGTGAAGAAGGTTATTGGTAGCTTGTTGGGGATAGTATTGAATCTATAAATTACTTTGGGCGGTATGGCCATTTTCACAATATTGATTCTTCGTAACTATGAGCATGGAATGTTTCTCACTGCAACCTTTGTCTCCTTGGTTCAAGTGATTCTTCTGCCTCAGCCTCCTGAGTAGATGGGATGACAGGTGTGCACCATCATGCCTGGCCAGTTTTTGTATTTTTAGTAGAGATGGGGTTTCACCATATTGTTTAGGCTGTTCTTGAACTCCTGACCTCAGGTGATCCTCCAACTTCGCCTCCCAAAGTGCTGGGATTATAGGCGTGAGCCACCGCGCCTGGCCTCAGGAATGTGTTTCTTAGGCATCTGGATGAAGTCATCTTTATCTGCCCTGCCTTCCAAGTGAAAAGCGCAGCAAACCTTCGAGCCCTGCCTGCCTCTGCATACCCTCAGCAGAGGACAACTGCACGTGTGCAGAGAGGCACAGACAGTGAGAGTAACGTGTGGTATATGGCCTCACATTCAGGACAGGGATGTGTGAACTGAAAAGAGGTCAAGGAAATGTTTCATTTCATTCCAACAACGAAAGACATCCACTGTTTTCAAGACAGCTGTTCTTAGGTAGAGGGGAGTGTGGGTAGGATGAAGGAGAAATTAAGGTGGATGCTCTAATGACTTTTGGGAGGTAGGGAGATAAAGTTAGGCGATCTTTTATTATTATTTTTTTTGAGACGGAGTTTCGCTGTTGTTACCCAGGCTGGAGTGCAATGGCATGATCTCGGCTCACCACAACCTCCGCCTCCTGGGTTCAGGCAATTCTCCTGCCTCAGCCTCCTGAGTAGCTGGGATTACAGGCACGCACCACCATGCCCAGCTAATTTTTTGTATATTTAGTAGAGATGGGGTTTCACCATGTTGACCAGGATGGTCTCAATGTCTTGACCTCGTGATCCGCCCACCTCAGCCTCCCAAAGTGCTGGGATTACAGGTGTGAGCCACCGCGCCTGGCCCTAGGCTATCTTTTAAAGATTGAGTCGCTATCTTGACGTGTTTTATGATTTAGCTTCTCATACTGTAATACGGATTTCGAAATTCATGTACCACTGAAAAAATGAGAGGGAAAAGATGATCTTTGTACATCACACTCCCGTGTATATCTATTGCATTTTACAAATGTGGCTCGGTTAGGACTGAGAACATGGAATTGCAAATGAGTGAGCTCTGCTTGAGTGACATTTGGAAGAGTGGGTATTTAAGTCCAGCATTTAAGGGTGAGTCACGAGAGGAAAGGTCTGGGGTGGGGGTGTGCATTCTGTGCCTGCAAAAAGACACCCATATAAAGAACCCAAGGTGGAAGGAAGATGTGTGTTTTGTTTGGCCAATGGCAGGTAGACCAGCATGCCAGGAGCAGACACTGCGGGGAGAGTGGGGATGGAAGTGATGTTTCAAGAGGGGGCTGCAGCAGCTGTGAAGATGAAACCAGTCAGAGCTGTCCGTGCAGAACTAAAGGAGTTAAAGGGCTTTGCTTTGTAATGTGGTTAATGAACAACCAACAGAGATTTTGAGCAGAGAAGTGACCAGATGAGATCTGCCTTAAGGATGCAATTCTGGAGGGAGTATGGAGGACTAATTAGGGGGCAAGTGTAAGGAAATCCATCTGCTTTTCATGCTTCTGTCCCTGTGATTGTCTTGTGAACAATGGGGGACTTTTGTCAGACTGTGCTGTTCAGTTGAGGCCTGCCCAAGTAAGGCAGCGATACCCCCACCCCCGAGTACAGGAACAAGAACTGCAAGGACAGATGATAGACAGGCGAGCAGGAGGCCTCAGCTTCTTGGCATTGGTGTGGAGACCCTGAGTGTCCTGTCTCTCTGAGTTTGTGCTCTTTGGCCGTAGGGGACCACCTGGTTTGCCTCTGATGGGGGAGCTTAGACAGAAGGGCCCTAGAGTCTTTCTTTGGGCTCAGAGGCATGGAGGACGAAAGGGATTTTGTTCTATTGTCTAAAATGGTACTTTCTGTCTACTTCCCTTTTCTTATTGCCAACCTTTAGAAAAGTCTCGTTTGAGTGTTCTGTGTCACCTCTGCTTTATTATGGGTCCTTAAGAGAAGAGTCGTTTTTCACATTTGGGCCAAACTTGGGAGCCAAATGAAGGGTTAGTGCTGTGACAGGCAGCTGGTGGTTCCGGCCCTGCCCACCATCAGGAGGGTCTTCCTGGCGTGCTGGTCTTGGAAGCATTTCTTTATAGGAGGTCATTTCTACAGTCTAGGTGAGAAATAAAGTCACAAGCATTAGGACACTGGGTGCAGGAGCAAAGAAGAAGACTAGTTTTCAGAAACCTTTTGATAGCAGATTAATTTAAAGGCGAGGGAAAATAAAAGATAGCTTGAAAGTTCTGGGGTTGCATGCTTAGGAAAATGACACTGCTGCTAACGGATAAGGGCATAGGCAGAGGAGCGGAATTGCCATGGGAAGGTGCTGAATTCATTTGGAGTTCTGCATAGAGTGACTTTTACCCAGTGCCGCGTAGTTAACTACTGGCAATTTTGGAATTAGACTCTAGGTTTTCTGAAGCCAAGCTAGTGTCTTTTCTATTATACTAAGACATGTATTACGTGAAATAAAATGGGCTTGAGTTTCAGATGGTGACGGCATCTCCAAGTGCAGATGTTAGGCAGGCAGTTGTAAATGGAGCTGGAATGAAAATGAGAATAAGTATAGAAATTTATTTTAGGAGTTATGTATATATTTCGAGGACATAATTGGAACTATGGGAAGAAGTTCATTCAGAGAGATTTGGCGCATAGGCTTTAATTGGAAATAGCCAAGGGGTAGATTTCTTGCAAAGGAGGGAGTGGAAGCTATGATGCAATGCAGTTAAGGCTGAAGGAAAGGAAAGGACAGAGCAGTGATAAGATTTTGATTTTTTAAAGCAGTTTTGTAATAATGGAGAGGAAGGCATAGCTTGGGAGCTGGGACATAATCAAGACGTGGAAAAAGTTGTTACTTTTTAGAATCAGGTGTGCCAAGGGGAAGGCATGGACGGAGAGAGAACAACTGGAGATGAAACACAGAGGGAATCGTCCAATTTAGTTTAACAAACGAATTGTAAGTACCACTGAGGTGATAGGCTTAGTGCTGGCTGCCAAGGAGGCAAAGATGAAGTAAACATGAACCTGACTTGGGGACATTTACTGTCTAATAAAGGACAGGAGTGAGAGTAACACAAGATCAGCTGGTGTTTACCCAGGGCCTCGTGTCAGGAACCGTTTCAGACGCTTTACATGCCTGGACTCACTGAGTCCTCACAGCACCCCTGTGGCTTAGGTATCCTTGTTATCCATTAAGAAGCAGGTATTCAGGTACAGAAACGCTGAGTAATTTGCTCAGTCTTGAGTAACTAGTTAGCTGTGGAGCCAAGGTTTGAACCAGACTGTACCTCTGCCCCTCTGCGTGATGGAGACAAACGATTTTACCACAATGCAAAGCTGGAAAGAAGAACAATATGTGGAAGTAGCCTAAGGGACGGAGGGCTTACATTTTTTTGGCAAATGGTAGAGATAGTAAGATCTCAGAGGAGGAATGAATGGAAGACGGGATGGATCCAGGTGAAGGGACACAGGGACATGCTGTCGTGACCAAAGTATAGAACTCATGTGCAGGTGTGTGAGTGTGCATGTACTCGTGTGTGAATGTGTGTTGCTGTCTTTTTTCGGGTAATTTGCACAGCCTTCATCTGTGACCATTTTTTGGTTCCATCCTAATTATGGAACATACTCACATTGGATTCTCTTCATTTCTGTGAACAATTATTAATAAGATATTTTTTAAAAATCTGCTAGAACTGGGTTATCCTTTTTAGGGGTGTCAGTCTTGTCCATGAAAACCATCATTGGAGTGGAGTTTATGATGTTAAATATAACATGTATATGTCTATCTGTTTGTCTGTCTGTCTATCTATCAAATCTGCCTATCCAGCAGAGAACTGGCAGATTTCTAACTGATTTCTAATTTCCAATGTAGTTGGGACTCAGATATTCCTTGGGGAAAGAACTAGAGAATTTCAGAGGCAGATTATTGAAGATGCAATTGAAATTCCAGAAAATAAGCCGATCTTTTGCCTGGAATGCTGAGTGGCTCTTTCTGAGATATAACTGTATGTGGTAGTTAGGAGACTCTTCGTTGTCTGTGGCTTAGCAGTCAGATGCCCGCACTTTACCCTGTTTCCCATCCCCCCCTTGACCTTACCACTGACCCCCAGGTCCTCCTGCAGCCATGAACTGCATTCCAGGATAGGGGACACTGTGAGTGCTGCAGTCCTGTGAGACTCAGTATGCTGTGAGGTTCTCTAACTTGCACATTAGTTATTAGTTAAAAAAAAATGTGATGTCTGGTGGTTTCTTTTAGGCCACATCAAAATGTCCCCACATCAAAATAGTTGTATCGTTTTGGCCATGGGGGAAGTGGCTACATCAAAATGTCATGTGTGGGCAAAGGGATTATTCTTGATGTGAGTAGAGGCATTTGATAAGGAATAAGTAAATTCAGAATTTGAAGGATAATTGTTTATTATTTTATTTTAATTTAATTTTACCCATTTACAACACAGTTACACCTACTCCATTCACCCGTTACAGGGAAGGATTTGTGCAACTGTAAAAAAGCCCCATCTATGTTCATATTTGAGAAAAAAAATCCAGATTATTAGCGTAACACCACTGCCACCTTGTGGTAATGCATGGTAGTTCATTACATTTTATGAAAAAACTGTATGTCTGGCCTTTATAAAGCATGTACCTTCTCCGTGTAACAGTATGTTATAAAGGCACAGACTTTTGCCTAATATTAATTAGAAAAATACACTCAGCGGGGGGAGGGAGAGCATTAGGAAAAATAGCTAACGCATGCTGGGCTTAACACTCAGGTGATGGGTTGAGAGGTGCAGCAAACCACCATGGCACATGTTTACCTGTGGAAGAAACCTGCACGTCCTGCACATGAACCCTGGAACCTAAAATAAAAATTTTAAAAAGTGGCCGGGCGCGGTGGCTCACGCCTGTAATCCCAGCACTTTGGGAGGCCGAGGCGGGTGGATCGCGAGGTCAAGAGATCAAGACCATCCTGGTCAACATGGTGAAACCCCGTCTCTACTAAAGATACAAAAAATTAGCTGGGCATGGTGGCGCGTGCCTGTAGTCCCAGCTACTCCGGAGGCTGAGGCATGAGAATTGCCTGAACCCAGGAGGCGGAGGTTGTGGTGAGCCGAGATCGCGCCATTGCACTCCAGTCTGGGTAACAAGAGTGAAACTCTGTCTCAAAAAAAAAAAAAAAAATTAAAAAACGCAAAATACATTCAGAAACTGCTCTAAAGAAGGTACTTAGTAAAAAAGGAGAGCTTAATTTTAGAAAGTAATAAATGTTCACAAAATAACTACAGTCTCAAGAAGGTAATTATATCATTGTAGATTTTCTCAAGAAAATTATAAGCCATTGTAAGGGACAAAGTACATGAGCAATCACTAGATGGTTTGCTGATACAGAGGGTAATTCGAATATTTTGAACAGGCTGGGCTCAGTGGCTCTTGCCTGTAATGCCAGTACTTTGGGAGGCTGAGGTGGGCAGATCTCTTGCAGTCAGGAGTTCAAGCCCAGCTTTGGCCAACATGGTGAAACCCTGTCTCTTCTAAAAATACAAAAACTAGCCGGGTGTGGTGACACACAGCTGTAGTCCCAGCTACTTGGGAGGCTAAGCCAGGAGAATCGCTTGAACCCAGGTGGTGGAAGTTGCAGTGAGCCGAGATGGTGCCACTGCACTCCAGCCTGGATGTCAGAGTGGGACTCCATCTCAATAAAAAGTATATTGGATAATCTTAATTATTTTGCTTTAGAATGCATTAATTTATATTTAAATGTAAATGTTCCAAATATTAGAGTTTATAGTATTTTAAACAATATAATTGAGATACTTGGAATATATCCAGACATACTGGAATACTTCACTAGACCCAGGGCAGCTTGCTTATTTACATTCCTTGGGCCCATGTTCCCTCGATCGGGTCTCAAGGGGCAGAGCTAAACACTTCTCAGGTTTGCACAGGCTGCAGCATAACCGGCTTCTGACAGGTTGAATTTCTTCCTTTCTGGACTGGGAAAAGGGCAGAGGAATTGTGGTGGAAAGCCATTTTTCTCCCTGATTAAACATGGCAGGATGGAACACTGCAGGAGACCCACTGGAGAGCGAGTGCTTCCCTGGGCTTCACACTGGCACGCCCTGCACAGACAGTGAATGTTGCCAGCACACGCTGCTCTGCGGCCGGACTACAGCTTTCTGTCCCAGGGACATGTCGGACAACCAGAATCAGAACGTGTGTGTGTTTTAAATGTAAAAGTAAACAGTTACTTCTCGTAAAATTAAAAACAAAACAATAGTCATATATGTTTTACAAGAATAAAAACTAGACTATTGTACAAACCTCTAGAATATTAAATGTCAAGATTTTATGTAATCTTAAACGTCATTATAGTCAATGCATATCATTTAATCTTGTGGCTTTTTTTTTTTTTTGAGACAGAGTCTTTTTCTGTTGCCCAGGCTGGAGTGCAGTGGCGCAGTCATAGCTCACTGCAGCCTTGACGTCCTGGGCTCAAAGCGTCCTCTGGCCTTGGCCTCCCCAGTAGGTAGGACTACAGGAGGGAGCCACAGTGCCTGGCCCTGCGTGGCTTTGGAACCTGTTTCACAGAGCTGGAGAATTCCTCAAAGGCATCCTGAATGGGGAGGCTGAGCTGCTTAGGTTCTGGATGGCCTGTTCAAAGTACCTCATCACATGTATTTGGGAAAAGCTCAGATGATCCTGCAGCTGCTTCTGGTGGCAGTTTATAAAAAGCGAAATGTTTTGTGATATTGTCAATGACTAATCACCCTCATCATCTGATTGTGTTGTCATTAAATGTTGGTCCCCCGTGGGGACATCATTCTCCAAAGCTCGGAGAATGTTCCCGCTGCAGTTCTTCCACCGCCTTTGCTTTCCTGGAGAGGTCAGCATGACAGTGGGGGGATGAGACCTATCCAAAAGGAGGAGGATAGCAGCTGGGGCCATTCTTCTCTGCCCCTGTCCAGAAACTTCCCAGCACAAAGGGTGGAGTCCAGTACCCATGGCAGCTCTTATTTCCTCGTTGGAGGTTGTATTGCAGTCTGGCTTTTGTTTGGATGGCAGTTGAGTGTAGCTTGGTTTTTGGCGGGTGGCTAACCCAGAAGAAGGGAGCGCTCCAGGGAGCATGCCCAGTCGTTAAACCTAAGTCAGCTTCTCCCTGCACTCCTGGGGGGGGCAGAGCATCCTCAAATGTGTTTCAGGAAGATTTTGACAGCAACTTTTAAAAATGCACAGAACCAGATAAGAGTAAGTGGTTACACTGAATGGTATCAGTTAAGGTGCAAGGGAAAAGGAACGAAGGTGCAGAATTGACCTTTTAAAAGTGTTTATGCAAATTATTATATATACAAGAGTGTCTTTTCAACCTGACAATGTCAGTCCCAAGAGAGATTTTAGTGTAGGTAGGTTCCTGTGCCCTACTATAAACCAACTGAATCAAGGTGCATTAATGTTTACCAAGGTCTCCATGCAGGGATCAGCCAGACTGTAGAGCAACTGCCCTATTTAATAGAGCTTAGTGTCATGTGTACATCCTTATTTAAAGACAGAGGCTTACATTTACTTTTAGGAAAGTAGGAAATTCATAGTGGGATAAAGTTCGGAAGGGGAAAGGAGGATACCAGGCACAAAGCCAAAGGGTCTGGAGTGAAAAGGAGCTGATGGGGAAGTTTGGAGGCTGATAGGGAGCCAGGCTTGAAGCCATTTCACAGGTGGCCAGTGAAGGAGGCTGGCAGACCGACACAGAGAAAGATCAAATGACTTCCCGTCCAGACCCACGAGAGGAGGGGCAGTCGGCGCTCAGATACGAGTTCTGGCGTGGCTGTGGGAAGAGCAGTTCTCATTTTATAATCACACAAAAATATTTAAAGGGCAATTAAAAGGAAAAAGCAGTGTTAAAGATGGGGACACGATATGTTAAAAGGCAAACCTGCGGTGAAGAGAGACTAGGATGGGGTAAGACGTGGGTCTGTGTGGCTTGTTTGGCTTTCAAGCTAAATTATATTAAGTTTAACTGGTGGATAAAATATGGAAGGACAGAAAATCTAATATCTTTTCATTTCACCATCTACATAGAGTAGCTGATGTACACACTTTGTAGGTGTATGTCTTCTGTAGACCCATTCCCTGCTTGAAGGTAAAATTACTGTGGACAAGATAGATGGCCTCCCCGAAAAACAATGAAATGGTGGTGGATAAAAGCAAATGGCTTTTAATTTGGGGGAAAAAAGTCCAGAATAGACAATGTCTAATTGCTTATATTTGCCACAGGGACATTTGCAAGTGAGAAGGAGGTGACCCGCCACAAAGCAGGCACCGCTGGCTGGCGTTCTCAGCATGCTGCTGGTTCCTGCCAAGGGTCTAGAGCTCCTAATGCTAGCCTTCTGTTCAGGTTTCCCTCAAAAGCCATCTCAGCTACTTTATCTGAATGTCAGTGTTCATTCATTCATTTGTTTAGTGCATCATTACTAAGGGCTATTATCTGTGCCAGAAACTCTGGTGAGCTCTGGGGCTCCAGTGGTGACTAGGCGGACGTGGCCTCTGCTCCCACTGAGCACACGGGCTAGCTGGGGAGACAGACATATTCGTTTGGGGCTTATTGGGTTTTGGAGAGCCGGTGACATCCAAGTGGAGTTATTCAGCAGCAATTCCAGTCATTTCCTAATTTTCACTGGTAAACAAGGTAAGATTGGTGCTCTAAGAAGTAAAATAATATTACATAGCATGTTACAGACCATGCTCCATTATTATATTAAATACAATTTCATGATCGACTGTGCTTTTTTGCTTCAGGTTTGGAAACATTTAGACATTTTTCTTCCTGTGGTTCAGTTCGGGTTTTGTGCAATAATTAATCCAAATAGAAGCTCTGGGTCCTTGTGCAAGGTTGTTTTCTCTTTGTGAACCTTGTAGCCGTCCCTCCAAAAACAGCTTTTCTTCAAAGTATGACCTACTCATATAGTACCTTACTTCTGATACATTGGGGAGTTTACAGGAGATATTTCTCATTATTTTGTTTCCTCCCGACGGCTCTGAGGAATCCAGGGCAGGTGATGTGTATTTATTTACAGATGGGGAAACTTGGGTTCATCGGTATCATTACTTACTTGAGGTCACAGAGTTCGTAAATGCTGCAGGCAGAAGTGGAACCCAACCTGAGGGGCTGTTCTTCAGGAGTCAGGTCTATTTTTTTTTTTTAGGCTTCCTGCCAGTATATTTGACTTGCTGGAAAGAAAAATTGAATTGTCTTTTTCCACTGAATTCCTCCACTTGTGATCAAAGAAAAACGTTTTAATCCTTTAATTTCTTCCTTTTTGTTTCCTGATTCCTCGACAAATTAGTTAACATGTATGAATCATTTTCTACGCAGCAAACACTTGGCTATATGTGAGGTGGAAAAATAAATGAGATACAGTTTTTGTTACTGAGAAACTCAGTCTTATAGGAGAGATCCGTACATTAAAAAACAATCCCTATGCAGTGGTTAATGCTAAAAATAATGCATAAGCATAGAGCTGTGGGTATACCAGGATTTGATAGTGGTCTGAGCTGTGAAGGAGGACGGGATGGGGTGGGAGGTTTAGAAGAGGCATGGAGACGATACTGAGTAGAAGGAAGAGCTGGTAAAAAAAGCCTGGACACAGGGAACCTGGTGTAACTGGGGATGACTAAGTACTTCTCTTTCACTTTGCTGTTAGGGGAGCTTAGGGGGATTGCTAAAGATGGGGCTAAGGACGTTGGGGCACTTGTGGACAAAAGAGTCTTGTATGCTCAGCTAAGAGTTCTGGAATTATGAGGGTGACGGGCACCCTTAGAACATATTGAACCAGAGTTTGGCAGGATCAGATTTTTAATTCAGAGATAATTTTGTCCACTGCGGGAAGAATGGACTAGTGGCAGGAAGAACCGATAGCATGGAGAGCACTTAGTAAACCGTTGAGTTCAAGAGCATTAGAGGTGCCTGAACTAAGGCAATAATAGAAGGGGTGGAAAGGGTTGGATTTAAGGAACAAAAACTTTTCCGTAATAAATAATGCTTAGGATGAGGTTGTTAGGATGGCTATATCTTGACATATCATGTGTTGAAGAATTGTATATTCTTTTGTATCCATTGCCTCACACGTCATCATAGACATAGTGATATGCAGGTGTTACCTCCTTTTCAGAAGTGAAAGTCTTAGCCGTGGAGGCTTAGTTTGACCATTAAAGATGGTCAGATAGGTTCGTGATGTCACAGATTTTGTACAGACACCCAAGAAAGCCAACACAGCTTTCCTGGAGTTTATATGACGATAAGGAAATATATAGGACAAAGAAAATTCTTTATTTGAGAGGACAGACTAGATAGTAGTTAGAAGAGATAGGAAAGAAGTGACAGAAATCAAATGTGGAGTATTGACATCTCCCCATCCACCTCTCCCATTACACCAAATTCCAGTCCCTAGAAGAGAAGTGCGGGTCATACTGGGACATGACCGGTAGAAGCTAGAGGTTCTTCCGGAATTCTTGAAGGCATCTGTACAAGACGTGCATCATCACTGACCTTTGCACTTTACACACCTGTTTAACGCTCCACTAAAAGCCAGCATCACATATGAAAATGGATCCCCAACTGGACAAACCAGGTAGTGCCTGAGTTTTCAAGGATTCTTAGCTTAACAAAAGGCTCATCCAAGGGCTGTGTTTAAAGTTGCATTCTCTGGGGCATTAAAGTGGTTTTCCGTCTAAGCAGCTTCAACTTGTGACACAGAAGCGTTTCTGAAATTTTAGGTGAAATCCAAGAGCACCCGTGTGTGTATATAATTTAAAAGAGAAATTACTTTTATTTTCTTTAAGCAAAGGGCATGAAATGAGCAATTCTGCAGCTTTAAGACATTGGTCTAAAAACAGCCTCAGAAAGCCAGCTAGATAAGAATTTATTCAACTTGTAATGCTTATATTTTTTGAAAATGATTTTTCAAAGTCAAGTGTATTGATTGTTTTAATTTTTTTAAACTAGGTTATTGGATTCCAGATGGAATCTATATGGCTTTACTGATTTTTCATGAGCGTCAGTGTTAAAATGCGCACTCTGAATGAAGAGATCCGCACCCCCCAAACGGGCTTTGTGTGAGCAACAAGGCTGTTCATTCACCAGGGTGTGAGTGGGCTGAGTCTGAAAAGAGAGTCAGTGAAGGGCAGTGGGAGAGAAGTTGGTTTTATAGGTTGTGGGGAAGGCAGTGGAAAGTTACAGCAGTTACAGTTTGGGGTGCTGTTTTGCGAGCTGGGAGGGAGTCATAGGGTTTGGAGTCACGAGGTTAGCCGAGGTTGGTTATGAACTCCAGTGGCCTTGTCAATTGAGGCCAGAATGAGAAATAGTGGAAGAATGTCTCAGGTTAGTTAGGTGCTGCAGGGGCTGACTTCCTTCCGTTCTTCATGATCTTCCAGCTACTTCAGGTTTTCTAATTCCGGAATGCCCTCCAGAGGTGTACGTTAGGGTCACAGGGGTTGCCATAGTGTCAGTGGTGCCATTAGCCTAAAGGACCTTGCAGTCAGATAGTACTAAACCTTTAACTGCCAGATTATATGACTAAGTGGCAGTTAATATAAATGCTTCTAAGCCCTTTTTGGGAGGAGGGGGGAATTTATGCCTTATGCTACAATGCATGAACAAAACACAACTAAAATACACTTGCTTTTAACAGATTCTTAGCTGCAACTATTCCTTACGTTTGTTACTAACTTTATTATTTTGGTTGAATATTGATATCAAACATAATGGCAGGACTTTTACAAAATGAATCTTTGTTTCTTCACTTGGTTGCTCATTATTTTGAAATATTTGGAACCACGTGCTCTTTTCTTAAGCACACTTTGACTATGTGATTATATTTGCTAGAGCTGTTACAAATTAATCACTTTTTGGTTATGCTTGTTCTTTTATAAGAAGTGTTTGTTTAGCCGTACATAAACAGAAGTTTATTTTGAGGATTCACTTTCATGTGAATAACTGCCTCCCAGCCAAATCTTTTTAATCACATCTCTTAGAGGAAGGAAATTTTTTCCTTTCCTTTTTTTTCTTCAAGAATTTCAAATTAACTCTTTGTATAACATAGAGAGATTTATAAATTGGTGAATAGCAAGGGCTATTCTTATGTTTCTTTATATATACACCACAGCCTCACACAGCGCAGGAGATTAATCCATGCTTATGCAAGATTTGAAGAATGTAATAATTGTACAGAAAAAAACACAAATTATTTGCTTTGAAATGACTTTATAAAGAACATCTCTAAATGAGCAATGTTCTCATAAAAAATCAGGATAAACAGACATTATTTTGCCCCTCTGCACGTATGCCTTTGAGGACTATGTCCATTTTCTTTTTTTTTTTTTGAGACGGAGTTTCGCTCTTGTTACCCAGGCTGGAGTGCAATGGTGAGATCTCGGCTCACCGCAACCTCCGCCTCCTGGGTTCAGGCAATTCTCCTGCCTCAGCCTCCCGAGTAGCTGGGATTACAGGCATGCGCCACCGTGCCCAGCTAATTTTCTGTATTTTTAGTAGAGACGGGGTTCCACCTTGTTGACCAGGATGGTCTCGATCTCTTGACCTCGTGATCCACTTGCCTCGGCCTCCCAAAGTGCTGGGATTACAGGCGTGAGCCACCGCGCCCGGCCTCCATTTTCATACACATGAAAAGAAACAGCCTCAAATCTGCTGAACCTTGGAAACCGTAAAAGCATTTCCAGACTGTGTTTCTTATTTAATCATTGATACCATTTCTCCTCAATCAGGGGCCCCGGGCTTTCCCGTTTTCTAATTTTTTTCTTTGTTTTAAAATACACAGTTACTTTATATACCATTTTATACTGTCGTTCAAAGTTGTTGAGGTCAGCTCAGCCAACATTTATTTATGGAGGCCCTATGATGTGTTAGCTGACGCCATAGACGGTGATGTCACAAAAATGAGTCGGATGCAGTCTTTGCTCTCCTGAAGGCCATGACCTGGTGGGACCCTCAACAGGTGGATGGATGCCATTCAGTGTCATCGGTGCTGTCACACGGACAGAGAGGCAAAGGAGGGCATGGTGGCTTCTTCCTAGGGAATCAAGGAAACCTTCCCAGGGCCAGTGGTGCTGGATGAATGTTAAGATGAATAGATTTCAAGACAGACGCGTGGAGCAGAGGATATGCAGGGCAGAGGAAGGAGTCTGGGAGGGCAGGCCATGTGCTTAGAGGGCCCTGTAGGGGCCTTCTGTGGTAGATATAGGAGCTTGGACTTTATGTAGCAGGCAAAAGAAAATGAATGAAGGGCTTGAAGCAGTGGCATAATTTAATTAGATTTTCATTTTAGAAAATTACCCACATAACCATGGGAGAATGAAGTAGGTTATTTACATTTCCTTAAAACAGTACTTTTAGAACATAAATAGACCAGACATTAACTTTTCTTCCCTATTGCCTTAAACAGAACTTTAAAAAAATCCCAATACACCCACTTCTGCCATGTGAATTTCCAAATGATTTATTCTGTGGCCAAGATCTATTTTTATAGCACTTTAATGTTCTGTGTTTGTGTTTAAGAATTATGGGCTGCCTACCTTGGGTGACACAGATGCTGCATTACTCTCCCTAATTCCCCTTGGCAGTGACAGCAGGCTTCCCGTATTTCTCCTCAAAGCATCTTGAAATAGGACTGTATTGAATGGGCATGACTGGGCTGCATATATTAGGCTTTTTCAGGAAAAGAAAGAAAGAAGGAATTTGTATGTGAATGAATCTGAGCAAGTGTCTGAAGGAAGAGGAGTGGATTTAGAGTAGCAATAGACTCTAAATTTGCTTGGTGCCACATGACAAAGCTCAGAGGTGTTCCTCTTAGCCCAGGTGGCTTCCCAGGATCTTACAGATCATCCACAGTCCCGCGGTCGGTGCTAGGCCTTACGTCTTCAGTTCTGAACTCGGTGGATGGTGCTTCCGTGGTATTTAATGTACTTTCCTTCTCCTTCTCTCACTCTGTTAGGCAGAAGCTACATTACCCTCCTAAAGGCTTTTAGCCCTTATCCCAAGGACTTTCTTGGATATTTAACAGTGTCGTAATCTCCTATTTTAAAGAAATTACTTGTATTATGGTAAAAAATGTGTAACGTAAAATCTACACATTTATGTTTTAATATCATTAAACATAAATGCGTAATTTATGTTCAGTGATATTAAACACTTATCATTAGTCATTTCTAAATGTGTATTTCAGTGACTTTGAGTATATGCGCATTGTTGTGCAATGTAATCTTTTTATTTTTAAATGAATATGTCATTTCTTTCTGATCAGGTTAATGATTATTTAACATCCTATTAAGTCTTGATTTTTATACCTCTTATTTTTTGCACATTCTTTTTAATCATAAATGCTGAATCAGTATTCATCAATATTATTTTCTTGAGTAACTCTCTAAAAGTACTGATGATATGACTTTTGATGGTTCCTTACCACTGGGATTGTATTTTTTCCCATATTATCTTTTGTCCTCTTTCTATGTTTGTGTCGTTGTATGAGTCACAAGTGCACACATCATGAAGCGTTGAACCGTGAAACTGGATAGGACATCGAAGACTCTGCACTGCTGTTCGGTTATTTCAGGTTATTGAGGTGTGGGTGCTAATTGAGCTTTCCTGGTCTGAAGTGAAAACAGTGTGTTTCCTGAAGGTTCCACATCTCCAATCTTGGTTTGAAAATAAACTAGGACTGAAAACACGGAATGAAAATATATTCTTTTGTGTGTTGAAGGAATGAATATTTGAGTTCAAATTAATTTTTCTTGGGATAAGCTTCTATTTTTAGAAAATAATGTTTAATGATCTTGAGAAGAACAACCTTATAGCATTTCTTCAAAAATAAAATTTTCAAATTGCATAAGTAATTCTGTTTCAAACTTTTGAATTAGAAAATGCCTGAACATTTTAGGATAGGTTTGGTTACCGGATTTTTTAACTACTGCCGAAATTGCAACAGAAAATTGAAACTCAAAACTTTTCAGTTACTTCTAATCTCAAGTCATATCAAATTACGCTGTCTCAAATGATATCGGAGACCATCCAGCTAACTGAAGAGAAGGTTTAAAAGAATTAGTATTTGTTACTTATAAGCATATTAAGGACTGATTTATTTAAAAAACAACAAAACTAATACAATTATTTAAAAACAACCAAAAAACTAATTCAATTTATTGTTATATGGAGGCCATCGTTTTTAGTTATGGTGGATTTCGAAAGTTCATGAACAACCTAAAATTGTACATAACTTTTATTGTTTGTATTGTGTGTGTGTGTGTGCGTGCGTGCGTGCATGCATATTTCTGGAGAGATAGTATTCACAACTTTCAACAGATTCTGAAAAGTTATCTTGATCCAACCGAAGTTATGAACCACTATCGTAGAGGTTACTTTGCACGTTTCATTTTTACATACATACCCCAACTCACAACTAGATTTTGTTCCAGAAGTAGTTTGTTTATGAACTGGTTGTTTGGAACTTAGGCCACAGTTTTCTATGAAAGTAATAATATATAGTACACACACGCATGTACACACAAAGACACACATGCACACCAGACATCCCTGAATTACAGCGGTTCAACTTAATGATTTTTCAATTTGATGATGATATGGCAGCAATATGAATTCAGTACAAATGATACTTTGAGTGCTCATACGACCATTCTGTTTTCACTGTCAGTATGGTATTCAATTACATGTGATATTTCATACTGTATTAGAAAATAGGCTTTGTATTAGATCATTTTGCCCACCTGTAGGCTAGCATAAGTGTTCTGAACATGTTTAAGGTAGACTAGGCTGAGCTGTGATGTTCAGTAGGCTGAAATATTAAATGCATTTTTGACTTACAGTATTTTCAACTTATGGCGAGTTTATTGGTATGTTCATTGTACCTTGAGGAGCATCTGTATTTATATAAAAATTATAGAACCTTAGCAATGGTGGTACAAAGACAAATGAGATAGACTTCCTGGACTCCAAGTAGTTTATAATCTAGGCTAGGGCAAAAGGCCAGTATAACCTACCCTTAATTGACCTCCTAATTTAGCAGTGACTTTCCTGTTCATTTTTCTGCAGCTGTGTCAGGATTCATTCCTTCTCACCACTACGCCCATAGAAGTATTAGGCAACTGGTATTCTTGGAATTCAGACACATGATAGCATAGCATGGGGACTTAAGCATTAAGGCAAATTCATGACATGGTTTCTATGGAAAGATGTACTCCTGGTTCTAACTCGGAACCCAGGTTCCTGGGACACAGAGAGTCCTTCACTTGGAGCCTCATTAGTGGATACTGTCTGTGTGATGAATGAAGAGGACACTCACCTCTGTCATGGAGTCTCTCCCTCAAGAATCCTTTACGCAGTTAGCCAGAATAAAGACCTTCTCATTACTAGTGGCCATTTGTATTTGAAATACTCATAAGTCAGACTTTTCTTTCTGAGGTGTGGCATGAAAATTTCTCGCCACTATTCCAGTTAGGTTCTTGATCAGGACGTGATAATTCTTTGTAGCTAGGCGATATAATTTCTAGTGGAACTTTTATAATATATATTGGTTATTGACCAAAGGGAGAAGCTAAAGGTGAAAGAAGGCAGCGAGAGAAAGTAGAATGAGAGGGCATGAGTGCTTCATGATGTCACAAGATTTAGCCTCTCATTATGCCACATAAAGAGTGGCAGTCTCTTCATTCATTTTTTTTGCTGCTTAGAACACCTAAGGCTGGGTGATTTATAAGGAAAATACATTTTTCTTACAGTGCTGGAGGCCAGGAGGTCCAAGGGTGTAGTTGGGTGTGAGAAGTGAGAGCCTTCTTCCTGGTGGGGACTCTGCAGAGTCCCAAGGTAACACAGAGTATCACATGGCAAGGGGGCTGAGCATACTAATATGCTGCTCCTCTTATAAAGCCATCAGTTCTACTCTCATGTTAGCCCATTGATCCGTTAACCATTAATCCATGGATTAATCCATTCATGCAGGCAGAGCACTCATGATCCAATAGCTTGAAGGCTCTAGGTCTCACTACTGCCACATTGAGGATTGTCAACATAAGTTTCAGAGGGGACATCAAATTATAACAGTGTCAGTCTTTCTTGATAATTCTTCATGTTTCCTACAGGTCCTGGGAAAGCTTTTTAGATTAGGCAGTTAGCATATCATGTCATTGCATATGATCTGTGCACATATTTTGAAACATGGATCAAGAAGATATGCTCCACCTACATAGGTAAATAGGGGGAAATTTTGTCTTCAGAGAATGTTACAAATTCATGTTTCAGAGTTAAACATGAATTTACACTAAGAATTATAATTAGCCAAATAATTTTATAAGACGTTCTGCAGTTTAACTCAAAACTGTGTATTATCCAAGACCACAGTAATTTTTAGCTTCATAAAAAGATGTGAGTGACTTTAGAAAGGACAGAGATTTGGATTAGCTTGTACATTCACCATTTGCTACCAAAAAGCCAGCCTAGAGAACTGTGGTCTCTAAGTCACAAATTCCTCAAATATGAAGGTGCCTCTTTGCGTATAATCAATTTCAAAAAGTTATACATATTATGATGTTACTCTAATAGTCTCTGTCTACAAAGTAATTGCTACAAACCAGTGTTTAAGATAATTATACCTGTTCATATTTTCTAAAAAATAAAAAGCAACATAGACAGGAAATTAGTAGCAGAGCAACTGAAAGTTAGAATGACTAGATTCTATGTTGAGATTAATAGTCATGCATGTACAAATAATGTTTTTCCATAGAAAATAATCTTTGTGACTTTGGGTTAGACAAAGGTTCTTTTCTTTTTTTGAGATGGAGTTTCGCTCTTATTACCCAGGCTGGAGTGCAATGGCGCGATCTCGGCTCACCGCAACCTCCGCCTCCTGGGTTCAGGCAATTCTCCTGCCTCAGCCTCCCGAGTAGCTGGGATTACAGGCACGCGCCACCATGCCCAGCTAATTTTTTGTATTTTTAGTAGAGATGGGGTTTCACCATGTTGGCCAGGATGGTCTCGATCTCTTGACCTCGTGATCCACCCACCTCAGCTTCCCAAAGTGCTGGGAGTATTTGAACCGGGCACAGGCTTGAGCCACTGTGCCTGGGTTAGATAGACAAAGTTTTTTAGATTTGATGTGATTCATAAAAGAAAAAAATTGGCCGGGCGCGGTGGCTCACGCCTGTAATCCCAGCACTTTGGGAGGCCGAGGCGGTTGGATCACAAGGTCAAGAGATCGAGACCATCCTGGTCGACATGGTGAAACCCCGTCTCTACTAAAAATACAAAAAAATTAGCTGGGCATGGTGGCTTGTGCCTGTAATCCCAGCAACTCGGGAGGCTGAGGCAGGAGAATAGCCTGAACCCAGGAGGCGGTGGTTGCGGTGAGCTGAGATCGCGCCATTGCACTCCAGCCTGGGTAACAAGAGCGAAACTCTGTCTCAAAAAAAAAAAAAAAAAAGAAAAAAAAGAAAAAAATTGATAAATAGGACTTCATCAAATTCAGGATCCTCTGAACTTCAAAAGATGCTATTAATACATTGAAAAAAACAGGTCACAGACTGGGAAAAAATATTTGCAAATCACATGTTAGATAAATATCTTGTATATGGAATATATAAAGGACATTTAAGATGCAAAAATAGGAAAACAGCCCAATTTCAAAAATGGACTAAAGATTCGAATAGTCAGTTCATCAGGAAGATGTACAAATGAAAAAATAAGCACAGGAAAATGGAAAATGCTCAAAATCAGCAGCCATTAGGGAAATGCACATTAAAACCACAGTGAGATACTGTGGGTACAGTAACCACATTAAAATGCACATTAAAACCTCAGTGAGATGCCTATTAGAACGCCCGAGATGAACGTGACTGAATGTAGAGGAACCAGCTGTTGGCAGCAGAACAGTCGTTCCTGGGGACAGGCGGTGATTCTAACC
>CM052652.1:4024061-4051762 GCA_028533165.1 Leontopithecus rosalia | reverse complement strand
TGTGGAGAACGTGTTCAGTATCTTGATTTTGATAGCGGTTTCATGGCCATGTTTGATGTCAGAACATGTCAAATTGTACACTTTAGGTATGTGCAGTTTCTAATATGATGATAATAAAGCTGTCACTTTTTCCCCCTGTAATATTGCTTCCTTTGGTTTATATTTCTGACTTAATTGGTGATAACATAGATTTTTTCCAGGGGTAAACTCTGAAGATATATGACCATTTAAAATATACAGAATAATTGGATGATAAATGTGGATTTTTACTCTTTCTGGTATAGATTTTACCTAATAGATCTGAATATTTCTGATAATTTTGACAGGCAGTTAATACGGATAGGCACTTACTATAACCCTCTCAGCCTCAATTGATCTAAATTTTATTAATTTGACTTATTTAGGAATTTCTACCATTATTTGTTTTTCCTCTTTTTTAATACCTTTGTTATGAATATGTTTTGATTTCTATTGTTACAAGCAAAACGTTAGTGTAATGTATGGAATAAAAGGTAGTTATAGAATGCAAGTCAGTGTGAAATTGTTGGTACGTGTTATTTCCTTTCTGTATTGGGATTCCATGTTATGAAATATTGCTAAAATAAATAGGCTTTGGGATGGGACCTGGGGACCTTTTAATTCCTGCTACGGTGGTAGCCGTGTATTTGGTGATAGGGTTTGCCCTCTGTTTACGTGGGTCCTGGGCTCTGGTGATGGGAGAGATGGTAGGAGATAACCTATTCCACCCCTGTATGTTAAGCTGGTACCATGTGGTAGGACATTGAAATGGTGGTTTACTCTATAAAAAATGAGTTCCAATTAAAAAAAAGGAAGGGGAGGGAGGCCTTAGAATGCTGGCATTAGATCTTAGTTTTTTTAAGCGTTTGTGCAGAAGGGGCCTGGAGTTTCACTCCAGCAGCACTTAGAACAGCTGCCACGTGACGCTTATTAAGGGCAAGATTTTCTCCCGACACCTGGCCTTTCTCCCTGCTTCCTCTCAGGAGGCCTCTCCCACCGTTGCTTCTGTGTGGACCCCGACAGCTATAATTGGTTTAGATGTGCCGCTACCCACTACGCGAGTCTTGGGCAGCGCTTTTCCACTGTGGCTGCCATTCAAATCACCACCTCCTTTCTCACCTGCTCCCTATTGTCACTTTCCTGCCTTGAACATTTCACTAGCTTTTTGCACTTAGAAGAAAAAGCACACTCCCTGTTGTGTCCAGCATATTCTGCCTCTTGTCCCCTATAACCTCCTCTCTTGATACAGTCCTTCTACTCCAGCTGTTCTTTGTCCTGACAGTGGCTGCAAACACTTACTTCTTCCAAGAAGCTCTTGTAATTTGATGCCTGGCAAATACTCTCTGGACTCAATAGCATAATTACATCATCATAATAACACTTCTGCCGTCTCTTGAATGTTTTCTCTAACCCAGACAGTGTGCTGAGTGCTCTACAGGCATTATCTTATAATTAAGTTAGACGCAACACGCTTGTGAAGTTGGTATTATTATTTCCAATTTTTAGGAGAGAAAACTGAGGCGTAGAGTTGGGGTAACTTGTCCAGGTTCACACTGTTACTGTGTGCTGGAGCCTGGCTTGAAATCTGTCTGACCCTAAATTGGCTCTTTGGTACTGACTCAGAAGTGTTTTGTTACCATTCAGTTGTAATGATTCCACAACAGTTTCTGGAAGACAGTCTTGGAGCAAGCTGTAGAGTGAAATTCTATTGAAATTCCAAGGAAATATTAATGCAACTTAACCATCTTACTGGAGACAACAAACTTTTCTTGATATATTATGTCTTTATGGTAGTAAGAGATAGTATTGTGTAAAAGTTGGAAATGAACTGTGGAGTCAAACAGAGAGATGATCTCCACACCTCCCATTTATTCATATAGATCTCATTATCATATGTACCAGATAATGTTCTAGGCCACTGGAGATATTGTCAGTGTGCAATCCAGTGGGATGATTGAAAATTATGGTTCTGTATAGAAGCTGTTTTTGTCTTGGAGTCTCACTGTATTGAATCCTGTATAAATGAGATCTATCTTGGACGCTATCCTAAGGGGGTCTAAGTCAGTGTTGTGACGTGGCCTCCAACGTAATCCTACAGGAAGACTCTAGTGGAGTTTGCTTTCTTTTTTCCTTTCTTCTTTTTTTTCCAATTAAAATGAAAAATTAAATTTAACTTTATTAGATATAATAAACTCAGGAACCTTGTATTCTAATGGGATAGCACAGTAAACATAATAAATAAGTAAATTACATTCTGCATCACAAGATGGAAAGTACTTTGTGGGGTGGGTAATAAGATCAGGATGGGGGAAATATGGTGAACAAGAATGTTGCAGAGTGAGACACTGAGTTACTCAGGTGGGTCTCGTTGGGATGGTCAAGCCCTGAAGGAGGTGAAGGGGTCAGCCAGAGGGATATCTGAGGGAGGAGAGGGGAGGTAGTGCCGGCCTGCAGCAGGAGTTGTAGGCCCTCTGCAGAGCAAAGCAGCTCTTGCAGTGGAGGAAATCAAGAGAGGGAAATGCTAGATGAGGTCAGAGAGATTCAAAGTATTTTGCTGGTGAAAATGAAATGAACTAACCAACATAAGGCACTTAGCCAGAGTGTGGCCCAGGGCTACAGAGCCCCTGCCTGCCTCTTCCGGCTGCATCTCCCTCTGCTCCCTCTTGCAGAGTCTTCACTGCATTTGTAACAGAGGGCTCTTTGAAGATGCCCCAGATATCCATGTTGTTTTTTGCACACACCTAAAATGCCCTTCGTCCACCTCTTGTCGTTCGGATAAACTCCTTCCAGACTCACTTTGGGCCCTTGTTCGAAAAGACTGTTTTGTCTCCCTCTGAGGCGAGCTGGTGCTTCCTTCCCTGGAATCACCCTGCACAGTACTGTGTTTATATTTGATAGAAAAATAACACCCGGCTGATGGCAACTAACATTTAATGAGCACATACTATGCACCATGCACTAAGTCCTTTATTGTGTTTTTCATTTATTTCTCACAACAATCCTATAAAGGATGTCCTATTGTCATCCCCATTTTACAGATGAATAAATAAAGCCATGAAGAAGTTGAGTAATTTGCCTGAGATCATCCAGCTACTCAGTGGTGGCTCCAGGAGGTGAACCCAAGGTTTCTGGCTCCAGGACCTATGTTCTTTCATAATCATATTATATTGCACCTCCCCCATATTTACTGTATACAAGGCAGTGTGCACATAACACTGTATTGCAAGTATCTGTGTATGTGCATGTGTCTCGCCTATTATTTGTGAATTCTTTGAGGGCAGGGAACCATGTTAAATTCACTTTTCCTCTTTGGGGCTTGGCACATTTGCAAAGCTGTGGTGAGAGTATAATATTCTCTAATGTAATTTGTAAGACTTGAGACATACTATTCAAAATGTTAATGCAAATGTGCCATCGGTTCTGAATTTCATTTGGTTTTGAGGTTCATTTTAATCGTGTCATTGTGCTTCTGCTTCTCTCCAGACCAGTATTAAAGAGGGACAGCTACTGAAGCAAACCAGTTCTTTCCAAAGGTGGAAAAAGAGATACTTCAAACTTCGAGGCCGCACCCTTTACTATGCAAAGGACTCAAAGGTAACTTGAGAGAATACGAGTTTCAAGCGTTTGAGGCTATGGTTGGCTGTAAAGTTTTGGTCTGTAAGCTGTTTTGTCTTGGAAGTGCGCTGTAGCATTATGCTCTTACACGAATTCAATATTAATGTGATCCATCGTGGACCCCATCCCGTGCGGGTCTGCGTGAGTCAGTCCCGTAGCATGTCCCTAAGAATAATCTTTTAGGAAGGCTCTAGTGTAGTTTCATTCCTTCTTTTCTTCTTTCTTTCCAGTTAAAATAAAGCATTAAGTGTAACCTTATTAGATGTAATAAACTCAACATTTTGGGTTTCCTCCTACCTTGTACATCTTTACCTGACCATGAGAGAGGGAGCTGCTGTGGTGGCTAAAAATTCGTGCTCTGTGTTCAGACAGGAGCTCACATCCACCTGCAGCATATTCCAGTGGAGTGGCTGTGGATGGCCTGTGCTATTGAGAGGAGGCTTAAAGGAGAAAATACACATCGAGAGCTTACATAGTACCTGACGTGAAACAGTCACTCCTGTAGGCTAGCAATTAGGGATAAAAATCATATTGAAATCAAATCAAGACTTAAAATAATTTTTGTATAACAGTTGAATCAAATAATAGTAGTACAGTTTTGAGAGAAGCAATTTGTAAAAACTCATATTTTAGTATCACTTCGAAAATACACGTTAGGATTTCTGGCTACTGTACCCATTGAAGAATTAATTATTTTCATTTAAAAAATGTGTACTCCTGATATAATTGGGAGAGTTGTACGCCAGGAGGTAAAAACAAGCAAACAAACCTAATTCTAAGTTTATGTATCTATAGAAGTAATAACCATGTAAAATAATCTCATTTTACAAGTCATTATGTTCAGAATTGTCCCTGACCTGGCTCCATCCTGATTTTTCACAATTATCTCTAGACAGCGTTGGCGATTTGACAGCCTCCAGTTTTGGCTCATGCTACCCTCACTAGGATGACTCTTCCCCCATCTGTACTTGACAAAGTTCCCTGCTTTCTTCAAGATCCCCGCAAATGGCCCTTATTCCACGATTCACAAGAGAGAGAGTTCAGTTGTTTTCTGCTGGATGAATCATCTGTGACCTTCTATAGCATTTCATTGTATTTCTTTTTACTCTTAATTGTCTGTCTTACCTTAAAGTTAGTTTTGTCTGTTTAATCTCCTGTGGTACACTGTAAATTCCTTCCAGTCAACGAAGAAGTCTTAGAGTCACATTGGTTAAATTGAAGTAGACTAGTTCTACAGTCTACTTCAGTTTCAAGTTCAACTGTCAACTACTTAAAGTTTTAGTTTCCGCAGCTCTAGAGGTACACCGGTATGCCGGCCTTGCTGAAGAATGCTGAATGAGTATGAATAGTGACTGACTAAAAGTGGGAAACATGCATTTATTTACTAGAACCTTGCATTTTAAGAGTATACAGAAAAAGTCATCTGCTACTTGCAAAGCAAATTCATCACCTCATTTGAACGCATAGTTATAGATGAGAAAAATAAGGTTCAGAAGGTTCAGTTACTGTTGTGAGCTAAGCCTGGACTAGTTCTCAGCTCTCACCTTGCAAATCTGGAAACATGATGCTGCCTCTGCCTCCCTGGCAGTTGTTACAAGCTTTAGAGAGATTGCACTGTGCATGTGTATACCACACACTCAGCAGGTTCCCGACAAGTGGTAGCTGTTATGCTTCCAGAGAGCACAGAGCGTTTGTATTGAAACAGTGTTTCGGCCAGGTGCGGTTGCTCAAGCCTGTAATCCCAGCACTTTGGGAGGCCGAGGCAAGTGGATCACGAGGTCAAGAGATTGAGACCATCCCGGTCAACATGGTGAAACCCCGTCCCTACTAAAAATACAAAAAATTAGCTGGGCATGGTGGCGCGTGCCTGTAATCCCAGCTACTAGGGAGGCTGAGGCAGGAGAATTGCCTGAACCCAGGAGGCGGAGGCTGCGGTGAGCCAAGATCGCGCCATTGCACTCCAGCCTGGGTAACAAGAGTGAAACTCCATCTCAAAAAAAAAAAAAAAAGAAACAGTGTTCCCAGGGGGTCTTTAAAGTTCTTTTCAGTTTGGGATTTATGGATCAGTTGTGTTTTATGCTTTTATTATTCGTTTCTAAGAAGAAATCGCAGAGTATCCCTAACTTAACTTTTTTCTTCCATTTTCTGTTCCTAATTCCTGATGTAGCTTCATAGTCATGACCTGATAGTAAAAATGCATTGAAGAACACTGAGTTAGGTTTTCTTCTAATGTGTTTGTGTTTTTTTTTTCATTAACAGTCTCTGATATTTGATGAAGTTGACCTCTCAGACGCTAGTGTAGCCGAAGCAAGCACGAAAAATGCTAACAACAGCTTCACGGTATGGTTATATTCTGCTGACTACTTCTCAAAAGTTACAGAATGACCTTTCTCTTCAGCATCTACAGAATTTCTCTGTTCAATTACAAACTGTTGTTAACTTATGCGTGTTGGAGTTCCTACCAACACAATCAACTTTAAATACATTGTATGTTGTAACACCCAGTACCAGTTATGCCTCAGTTAACCTGGGCTTAAATATACTTTTAAAAAATTTTTGGCTCACACCTGGAATCCCAGCACTTTGGGAGGCCGAGGCGGGTGGATCATGAGGTCAAGAGATCGAGACCATCCTGGTCAACATGGTGAAACCCCGTCTCTACTAAAAATACAAAAATTAGCTGGGCACGGTGGCGCGTGCCTGCAATCCCAGCTACTCAGGAGGCTGAGGCAGGAGAATTGCCTGAACCCAGGAGGCGGAGGTTGCGGTGAGCCGAGATCTCGCCATTGCACTCCAGCCTGGGCAACAGGAGCGAAACTCCGTCTCAAAAAAAAAAAATTGTATACTTTTTCCTTTTTAATTTTAATGCTGTAAGTTTCTCACTTCCTTTAAATTAATACTTTCATTAATTTCATTGTTCTTGAATATTTAAAAAGTTTGTTACCTTCAGTCTTAAAGATAATATTTCCTCCATCTAGTCTACTTCCACTCCATCTCCCTCCACTTGCCGTTGTTCAGGCAGTTGCTGTCATTCAGGGCTCCACTTCTCACTTAGGTAATTCATTCGGCAGCTGTTCCAGCTTGTTCTTTTCTGATGACAGATCACATTGCTTCAAAAGACCTCACTGGTTCCCCATTGCCTGCGAATTGCATCCCCACCTCAGTCTTCAGATCCTGGAAGATCACGCTTCAGCATTCTAGTAATACCGGACAATTGTTTGTCCTTCTGTATCCCATTAGAACAGCAGTTTCACCCGGCCTGTGCTTTTCCTGTTCCGTCTGACTTCAGTGATTCCTTCCCTATCCGTCACTGTGGGAATCCTACCAGTTCTTCAAAGTTTATTTCAGATAGCCCATTTTTTCCAACTTCTTTCATTCACAAAGTATGGATTGAGTTGCCACTCTGTGTTAAGCACGAGAAATTCAGAGGTGAATTTCCCTCAACACATACCTGGTGTTGTTCAGCCCAAGTTCATGTGTGCTGAACTTATAACCACATACTCCCTAGGTCCTCAGAGGTGCATTGTTCTTGCTGTGTTGTCACCCCCATCTACACTCCCTGTCCTCCCTGGAAAGCCACAATTCCTGACAGCAGCATGCAGTGTCCATCCCCTATGGGCATGCCAGGGCAGGGGACACAGGCTGCTAAACAGGTGCACCGCAGTGCCATGATAGAGGTGAGCACTGGTAGGGGTGGAGGGAAGAGAGGACACGAATGAATTCAGATGTAGTCTTACTAATTTATGGACATGTGGGATAATTCATAGTGTAAATATTCCTCTCCATCTCCCCCCATCCCCAGGGAGAGTTTAGTTTGAGAAGAGGAAAGCCAAGAATAGAGTCCTGGGAAAATGTTAAAATACAAGGTTTAACCAGTAAAGACTGAGCATTCTTAAGTAAAGGAGAATCAGGAGTCAATGATGTAGAAGACCGAGCGGAAGAGAGTTTAAAGATAGATGCTTTGACATGTCGTATACTGTAGACAGGTCAAGTCAAAGAAGAATTAAAAAGTGATGCTTCAGTTCGTTAACTTGGAGGTCATTTGGTCCCATTGATATGAGTAGTTTCAGTGTGGGGCGGGGCTGCGGGGCAGGCATTAGGGGCACTGTGAATGCAAAGTGAAAGGCAGGCAGAGACAGGGTAGGTAACTGTTTTCTAAAAGCTTGGCAGTTAAAAGGAGAACAGAGATAGTAAAATGTTTAGGCCAGGAGATAATTTTAGTTTTGTTGTTGTTCTTTTGTTGTGTTTTAAAAATGATTTTGAATGCATTTATGTGAAGAGGGGAGGAATAGTTAGAACCAAAAGTTGAAGACTCAGGAGAGAGAGGGAATGACCAATGAAGCATGATTGCTGAGCAAGCTGATGGGTGTAGGAATCAGAGCACAGGTTAAGAAATCAGCATTGAATGGGAGACAGAAAGCTTATGGAGGCAGGTGTGGCCAGGAAGTTTACCTATTTCAAAACCAAGTACTGATTTCTCAGTGCAGTTGAAGGATAAGGTTATCTGCTGTGAGTGAAAGTTGGGGATGGTTAATAGTAGCTTCTGTAGAAAAAGAGAACTGAAACTGAACAGGGACCTATAGATGATTATTAAGTAGCGACTGCTGTCTACCAAAGATTAGGGTTCAAGTTTAGTAATGTCCTTACTCCCTGTGCTTATGACGTTTTCTTTAAGTGGGAGTAGAGAACGAACAAGTGAATTGATCCAGGGTTGGTGGTTTATAGGGCATATTGGACAGAAAGAAAAAGGGAAGGATTGCTACATCTTTTAGGGATTGATAACTCATCCATCGCCCTGCTCTTACTTCTCAGTTTTTGAGAATACAACACAAGGAGTAGGGGACAGCTTTGGCTGAACAGCATCTAACAACCACTAAATACAGAGCTTCTGATAAATTGTTGGAGACCTAAGGCCAAAATGTTGCTTAGTCCTTCTTTCTCCCACTTGACGGTGGGGTAGGGTGAGGTGGAAAGAACTTCACCAGTCCCACTAGTAGGATTAGCCACTTGCTTCTCCCTGGGCAGTGAAGAATAATCCTCTCCCTGCTGGAGCCTCAAGAAGGGGGAATAAGGGTTCCCCCAGTCAAGATTTATGTATTTGTTTTTTAATGCTTTTTATTTTTTTAATGACACATAATGATCGTGCATATTTATGGGATACATAGTGATGTTTCGATACATGTAATGTACAGTGATTAGATCAAGGTAATTAGGATATCCATGGTCTCAAACATCGATCATTTCTTTGTGTTGGAAACATTCGATATTCTCCTGTAGCTGTTGGAAGCTATAGAATATATTATTGTTAGCTAAGGTCCTGTGCTGCTATAGAACACTAGAAATTATTCCTCCTGTTTACAAGAATCTTGTATCCTTTAAGAGTTTGATCTGAAAGAGGGTTTCAAAATTTAAGATTTGAAGCATGCATTAATTTCAGGTGAAGATAAGGTCTAGGGTTTTGCAGTTGGAAATATGGGCTTTGGAGAGATTATTCAAATCCTTTGTACAGGTCTTTATTGATCCTTCAACTAGGCATGTGATCTTTCCCTTAGTATCTTTCCTACAGAATTTAGCATATGCTGCCTTATACTTAGTTAAGTATTTATTTTTGGCTAGGCACAGTGGCTCACACCTGAAATCCCAAGACTTTGAGAGGCTGGGCAGGAGGATTACTTGAGGCCAGGAGTTTGACACCAGCCTGTGGAATGTAGGGAGACCCTCATCTCTACAACAAAAACAAAAATTGGCTGGGTATGGTGGCATGCACCTGTAGTCCCAGCCACTTTGGAGGCTGATTGCTTAAGGAGTTTAATGCTCTAGTGAGCTATGATCCCAGCCTGGGCAACAGAGTAAGACCCTGTCTCAAAAAAAATTTTTCTTTTTTTACTGATTATTTTTACTATAACTTCCTTGAGGATAGGGACTCTGTCATACCTTTTTATCTCATAGTGCCTTATCCATAAGTATTTGTTGATTTTAAGTAATAAGATGAAAGTTTATTTTGGACATACGAAGATTGTTTGTTGAAATATTTTCAAGAAATTTCTTCATTCAGCCAAACACTATCTTTGTTTATTGGGCTAGAAATACAGGGACTGGTTGGACACAGTGGCTCACGCCTGTAGTGCCAGGACTTTGGGAGGCTGGTGGTAAGATCTCATGAAGTCAGGAGTTTGAGACCAGTCTGGGGAACACAGTGAGACCCTGCCTCTACAAAAAATATATACAAAAATTAGCCAGGTGTAATGGTGCATGCCTGTAATACCAGCTCTTCTGAAGGCTGAGATGGGAGGCTTGCTTGAGCCCATGAGTTTGAGGTTGCAGTGAACTGTGATTGCACCACTGCTCTCCAGCCTGGACAACAAAGTAAGACCTTGTCTCTAAAACAAAACAAAGGAAAAAAGAAACCAAAACAAATATAGGGACTAAAAAGTTAGGCAGATTGCTTAGGGTTTTAGAGCAAATGAATTTGGTAGAACTTTGTAGGGTATAAAATGGAGCAAGAGACATGTTTTTAATCAGCAATTGACAAATCTCCCTGTCTTTAAATATCTTACCTACCTCAATTATTGTGACTGCTACTGATGCTGTTATCGTGGCTGGTTCATGTCAAAGGTTAATGGTGTGGTTTGATGTATTATGGCTGGAGGATCCAGGAATGGCTAAATTCGACTTCATTTCAGCCATCCCTCCTCTTGCTGAAGTTTCTAAGGGTGATATATTGACAACGTACAATAGTAAATGGAAACTACATAAATAGTAAATGGAAAATGGAAAACCTGTGCTTTGCCCGAAAACTCAGGGCCGAACTCTTTGGTAAAATGGGCTCTAAAATGCAGGGCAGTGACTGACCTAACCTGGAAAGTTCTTCAGTATTGTTTCTGTGACATTCAGTGGGTATGAGTGAGTCAGGCTTCGGGGTGGGGGACACAGACGCTAAGACAGTCGCGTCAGAGGATTTGGGAGATGATTTCCACACAGTATGATTACCCTTCCTTTTCCTGTGCAGTCTTTCACTCCCATCTGTGGAGTTAACAACTTTTTTTAGTTCTCTAAATTGCCTCAGGTATTATATTAGTTTTCTATTGCTGGGTAACAACCAACTACAAACTTAGTGGCTTAAAAAAACAATGCCCATTTATCTCAGTTTTTATAGGTCACATAGTGTTGCTAGATTCTTCTGTTCCAGGTCTTATGATGTAAATAAATAGATATGGGCTGGGCGAGGTGGCTCACATCTGTAATCCCTGTACTTTGGGAGGCCAAAGTGGGTGGGTCGCTTGAGGTTAGGAGTTTGAGACCAGCCTGGTCAGCATGGCGAAACCCTGTCTCTACTAAAAATACAAAAATTGGCTGGGCAGGGTGGCTCATGCCTGTAATCCTAACACTTTCGGAGGTCCAGGAAGGTGGATCGTTTGAGGCCAGGCAAAACACCCATCTCTACCTAATATGGAAAAATTAGCTGGGCGTGGGTAGTCCCAGCTACTTGGGAGGCTGATGCAGGAGAATTGCTTGAACCTGGGAATCTGAAGTTGCAGTGAGTGGAGATCGTGCCACTGCACTTCAGCCTGGGAGACAGAGCAAGACTCTGTCTCATAAAAGAGGAAAAGAATAGATATGACAAATTTTTATGTATACTTTTATTGCCTCAAATTGGGCTAATTTTAGCCATGGTTTGAGTGTATGATTTCACAAGTGTCTTCTGCCATAGTCAACAACAATAAAACCTACTAAAAATGAAAGTATTTTTTGTTACTTTAGGTAGTAGCGATGTGATTAGGGAATGGAAAAGAACAATTTCTGACAGCCTTTAGGTTAACGTTTATTAATATATTTGTAGTTCAAGCCAGGCGTGGTGGCTCACGCCTGTAATCCCAACACTTTAGGAGGCTGCTGTGGGCGGATCACTTGAGCCCCAAGAGTTCAAGACCAGCCTGGGTAACATGGTGAAACCCCATCTCAGCAAAAAATGAAAACATTAACTGGGCATCATGATGCATGTCTATAGTCAAAGTTACTCAGGAGGTTGAGGTGGGAGGATTGCTTGATCCCGGGAGGTGGAGATTGCAGTGAGGCAAGATCACACCACTGTGCTCTAGCCTGGGCGTCAGAGAGACACCGTGTCTCAGAAAACAAAAGAAAGAACAAAAAGGAAAAAATAATAATTTATTTGTAGTTTAAGTTCAACCATGGCATTTTCTATGACTATTAAATCAATAAAATGTTCTATTATATTGTTCATTTAAAAAAATGTTTCATTTAAAAAATTTGATCGCTGTCTGTAGGGTGCTTTGGAAGTTTCATTTTCACTTTAGCATTTTTGTCTTTAACACAGCCCTGTGCTGCGTGTGAATGTATTCCTCCCATATGAGGCTGCAGAGAATTGATCTCTTGGTCACACTGGTGCACCCTGGGAAAGGGGTCCCAGATCTCCCGATGTTTAATCCAAGACTCTTTCCAGTCACACAGGGTCCTTTCCAGCTGGGTAGTCTCTGCCTCTGCTATTCTCTTTCTTCCTCAAATACTGCTGTGTTTCTCACTAATCAGGATATGTGCATCCCCAGATTTTTTTTTAATTTACCCAATTTTTAGAGGATAGGAGCTTAGACCATGAAAGTCAAACAGCCTGGGTTTGGGTCCTGACCTGGCTGCATCCAGTTATGTGTCCTTGGACAAACTGGTTAACCTTTTAAAATCCCAGTTTCCTCAGCAGTCATTGAGAATAACAAGAGTGCCTGCCCCATATCTGTAGGGATTAAGTTAAATGTGATAATGCTCCACAATACCTAACACGGTGACGAGCACATGCAGTTTAATAAAAGGGCTGTTACTGTTCCGAGTTGATCATTTTCCTATTTCCAAGAGGCTGTATGTTGCTAATTCCTGTAAGTCTAGGAATTTGGAAGAAGAATGTGGATGAACTTTGTCTTGAGAAAACATTCCATGCTGCTTATCTTTCAGAGGTATAGCAAAGATTTAGTTCCAGTTTTATCTCATATTAATAACTATGACTGGGAATAATGAATGGAATTATAATCTCACCTTCTTAGGTAAATGTGGTTTGTGAAAGAAGAGCTATTTAATGATACAAAAGTCATGACAATCGCATGGTGTATGTTAGGGTTTCAGAGCATGCTGTTCAAATGACTGTTTTCTTTAAATTTTAATGAAGATTGCACTAAATCTTAAATGCATCATAATTTTGAAGATATTATTGGCATTGTTAAAACTTCTTTGGGGAGTTTGCTAGAGAGAGTAGCCTGTGTTTTTCTGTTTGTTTGTTTGAAGTAGAAAGAAATACAAAGGTAATATATGTCGTTTGTTTAACTACTCTTGACATTTTCAGGGGGCGGTCTATAGGTGTCTGTGAGATTTCACGGGAACTGCACATTCACACGGGCTTATTCGGTTGATGAAACACAGGCACCCTCTGGTAACACTTATATTTAGATCTAAATGATCACTGGAACAAAGAAGGATTTTAGTTCAGGGGTCACTTGCCACAGCAGATGGGACTAAAGTTTATTAGCATTAGGTTATGATTCTTTCTATGAGGGTTTAAAAAGTCTACATAAAAGGACACCAATAAACATGAGAACATACTCTCATGGCACATCAAATATCAGAAATTACGCGCTCATAGTTTAATTGAAATGAGCAGTCTGGGTTTTAGTGGTACGGAACAAAATGTTCTGAAGAATTCCTTTAATGTTTCCTTTCTATTTATTCTGCTTTTCTTTTAGCTTCCTCCCAGTTAATATAGTTTACTTCATCTCTCTCTGAGAGGGAGATCACATCCTTTGAACTTAAAAAGCTGTCAGTTTACTTTTCTCCATTAATCTATCAATATTTACTTACAAAGGAAATGACTAAAAGTTATTTTCTTTTCATGTCACTTTTGAATGCACACACACAAAAGGTATTTAGATTATCACCTGAATAAATACTGACAAATAAGTTGCCTATCTTATTTGATATTTGTTGTAACTGTTGTTTTTGTTCTGAATGTTTTATGTCTGATAACTCATTTAATTCTTTTTTTTTTTTTTTGAGACAGAGTTTCGCTCTTGTTACCCAGGCTGGAGTGCAATGGCACGATATCGGCTCACCACAACCTCCGCCTCCTGGGTTCAGGCAATTCTCCTGCCTCAGCCTCCCGAGTAGCTGGGATTATAGGCATGCGCCATCGTGCCCAGCTAATTTTTTGTATTTTTAGTAGAGATGGGGTTTCACCATGTTGGCCAGGATGGTCTCGATCTCTTGACCTTGTGATCCATCCGCCTTGGCCTCCCAAAGTGCTGGGATTACAGGCTTGAGCCACCGCGCCTGGCCCTCATTTAATTCTTTATGTGAATCCTAGAGTTCAGGAATGATTATGATCCCCATTTGATAGACGAAGAATCTGAAATGGAGAGGCTGACTTCTAATATATGTAATGACTAGAGTCCAAACCCATCCACATCATCTGGCCTCAGTTTGTATCTTCGTGGCTGCTGCTGCGTTTTTACCGTGGAGTTTTAGATAATTGTGGTTCAGGTAGTGTTCCTCTGACTGGTTCTTACATGCTCAGTTCTTTTCTACAAGTTAAGCAGAGTTTCCTGCCGCATCACCAGATGTATAGCAAGCACTTGCTGGTCAGACTTCGAATTTAGAATATTTCATTGTACTTTGGGCACTGTATTTTAAAGAGAAATGTTGACTAAAGACCTCACAGAGGATGGTAACCTATATTATGAAAAGGTCTGGGAATTCTGGGGTTGACTGGCGTTTACGGGCACTCTTTATTTTAAAAGTTTGGGAAAATGTGACGGATGTCTTTTTAATACTTTAGGCATTATCCTGTAGGCAAGGCTGTCCACAGGTTCGTGTTACTGCAGTGTGCAGCACCCCTGGTTGGATTCATGGAGGAAGAATTCAAGCTCAGTGTAACAGAGAGCTTTCTTACTCGAGTCATCTGATAGAACAGGCCCCTTGTGACATAATAGCTCTTCCCATTATTAGAAATCTTTAGTCATCTCATTCCCTATGAGCTGAACGGGGCCTTCAAAAAGAGAGTTCTCAAAGCAGATACAGCTTCAAGTACTGAAATAAATTTCTCAAGGTTAGATGGCTAATATTAGGGCACAGCTAATAGGGGATTCAGAGCTCTCAGCTCTTGATGTTTGTTGGAGTAGGCAAAGAAGAGTGGATTTAGAGACTTCTGGGCACTGTGCTGGGCATTATGCTAGACACTACACATGGCAGCTCATTATACCACAGCAAGAGCTATATGGCCATCTTTCTAAAATACAGCTGGGGAGATCTTTGCACAGTGTGTGCATGTGAGAGGGGGTAAGGAAAGATGGTGCAAACTGAGACGTCCTTGCAGATGCAAAGACTGTGTCTTCTTTATCACTGAATCCCCAAAGCTAACACAGTGCCTGGCACAGAGGGAAAGCGAATCAATATTTGTTGAATAAATGAAGGGATATGTTCTGGTTGAATGAATGAATGAATGACATTAGTAAACTGTTGTGGGTTTTTTTGGACAACAAGTATTAGGTCATGTTTTGCTTGGAGAACAGTTTTCTAATCCCTTCCCATGACACTGGTTTATATATATTATGCACACAAATTCTTGCATCCTCATTGAAATATTTATGTCATGACTTAAGACCATTTTATACCATATTTACAAACGTGATTCTTGTCTTTCATTAATCATTGCAGTGGTCCCACCTTTGCTTATATAATTATTAGATGACCAATAGCAGCAAACCTCATATTTTAACATTTATATTAGTTAAAATATTTTATAGCTATCTAAAATGATGTCATATCAATGCAATTGAAGGGGTTTTTGCCATTTATAACTGATTTATGTACAATTTAGATGGCTTTATACTCAGAAAGCTGATGTTATGTTAAATTTAAAATTCATATTTCTTTTTCTAGATCTTAGAAATTAGGGGCTTTTAGAATGAAATATCATTGTTTCTGTGGGTGTTTCATATTTATCTTTTAGTGATATAGCATCTTTTCTAAGACTAACCCAGATAAATGGCTCTTGAGGTTATTATGGGCTTCCTCACACCAAAGTCCCAGGGCATAAGAAACCATTGGTCCTTTTGTAGCTAGATGAAAATCTTGGGGTGAAGAAAAGATGTGGCAGAAGAACAGAACCTGTGTCTCCACCTTCACTAGTAGCCTTCCAGAAATCTTTCAAATGGACTTTCTAAAGTAAGGTAATACACAGCATGTCCTTGGTTATTCTGCCAACTCTGGAGCTCTGGGAACCTAGGACTTCCTTGCAAAAATCTGACCGTGGGAGTCCCAGAACATAGATCAGTTTCATGAAAGGGTCCGTGGTGGTTAATAGGCACTGCGATAGGTGGGCGAGGTCACTTGTCCTCCGAAGAGCTATGTTGGAGGTTCCGTCAGGATGTCATGATCGTTTGCCAGGCGTGGTATTACTATTTTCCCCTTGCCCTGGGCATGATCTTACTGAAGATCCATGACTCAGGGAAAATAGAGTGCTTTTGATCAGTAACCTTCAATCTGCTGCCTCCAGTATGTTTTCTGTCCTAGACCGATGCACAGCAGCCCATTCCCCATCTATCTGTCCATTCCCAGGACTGCCCTTACAATTCCTTCCTTCATTCATTTAACAAATATTTAGTGAGAGTTCATTATACATATCAGACATTTGTGCTAGATTCTGGGTATACAGTGCTAAATAAAAAGAATTGGCCACTGAGTACCAAATTTTTAAAAGTTTTACTCAAATTTAAACAAATTTAAAGGCTGTGCTGTCTGCCGTCAGGGATAGGTCCCTGTCTTTAAAGTATGTGGCCTTGGGAATAGGATTGCTTGGATACAAAGAACCAGGAACCTGCCTCCCAACTGAGACCAGAAACTGTGCCATAACAGGGGCCCAGGTTATAGGAAAGGCGGTAGGAGATTACAGTCTTCTTAGAACTTGAGGCCCAGAACCATTCAGGATTCCACAAACAAACTTCTCTGACACTTGTTCATCTGCATCTCTCCATAAACACGCCCCCCTCTCAGAATTTCTGAGGTCCAATGCTGGCCACTGTGTAGAACTTTTTATCCTGAGTCTGAACATCTGTGTTTTACGAAGCTGGTATCCTAGGTGGCCTTTAGCCTTCGGCACTCGTGGATTACCAGTGACAGACTGCTGTGACGTGAAAAGCTTGGCCAGTTATAACCTTGTATCGTGGACTGACGTTCCCAGTGGGCGTGTCATGTTGTAGCTCCCAGGGAGTGCATGGCCGTGTGCTCTGCCGTCTCCTGCTCTTGGGGCTGGTTATAAATCTGCAGTTCACTCATGTGCTCCTATACAAGGCCTTTTATAGATTCCATTTAAATGGTCCAGAGCTGATACTGTCATTGTCACTGTGATCCTGTAGACAAAGCTCGTAGCTGTGTGGAGGTGAACTTCTGAAACCTGTCTCTTCTGAGAGTTACTGCATGAAAAGAGGCAAGGAGAGGTCAAGTTTTGGACCAGCAGCCCGAGTTCCATCAACCATCCTGTAATACAGAGGCTTCTAAGCTATACAGACTGCTATGGAAGGTTTATTCTTCTTTTTCCCACCTGACTGATAATACTTTTTGAAGAAGGGCTGTGGAATTTACCTGGACTTCTTTTGGTCTTGGTATGGCTGAAGTGTTTTGTTGAAGGCTCTTTAGTCCTCATTTAGATCCACTTTGACCCCTCATACCTATTTGTGTTGCAGACTAAAGGCTCAAACTCTGTGAAAGACCAAGACTTGTCTCATGGAAGTACCTGGAATAGGGGTCTAATACAGGAGAAGAAACTACTGGCTATAAAAAAATTTTTTAATCCCACTGTAAATATCTGCATATTAGCAAAAGAGAGTCTGATAGCCAATAACCATCTCATTGAAACAGCTGAACTCTGAAGAGTTTTCATGTCTTGACAGCTCTGTCCTGGCTAGCATGATAGAGTTCTGTTTACTAAGTTATTTTTATGTTCCATAACTCCTTGAAAAGCAGAATCTGTGGTGTTACCTATAGTTTCTTAACTATACCTGTTAAGAAATAAGGTATAGTAGGGAGGCATAGTGCTCAGACTCTCCAGAAAATCCCAGAGATGTTTGCAACCCTAGGCCTCATGAGCAACCCAAGCCTGGTGGAATCTTGAATGACCCTGAAGGGTTCCCCAGTGATGGGCACCTAGAAATGGTTCCATGCCCATTGCAGCCCAATTCCAGAATTCGGCTTTACATCCTGTATGAAATGGTCTAAAAATATGAACACATTGTTATACTTCACAGATTTTGGTTCCATTAGACAATTTAAAGCATCAACCTTTTCTTTAAAAAAATATTAAAATAATTTTAGGTTTGCCTTGAATGTTAATGAAATATTAAAATAATGCTAAGGAAAGCCTATTATTTCTGTAAGACTTTATAATAATTTAAGGTGTTTTTAATATAGATGAAAAAATAAATGATTATTCATTTGTTTCTGAAATCTTTTTGGAGTGTCCTATAATCCATAAGAAGTAATAGGCACATAGGTGATTTTTATATTATATGAATATCTCACTTCATTATCTCAATAAGTCCATGGGGCATTCTTCCTTCCATTCAACAGATGGAGGAGGTAAGAGGTGAGGCTCAGGTAACTTAATTTGTGTAAATTTCCTTAGTTATCAAGCAGCATGATTAATATTTAAAGCCTCTGCTCTTTCCATGAGAATGATAGTATGGGAGAAGTTTGAAGCACCAATAATTAGAGTAAAATCGCAGTAACCAAGTAAAAGCCCGCCCTTTTAAACAGGATTTAGTCTAGTCTGGCCATTGCTAGTGGATCCCTACTACCTTCAAGTGAGAAGAAAGTTCACCTAGAGCAGTGTAGCAGCTGGCAGTGATCACAGCACTTGTGTCACGCTTTGATTCTTGCGGTCACTAGGCTGATGGACAAGAGAGGATTAGCAAATTTGATTCCCCTTTGCACTTCAGTCGTAGGTAAGGATTTAATTTCCAACAAGAGACTCATGAAATTAGCTTCAGGCAAAACGAGATTTTCTGTTTACTTCTTTCTGCCTCACACATTTCTGTGGTCTCTGAATCCAGTTTAAGCTTCGCTGAGCCCAAATCTCAATTTACGAAGGCAAAGGTGGGTTAGTACTTACGAGAGACAAATGACAATCTAGTCGGCAACAGACAAGGGAAGTCAGAAGCAAGATCTTCCTATTGACAACAGGTAGGTTGAGTGTTATCTAGTTGGAGATTTTAGTTTTTAGTTGTTTATTTTGTCAGTTGCCACAGGTTGAGACTTGCTGGTAGATCTAAGGACTGTGGGAAGGCCCTGGAACTCAGGTTGTATTAGCCGATCAGGGTTCGGGTGGAGGGTTGGCCACCTGTCAGGATACTCTCAGAACCTTCTGGTAAGCTGCCTCCACTGAGATGGAACTCAAGGCAGAAGTTAGTCTTTAAATCTTGGAGATAAACAAATTAACAGGAAGAAACTACTAAAGAGAGCTGCTGTCTTAGAAAGCGTGGCTCTACATCAGCCCTGGCCCTTGACATCAGGACTTGTTAAGGCCCCTTCCAGCAAGACTCAGTGATGTCTTCCATTGATCGAGACACCAGGCACTGCCCAGTCATGTAGTCTGTGGGAATCACTTGGAAGGTTTCTTGTTTCTGCAAAGGGAATGCTTTTACCTACTTCATTAACGCTTTGTAATAATCTAGCACAACACTATTTAGTGTGAAATGTCTGACAGTAGTTAGCTACTAGGAGAGTAACCAGCAGCCATTTAGGCCTATTATTTCCAGGGGCAGGAGTCACAGTATTCTGTGTTATATAGATCTCATGTTTTAAGAGCATTTTGGCCTTTGTGGTCCGGTTTCTGCACAAATTTTGGTCATTTTATTTTTCAGAATTCCGTCAATAAAGGGTGCTCACAATAACAAATTAATTTTCCCAGTTACTGAACGGTATTGTTAGAGCTGCCCCACTGGATAGAACCGTAATGTGAGAGAAGCTGTCAGTAATCCTTCTCTCTTTGCAGCCTTTGTAAGAGTTCAGATTTGGAGGAGCTTTTTGTTTTTTTGTTTTTTGTACAGGTACAGTATTCATATGAATATATTTTAGGTTGCCATGTACCTTTTTAGGAAAATGTAGAATCATTTCCACCAGCAAGGACAGACATGATTATCCTCAAAATGACTGCAAATAAACTTCTAAAAGGCTTTAGCATGAAGTTTAACACAATATCAAGATACACACTTTACAGGATGGAGTAAAAGGAGTTTTCAACTCTTTAAATGCATCATTGCCCTCACTATCATTGTCTGGAATCAGCAGGGGTAGTGAAGTGTGCCATTTATGTGTACAAAAACACGTATACAAGGATATGATTGCACGTTGTAACAGCAAAAGATGGGAAACAACCCAAATGCACAAGTTAGAGACTGGTTGGAGTGAATTGTGAGATACATCATGCCATGGAATGTTATGCAACCATTAAAAAGATGAATGGGCTCTGTCTGTAGCAAACCAGACTTCGAGTTTTATTCAGTGGGAAAAGCCAGATGCAAAACAGCGTGAATTATAAGATGTTACTCTGCGTGTCTTTGTGTGTGTGTGCACACATGCCTGCATTTAAATCTCAAAAGAGCATATAGTTGTATATGGATAGAATATCCCTGGAGAGAAACACAGGAAGATAAATATTTGCTTTCAGTAAAGGAAGTCAGTGGCTGAGGGGCAGGCTTAGGAGGGCTATGTGCTTTTCATTCCAAATACATTTTGAATTTTGTATCACAGATGTTTATTGCCTATTCAGAAATGTTTAAATGCTATATGGGAGCCACCTTCTGGATGCATTTGATAGGAGTGATGGATTTAGCAGGAAGACCACCTTGGACACTGTCAGGATGTTCAGGGAAACCAGGATAAGAGCATAGATCAGCTGGTCTGCCCTGGGAAGGAAGGAAGGGCTGGATGAGAGAGTTTGTGCAGAAGGACTGGAGAGCCGTGGCCAAAAGAAGGGGAGAAGGAGAGGAGGAAGTAAATATGGAGTTATTGATTTGAGGAGAATTGGTATATAAATGATGCCTTTAATTCAGGGTGGAAAATGGGAATAAAAGAAGGTTAGTGGTGAGGGGTGTGAAAAGAAGACGTCAGTTCCGGACATTGTGAATTTGAAGTGATGTACATACCTGGTGATGTCTTGCAGGCAATTCGGAGAACAGCTTTAAGCACTGTTAAGACGGTGTAAAGCACTTCTTTGGTATCATTTTCAAAGTTCTTTTGAACTTTTTAGCATACTCGGACATCTTTTCCATTCCTTGAGTGTGATTATGGTGTAATGGAAAAATCAGGTTTTAAAAATATGTTAGTTTCGTGGTGACCAATACAAAACAAGATACTTATTTTGTTTTGAAATTTCCCATTACATACATGTCTTGTACAAAGCCATTTACCATTATAACCTAAAAGAGCTTGTGCCAAGGGAATGAGCCTAATGGATTATTCCAATGTCTGGTACAGCCTGAAAATATTAAATGAATGGTAAAACATTTAATGTGTCCATTAACTAATACTGCTAATTTACGGTAGGAGGGTATGTGAAAGCCTACATAAATAATTTCTGAAGTCACTGCGATCCCTGTGATTATGATTAATACTGAGAAATTTCCCATGTGGATTGCAGTAGTTCCAGAACAATGCCCTGTGTTAATATATATCTTGTAAGAAGGTGCCTGGTTTACACACACTTGCCTATGTTAGTGAATGAAGTTGTTATTACCATTATTATTATTATTATTATTATTATTAACTAGCACTTTTCATCTCCTTTCTTGCTCACCACTTAAAAATGCACAGTAAGCCTTAAGGTTGAGATGCAGCTGTGCAGCAGCCCCGATTATTGTTCTTTTTCTTTTATTGCATTTTAGGTTTTGGGGTACATGTGAAGAACATGCAAGATAGTTGCATAGGTACACACGTGGCAGTGTGATGTGCTGCCTTCCTCCCCTTCACCTGTCTCTGGCATTTCTCCCCATGCTCTCTCTCCCCAACTCCCCACCCCCCACTGTCCCTCCCCTATTTCCCCCGACAGACCCCAGTGTGTAGTGCTCCCCTCCCCGTGTCCATGTGTTCTCATTGTTCACCACCCGCATATGATGAGAACGTGCGGTGTTTGATATTGTTCTTAAGGGGAGAAAGTGAGCAGCACGTGCAGTCTTTTCTGCCTGTCCTTTCGGGATAGTGTCAGTGAATTCTTTGCCATTCTTCAATTCTCTCTTAGATGGCTAGGGAGGAAGACAGATATAGTGTCAAATCTTACCTACATGTTGTGACCTTGGACAAGTTGCAAGACTTTCTAAGCCTTAGAGTCCTCCAGGAAAGGGTTGCTTGCTACTCTGAATGACGTGGATGAAATCAGATGGTATACCTGGCCTGTTATAATTACTCCATAAGTGGTAACTCTTAGGACTTTGGACTTGTGAAATGATTTTAACTCCAAATGTGAATGCTGGAGCCATCCAAACGCTCCCTCTCTGTCGCTCTTCACAATCAGCTAGTCAGCAAGTCCCATTAATTCTACGTCCTGAAAATCTGTGGAATCCTCTTCGTCTCTGTCAGCCGCTGAAATCTCCATGGAGTGCTCCTATGCACCGCGGCCTCACTGCACCCTTACCTCATGTGCTGTCATGGCTTCCCTGCCATTTCATAAGCGTCTACCCCGTGGCTTTCCACCACCAAGGGGACCATCCGCACTGCTGCTCTGCCAGTTATCTTCCTAAAATGAGTATCTGGTTTGTCTCTTCCCAGCTTAAAGCCCTGTAGTAGTAGTGCTCTGTCACTTTCAGGATCCAATCTGTACTCTTTAGTGTGGTTAAAAGGTTTCTCATAATTGCAGCTCTGATTTTATTTTCCATTTGCAGCCCTTGGTTGTCATATTACACTATTTACAATACCCAGCCCTGCCTGATCTCTCTTCTTCAATGTGTTCATGTATTCCGTGGTCTGTAGAGTCTACCATGCCTTTTCTTTCTCCCTCCTTCAGGCTTCTTCCCCACAGACATACACACAAAATCTTACTTGCCCTTCCCACCCCTACTTTTCTTGGGGGCGGAGTGGGTGGAGAGACAGGATCTCACTCTTGCCTGGGCTGGAGTGTAGTGGCACGATTATAGCTCACTGCAGCCTCAATCTCCCGGGCTCTGGTGATCCTCCTGCTTCAGCTTCCCCAGGCATACAACACCATGCCAGGCTAATTTTTAAATTTTTGTAGAGAACAGGTCTTGTGATGTTGCTCAGGCTGCTCTCAAACTTCTGGCCTCAAGTGATCTTCCCACCTTGGCCTCCCAAACTGCTGGGATTATAGACATGAGCCTGCTCCTCACCTCTCCCTCCCTTCTTATTTGAGTGTCTTCTTCCCCAACAAAGCATTCTCAGTCTAGTCTTGGTTGCTTTCCCCTTCTCTGTGTTCTCGTTGGCACCCCAGGGACTGAAAGCGGAGGTACAGTTCAGATTATGAAGGATCTTTTAAGCCGTGCCAAGTGGTTGAGAAGATGGCAGGAACCTACTCCATTGAAATTCGTTTCACTTATCTGTGTTTCCCATTGCACTGTGAGCTTTCTGAGTGAAAGGACTGGGTGTTTCATTTCTGTTTCCTGTAGGCTGTAACACTGGCAGAAAATAGGAATAATTTGTATTTTCTAGTGAGTCAAGGGATGGATTTCTAATGGAGAGTGTGAGTTTTAAGCTGTCACCATAGGTGACCTTCAGCACTTTCCTCACAACTTTACAGCTTAAACCTTCCTCTTTGCCCATCACTGAAAACATTAACATAGGCTGTTGCGGGGTTGTTTGTCTTGTAGAATAAAGTCACAAAACAGACATGAAGCGGCTGCAGTCAGAAAATAATGAAATGTTAGTATGTAAGTGGAGAAAAGTGCTATAAAGATAAGAAGTCGCATGTCGTGGTGGAGAATAAAAGGTGAGATCTTCTTAGATCAAGTTAGGGAAAACCAGAAAAACTCTTATTTTTCAAACCCCTGGTTACTGAACTCACACGGAGCTCACAAACTTGCATAGAATTATGCCGCAGATTTGTGTGGCTTCCCTGTCAGCTTTGAATCCTTTTATTTACCTTTGGCAGTTGTGAATGAAATATGCTCGCTTTATATTGGCAGTCCAGTATTAATTGATTTTGGTCTGGTCTTAGAGTACTAAGATTTTTTTAGATTTTTAAAACCAATTTTAGTAATAAGACATAGCTCTTTATTATATAGCTAAATGAAATTATCCTTAATTATTTTGAAAATTATGATAGGAAAAATAATTTTGTTATTAGTAATCTGAAACTTTCTGTATCTTAACCCTTCTATTTCTGTTGATTTTTCTATTTTTGATGACATTTACAATCTCAGAGCTTCATATAATAAACTATAGCAAAATGGATTATGCCCTAGGAAGGATTTTCTGGACCACATGAAGGAGCTTGAGAAATAGGCCCTGTTTGGCTGGTATAACAGGAGAAAGAGGTTGTGAGTTAAAGCTGAAAGACCCGATGATATCTTCTGCCTCTGTGACTCTAAAAAAAGTTACAGTTCTTTTTACCTCTTATATAGACAAGTTATATGGAAGATTAAATGAGATAGTGAATATGATCATATTGATGGCAAAGCACTTTGAAAATGTAAGATGCTGCAGAAATAATCCTTCTGTTTATCAAAATCAGAGCCCCATAAGTATCCTATTTTTAATGAACTAATTATTAGTTCCTTTGGAAAAAAGTTGTTTGTATCCATAGATATTAACTGATATTATTGAAATAAGAAAATAGATTTCAGGTGTTATTGATTTACTACTTCATTATTACTATATCAAAATTTCTAATTAAGTATTGTTTATTTATGGGTATGGTAGGCTAAATAATGGACCCCCAAAGATGTTCACATCCTAATCCCTGAAAATTAAGGAATGAAATTTCTTAAGCCAAAGGAATTTTGTAATTGTGATCATGTGATCTTCGTATGAGATGCTCCTGGATTATCTAGGTGGGCCCAGTGTACTAAGAGGGAAGCAAGAGGAGTCAGAGAGTCAGAGAAGAAGTGACTATGGAGGCAGGAGGTTGGAGAGATGCCAGCAAAAACATGGATTCTCCCCTAGAGCCTAGAGTCTCTGGAAGGAATGGAGCCCTCCCAACATCTTTATTTTATTTTATTTATTAAAAAAATAGATGTAGAGGGTATAAGAGCAGTTTTGTTACATGGATATATCGCATAGTGGTGAAGTCTGGGCTTTCAGTGTACCTGTCCACGTTGTACAGATTAAGTAATTTCTCATCTCTCACCCCACTTCCACCCTTTTGAGTCTTCAGTGTCCATTATTGCACACCATCTCCATGTGTACACATTATTTAACTCCCACATATAAGTGAGAACATGTGGTACTCCTGCTTCTGAGTTCTTTCACTTACGATTAATGGCCTTGGCCGGGCGTGGTGGCTCACGCCTGTAATCCCAGCACTTTGGGAGGCTGAGGCGGGTGGAGCACGAGGTCAAGAGATCGAGACCATCCTGGTCAACAAGGTGAAACCCCGTCTCTACTAAAAATACAAAAATTAGCTGGGCATGGTGGTGCATGCCTGTAATCCCAGCTACTCAGGAGGCTGAGGCAGGAGAATTGCCTGAACCCAGAGGCGGAGGTTGCAGTGAGCCGAGATCGCGCCATTGCACTCCAGCCTGGGTAACAAGAGTGAAACTCCGTCTCAAAAAAAAAAAAGATTAATGGCCTCTAGTTCCATTCATTATTCTGCAGAAGACATGATTTTATTCTTTTTTATGGCTAAGTAGTGTTCCATGGTCTTATATATATAGACCATGGAGTGAATATATATATATATACACGCCACATTTTCTTTATACAATCATCTGTTGATGGATACTGGATACTTAGGTTAATGGAAATTTAGGTTGATTCCCTGTCTTTGCTATTGCTAATAGTGCTGCAGTAAACATATGAGTGCAGGTATCTTTTTTATATAATGATTTCTTTTCCTTTAGGTAGATACCCAGTAGTGGGATTGCTGCCTCAGATGGTAGTGCAATTTTTAGTTCTTTGATAAATTTCTATACTGTTTGCAATAGATGTTGTACTAATTTACATTCACACCAACAATGCAGAAGCGTTCCCTTTGCTCCACATTCTTGCTAAGACCTGTTGTTTTTTCACTTTTGTGTAATAGCCATTCTGACTGCTGTAAGGTGGGGTCTCATTGTGGTTTTAGTTTGCATTTCTCTCACGATGAGTGATGTTGAGCATTTTTTTATATGCTTCTTGGCCATTTGTAGGTTTTTTGAAAAATGTCTGGTCCTGTTCTTTGCCCACTTTTAATGTGGTTATTTGTTGTTTTCATTTTGTTCAACACCTTGAATTTAAACTTCTGTAATTTACAACTATAAGGGCGTACATTGGTGTTGTTTTAAGCCACTAAAATTGTGATAATTTGTTACAATAGCAATAGGAAACTAGTACAATGTGGATTGACTAAACATTAATAACTATAATTTGTTTGAATTCTAAGAAATTAACTTCTAGCTTTGACCAATAGTCTTCAAAAGAAATGGTGATTTATTATTGAACATATGATTATATATGTGTGTATACACACACACACACACACACATATAAATCACATAATAAGATACCCCAACAAGTAACACATAAAGCCTTTCTTGGTGATTCCTCAGGGCCAGGTCCTTTGTCATGTTCTTTTCCCAGGGAAGTCAGGGCAGGAGGGCACAGCTGCACAGAGACCTCTTTATTCTTGATGGTTTCACTATCTCCCTCTATTTTTGTTGCTCTGGTGAATCAGAGTTTTCTGTGAAGTAACAGAACCTTGACTCTGAAATACAGGCTTAAAGACATTAAGACAGGACAGTTCCCTCGACCCCTCTGCTGGACTTAATGACAGAGGTGGGAGGGGTGGCTCGTTTTGCTTGGCCAAGTTTAAACCCCTTGTGGGAGGGGGAGCATGTGGGCAAGTAGGCGCTGGGGCAGGGTGATTGCTTTTCCCTTCCAGCCCCATGGTAGCATCTAGGGGTGTGTTACAACTAATGTTCTTTTAGCAGTTGCTGTTTACAGACGGCTAAGTGTTAACCAGCTCAGTGGAGAGGCAGGGTGACAGCGTTTTACACCCTGCCCTCTTGGTAACCCAGTTCTTTGTCTGGCATCCAGGAAGAATCAGGTCACATGGACTTGAAGGATGGTGAATGTAGAGGTTTCTATTGAGTGATGGAGGTGGCTCTCAGTGGGATGGGGAGCTGGAAAGGGGATGGAGTGGGAAGATCATCTTCCCTGTCCTGTCCAAACTCCTTTCCAAGTGGCCAGCTGCCTCTTTGATGTTCAGATGCTTCTTCTCTTCTCAACTTCTCTTGTGCTGCTCTGCTCCTCTGCCAGTTGAGTTTGGGCTTTTGTTTTGTTTTGTTTTGTTTTGTTTTGTTTTTTGAGACAGTCTTGTCCTGTCTCCCAGGCTAGAGTGCAATGGCTCAATCTTGGCACACTGCAACCTGCGCCCCCTGGGTTCAAGCAATTCTCCTGTCACAGCCTTCTGAGTAGCTGGGATTACAGGTGCACACCACCATGTCCTGCTGATTTTTTGTATCTTTAGTAGAGATGGGGTTTTACCATGTTGGCTAGGCTGGTCTTGAACTCCTCACCTTGTGATCCGCCTGCTTCTGCCTCCCAAAGTGCTGGGATTACAGGTGTGAGCCACCACACCTGGCCAAGTATGGGTTTTTTATGGGTACAGGATGCGGGGTGCGGTAGACCAGAGTGTTTTTGGTAAAAGCAACATTCAAATGGGAAAATAGGGATAACTGTTCTCATTTAGGGCCACGGTTTCCAGGCTTGAGATTAGGGCCTTTGCTGGGGAGCTGCCCTCTTCTACCCAGTATTTTCCTGCCTCCTGACCGTATCAACATGATAGCCCCAGAAAGATGTTAAATAGGGCCAAGCGCAGTGGCTCAAGCCTGTAATCCCAGCACTTTGGGAGGCCGAGGTGGGTGGATCATGAG
>CM052652.1:3992499-4023961 GCA_028533165.1 Leontopithecus rosalia | reverse complement strand
TTTATTAAATGCTTTTCAAGAAAATTTTGATTTTGTAGTACTTTGGATTTTTTAATTTAGGTAAAGAAAAAGGTTGCTTTTTAGAATTTAAGATCCTGTGGAAATTCTGTGTATGCAGTGAGATTATTGGTACTGAAAGCATTGAAATATGTGGGTCCTTTTTTATGGAAATACGTATGAATTTATGTTTCATTTATATTTTATACTTTAAGGCAATAAAGATTAGGTTATAGAAGGAAGTCCAATTAACATGGAAAATGACATTGTTATGATGCCATGATTTCTCACTCAAGAAGTAGATTTTTGCTTAGGGAATCAAACTGATCTAAACTTAAGCAGAGTCACCGAGGTCCAAGAATTATGAAAGTAAGATTGGATAGCTCCATTTAGCTTAGTTCATCCCTCTCATCTCGGTCAGTGATCAGAAGTCTTAACTCATTAGCTTCTGGGGTCATTTTAGGTCATTTGAGGAACGGAGCCACATTACTCATGGAATTTGAGTTTGCCATGGTGGAGGGGGTGTGAGGTCAGAGACAGGTCCTGGTGGGTGTGGTCTGCCAGGTGACGCCAGGCCAAGAGCTGAATGGGATCTGTGTGTATATAAGGAGGCTGAGACATCCAGGTCCCTCATCTTCTTAGTTCATTGGAGATTTACGTGGAGTTATCAAGTATCAGGTACTTTTTTTTTAATTATAAGAATTTCAAATGTATACAAACTCAGGATCCCTGGATAATGACCCCACATCCCCACTGCCCAGCTCCTAGCATTATCTAGATATTGTCCTGCTTGCTTCATCTGTTTTATCTTTCCTATTTTTAGATAAAGTGTTTTAAAACAAATTTTTCACATCATTGCACTTAATCCCTCATTCTTTTTTTTTTCTTTCTTTTTTTTTTAGATGGAGTTTTGCTCTTGTTACCCAGGCTGGAGTGCAATGGCGCGATCTCGGCTTACGGCAACCTCTGCCTCCTGGGTTCAGGCAATTCTCCTACCTCAGCCTCCTGAGTAGCTGGGATTACAGGCACGCGCCACTGTGCCCAGCTAATTTTTTGCATTTTTAGTAGAGACGAGGTTTCACCATGTTGACCAGGATGATCTCGATCTCTTGACCTTGTGATCCACCCGCCTCGGCCTCCTAAAGTGCTGGGATTACAGGCTTGAGCCACCGCGCCCGGCCAACCCCTCATTCTTTAGTAGGCATCCCTAAAATGTGGTTGCCAGATTTCAGCTCTCCCTCTTTTCCATCTTCTCTGATGCTGCTTGGGTATGCAGAAGCTGTGAAAGGGAAAGATTTACTAAATTAAGCATAGTTATGCAGTTTGGTAATTGTACAATGAAGAAATAATATTTTTAATTTTTCTTGCTCTATTATGCTATTAATTTTAACTCCTCGTATAAGAAATGTGTTAACTGTGGACAAATCATTTAGTGTCTACATTTGTTTCTTCTCTTCAATATGTTGTAGTCAAATTAGCTCATACTTAATTTGCATGGATAATTGAAGGATCCATGAGATACTGCCTTTTTTTTTTTTGCCATAAGTCAGTAGTCAAGTATTCCTATAGAAAAGGAGAAAGACACTCTTGGCAAAGACACTCTGCTCTTGTCCAGAGGTCTTTATCTTCTCCCTGATTCATTGATTTCTCAGAATAATTGTTTAATATATTTCCAAAAATTTTCCATTAGAATTTGTTTTTTAGTACTTGTAATGTTTTGTAGAATCTTGTCACAGTGAGTTTATTTCACATCTATGCTCCAGAATTCTCAGTCGATTAAGTGTGTTAATGTGTAGGTAATTTCTTGAGATTCGTAGATTGATTTTTGAAATAAATATCACATCCAAAAGATACATAGCTTGTTAGAGAGATACATAAGAGGTACTGGTGCTGATTTTTTCCAGTTCATGATAAATGCCACCCTCTTTATTTGGAATACCTTCGGGGATGTTTCAAAGTTTGATACCTTCAAAATACCTCACTGATACCCTAAATCCTCAAGTTGTTATTTTGCCAAATGATCAGTTAGAATGACGTCAGTCAGCCAAAACTGAAAGTGCAAAGATCTTTGACTATCAGTAGAGAGAGTGTGTGTCTGTGTATAAATCTAAACACAGTTCTGAGCAGACATCTGAAAAGATTTTTAGATCATTGTGAAAGGGAATAGGGACGACCTTAGTTTAACTCCCAACAGTACGATTCAGGATCCTGCTTACATGGTGCATTGCCTGCATGGCAGAATTTCTTTATAAATCTCAGCTGCAGATTAATAATAATGTGTGTGAATTGCCTGTCAGCTTCAGTCCTATCATTAGTCCATTACTTCTTTATAACTTACTTTACATCATTTTAGATATTACAAAATTTGCATTCTGGGAATCCATGGAACTAACATCTTTCAAGAATTTCTGAGCACTTAACGAAGATTCCATGGTGTTCCCATCTATAAAATGAACATTTATGGTATTGCACCAGCATGATAAGGCCTCTTGTTAATCTGAAATGCTGTTATTCTGTTGATTAAAATGATGCTATCTGTTAAAAATACCAGTGGCACTTTTTTTGGTCATGGTGCCAGAAGTGCATTTGTTGTGACATTTTACTTTACTTAGTCTTCCATTAAAATTCAAGCACCCTTGGGAGAAAATACGCATCAAACCTTTATCATCTATTAACACCTCGGAAAAATTGCTTTTTAGGTAAGTAGTTGTCATATTGGAAAACAGATGGAGCTTGACACAACTGGATCATAAAAGGGAGAGGGATTGATCCCAGAAAGCAAAGGACTTGGAAGAGACTTTGTGGCTTGCAACCTCAAAATGCCTCCAGGGAACCGCTGGGTTCACATAAGAGTATATAGTGGCCAACTGAAGAAAATAGGCTTATGGTGCATATGCTGTTCCTCTCTAATTATGGTGAATTTTAGCCTTATTATTTTTTAAACGAAACAGTCATTCAGGGGTTAAACAGAATGGACAAAGGCAAACATCAGCAGTCATAATTTTATGGCCTCTGTTATATTACATGGATGCCATAGACGAAAGACTGCTTCAGACTGATCCCCCAAAAGGATCCTATTGAGGGCAGATGAGAACACTGAGAATTTGGGAGTGGAAAGGTGCTAAAGAGAAAGAGATCCATAAAGATTCAGAGCACTTTCTTGACATTGCTTATACCTGACCCCACCTTTACGAATCGGCAAATTGGATGCTTCCACTCTCCTTCGTGGTTGGTAAACAGCGGTGTGCATCATAATCACCTGGGTAGCTTTGCCAAGCTACATCTGAAACTATCCACACCTCACCACAAACCAAGATTTTGATTCAGCAAGTCTGCTTTGGAGTTGGTTGAGTAATTTGAAAAAACAAAAAAAACAAAAAAAACAAAAAAACACCTCATTTTGGTTCAGCTGTACATGTGCAATTGCAGACCTGTGCTCTTAGAAGCAGAGGTTTCCAGTTTACTCTTTGAAATATGAGAGTAACTCTGCTTTCAGGCTTTCAGAATAATTCCTTCAGGGCTGGGCGCAGTGGCTCACACCCGTAATCCTAGCACTTTGGGAGGCCGAGGCAAGCAGATTGCCTGAGCTCAGGAGTTTGAGACCAGCCCAGGCAACATGGTGAAACCCCGTCTCTACTCCAATACAAAAAATTAGCTGGGCGTGGTGGCATGCGCTTGTAGTCCCAGCTACTTGGGAAGCTGAGGCAGGAGAATCGCTTGAACCCAAAAAGTGGAGGGTTCAGTGAGGTGAGATCCTGCCAGTGCACTCCAGCCTGGGCAACAGAGGGTCCCTCTGTCTCAAAAAAAAAAAATTGCTCAGATGCACGAGTACATTGTGGTTTGGCACATTTAAGTTTCCAAAGTGAATTATTTCATTCTATAAAAGAATGTAGAAAAGCAACATACATAATTAAAGAGTTGGAAATAGATTTCATGAGGAAAGATGGAAGAGTTATATAAAGCCCGAGCAGTTGGCAACTTCAGGTGTAGCAAAGCTAGTGTTAAGAAGGCACATAATACAAAATATAAAAGAATTAGCTGGGCATGGAGGTACATGCCTATAGTTCTGTCTCGGGAGACTGAGGTGGGAGGACCACTTCAGCGCTGGAGTTGAAGGCTACAGTGAGCTTTTATTGTGTCACGACAGTCCAGCCTGGGTGACAGGGTGAGACTTTATCTCTAAAAACAAAAATAAAACGACACATAATTATTTCTGATTGGACTATAATAAACATCAAATTATATCACCTAAGTTATAATCATACAGACAGTAAAAATTGATACAGCACCATAAAAAGATTTGCTTGTCCTGCTTTCCCAGAAAGACTTCACACTAAGCAGTTCAGGATTAATCACTAACAATACAAGAGTAAGCCTGCAATAGAGCAGATGGGATCAATTTGTTGTAAAGAAATAAGAATTTCCCAACAGAAAAAGTTGTTGGACATTTAATATGACCAGAGAAGTTTGCAGAATTTCCATCATTGCAGAATAAAAAATCTGAGTTAAAATGAGTAGCTGGCTGTCTTAAATGGTTCACGTGTGACCCTTACTAGAGATACCATGCTAAATTCTTTCAGTGACATACAGCTTCTGAGACTCTTCATTTTAATAAACATTTTGCCGTTTTGTACTTCCACTTTGGGCAAGGTTCAATGCAAGTGCAATTAAGGAGGCTCCATCTTTTCCCAATTTATTGGTTGATATGTTCCTAATATTTTCTCAGGTCAATCGGTCATTATCATTCCCATCCTAGTCTGTGACTATTTTGTTGCCACGTGTCTCCATGACTCCATTTTTGACTTTTCATTTGACTTTCATCTTGGACCACACTTACTCAAAAAATATACACTGCAGAAGAATCTGTAAACGTGTATGTGATTTCTTTGACTGCTAAGAAGAATTGTGATGCTAACATTTACTGAGGTTGACTGCGTGGCAGAGACTATTCTAAATGTTTTACCTGGGTTATCTCATGGATCCACACCTGATGCTGCAGAGCTGAGGTACTGCTCTGTCCCTTCTTAGCAAAGGACAGACAGACTCAAGGAGCTCGGGAAATGTGCCCACAGCGAGATGGGTAAGAAGTCATGTTGTTGGGATCAACAGGCTGGGTCAGTCTGACTGCAAAGTTTTTATTTTTTTTTTGAGAGAGAGTCTTGCTCTGTTGCCCAGGCTGGAGTGCAGTGGCACAATCTCAGCTTACTGCAGGCTCTGCCTCCCAGGTTCATGTGATTCTTCTGGCTTAGCTTCTCGAGTAGCTGAGACTACAGGCGTGCGCCACCATGCCTAGCTAATTTATATGTATATTTAGTAGAGATTGGGTTTCACCGTATGGCCTAGGCTGTTCTCAAACTCCTGACTCAGACAGTCCGCCCACCTCAGCCTCCCAAAGTGCTGGGATTACAGGGGTGAGCCACCGCGCCTAGGCTAACTCCAAACTTCAGAGTTAGCTTGTGCTTTTATGTTAGTGATTCCAGCTGAGAATTAACAGCTCCCTCTAATTCACTTGTCTTTGGAAACTTCTTTCATTCAGTTCTAACAGTGTTGTGGGGAACAATAAATGCCTTGAGACACTGCGTCTCAATCTTGACCACACTTCAGGGTTACCCGACAGTTTTCAGAAAAATGCTGTGCCTTGAACTTCTCAACTGATCCCCTGCCTTGGCCTCCCAAAGTGCTGGGATTGCAGGCATGAGCCAGCACACCCGGCCCCCCAAAATACGGGGCCTCACCCTCAGGTATTCTGTGTTCATGGAGTATAGCCTAGACATAGGGATTTAAAAAACCCCAGATGATTCTAATGTACAGCAGAGTTTGAGGATTCCTATTTTGGAACAATACAAATTTTAAAATTCTAAATTCTCATCTTTCGCTTAGTAAAAAAGTAATGTTTTTATTACAGAAGTAGTGCGTATTTGCTTTAGAAACTACAGAAAGGCTGGGCATGGTGGTTTACACCTGTGATCCCAGCACTTTGGGAGGCTGAGGTTAGAAGATGGCTTGAAGCCAGGAGATAGAGACCAGCCTGGGCAACATAGGGAGACCCCATCTCTACAAAACTAAAAATAAATTAGCTGCATGAGGTGGCACATACCTGTGGTCCCAGCTACTCAGGAGGCTGAGGTAGGAGGATCACGTGAGCACAGGAGGTTGAGGCTGCAACGAGGTGTGATTGAGCCACTGTACTCTAGCCTGGGCAGCAAAGCAAGACCCTATCTCAAAAAAACCAAAACCACAGCCAAAAAACACTTACCATTAAAAGTACCTGTCATCCGTTCACTGAAAGGTAGCAGTGTAGTGCTTAGCTATGTATATATTGTTTTACCCTGCGTACATTTATAGATTTGACATCTTAACTACAATATTATTCTTCTATAGAGTTTTATATTTAATGCAAAATTGTTTTATGTATTTCTATGCATTGCCAGATGGAGAAATTTTTGACTCTTACATAATGGTGTCGTTGGATCAATCCTTATAGGCCAGTAACTTCCAAAGTGGGGCAATATTTCTTTTTTTTTTTGAGACAGAGTTTCGCTCTTGTTATCCAGGCTGGAGTGCAATGGCGCGATCTCGGCTCACCGCAACCTCTGCCTCCTGGGTTCAGGCAATTCTCCTACCTCAGCCTCCTGAGTAGCTGGGATTACAGGCGTGCGCCACCATGCCCAGCTAATTTTTTGTATCTTTAGTAGAGATGGGGTTTCACCATGTTGACCAGGATGGTCTCAATCTGTTGACCTTATGATCCACCCGCCTCGGCCTCCTTAATGGAGAGTTTGTATATTATCTGAGTTAGCACTTAGGGAACTGATTTAGATGCCTGTCCTTTGGGCCCCATCTTCTGTAGCACTTTTTTAGGCAAACCCTTGGTTTACTTCTTGTCTTCCTTGTAGCCTCTTTAAGGCAAAGCCCACGTGGTTTTTATCCCTGGGTCCTGGCATGTAGTACATGCTCAATAAATTCTTGAATGGATGAACAGACAGGCAGATGTACCCCAGAATCAGACGTGGGATGGTGGTTATAGTTGGAAAAAGTTACTTAAGTTCAGGTCTGTCTGAAAAAAAATGATTGGTGAATATGGTGGTAGGAAGGGACAGAGTGGGACTGAGATAAGGACAAGGACTAGGAGGTATTTTAGGATAGGTGAGCTTCAGCTCTTCTGGGAAAAGTAAAACATCTAGGTTCAGAAATGTCCTGGACCTGTCCTCCTCAGCAGGCCTGGTTTTCACTGGTGAATGACCCCTCCCCTCAGTGTGCTAGAGGGATTGTGTTCTATCCTTCCACCTCCCCGTCTTACTCACTTGTAGGACATCTTATTCTCAAAATAAGAACTAAATACATTTTGGAGTTTGCTCCTCTCTGGGTATGTTCTAATAAAGATTTCGATGAGAAGCTGCTGCAGTATATATAATGCATTTCAGCTAGGGATAACCAGAGCCTGTCAGTCAACAGCTGTGTCTGTCCCATCCTTTCTGAGGACAGTCCTGGATGAGGAAGAATTTACATAAAAGGTGGGAGGGGACTAGAGCATTGAAGGACTGCTGAGGGATTACCCCAGGAAGGAAAAGGTCCATCTGGGAGGTGTTAAGGGTTTGTTGGTAAGCCAGCCTCGGCTAGTGAGCCCAGACAACTCTGGACGGCTCAGTGAGGTAATTTTGGCACTGCAGCTGCAAATGCAGTATGATTTCTTTTTCATATTGACTTCTTATCATGTCACTTTATAATCAGTAGATTTCTTAATCACAGGGCCTATAAATCAGAAGAACTTTTGCCTTTGAAAAATGTAACTGTATTAAATGTGTTATGATCCTTCCTTGCTCATTAGGGTTCACTTTAAAACAGGTTTTTATTGAAAAGGAGAAATTGCAAATGCATGCATTTTACTTTATTAGTGTATAAACACATGATTGTATTGCTAAAATCATTTAGAATTGAGGCATTTTTGTAATTCCAAGTATACAAAGAAAATCAGAAGCTGTTCTTTATCCTTTCTCCCCTTCTTGTTGAATTCAAAATGACTTTACAGACATTTGATGTAAAGGCACTAAAGACAGTTAAAACCATAGTCATTATGCTTTACTTAGAATTCAGCAAAGAACACAGTTAAAGAACAAAATAGCAAGCCTGGTTTATTTGTCTGAATAATGCTTGTCTCATGATACTTTATCTCATATGAGGGAAGGAGAGGGAATCCTTCGAGTTACATCGTATAAGGTAGCAAAAAACAAATACAATAAATGCTAGAGACAATATTTATTCAGAAAACATCAGCAAGTCCAGTGAAACTTGGAGACTGTGAAATGCTGTGCAAGTCATTAGAGGCAGGAGTATATTATGATTTAATGGTACCTCCCTGCTGCATCTCATGAGCTGTCCTAGAAAAACATTTTGAAGCAATAAAACATCCATTTGGCTCCTAAGTAATGAGAGGCATTGTTCTTTGCATTAACTATTTATTCAGGAAGAGAAGTGACCAACTGTTAATAAGCTTTATCCAAAGAGGGTCGTGGAAAACAAGAAAATGCAAAAGTGAGGTTCTCTTCAATTTCATATGCAATTAACAAATATCCAGAGCTGACTGATTGGTGCTCCTCTTCCATGTGACTTTTGGCTGGCTATATTTAAGGGTGAGTGCCTGTCAGATATTCAAAGCTTCTGGGTTCTGTAGCCTAAGCCCATGACAAATGAGAGGCGGCAGTAACTCGTGAGTAGCTAAGATTGGATTAATCTCTATTGTTTTGAAGAATGGACTTATTTTTTAAGATGAATAGTAATGGTTTAGGCTTTTACTAGTTGACTCCTTTTGGGAAGGATTCCTTCTTTTTCTTTGTTTTAGATGATTATTGCTTTTTCATTACTTGTGAAATCTGCTCTATAATGCAATGTGATGTTTAGACTTAGGTGATCAAGAGGCTTTTAACTTGAGAAAAATTCTTATTTGCTTTATAAATAGATATATGCTTTATTCTTTGGAAATAGTTTCTAGGTACGAATACAACATTTTGCTCTTGTTCTGCAAGTAAGTAAATGATCTCTTCTTGACAGTAAATGGGTAGGATTTAGTAACTTCAAGATTACAACCAGAATATTGCATTTACAAATAAATAGGGGCTTCTTTCAAGTCATTTCAGAATCTTACTTTGAAGCACTTTGGTGCTATGACAGTGTGAAGTTTTCAATCCACTTGCTTTAAGGTCCTTACTGTAATTAATTTGCCTTTTTAATGACATGAGAAAAGGTGAAATTACAATTATTTTCTTCCCTAAAGCCAACAAAAGGATGTTTATGGTAATTTTTCGTCCCTGCTCTCACTAAATAGTAGTACAGTAGAGTTCTACACAATGGGGGAAGAATCTTCATAAATCACTAAAATAGGCAGTGGAAATGATATGTAAACTCAATTTATTTAAATATTAACAGGATATTCTTGATACAATAATAAGTTAATTTAGGTGGTCAGGTGTGGTGGCTCACGCCTGTAATCCCAGCATTTTGGGAGGCCCAGGTGGGCAGATCACGAGGTCAAGAGATTGAGGCCATCCTGGCCAACATGGTGAAACACCCTCTTTACCAAGAAAAAAAAATTAGGAAATGATTTAGTATTGCATTCCTTTGATTTTTAATTTAAAGATATTTGCCATATTGAAAACTATGTATTCCTGCTGAGCTTACTATGAATCATTTTGAAGAATATTTAAAATCGGTTTTCAAGAGATATTCCGTAGAATAAGAATGCGTTGTTTATTTGGGTTCATAGCCTTAGAAAAAAGCACTAAAGAGCCCAAGTCAGTAGCAAAAGGATCAAAGACAGAAAAACTCCTTAGGCTTTTTCTTTCCTAGACCACATTATTTCTATATACAGAGGACAACAGCATAAGAAATAAAGGCTCAGGTTAGAAATGGAATTGCCTCAGAATGTGTTAGGTTTTGCGACAATCTTTCTCTTTGGGTATTAACGATCATTAGATTGGATTATCCCTTTCAGATCATCACTCCATTCAGAAGGCTAATGCTGTGTGCTGAGAACAGAAAGGAGATGGAAGATTGGATCAGCTCACTGAAGTCTGTACAGACCAGGGAACCTTATGAGGTAAAATAGCATCTTTTCTTTCATCTCATGTTCTTAGAGAATAAATGTTAACCGAAGGGCTAGAGCTCTCCCGTGCAAACCTAAGTATGTGTAAACTCATTCGGCAACTTGTTTAAACCAGATTTTGAAATTCTTAGCTTAAAGTGAAGTGCTTTGGTTTTAAAAGTGATCGATTTAAAAATCTGACTATAGCTATATGCGTTCCAGACAGTTCAGCACTTGTAGTATTGTTTGCTGCTTTGGCAGATCTGTCCTCACATCTCATTTCCAGGTGGCCCAGTTTAATGTGGAACATTTCTCAGGGATGCACAACTGGCACGCCTGCTCCCATGCCCGGCCCACCTTCTGTAACGTGTGCAGAGAAAGTCTTTCTGGAGTCACCTCCCACGGCCTGTCCTGCGAAGGTACTATAGCACCTAGCACGTGTTTCTCCCAGCAGTGACCGTACTGTAGACATGCTGGCACTGGTTTTATCGTAGCTTAAAATTGAGCTCTCCACGTATAGGACTAGCTTGGGAAATACTTTTGCGCAGGAAGAAAATAATATAGTCATTTAAAGGACACATAAATCAAAATACAGCATTTTACCCTCAAGAAACGAGGAACTACTATCTAAAAAAAAATCTTTGGCCCTTGTAATAATCATTCTGGGATTATTTTGGTTGATATGGAGAGCAAAACTTTTTGTGAGGACGGTATTTACTCTTTGGCAGAATTGCTGATTGTTAATTATATTGCATTGTTTTAAATATTGTTTTCTTTCATTTCATTTGTTTGATAGATAACCTCCTTTCTAATTTCTTTAACATTTCCTAAAAATAAGGCCTATGCTGTTGTTATTTTGTTTTGTTTTCAGAAAGGGTCTCCCTCTGTCACCCACCCTGGAGTGCAGTGGCATGTTCAAGTCTCTCTGCAGCTTTGGCCTCCTGGGCTCAAGCCATCCTCCTACCTCAGTCTCCCCAGTAGCTGGGACTACAGTCAGGCACCATCATACCTGGCTAATTTCTTTTTTTTTTTTTGTGAGTTTCTAGAGACAGGGTCTCACTATATTGCCCAGGCTGGGCTCAAACTCCTGGGCTCAAGCAGTCCTCCCACATTGGCCTCCCAAAGTGCTGGGATTAGAGGCATGAATAGATTTGTGACTTATTGTTAATATAAGAGCAGTGACTGCCAACGGCAAATACCTTAATAATTCCAACAGAAAACTTACAACTTCTTTAGATTTATTTCATACTTCAGTGATTACACTGTTGTATACTACTTTTTAAACTATATATAATAATACCAGCTTTTTTCTCAAATCCAAACATTTAAGTAATTTGGAATATCACTTATTCATAATTAAGTACTAAAGTAGCAATAGGGTCACAGCCTTAATTGATTTTGAACTATAAAATCTGTACTATGGCATTGTTTCAACTCTTGAATACGATATAGCATAGTGGTTAAGACTAGAGTTCTTCAGTTAAACCGTCTCCCACTTCCATCATTCCAAACTATAACCAGGCAAAGTGGTTCAACTCAGACTTTCCTCTCCTCATCATTAAGATGGGGATAATAGTCATTTATGCCTCATAGAATCACAATAAAAACGAAATGACAGAATACATGCAATAAAACTACTTTCCTAGTGAAATAAATTGTGAGAAGTTTGTAACTGTGTTTTGTAAGAAACTTATCAAGTAGATAATTAGAAATTTGCATCATGGGCCTCCTGCATTAAAATTCATGAAGGAGAGCATTTGGAGAAAGCATTAAATGTTTCTTTTTAGACTTAAAGAACGGTTCCAAAGAGATGGGATTGGCCTTTATATGAGTTTAGTAATCTAAAAGGGTTCACATAGAGCTGAATAACTCCTACCAGGTCTGTGATATTATATGGTATTATTTTAAAGATTTTACTAAAATCTTTATTGCAAAAATGCTAAAAAGGCACCACATCCGAGACACACTCTGTGGTACCCTTCTGATTTGAGGATTATACATTATTAAATATATTTATTTAAAAATTGTGTCAATAGTGGAATTACTGAATATTTTCTAGGCATTTTAAAAGAAAAATGAAAATTAATTGGTGAGAATAAGAAACTTAAAAGTCTTTAAATAAATTTGTTATATTCTTCTATAAATAATATAATTTTCAGGACTTTTTAAAAAAGTCTCAATTATTGGATTAAAGATTTTTTTTAGATAAGCATATATTAATATTCATTTCCTTTGCTGGTAAAAATTTTTAAATCTGCAGTATCTTACCTATTAGTATTTTCAGAACTGTAGCAGAAGATTTAAAAAAATCCCAAGGGTTTTATAAATATAAAAAAAAATTGCCTTTTTATGTTTTATGAGAATATGGTTATTCTGGATATTTTTATCATAAAGTCATACTTACACTTTTGAAAATCCCCTAAAATCTGAAAAAGCAGCTTGCTTGATAAAACTAAAAACATTAGATCAAGAGGCTTTAAATATTATAAGAGATGCAAATATAATAATGCGTTCAACAGTGACTATGAATAACTTTATATTAGCATAGAATTCAGCTTCCAGTGTGTGAAGCCTTCACTACCTTTACTAGTGTTTCTAGCCTCATTTCCACAATAAAATGAATCTTCATGCCAACAGTTTTGTAACTTTTGTATTTTTAGGAGAGGAAGGGTTTCATCATGTTGGCCAGGATGGTCTTGATCTCCTGACCTCCTGATCATCCCACCTCAACTTCCCAAAGTGTTGGGATTACAGGCGTGAGCCACTGCACGTGGCCTCAAGTGAAGTATTATTTTTATGAAGTCTGTGTTCCAGTTATGCATTTTTAACAAAAATGGTGGAAGGGAAAGAATTTTTCCAAGTACACAAAAGAGAAGGTAAACAAAACATTTTCAATGTGTATAGATTAATTTTTTTTTTCTCTGAGACAGAGTCTCACTCTGTCGCGTAGGCTGGAGTGCAGTGACGTGATCTCGGCTCAATGGCTCAAGCGATTCTTATGCCTCATAAGAATCCCGAATAGCTGGGATTACAGGCAAGCGCCATCGCACCCGCTAATTTTTTTTATTTTTAGTAGAGTTGGTGTTTCACCTTGTTGACCTGGCTGGTCTCAAACTCCTGACCTCATGTGATCCCCCCACCTGGACCTCCCAGAGTGTTGGGATTACAGGCATGAGCCACTGTTCTGGCCTAGCCTAATATTTTTCAAGGATAAACCTGCTCAGTTTAACTGTCCATTTATACACAGACTAGTCATTATACATGAAGCATTTTGAACATTTTGCTAAAGACATCTTAGTTATTGTACCTGAAGCTTTTGTTTTTGTTTTACATGAAAGTAAGACACTTTCAAGAGAATGGTGTGTAATACAAAATATGTTAACGAGTGACTTCGAAATCCAGAAAATCACATGAAAGGGAGATACCTTGCATTTAAATTTAGCAACACTTACCTTACTATGTTTCCACTGAAATGAAATCCAATTTTAACTGTTTAGCTAAAAAGTTGGGAACTGCTATACATCAGGGTCCACTAACACTTGAATGGCTTCCTTAGAGAGAGAAATGTATTTCATAATTGTCAAGTTCTGATTTTCATAAGCATGGTTAATTTTTCAAATAACCTGTCATTGTTTTTGCATATATGTGCTGCTTTTTTTCCTAGTTATTTCCTCCAATTTCTCTTTTATACGTTTCCTTTTTTTATAATAGGGCTGGGGAGCCTGTAGCGGCAATATCACTTCATCATCCTTTCTTTCTACAGCTGATCATTTGGTCGTCTCAGCATAATGCTTTCCAAAGATAGCGCCGTGTTTGTGACCCTCACCAACCGATTTTCCATGTCTGGCTGTCTCGTTGGTATACTTGCACTTTACAGCCCTCCGGATCAACTGTATCTTACTGGCGTTTTCAGACTTATAATCATTATTTTATGTGTATAGAAAAATACAAATATCAGAAGCATACAACTTGATGAATTGTCACAAATCAAACACGTTTGTGTAATCAGCACCCACATTTAAAAATAGGATGTCAGGCCGGGCACGGTGGCTCAAGCCTGTAATCCCAGCACTTTGGGAGGATCACGAGGTCAGGAGATCGAGACCATCCTGGTCAACATGGTGAAACCCCGTCTCTACTAAAATTACAAAAAATTAGCTGGGCATGGTGGCGCGTGCCTGTAATCCCAGCTACTCAGGAGGCTGAGGCAGGAGAATTGCCTGAACCCAGGAGGCGGAGGTTGCGGTGAGCCGAGATCGCGCCATTGCACTCCAGCCTGGGTAACAAGAGCGAAACTCCGTCTCAAAAAAAAAAAAGAAGGATGTTACCAGCAGACCTGCTACCAAATTTTATCTGCTTCTCGGTCTCCCTCTCTTCTGTATGCGTGTTGTCTGCCTTCTCAAGCAGTAATTCTTTTGCGTTCATTTGTTTTGTGTTCCTCTAAGGTAGCAGTCTACTTAGCGCTTGATCCAAGTGCTTCACAAATACATAGCCGCATTTCTTTCCTAGAATACCATTGCTATCGTTGCAGAATAATTTAATCTTTTAAGCATATTTGTTTTCTTCTGATTCCTCCCTCCCTTTTAAAATTTTATGCTGTGATTTCCTTTAATTATTGGTCCAGAAGTTCTCATCCACGTAAAAGTAGTTGCTCTTTTTTTTTTTTAGTGTGTAAATTCAAGGCTCACAAAAGATGTGCAGTGAGAGCCACAAATAACTGTAAATGGACCACGCTGGCCTCCATCGGGAAGGACATTATAGAAGATGAAGATGGTGTAAGCTGCTGCTCTGTCTCTGGTCTCTTCCCCGTAACTCCTCTTTTATGTTATGCTCTTGCGGAGGGCTGGTGATAGGGAGACAAGCAGGATCGCTTATCACTAGGATTTAGTAGAGGGTTTGATTGGTTCCGAGTTTTTATTTTTAATTCAATCCTTCATCGCTTTCTTTAGCGCTTGGATTTTGAAGGAAATCTGTCGTGAATAGGGCTTAGAAGTGGCCGCAGTGCTGGGCTGTTGTCACCCTTTGTCTGATGAACCCTGGGATGTTCTTTATGGCTTAGCTGAGATGTCCACTCTTCAGACTTTGGGGCTGCCTCTCAACAGTACACCTCCTCTTTCAAAAGCCCGCCTCCGTTGTGCCCTGCATATGGGTTTCTGGTAGTGCTTAGTGATCACCTTATTGTAATCCCTTTACATGCCTCGGCTAAACCTCCACCTGAACCCCGAAGGGCACGGCTTTTACCTTACTTTTATATACCTCGAAGGTTCGGGCATAGTAGATGCTTACTAAATGCGGGGTAAATGAGTGAATGCTATGCATGACACACACTGTAGATCCCCTAGAGTGAGAAATGAATCAAAATCTCCCCTGGGGTGAGGTTGGTGTCCGCCAGTCTTCACCTGGCTGCCCCTTCTTCCCTCTCCACAGCTCGCCATGCCTCACCAGTGGCTCGAGGGCAACCTGCCTGTGAGTGCCAAGTGTGCCGTCTGCGACAAAACATGTGGCAGTGTTCTCCGTCTACAGGACTGGAAATGCCTTTGGTGTAAGACAATGGTGAGGGTTTTGGAATCAGTTCATCATTTTTAATTAGCTTCTTTCCCTAACTTTGTCATCCCCACAGTTTAGAGGCAGGGCAAAGAATTGATGACAGAGCTGAGCCTGGTAGCACACACACCCCTCGGTGACATTCTTCTTTCCTGATGGTGTAGTCCTCCCAGTCTGGCTGTTTTCTCAAATGCCTGTAAAACTTACTCTTGTTCATGTTTCCTGTGTCTCAGGATCCCTTACCTGTAGTTTTATTGTTTTTAAATTTTGCTTCGTCAGCACAGTGGTTTGCTGTCTTTGGGCCTATTTTACTACTTGGAAGCCCCTTTATGGTGTGTCACCAAATTTTGGTTGACATGCACAATGTAAATTTGCTGCAACCCCATCAGCGCTCTGTGACAGAGGTGAAAAGCACGTGTCGCCTCACATGAAGCCAGCAGCTGATTACTGATGCCGGCTATGGTGAGGACGGGGCCGCTGAACGGTGTGGGGACAGGCACAGTAGGAAGCAGGCCACGCGGACAGTGGCGAGGGGTTGGAAGACGGCGGCATGAGGAGGCCGTGGCTGTGAGTGCTCATCTCAGCACTGAGCGACGCTGCCCTACAGTGACAGTGACTGCCTTGTATGGGGGCTGCCTTATTCGGTGGTTTTGAATCCTGTCTTTTAACATTGCTGGCTGAATTTGGAAGCCGTCCTCAAATGTTAACATGTGGATAAACTATTGTTTTTGGTATGTAGAGTGTTGATCAGCAACTGTAAGAGATGTGTGATGTATTGCTTTCCTAAGCAGTGAGACCTTCTGAAAGGCCGCAAAGGAAAGTATGCCTGACAGCCTTTCAGTTAGGCCCGTAGGTAATCTGGGTTTCTCCTCTGTGTCCTCATGCTTTTGTTATTCTTCACTGATTGCCTCTTGTACTAGCCTTAGATGTGTTATTAATACTTTTTCTCTTATTTAATCTAATATATAGACTGTAACAGATGAATCTTAGTACGAGCCTAACCCCTAAAATCCTCTTTGCCATTGATTTTATGTTAAAAGAGTTCTACCCATAAACAAGATTTTAACTCATCATCCCACCTCAGATTTCTTCTTGAGAGGACAACCGTTGGCAGCAGATTTTGCTATTTTTATTAGTCTGTACATTTACTAAAGTCTGTGTCTCCCCTTTAGAGTTTGAGCTGTTCACTTCCAACGTATTAGAAAGAAAACACATCACGTGATGAATTCATCATGTGAAATATGATGTGATGATTTCACATGATGTGATGAACACATCATGTGAAATAATTCACAATAATTCATCATGTGATGAATTATTTTAGAAAGGCTTTGTAATTTTCTTTACCTGCCATATGTTTATCTCTACTTTAAAAAAAATCAGTAGTTTTTAAACTCTGTTACATTAACAGTAAGAGTTAATTAGGTTTATTACTTGCTCATTCTCTTCACCGCTAACTTTTAAACATTTCTTAACTAGAATAGCAGTGGGATTACAGACGGTAGAAGGAAGGATGCCTCTTTTTCCTGGCAAACTCAAATGTCACCTTGTGGCATCATTCTTGCCCCACCCTGTGTACGTTTGACATGCTGGCTTCTGAGCTACCATCACCCTATAGCACCTCTCTTAGTTTTGCACTTTCTATGCACAACCGTTTGCCTGTTTACATATTATTTTGCCTTTAAAATGTGAGTTTCTGGTCTGGCGCAGTGGGTCATGCCTGTAATCTCAGCACTTTGGGAGGCCGAGATGTGTGGATCACCTGAGGTCAGGAGTTCAAGACCAGCCTGACCAACATGGTGAAACCCCATCCCTACTAAAAATACAAAAAATTAGCTGGGCACAATGGGGCATGCCTGTAATCCCAGCTACTTGGGATGCTTCGGCAGGAGAATTGCTTGAACCTGGGAGGTGGAGGTTGCAGTGAGCTGAGATTGCGCCATTCCACTCCAGCCTGGGCAACAAGAGCAAAACGTCATCTCAAACAATTAAAACAAAACAAAACAAAAAAACATGAACGCTTGTAATGCCAGCACTTTGGGAGGCCGAGGCAGGTGGATCACCTGAGGTCCGGAGTTCGAGACCAGCCTCACTAACATGGTGAAACCCCATTTCTATTAAAAACACAGAACATCAGCCGGGCATGGTGGCATGCACCTGTAATCCCAGCTACTCGGGAGGCTGAGGCAGGAGAATCACTTGAACCTGGGAGGCAGAGGTTGCCATGAGCGGAGATTGCACCATTGCACTTCAGCTTGGGCGTAAGAGCAAAACTCCGTCTCAAAACAAACAAACAAACAAAAACATGAGTTTCTAACAGCAGGGTATCTAGTGCCTAAAACAGTCTATATAGTAAAAAACAAACAAAATTTAAAAACCTGTAGCCATGCAAGCCTCATGAATCAACTTATAATTTTTCCAGCTGTCGTCCAGGTCTGTGGACATAATTTTACATTTTCTGTAAAAATTGTGAAGACATAATTTGATCATCTGCTTTTCTTATTTAGCATTATTATAAATTTCTTTTTGTTTTGTTCCATGGTTCTCAAACATTTTCAAATTACTTTTAAAGCTGTCTGTGTGTGCTAGTTTTTCTAAAATGCATTGGTATTGTTAATTATTGCAAAGCGTAAGGAAACTGTCTAAAAACAGGTCATCACCGGAATTAGAATCACTATTAAATCTTAGTTATTCTTCCAAAAGTTTTGATAAATGCAGGTTTAATTATGCCAGTTTTCTAAAAGGACTAACAAAATAAAGTCATATTAAATAAGTACTTGATGAAAAGTATCTGCTCTTACTGGTTAAAAGATTTAGAAGGCTCTCCAGACAAGTACACAAAGTATCCTACATTGCCTGGGTCCTACTAGTAAGTTATCCTTGCTCTTGTTCTCAGCAGTACCTTGTATGACCATGAAATTCCTTTCTACTGAAAGCTCATTTACGGGGTGCCTGTGATATGCATCCCTTTCCCTTATCTCAGAGCAGCAAGCCGGCTGAGAACATAAGCATGGGTGTACGGGGACTTTTAATAATAGGGAAATGTCATAAAGAAACGTGAATGGAAAGTTATAGGATTGGTGCAGCAGAAAAGCAGGCACATTACAGATTTTCTCTTCGTTAAATTTTATAAGAATTCGTATAAAAACAAAATAAATGTTCTGTCATCGATTTATTTTATGGGCAATATTGACATGCTGGTTAGTTTTCCTCCTCCTCCTTCATTCCCTCCTTTTTCTCTTTTCTTCTCTGTTTCCCTTCCTCTGCACTCAGTCTCTAAGACTCTTCCTCTCTCCTTGCCTTCACCAGTTGTTCATTCACTGTATATTCTTCTCTGAGATAATTCCGAAAATTTGTTTGTGTGGAGTAAAACCAAGTTTCCGTTTCTAAAATGTTTAGTCATTTCCTTAATTAGAAGTATTACACCATTTAAAGCAGTTTATGAATTACTGAACATTTTGTGGTACAGTTGATTCTAGATTATCAGTTCCTTAGGTGTGATTCATAATGGCAAAACATTAATTTATCTTGAAGATTCTTGAAGGTATATTTGTTTGTTATTAGGTACACACTGCCTGCAAAGATTTATACCATCCAATATGTCCGCTTGGCCAATGTAAAGTATCTATCATACCTCCAATTGCACTAAACAGCACCGATTCCGATGGTATGTAGCAGTGGTGTAAGTATGTATATTTCTGGTATATTTAATATTGATCTGTGTATTTCTTTTCCTTGAATAACTGCAACTATAATTGATTATCATGGTAATTTTTTCTAAAATAATTCCATTTAAATTGCTGAAAACACAATTTTTAAAGGAACATATTTAAGTGATAGTTGTAGAATACCTATTAACAAATTCATGAAATTACTGTATATAAGAGTTTTAGATGGTATGTTTCAGTAAATAAAATGATTATTCTGTACTGCAATACAGTCTGAAAATGTTAATTTTTATGTTTCTTTCCTCTGTAGTTGAAACTGCCTATTAGCATGTTTTTCTGTAATTTCATTGTAGAAATTTATTCGACTATAAATGCACTTTCCCCTAAACCTTGCAACGTAACTGTGAAGTGCTGAGGAACCTCTTTGTAATACTCATTTTGGGGTTGCATACTAATTACTTCCTTCTAAGCAAATTGTATTACAAAGACTTTTACCATGTATAATACTGTGCCATTTTATATAACAGACTTGAGCAACTGTGAATTTGGTATTCATGGGGGTGCTGGAGTCAATTCCCCAAGAATAATAGAGAGGACTGTACTGTTATGAATGTCTTGCACTGATATCATGCTTTATGCTTTTCAAACTTTTTATATAATTTATGCCAATAGATATCTGAGATTCGTTTATAAGCCTCAAGGTATAAGTTTATAAACCTCAAAGGAGGTGGCATTTTTTAAACCTATGCTCTCTCTCCCAACCTAAGCCCTGATTTTATTTACTATAAATCTTAAAATATCCTCTCAGGCTTCAGAAAGGAGCAGTTAAAATACTTTGAAATACCGAATATGAATATATGAATTCCTTGACAAATGTGAATTTATGGACTATAATAAATTAGTTTTTCTTATTATTAAGAATAATTAAGGTAGGTGGTATATCTTAAATCATCTGTGATTAATACTTTTATCATCTTGAGTATGATTTTCATTATAGAGCATATATTTAAAATATAGGTTTGTATGTAAATAGTTAACCTATCTCTATTTGAAGGGCTAAATTATGACTTAATACTCCAGTTTTTATAAATTTCTTTTCCCTGAATGTTTGCTAATAATTTAGAAGAGGAAGCTGTGTGTATTGATCTTGTGCTGTGTTTTTTTACAGGCTTCTGTAGAGCAACGTTTGCCTTCTGTGTTAGTCCTCTGTTGGTTTTTGTCAATTCTAAGAGTGGAGATAATCAGGGAGTAAAGTTCCTTCGTCGCTTTAAGCAGTTGCTAAATCCGGCTCAGGTGTTTGATTTAATGAATGGAGGCCCTCACTTAGGGTAACTGATTATTGATAAATCTTATTTGAATACAATGTAGAACAAGCTGTTAAATGTGTCTGGCTTTTTAGCTTATGAAAATTAGAGATTCCTCTAGATCCCTCCCTTGTTTTTAACTCTAATTATAAGTTTTAACACGACCTTTTGGATGGTTATACAGCTGTCTTGTATAAATTCCAAAACTCTATTGACATTTCTGAATTCAAAATTTGTTTAGAAAATGTTTTCAAATATATTGTATATCAAACAATACTAACAATTTCTTTAGCTCCAGGTGTGTAAATATAGAAATAGAAAGTAATATTAGAAAACGATTTGCATGGAAAGCTGATACTGATTTATATAATGTAAACAATCAATTATCAAACCCAAGTACAGGGACCCTCATGGCCGTGAAGGGCAGTTCTCCAAGGATTTCTGACTCAGTTCACGTAGATGACAAACACTTTTGTTGATGATTCTTTTCAGCTTTCTGGATGTCATGTAACTTAAAATCTGTAAGAGAAAATGAACTAAGTAGTATTTTCACTGAGGGAAAATATACCTTGTGGTATTGCAATACCTTTTTAGGGTATGCATATGATTTTTCTTAAGAGGTGATATTATGTCTTCTGAACCAGGGGCCTTCAAACCTCTATATGATTTACTTAGGGCAACTGAGCTTTTCTCTTGGGTTTCACTGTTACCTTAAAGCATGAATGCAGAAGTAGAAATGGGGACTTTCAATACCAGTGCCTGAAAAGGCATTTTGTGTTTTGTAACGTGACACTTTCCTCTGTCTTCTCTATTTCTGTCCTTCCTTCTCTCTTGGTGCCTCTGTTTACTTTTGCCCCAGTCTTTCTTCCTGCTTCCGTTGCCTTTATCTTGCTAAATCTCAGGCCCTTTCGGTCCCATGGATGTTGGTCTTCTTCATTTATACCCCGCTTCTTCCTTATCTACATATACCGCCCTTCCTTTCCTCTGCTGAGGTCCTAGAGTTTCCTCATCTAGCCTCTCTTCTCGCCTTATTTGTCTCTGCCATAATAGGGTATTTTTGTCCTCCTTTCTGACACATCCATTTTGTAATCCTTTATAGTTCCATTATCTTACAGTCTTGATTTATTTTTCCCATTCGTCATCTAAGGCTCCAAGGATCTCTCTTGGTGAGACTTCCTGAGATTGTCCCTCTAATATTTTTCAGATTTTCTACAATACTTGAAGTAAGTGTACAAGGGTACATTTAGGAGATAGGACGTGTCATAAGTTGAGATGAGGGAAAATAGAAGGATGGGCCTGAGAATAGGAGAAGAGGAGGGGAAAAAGTTACTTGGGAATCCTGAGAGCAGTACATTGATTTGTGTCTTTAGGAACTGCTTGAGCTTCAGCACCCTAGATTCCTTACCCATGATTTGTCATTCTTAAGAATTTGTTCCTGTAATGGAAAGAGAGAAACCACCACTCCCACCATCTTGTATTACTTTACCTTTCCTGGTCTCTGCTTCTTTTTTTCTTTTCTTATTTCTCACTCCCATTCCTCCTAATTTTTTATTCATTTCTACTTATCATTCCCTTTCCTCCTTATGATTCAGAAGTTTCCTTGAGTTAAAATTACACTTCAGTGAATGTCTATGGTATAATTAGCATGTAAGTAGGAGTTCTTATACTTAATCTGAACATGAATACCAATACAGAATAACAAAGAATTGCAGAAAGTGATTTTCATGTCTTTATACTAACATAAAATCCTTTTTGCTTTCAGTTTAAGATTATTTCAGAAGTTTGACAATTTCCGGATTCTTGTTTGTGGAGGCGATGGAAGTGTAGGTTGGGTTTTGTCAGAAATTGATAAGCTCAACTTGAATAAACAGGCAAGTGCTGATTATTTTACTTGCTAGTTAACGTGAGTGCATGCTAACATACTTACCAGGGAGGTGCAGAAAGGCAGTAGTCCCTGTTTCCCAACTCACCTGAAAGTCACCCTGTCGCCCCGTCTTTCAGTGTCAGCTGGGAGTGTTGCCTTTGGGTACAGGAAATGACCTTGCACGAGTTCTTGGCTGGGGAGGTTCATATGATGATGACACCCAACTTCCTCAGATCCTAGAGAAATTGGAACGAGCCAGTACCAAAATGTTGGACAGGTAAAAGTCAATTATTTTTTACAACTAGTTGGAAAATGTCACACTGAAATCAGTTTTTGATGATGTATTAATAAAGACTTATTAATAAATTTTACCGACTAGAAGCTCCGAGAAGGCAGAACCTTCCTGATCTTCATGCCTGAGTTGGAGAACGGGGCCTATCACAGAGAAGACACTCAGTAAAGATGTTTTATAGTGAATGAATGAATGATGAAAAATGAGTCCAAATAACTCATTATTTTAAATATAGAAGGCTGTGTTACTGCTATTTTAATCACAGTTTAGGTCAAAAAACTAAAATAGTTCATTTCGTAGGGTGCCTTTTGATGAGTATAATAGGTAACCCCCTGTCATCGTGTGGCTTCCAGAAAGCTAAAGAAGACATATAAACGTTAGATTTGTTAGAGTATCTCCTCTTAAATATACATATTAAGAATGAATTGACCCAATAAGAACTAAATATGTTAAGATATAAATAATCCTTTCCCAGGGAGAGGGAAGTATTAGGAAGACAGCTTCAAATGAAGGGACTATTACTGTGTTTATGCTATTCTTGATCACATCTCTTAATTGCTTTCTCTCTGAATGTCTGTGTATAAAAAAGAAACTACAGTGTGTATACCCTGAGTGTTACAGAGGAGGTGTTTAGATTTGGGGCATAAGGTATGATAGGACTCAGTAAGCATTCACTCCCCAACCCCCAGTGTCAGGAGAAGACAGATGTCAAAATATCATGATCAACTTGAGGTAGCATGAATCAAAACAACTTGGATAGAATTAGCCATCTGTGGAACTCTTCCCGGAAATAACAAAATTTCATCAGGGAGCCACCAATCTGAAATGTAATTACTCTAAGATGAGCTATAACCTAATTAATTGTAACCTTGCCTATCATAAGGTAATAGTGTAATAGTTGATTCTTTTGCTGACAGAATATTTAAAAAGAGAGCAGAACGTTTGTCTGTGTTTATCCAAAATTACATGAGAGAGATACTCCAGTAGTTTAGGTGCATAAAAGTTTAAAATCTAATGTGCTACTGGATTCAGTCTCCAGCCTTTAAAAGAATCTGGAGGTTAAAAGAAGAAAAGGAATGAAAAAGAGAAATGGTGCCTATGAATATGTCAGTTAGCTTGATTGTGGTGTATGCATATCCAAACACCGAGTTGTACACCTTAAATATATATGGTTTTTTATTCGTCAATTATACCTAATTCTGGGGAAAAAGGTTGGAAATAAATACGTAAAATCACCATTATTTGTAAATGAGCCTGGAGAGGATTTCCCAGACCACTGTCCAATTCTGTGGTTACCAAACAAAAGGGGTTATTTTAAATACTCTCTTTGTTACAAATGTAAAGAGCACTCTCCTGCTGTTAGGATTTTCATCTACCTTGGATATGTGCTTTCCCCTTGTGTGCTATAAAAATTCACTTCTCAGCTGGGCGAGGTGGCTCACCCCTGTAATCCCAACACTTTGGAATGCCAACATGGGAGGATCACTTGGGCCCAGGAGGTGGAGACTGCAGTGAGCCATGATCAAACCACTGCACTACAATCTGGGTGACAGAGTAAGAACGTGTCTCAAAAAAGTAAAAATAAAACGTCACTTCTCCAAGTGGTTAGCCAAGAAACAGCACCCCCATGGTGAAATTCCTTGATATCTGCCGGTATGTCGAAACGAAAGAGAAGACACACACACACACACACACACACACACACACATCAAAGGGGATTCAGAATCTTAAGACCTTTATTGGAAACTTAGGAATATCTTATTCCTCTGTTTCCTTTATTAATTTACTGTTTGTAAAGAACAAGTAAAAAAATCATTGTTTAATATTCTGAATTAGATTAGTTTTTCAGATGTGTTATTTGATCCTCAAAACAACACTATGGGGTGGGTCAGGAAAACATTATTTTATGAAATGAAAATTTAGTCTTCCGGTTATGATGGGAATGAAAACAACTTAAGTTTTTGTCTACCTACACTTTCTAGCTGTTTTACTTCGTGCACCATCTCATTTAATTATCGTCCTTCTCCTAGAGATAGCTAATGTTGCCATCTCCATTTTACTGCTGAAAAGGTTTAGGAGGTTTTTACATTATTTAAGCTAAATAGCTAATAAGTAATAAAAAACCGGCATGGGAAACCGCAATCCCCGCTCTGTCTGGTTTCCAGGGTCCTTTCTCAACTCTGCACTCTCTCCTTTATATATACACGCCAGATGGTTCCTTCTAGCCTTTGCCTCTGCTTAGCTGGTACTCACGTGCATCTCTTCCTCAGTTTTTCATCTCTTGCTGCCACTTTCTCCTTTTTCTTTTAGCTTCAACCATTTCCTATTAAGTGGGGAGGTATAGCATGGAAGGTGCAAGGAACGCAGACATTTGGGTGGAGTTCTTACCATTTATTTAACTGTCTTTGACCAGAAAAGTATTTCTAGCTATAAGGAACTTGACTTTTATGTTTCTACTCGTGATTTTCCCTTTTGGATATTTACAGAGTTTGTTTTGTTTGCTTGCTTCATACCTATTTTCTGCCCTAGAATGTAAGCTTCACTGGGGAAGCCTTATTCACCCTTGCGTTTCCAGACCCTGTGACTTTGAGATGCTCAGAGCAACATCATGTATCTGCTGCATGGATAAAGGAATAGCTTTTGGTGTTCAAATATAAATTTCTTTAAAGTATTTTCCGGTAGAGAGTTGAACAGGAGCTATAAGTAACTAGTTTACATATCATAACACATACTGTGTGTCTGTTGGGGGCTTTCTGGGAATTTGAATTTTTATGCACACATTTATTCTCATTAGTTTCAGTGATACACTAGGCTCTGTTTAAATGTGGATCTTGGGATTTTCCTCTGGGTTCTAACACTAGCTTCAACTGTCTTACACTTTTCTTAAAATTCATGTGTTATAGTACCGCTTTTATTATGCTTTGCTTCTGTTTAAAAATCTTTATTTCACATCTTTTTTTTTTGAGATGGAGTTTCACTCTTGTTGCCCAGGCTGGAGTGCAGTGGCACGATCTCACCTCACTGCAACCTCTGCCTCCCGAGTTTAAGTGATTCTCCTGCCTCAGCCTCCTGAGTCGCTGGGATTACAGGCACCTGCCACCATGCCCGACTAATTTTTTGTATTTTTATAGAGACCAGGTTTCACCCTCAGGGGATTCACCCACATTGTCCTCCCAAAGTGCTGGGATTACAGGTGTGAGCCACCACATCCAACCTTTCTTCTTCCTTTTTTTTTTTTTTTTTTGAGACAGAGTCTGGCTATGTTGCCTAGGCTGGAGTGCAGTGGCATGATCTCAGCTCACTGCAACCTCTACCTCCCAGTCTCACGTGATCCTCCTTCCTCAACCTCCCAAGTAGCTGGGACTACAAGCATGCAGCACCGTGCCAGGCTACTTTTTATTTTTTTTGTAGAGATGAGTTTTTACCATGTTGCCCGGCTGGAACTCCTGAGCTCAAGCAATTCATTCACTTCAGCCTCCCAAAGTGCTGGGATTACAGGCATGAGCCACCATGCCTGGCCTTTATTTCATATTTTTTTAGTCTACAATAATATCCTGGCCCAAATGTTTTTCCCAAATTTTGAAATTATTATTTTAGATAGAAAATTGGACTTATCCTGATTTGATTGTTTTTCTCTAACACCAGATGATTTGATGTTTGCTTTGAGATTAATACTTACAGCTAATTGAAATAAATTTGCTTCAGTTAAATATTACTAATATTTTTTCCCTACTCCCATGCTTACATTCATTCTTTCTTCATTTAAGAAGGAGTGTTTAGCTAACTCTCGTTTTGTTTTTGTAGAAGCTGATTTGGTAAGCGTGGTTAAGAACCGTTTATAGGTAGTGCGTATTTATTTAATCTAGGATATTGTTTTAAAACTTTGGCTTACGACTCATTAGTAATTTATAACCTAATTAGTAAACTGCACTGAGCATTATTTTAAAAATAGAACAGAAGAGAATGGAAAAGTCAGAATGCATTGCACCTAGGGAAGAAGTGGGGGTGTTATAACACGTGGTTTCTTCTTGTGGGCTGTGGTCTTAAAACCTTTGGAAGACACTAATTGGAGAAATGATAAGATGTGGAAATCATAAGTTATGAATTCAACACGTATGAGATTACTGAAATGTGATCTCTGTCCCCATTTTTGGTTGTTTTAGGATAAAATAAAGCATAGTTCATGAATGTGTGTGTGTATGAGGTGGTAACAGTTAGTGTATCCAATTTTAAAGAAATCTTAGACCAAAGAGTTTTTCTCCCTTCAGGTGGAGTATAATGACATATGAACTCAAATTGCCACCAAAAGCTTCCCTACTTCCAGGACCTCCAGAAGCATCTGAAGAATTTTATGTAAGACTTAAGCCTTTACCTAATCATTTGAAATGGGGGTGAATATCTTGAAAAATAAAAAGAGAAAGCATGCTCCTAAGATATGGGAGCATGTTTACTTAGTTTCATTTTTGGGGAATGGTCTCATTGACTACTTCTGGGCCTCTCTCCCTGAGAGAAGAATCCGGAATCTAGGTTAGAGTCCTTTCATGGCCACCCACACTGGGAGTGCCCAGTCACTCCCCTTCCTGGGCCTCTTCACGTGTAAAGTGACACAGAGTGCTGGGAGTTGAATGACACAACAAATGTGTAAAGCGCTATCTGTCTTCCTGCCCAGCTAGTCTCCCTGCCTGTTCTACCTGCCGTTTCCTTTTTATCAGCAGAGCTGCAGGAAGGTCAGCTGGTGTTTCCTGTTAGAGTTCATTCATCTTCTCCTTTGGCCATTAGACCCTGTTTGATTATAAGATGTTAGCTTCTTTAAATCGTCTCCAAACACACCAGGATTCCTGGCCAGAATATTATACAGGTTCTCTCTTACTGCTTGCTTTGCATGTTCTTTTCTTTTTGAGTCAGGGTCTTGCTTTGTGGTCCAGGCTGGTTGGAATGCAGTGATGCAAACACAGCTCACTGTATGCAGCCTTGACCTCCCGGTCGCAAGAGATCTCCTGCCTTAGCCTCCCAAAGTGCTGGCATTACAGGTGTGAGACTGTGCCTGGCCCCTACTCTTTTGAAGGGACAGCAAGACAGGTCTCTGGATTAAGCCTGTTGATACAGTTAAAGGAAAAAAGACCACTTAATTCCATCCCTACTACAGACCTTAAATGACTAATGTTTTTAAAGATTCAGCGTTCTGATTAAACCTCAAAGCTGTGTAGATTTAAAACAGAACCTGACTTTCAAAGGCTTATTCTCTTTCTTGTTAAGACCATTTGATCTATGCAAGCTTATTTTTCCCTCTAGGAAAATTTATCTGTTTATTTTACAGTTGAAATCTTTGTTTTGTCATTAAGAAAATTATGATCTTGTCAAAACTAAGGCAAGGAATGATAACTACAAAATGGGGCTGTTTCTTAGAGAAGCTAATTGTATTTTTAAAACTTTTTCTTATATAAAAACTGCTAATAGCCAAAACTGCTTCTCAAAAATTTGGAAATACAAAGTTATATGAAAAAATAAAATCATTTGTAGTCCTACCACCCAGAGATGATCATTATTAAAGATTAATATATTTACTGCTTGATTTTCAGCAGCATTTTTAGTTATGTGATTCTATAAATCACATTTTTATAGAAACCAGTCTTTTATTATAAAAGACTTTTTATATAGACTTTATATAGACTTTTTATAAAGACTTTATATATTATAAAAGTCTTTATTATAAAAGACTTTTGTATTACAAAAATACAACAGTATTTTTGTAAACATTACTAATTTTCTTTCCAAAAAAGGTATAAGGGAGTTTTTTTTGTTCAGCTTACTTCAGAAATGTCTGTTTTCTAGCATATAAAATAACAGCAGATGATTTACTTTTATCACTTATATATAAAATCAATAAATATGAGGTACAATCCTAAGGAAATGAAGGAAATCTCTCTTTTTTTGTACAAAAGGTTTTAAATGAAACTTTACTTTTTAAAATAAACTTATTTTTATAACAAAGGGATAGCACACTTTAAGATAACAGATTAAATGAGTGTTCTAAATGGCCCTGACGAGGCCCCAAACTAGGCTAACGCCAGGAATGCGTTTTACTCTGTGTGGCTTTTTTTTTTACCTTGAAAACTGCAATAAAAGTAGACTAAACCTTTCTTCTTAGCTTTCTTTTCTACACTTCACTAGCTGTGGGTCTTAGGCAAATTACTCGACTAACCGATAGCTCCCATTCCTCAGCTATAAAACAGGACAAAGGCATAAATGTATGCAGAGTGCTTAATTACAGTGCCTGGTACACAATACAAAATGTCAACTCTTATTATTACTTACATTTCTGACCCAGCTAAGTGACTGCATAGTGGGTTAATAAGTTACATGTATTATTTTATCTTTGGACATAGAGACTATTTTATCGTCCTCTGAAAGAGGTTGTATGTTTTTGTCTTTGAATATTTTTAATGGACAGAAACTTGGATTTTTAAAATGTAAGTTTCAAATGGCATTAATCAAATGTCACTAATTAATACATTAATCAACTGGCATTAATGGATGCATTAATTAATAGCATAAATGATCATGTAAAATATTTTCTCCTCTGCAGGGAAGAAAAATAATCTCTGGCGAGCATTTTCTTTTTGCAAATTTTAAAGTTGATTTTTAGATGATGTATTTTCATTTCTCTGATCCTAGCTGTAAAGTTGTAGTTTATAGTGTTTAAGAGATCATTAGAGGGGATGTGTGGGTCAATACAATATCACGGGTAACTTTGGAGCTCCCGGCCTCCCTTCCTTTCTTTGATGTAAAATTGCTTTCCCACAAGTGGTCTGCCTTTGAAGGAGGGAAGGTAGAAATTTTAAAGAGTAACATACTTTTGAAAGAGTAACGTACCCACTGGTGGAATGAAGGTAAATTAGGAATGGGATTCTTTTGGGGAGAGGCTAGTCAGGAGGGCTTTGTGGGGAAGACTGTTAACTGAATCTTCAATTAAGTCTGATAAACTGAGGCTGATTGGTAAAAGTAATGAAAAGATATCTGGGTGAGGCAGAAGAGCATAAGAGCCAGCTTGCCTAGAGCAGATCATTTATACTAGAAAATTTTGAGCTGGGTGAAATGGAATTTTTTTTTTTTTGAGACAAAGTCTCGCTCTGTTGCCAGGCTGGAGTGCAGCATCGTGATCTCAGCTGACTGCAACCCCTGCCTCCTGGGTTCAAGTGATTCTACTGCCTCAGCCTCCCCAGTAGCTGGGACTACAGGCGTGCACTACCATGCCGGCTAATTTTTATATTTATTTAGTAGAGGTGGGGTTTCACCATGTTGCTCAGGATGATCTCAATCTCCTGACTTTGTGATCTGCCCGCCTTGGCCTCCCAAAGTGCTGGGATTATAGGTGTGAGCTACTTCGTGTCGCCATGCAGTCGAATATTATTTGAGACACATGTGATGTAAGGCTCTGAATATGAGGCTGTTTAAATATTGTGCACATCTTTACATATTAGGAATATGTTCATGTTCTTTCAACAGGATTTTAAAGTTTGAGTCAAATAGAAAAGGGATTATGGATGCTTTTGGCATTTTCACTATTTAATTATTTAACAGAAATATTTATTTACATGATTATAGGAAAGTGCATTCAGCATTTAAAAATCTTTTTTATTGAATTATATATACAGAAAAGTGCACAGGTCATAAATGTACAGCTTTATGTAAATTTTCACACACTAAACAAATCTATATAATCAATGCCTAAACCACCCGACAGCATTCAAGTACCCCATAAGCCCCTCATGCCCCATTTCAGTCGGGCTGTCACCTCCTACCCCAATATCACTATGCTGACTTCTGATAGGTAGAAAGATTGGTATCTGTCTTGTGCTTTATAAAATAGAATCATTTTGTATACTCCCGTTTGTTTCTGGATTCCTTCACTCAGCATCATATTTATCAGATTCATGTGTACTGTGGCTTGGCTGTAAATCATTCATTCTCATTCTCCTATAGTCTTCCATTGCACAAATATACTGCAATTCGTCATCCATTCTACTATTAACTGAATGCTGCTGTGAACATTCTAGTGCATGTCTTTTGATGAACACGTTTTCGCATTTCTTTTGGGTGTAGATGTAGAAGTTGCATTTCTGAGTCCTGTGATGCATTGCACATGTTTAGCTTTAAGAGACACTACCAGCCGGGCGTGGTAGCTCACGCCTATAATCCCAGCTCTTTGGGAGGCCAAGGCGGGTGGATCACGAGGTCAAGAGATCGAGACCATCCTGGTCAACAAGGTGAAACCCCGTCTCTACTAAAAATACAAAAATTAGCTGGGCACGGTGGTGCGCACCTGTAGTTCCAGCTACTCGGGAGGCTGAGGCAGGAGAATTGCTTGAACCCAGAAGGTGCAGGTTGCGGTGAGCCGAGATCGTGCCATTGCACTCCAGTCTGGGTAACAAGAGTGAAACTCCGTCTCAAAAAAAAAAAAAAAAAAGGGACACTACCAAATTGTTGTTGAGAGTGTATCCGTCTGCATTCCCATCAGCAGGGTATGAGAATTCTGGAGCTCCATAGCCTTGCTAGTGCTTGCCATTTTCTACTCTTTCATTTTAGCCATCGTGGTGCGGTGGCACTGCACTGTGGTAGGGAGGCACTGCACTGTGGTAGGGTGGCACTGCACTGTGGTAGGGTGGTACTGCATCGTGGTGCGGTGGCACTGCATCATGGTGTGGTGGCACTGCA
>CM052652.1:3965609-3991999 GCA_028533165.1 Leontopithecus rosalia | reverse complement strand
ATCACTGGTCATTAGAGAAATGCAAATCAAAACCACATTGAGATACCATCTCACGCCAGTTAGAATGGCGATCATTAAAAAATCTGGAGACAGCAGATGCTGGAGAGGATGTGGAGAAATAGGAACATTTTTACACTGCTGGTGGGAGTGTAAATTAGTTCAACCATTGTGGAAGACAGTGTGGGGATTCCTCAAGGATGTAGAAATAGAAATTCCATTTGACCCAGCAATCCCATTACTGCGTATATATCCAAAGTACTATAAATCGTTCTACTATAAGGACACATGCACACGAATGTTCATTGCAGCACTGTTTACAATAGCAAAGACCTGGAACCAACCCAAATGCCCATCGATGATAGACTGGACTGGGAAAATGTGGCACATATACACCATGGAAATATTATGCAGCCATCAAAAACGATGAGTTCGTGTCCTTTGTAGGGACATGGATGAACCTGGAGAACATCATTCTCAGCAAACTGACACAAGAACAGAAAATGAAATACTGCATGTTCTCACTCATAGGCGGGTGATGAACAATGAGAACACATGGACACAGGGAGGGGAGCACTACACACTGGGGTCTATTGGGGGGAATAGGGGAGGGACAGTGCGGGGGGGGGAGTTGGGGAGAGATAGCATGGGGAGAATTGCCAGATATGGGTGAAGGGGAGGAAGGCAGCAAATCACACAGCCACATGTGTACCTATGCAACTATCTTGCATGTTCTTCACATGTACCCCAAAACCTAAAATGCAATTTAAAAAAAAGGATTAAGTCCCACTGGTCAGGCATGGCTGGAGTATAGGAAAGATGGAAGGAAAAGGTCTCAATGTCAAGAGTACCAATATTTTCTCTAATGTCTATTCAGTAGTGCGACTCTGATTCTCCAAGTTAACTTCCTAAACTGGTGAAAATCCAGGGAAGAGACCAGCAAACATTGGTAAATTGTTACAGCTGGTCCAAGATGACCCCGTTAAGGACTTCTCTGCTCTGTGAATCTGAGAACGGGGAAGAATAAGAGCTTAATGAGGGTACATCGGAGGTTAATCTCATCGCCAAGTACCACAGAAAACGTTCACCATCAGAATCACACTGAAGCTTGTGTCTGCTAATGCAGCCAAAGTCAGTTCTTGGGAAGACCTCAGGGATATTGGCTGATTGGAATGTTGGTAATGGGTGAAGGCCAGGATTGACTGATTTGTTGTGAATGGTAATACTTCTGTACCAAACTCAAAATTATACAGGGCTGGCATCTTCAAGGTCTGGCACTGTGCGTGGATTTGGTAAATCCTTAATAAACCTTTATTAAACAACTAAAACAAACCAAAAAGATCTTCAACCTTTAGAACAAATGAGAATCCAGTTTAAACACATTTCGACTACTTTAAATAACTGAGACTTCATATATGATTTATCTTCATGTGCATTTTTCACAATTCCTTTTCTTCTTTTTTATGAAAACACAGTGTTAACCATTAGCAGGTTTAGCTTTTCACATTCAAAGGCCCATGCACCTGGGGGCGTGTCTGGTACATAATTGGTGCTCAATGTATAATTGTTTAATGAATGAACATGAAATACTTAGCAGAATCATAAATGCTTCCTCACCCCAACACATTAAACAGATACATTTATGTGCTTTAGAAAAAGCTGCTTTAAGTCATACGACTAAGAAAGGAAATGGGGAAAAAATACTATCTCCATACATATAAAAGAAATATTTTAAAAACGTTTTCTAAATGGATGCACTTTATTTGCAAACATGGTATGGAAAACAAACATTTTCAGAAGGAAGTCTCCTGTGCAGTGCTGAACTAAACATATATATATATATTAAGCAACACACCTAAATCTAAATGCTTAATGTCCATTTCATAGCGTCTCCTAGGAAAAATATGAGGAGCACAGATTCAACAAATGAACGAATTCACATGATTCAAAAGTTTCTTATATCCAGGAAAACTTTGGGAGTGTTAAATTTTAAAGAAATGTTTCCAATCGCCTCACATTCTGTCATTTTTATTTATTTACTTCTTTTTGAGAGACAGGGTCTTGCTCTGTCACCCGGACTAGAATGTGGAAGTGCCATCACAGCCTACTGCAGTCTTGAACTCTTGGGCTCAAGTGATCCTCCTGCCTCAGGCTTCCTAGTTGCTGGGATCATAGGTGCACACCACCAGATCTGGCCCCTAGCCATTCCATGTTTCTATGAGTGGTTCATGATGTTGTAAAATGCAACCCAACTGCAGCTATGTATTTTTTTCTCATTAGTGTCTGTTTTGTCTGCTTCTTTCACCAGACAATATGATATGGAGGGAAGATGGTGAAACTGGATTGAATTTTGTCACTTAGTATTTGGCTAAGTCCCTTAAGCTTTCAGAGCTTCGCTTTGCTCATGTAAAATGGGCTAACAATTCTTAGCACGCAGTGAGGCCAATGAGATAAGGTAGAGGAAAGCATCTAGAACACTTGTGGGAAATCAGTAAATTTCCTTCTTCCGTTAGAATTACAAATTGCCTTATGGAAAAAACACTGGATTTGAAATGCTGGCTCTTCCAGTTATTAGCTGTTTGAACTTAAGCAAATGCATTAACTCTTCTGAACTGAATAATAATACCTATCTCATGAAGCTGTAAGAATTAAAGGCATACAGTAAACTTCCATTATTTTTAAATGATTTAAAAAGTAGTTACAGCTAGTTATTACTGAAATAAATAAAACAAAGATACAAATTACTATTAATCTAATAAACTATTTTGTTTTTTAAAAAGATACAGATATGGTAAGATTTGAAATAACTAAAAATGTTAATTAAACAACCACTTGTTCTCTATCACATATTTCATGATAGCCTACAGATGAAGACTGTTTTTTAAACTTATCTTTCTTTTTTTTTTTTGAGACGGAGTCTTGCTGTGTCACCCAGGCTAGAGTGCAGTGGTGTGACCTCGGCTCATTGCAAACTCTGCTGCCTGAGTTCATGAGATTCTCCTGCCTCAGCCTCCTGAGTACCTGAGACTACAGGCGCCTGCTGCCATGCCCAGCTAATTTTTGTATTTTATTAGAGATGGGGTTTCACCATGTTGCCCAGGTTGGTCACTAACTCCTCAGCTCAGGCAATCTGCCTGCCTAGACCTCCCAAAGTGCTGGGATTACAGGCATGAGCCACCGTACCCAGTCTAAAGTTATTTGTTTTTCTTCACCTATCTTTTTACTTACAGGACTTGACACAGTATATAATTACTATTTCAGTTAATAAATAGAATAGGCTGCTTGACACTTTCAAATTAGGTATATTATGGGCAAAAAAAGTCATCCTTCTTACAGAAAATGTTTGAAATTTTAATACAATTCTTCCATTTACATGTGAAAGGTGTTTCTACTCTAAAAGTAGCAAAATATGATGATGTGATGTTATTTTACATTTCTGGAATTCCCATCATTGTAAAAAGGATTCTAAATCTCACTCTGAATTTCTGAAGGTTGGGTATGTATCAGAACCACCAATAACGTGGCTTGGGAAACAAAGTTTGTATTTGTACAGTTCTTTTTAATTTACACTGTGATTTACAGGACCTTAGCTCACTGGTTTATGACTTATCATTATGTTATCCATTTTGTATGTAGGGAAACCAAGGTCAAAGTCTTTGTCTGGCACAAATTTAAAGTTAGGACATGAAGTCAGTCTCCTTCAAAACCACAATATAACAGGGGAAGGACAAGGTACCTGAGCAAAATGTAAGAGTAAAAAGCAAGAAGGACTGACACTGGTGAAGGTGTCTCTCTGCAAAGAGCCTCCCAAGGTGTGGGTCTCTCTTCTCCAGCTTTATCCCAAGTGAACCATCATCAGAAAAACGAATTTTTAGACAACAGGCCTTCTATTGTCCATAGAAGTACAATGTGTCTTTTGGCTTACTTCATTATCATTATTTTTTGTTAACTATGGCAAAGAATGCTTTACTTTTCCTACTTTTTTTTTTTTTTTTGAGACAGAGTCTCGCTCTGTCGCCAGGCTGGAGTGCAGTGGCACAATCTGGGCTCACTGCAACCCCCGCCTCCCAGGTTTAAGTGATTCTCCTGCCTCGGCCTCCAGAGTACCTGGGATTACAGCACACCACCATGCCCAGCTAATTTTTGTATTTTTAGTAGAGACGGGGTTTCACCATGGTGTCCAGGATGGTCTTGATCTCCTGACCTTGTGATCCGCCTGCCTTTGCCTCCCAAGGTGCTGGGATTACAGGCGTGAGCCAACGCGCCCGGGCTTTCTACTTTATTTTTACATATATTAACATGTTTTCACGTATCTTGTTTTACTCACTTTCCTTTTTTTATCATTTAATGTATACATCTATATGAAGTGTTCCTAACTGAAGGTTCAGAAACTGGAGTCCGTGGACAGATGCCAGCAGTCTGTTAACTTTGTGGTAAAAACCTGTATCTTTATTTTCACTAACCTCTGAAGTTTAGCACTGTCCTCAATTATAAATGCAGGAAAAAAGGCATTAGTAACACCTGTGATTCCATCACCAATAGAAATGAGACATTTTTATACTACATTACAGATGTTTCAGATATCTCATAATATGAGTTCATCATTACTTTGAAGTTATGGTATTGATTAGACATGCCGTTAGATTTTTATTTGACACAGTAATGATAAAACACATTGATCATTCTTCAGCAACAGAAAATATGTTGTTAATTTATTTTAATATTATTGGTAAGCCTTCTTTTGTAAGTTTATATTTCACGTAATGCATTTGAAAATAATATTCTGACAAGGGGTCCTTATTTTCACCGGAATGCCATAGGTGTCTACAACGCAGAAAAGACTAAGACCCTTTTGAAAAGGAGAGTACAAAGCAGCTGTGTCAGTAAGATATCTTATTCAAAATTTGGACCTCCAGTGGAAGAGGTTACAAAATCTATTTCTGAAGAGCTGAGGCTCTCCCGGGAACTAAGACCATCCAGCCATTCAGATTCAGCCAGTTTCCAACCCTTAAAGACAGTGGCTATGCTTGATCACAGCCCTTAACAAATTATGCTAACGCAATCACTTACCCATCTGTTTCCCCCCAAAACAGGACCAGTACTGTGCTCAACACTGGGGATAACAAAGATGAAAACAACTTTCTATGTGTCCTTAAGAGTGTGGCCAGGCTGGGTGCAGGGGCACACACCTGTAATCCCAGCACTTTGGGAAGTCAAGGCGGGTGGATCACGAGGTCAAGAGATTGAGACTATCCTGGCCAACATGGTGAAACCCCGTCTCTACTAAAAATACAAAAATTAGCCGAGTGTGGTGGCGCGTGCTTATAGTCCCAGCTACTCAGGAGGCTGAGGCAGGAGAATTGCTTGAACCCAAGAGGCGGAGGTTGCAATAAGCTGAGATCATGCCACTGCACTCCAACTGGTAACAGAGCAAGACTCTATCTCAAAAAAAAAAGAGAGTGGCCAATCAGGGTATATTAAGAAGAAAAAGAATGATTACATGATTAGGAGGGCACCTAACCTGACCTGGGCATGGGGTGTCAAGGATAGCATTTACAAAATGTAAGCCTTCCTAATTTTGTATCTTTTTTTCGAGTAAGTCTACCTTAATTTTATAAGCAATCATAAATCAAACCAGTTGATCATACAGCTGTATGTTTAGCGTGAAAGCTATAATAGGTTCATCTTTACTAGGAAATAGAGCTGATAAAGAATGAGACACCTCTTGAGTCTACTTCCAGTGTTCAGATGATACGCAAAATAATAATGCTGTTTATTTTGTTGAACTGCACACAAGATTTTATAATTTTCTATATGTGTGATAAGCTTTAATTAAAAATATACAGTTATAAAATGATACAAGATAGGAAAGACAGGCCTATCAGCATAAATGGTCAGTCCTGGATTAAAGGTTAAAGAAAATAAAATTCACAGAAATTAATAATCTTTTCAGAGCCGTATCTCCAGCCTTGTTTTTTCTGTTGTTGGAAGAGATTAAATGACTATCTGTCAAACATTTAAATGCTCAAAATCTCTTTTAATTGTGTTCCCTTGTTAGAAATAATTCAAGCAAAAAATATACATTTAAAGATTCTATTTACTACAAATGTTATTTTCAGAGATTTGCAAAACTTTGGTTATTATAGAATTGGGTCAGAATTGGGAAACTTAAATGAGAAAACCCATTAAAAACCCTCTCCTATAAATATGCTCCCTTGGCTCCATTTTTATATGGGGCACCACACCTTCAGAGTAGCCCCAATTTCAGGAGCTAATGATGATGATAATTAAGTGTGTCACTCAGATCCCGTGTACATACTTTCTTTAGTACAATGTTGATAATCATGTCAATTTTTCTCTTCAATACTTAATCACTAATCAAAAGGCATTTAGGTCAAGTTAGCTCTACAAATGATATATTTTTTTAAGTAAGATAATGTGAAATGTCTTTAAGGTGAACTGACCTCAAGTTGAACCCTCTGCTCTAAATTCTTGTAGGATCTCTGCAGTAACTCCCGGGTTCCAAGGACTCCATACCACATCAAGTTTTTAGTTCGGCTCCTGAAAATAAATATTGGCAGGCAGTTTCAGGAAATTTTATTTACTCCTTAAAGGCAGAGCAAGCAAAAGAGATAACAAATGAGGGAAAAACTGCCTTTACGTAATAGCATTATTACTTTTACTACAATTACCTGCATTTTTCAGGGTGCTCCTCTCTTTTATTGTTAAATTCTAATGAAATTTTTGCATCTAATCCAATTCCAAAGTAATTGTTCATGACACATTTTTCTGAATATCCATCTCTATGATCACAGGGAAAAGTACATCAAAGTCAATTTCAGATTCGTTACAGCAATTGCAATTTGTACACAAGATAGTACTTAATACCATTTAAGCTTCCATTCCTTATAGTAGATTGTAAAACTCGGCACTGATCACTTCCTATTCCTATGCCATGTGTACAACCACAGGATATATGTACAATATCTGGCACATGTGACATAAAGAGATGGTGAGCAAGGCAAAACAGATACACAGTTACGGTGTGGTTTTCTGCTAACTGTAACAACATCTTAGTTCTAGTTCTAGGTAAGTTCCTCACTACACAGAAAAATGCAGATGATTATGGGAGGGCCTTACAGTCAGGTGCCGATTCTCTCTTTCTCTTTTTTTTTGTTTGTTTATCATTAGAAAGTCTCCTCCACTTCTATGCTTAACAGTGGACAAATATTTACTGAGCAAAAGAGAACTAGATCCAATCTGTTCTTCTAGATGTTTTGGAACATTTAAAATATGGTACTGTCCTTGAGGACTGTCATTACAGAAATGAGATATAACAAAAGCAAAATTAAGAATGGAAGTGAAAGAAAGTGTATATTGAACTGCCAAAAAATTGTAGGAGTCTTAAGAAGGGAAGAGATCCATGTGGGCCAAAAGATTCCCAAAATAAGTAAACCTGGAAGCTGACATGGAAAGATGACAGATCTGGCAAGACTGAGAAGAAACTAGGGAAAGGGAATAGCATCAGTTCTATTTATTGGCACCTTCCTTGGCCGGAGGGTTGCTCTCAGACAGAATGGGCTGAAAAAGGGCCTACCTCAGGGACAGATCATGGCGACCACTGAATTTTAAAGGGCTCAATGTGCTTGGCATTCTCAACTTTTGTAATTTTCTGATCATCTTCTTTTAATATGGAACCATAGTTATTGCAATACCATTTAAAATGTTAAAAAGAAAAAAGAAAAACCCCAACAAAATATTTGCAAAAGTATTATCTTACACGGAATCTGGATCTGGGTCAATAAACGGGGTGGCACCAAAAGGGTCAATGTTTGCCAGTAACATTTTGTTGATAATTGAACTCCCAGCAATTGAGGCAGCTAGTCCTGCTCGTAAACCTAGACAGAAAAACAAATACATGTGGGATCACATGTTAAGAAAAAACAGAAAAAGAACCAGTCCATCAAGGCCTAATATCAAATATCTTGCTTTTAAAAGCATGGTTCTCAGTGCCTACTCCTCTCATTAATCAAAATTATGAACCAAGACACTTGTAAATACAAGGCTCTTGACACTTCCAAGGATCTATATGTTATCATGAAGAATTAAGGAGAGGAGGCCCTAAATAGGAATGGCTTTGTGACACATTCCCATTTACCATCCCAGTAACTCTGTGACTTCAACAAATACATGTTACTTCCTTTGTTATAGCAAAGACAGTGTTAAGTGTCCACGGAATTTACAATAAAGGTGGAATTACCCAAAATGGCATGGAGTTATCATTTCCAGACTCAAATCAGAGAGAATGAGACTCAATTTAAAATATTAAGAGATGTATTAAGGTGAAAACCCATCATTAGTTTTAATAATAAGTAGAAAAGTATTAAATGTAGGCATCTGTGAATTTTAGAAGAATATAGTATTAAATACAAAAATGAAGCCTCTATCTCACTTCGAATTTATTTCAACAAGCTCACCAACTAGTTTTCTAACTAGTTACAGTATTCAAAGCTAATGAATTTTATGATCTACTCAACCCAACAGGAAAGCTGGAAACACAATCCTGGAGAGGGGACAAAGTAATCGGGACCGGTGGGAACCAGGGAAACACTAGGAAATTAGAAAAACAAGTTCTTTCTTTTTATTCTATTTTTTTTAGAGATGAGGTCTCACTCTTCACCTAGGCTAGTGCACAATGGTGTGATCATGGCTCACTGTGGCCTCCATCTCCCAGGGCTCCCACCTCAGTCTCCCAAGTAGCTGGGACTATAGCCATGTGCCACCATGCCCAGCAAGTCCTCTCTTTAGCAAACATCCCTTTCCTCAGCACTATGCTCTTCTTAGGGAATAATTATTATTCATTATTTTAATTGAAAATATTCAGTCAATTATCAAACACAATCAATTTTGTTCCTTCATTTAATGTCATAGTTTTACATCACTGTGGAATACTTATGCTAATTTCCTTTACATTTCAACAAGTAAATGAACGAATAAAAAAATAAATTTAGTAAGCATTAAGAACCATTTGGAGAGATGACAGCCATACTCCAGCTGCCCCACAGAAAAGTTTTAATTTTTTTTTCTTTTCTTTCTTTCTTTCTTTTTTTTTTTCTTTTTGAGACAGACTCTCACTCTGTTGCCCAGGCTGGAATGTAGTGGCACAACCTTGGCTCACTGAACCTCCTGAGTTCAAGTGATTCTTCTTGCCTCAGCCTCCCAAGTAACAGGGATTATAGAGGCACACCACCATGCCTGGCTAATTTTTGTATTTTTAGTAGAGACAGGGTTTCACCATGTTAGCCAGGCTGGTCTCGAACTCCTGACCTCAAGTGATCCACCTGCCTCGGCCTCCCAAAGTGCTGGGATTATAAGCATGAGTCACCGTGCCCCGCCAAGTGTTAATATTTTCGAAAATGTTTTAGGGTTAACCATCTCCTTTTAGCTTTATTCCAGAGCATTTATCCTAAGGTTCCCAGGTGGAATAGGAACACGGCCTCTAAACCTGCAGGCTTTACCAGAACCAGGTATGTTCCAGATGGATCTTCCTTTTTTTCTTTTAATATTTCTATTTTGATATAATTGATATATCATAAAATTAACCCTTTTGAAGTTTTTAGATAATTCAGTTGTTTGTAATATATATGCAAAGTTGTACAACCATCACTACTAATTCTAAAATCTTTTTGTTACCCTGCAAAGAAATGGTGCACCCATTAGCTGTCATGTTCCATTCCATCGATCACCCCACTTCCAGTTCCTCAGGAACCACTATCTACTTTTTTCTTTATGGGTTGTGACTACTCTGCCCATTTTATATAAATGGAATCATATTACATTTAGCTTTTCTGTTCATTTTCCATGATGTATCTAAGGGTAATCATGTAATAGCAGGTAACAGTGCTTCACTCTTTTTAATGGGCAGATAATATTCCATTGTATGAATATATCACTTTTGTTTATCCATCCAACTGATGGATGTTTGGGCTGCTTCCACTTTGGGGCTACTGTGAATGCTGCTATAAATAATCATGTACAAGCTTTTGTGTAGACAAGTATTTTCAATTCTCTTGGTTGTATTCCTAGTAGTAAAATTGCTGGGCTACATGTAAACTCTTATGTTCAACTTTTTAGGAACTGTGAAACTATTCTTCAAAATGGCTCCACCAATGTATGAAGGTTCTAATTTCTTCACATCTTTGCCAATGTTTGTTACCATCTGTCTATTTCAATCACAGTCATGCCAGTGGCATAAAGCGGCACCTCATTATGGTTTTAATTGGCATTCCCCTGATGACTAACGATGTTGAGCATCCTTTCATGTATTTATTGGCTACTGTGTATCTTCTTTGGTAAAAAATGTCTATTTAGATCCCTTTCTCATTTTCAAAGTGGGACATTTACCTTTTTATTGTTGAATTTTAAGAGTTCTTTTTATGTTCAGGATATCAGTCCCTTATCAGATATATTACTTGTAAATTCTTAAGTTGTACTTTACCAAAATTAATAGTTTTGGGATTCAAAGGACACTTTCCTGTCCTTTGAATCCCAAAACTATTAATTTTGGTAAAGTCCAATTTACTTGTCTTTTGTGGCATGTGCTTCTCATATCTAAGAAATCATTGCCTAATCCACAATTATGAATACTTTACATCAAGATGTCTTAAAATGACTACAGAGAGGCTTAGGACTTAAAACCAAAAGGATTCAGCAGAACACTGACTAAAAAACACCAAAAGGAAAGCTTAAGAAGTAGTGACATAAGATGGGACTTACTTCGGAAACTTAGTAAATGCAGGTTCCGGGACTTCAGTCCAGAATTACTGGATCATAATTTCTCAGGACAGGCCCAGAAACACGTGTTTTAATACTTCCCAGGCAACTTTTGTGCAGGGAAGAATCTAAGGGCCTGGATTCTGACTGAAAGTAGAACAAGGCCATTCTACTAAGAGAACAGGTATCTTTAAGAACATGTTTCCACAGTTCATGGAAATAAATACTTGTACATTTTTAAAGAAATACTGAAAAATACACATTTCAGAACCTGTACTACCTGGGCAGATTATTCTGGTATTGAGCACCGGGAGGTTTTCTTTGCTGGCTGCCACAGCTGGACCAGGGAGCGAATCAGTGTGAGAATGTCCATGACTTGCCCGGGCATCTGGAGACTGAGGCGCAGCTTTACCTGTTGGCAAAAAGTCCAGATTAGAAAGAGGGAATTATAAAGCCATAAAAATAAGCAAGTTCTTATAAATTTAAAACAAAATAATGTTTAAACAATCAGTAGAAATGAAAGTATGTGTAGTTATTGTTTACACTTTGAGACTTACATGGAGGGAATCCGAAGTCCTAATTTCTAAGCTCAAATAGAAGAAGACCAGTAGAAAACAGATGTCTACCATAATTAAAGGTCACTAATACTCACAATTCGATTATAATCAACCCACATTTAAAGATAAATGAACCTTCTGAAGTCTGCTTATTTTTTAAAATAAAACATATGTGTTATATGCACACTACCCATGTGATCCTCTTCTCGTAAACATCCAGTGAATGATCAAATTTAATTAATGTGATTCTCAGAGCAAACATGTGAAACACAATTTAATATTGTCTTCAATAAATGACGAGGCTAGGTGTGGTGGCTCATGCCTGTAATCCCAAAGCTGTGCAAGGCTGAGGCAGGAAGATCACTTGAGATCAGGAATTCAAGACTAGCCTGGGCAACAGAGCGAGACCTTGTCTCTACAAAAATGCAAGCCAGGCATGGTGGCATGCACCTGCAGTCCCTGCTACTTGGGAGGGTGAGGCTGGAGGATCACGTGAGCCCAGGAGTTTGAGGTTGCAGTGAGCTATGATCACGTCACTGTACTCCAGCCTGCATGACAGAGAAGATTCTCTCTCATAAATAAATAAACGGAAGAAAATTTGCATCTATCTTCAAGTGAAATGAACATATTTTTCCTATACTTCTCAGTTATTTATACAAAATGGTGATTTGCCCAAACAGTTCTATATTCTTGTAAAAGCTCAACACCATCTAAAAATTATTCTGAAACATAATTACTCTCAAAGTAAACAACAAAAAGAAAGATTTAACTCTAAACTCAGGCAAGTTAATGCAGGGCAAATGGTTAACCCTTAAACAATTTAACAGTTACTGGTAGGTATTTTTAAGAAACAGTAATCCTTAAACTCATTTTAAAATACTCTAAAACTTAATTATCTTCACTCTCCCTAAAACTAATTATAAACAAACTATATTAATTTTACACTCTATTCTCTCATTCAAAAACAGTCCCACTGCACTAAAGTACCAGAACAGCCACCCCTTTTTTAAACAGATAGGGATCCTGGGGCTAATTTCTCATTAAAAGCAACTTTTTGATGTTCAACTCTGACAAAAAACAGAGAGTGTACTAATGACTAAGACTGATGTTCCGTTCCAGGTAACTCAATTCTCGTTTTCTAGTTCTTCTTAAATAAAGCATCTCATCAATCATATTAATATACTGTATTTCTCACATCTCAGACTTATGAATTACATGGTGATATAATAAATGTACCTAAAAATGATATTTCATATAGAAATACTTCCATTATTGCTACTCATTTCCAACAAGTCAGATTACTAGCCCAAACAGAGATCAAATACTGTACGATTAAAGACTTTTGTAAATCTGTGTCTGTTTCAATCTCAGTATTTACAGCACGACATTTGCATGTTTCAGTTTCTTTCACAGGCCACAATGGAAGTGTCAAGTTTAGAGTATGGTAAGGTGGGATGATAGCCCGTTGGAAAACCATTAAATGAGCTTTGACAAACCAATCCTCCTAACAGCCATCATCGTCGGAGGAATTCGCAATGTGTAAGATCTATTCAGAGCAGAGCTGACAATGGCATCCTCACGGATGCTTGAATCAATACTTTCCAATAGATGAAAACATCTAAGGCCTGCCTATCAAATTCAGAGATGAAATAAACTTAAGATGACAGAATCAAGCTTCAAAAGAGCTTCACAGGAGGAAATAACACATCTAAATAAGAAAGTTCGTTGGGATCCGTATAAACTAATATAATTATGTTTTTAAAAAGAGAAGTGTTGGGTAGTCTTTGTAACGTCAAAAATGTCCTTAATGAGTAGTGTACGGGTACCAGTGTGCTAAAACACAACAGAAAATATCTGAAGAAGTTTGTTTAAAATGGTGTATTGGGCCGGGCGCGGTGGCTCCCGCCTGTCACCCCAGCACTTTGGGAGGCCGAGGCGGGTGGATCACGAGGTCAAGAGATCGAGACCAGCCTGATTAACCTGGGGAAACCCCGTCTCTACTAAAAATACAAAAAATTAGCTGGGCATGGTGGCGTGTGCCTGTAATCCCAGCTCCTCAGGAGGCTGAGCAGGAGAATTGCCTGAACCCAGGAGGCGGAGGTTGCGGTGAGCCGAGATGGCGCCATTGCACTCCAGCCTGGGTAACAAGAGCGAAACTCCGTCTCAAAATAAAAAAAAAGGTGTATCACATTTTAAGACGAACATTGACCAAATGGGTGCAACTAGAAAAACAAAAGGTTTAAAATCATCAATTTAAAAAGTGGTACAGAAACTTTAGGACAGATCATCCGAAAAAAGAAGATGCAAGGTGAGAGAAGGTCTGATGCCCACAAGGCTGTTTTCGGTATCATTTAAGGGATGCCACATGAAGAATAAGAAGAAAAGAGAAAGAAGGAAGAAGAAGAAAGAAGGAGGAAGGGTAAGAAGAAAGAAGAGAGGAAGATGAGGGGGAGGAGGAGGAGGAGGAGGAGGAGGAGAAATGGCTCCAGAGGCAGTCCTCTTTGATTTGTGAAATGTATATGGAATTGCTCCTTAAACTAACATAAGCACACATAAAGGCTAGTCATTGTTATTGTCTAACGATCATTCATAAAACCTAATTATTACTGTAATCACGGGTATAAATTTAAGGGAGAAAATAGAAAGTTCAATATAAAGAATGACTTTCTGACAATTAGAGCTGACCGTAAGAGTGGGATGTATTGGAAGGGAGTGGTCCTAAGGCTCGTGGTCCTCTGCTTCAAGGGTCCTAGAACATGGCTGCATTGGGTTGTATGCTGAACATGTGAGGTCTGTGAGGTCTTATTTCAAAGTCTTTGAGAGTCTTAAGTACAATAAAATATTACTCACAGCTAATGTAATTAGTGGTGGCAGCAGCAGCAGTAACAGTAGCAATAAAAATAACAACAATAAAGATGACAGCGGACACTCAGACAGCACTGTCTAGCAGACGCTATTCCAGGCACTTTACATATAGTAACTTTTCAACCTTCACAAAACCCAGTGAAGTAGGTAGATTATTATCCTCATTTTAGAGATGAGGAAGCCACAGAGAGGTTAAGAAATTTGCCCAAGTTTATATATAATGAAAGTAAGGCCAAAAATTTAGTGATTGCAAACAGTTCTTTTTAAAAGTTTTTGAGAATAAGATGAAAACAGATTTTTAAATTTAAAATAACTATCAATTATATTTCCTTTTACTTATTGAGTTGACATTTTACTCATTTAGTTTCATATTAAAGCTACAATAAATTTAGCAACAACATATTAATAAACCTACCATCTAATTTTTTTCAAAGCTAAGTTAACGAGAAATGTTTCGAACATGTAAAATTTTAAATGTACTCACCACTACTAGTCCTATGGAAAATTGGCCATAAACATGGGGAACAAAGGTCTTCATCATGCCATAGCTGAAGCAGAAAATGTTCATCTGATCTGGTATACAATCAGTTCTCCACAAATTTGATTCTTTTTATTGCATGAAGACAATTTCTTTTTTAAATAATTTCAAGTTTTATTTTAGATTCAGGGGGACACATGCAGGTTTATTATCTGAGTATACTGAGTGATCCTGAGGTTTGAGGTTTGATTGGTATCACCCAGATATACAGCAGAGTACCCAGTACTTAGTTTTTCCACCCTTCCCACCTTCCCACTTCTAATAGTCCCCAGTGTCTATTGTGACTGCAAATAGGTCCGACATACTTGTGCTGACTTTTCGTAAGTACTACATATTTATTTTCATATTATTGTCTCATCTTCATTAATATTTTCATTTCTGCCCGTAAGTTAGAAACTTTTCCCTTAGGCAATGTAAAATATGAAAAGTATAAATTCACTTTCAATTAAAACCTAAAAGTTAGAAAGATATTTAACATTCTTCAGGCATTTACATATTCATTTCCTTGCAAAAATAATTTCAACTAAGAGAGGGCTGTTACCAGAAGTCCTGTGATTTTCAAGCTTGCTTTAAAGTCCTGTGATTTTGAAGCTTAATAAGGACTATTAATCCAGAAGGTTGATTGAGGGAACTTAAGGGGCTGCTGAATCATTTAAATGACACATTGTGTGCATTTGGAGCGTTGAGAGAGCAGCTTTCTTACAATTCTCAAAGAAATCTGTCAGCTATAATAGGTTAAAATCAGATGATTTAGGTGTTTCTTTCTTCTTTTGTCAGGAAAACCATAAGGTAACATATTTAATTAACCTTGGTCCTATAATCCTAAATTTATTGCTATAATCTCTAGATTACACGATAAGAGAGGAATGTGAGAGTACTGGACGCCAGTCTAGATGTGATCTTTTGTGTTTTCTTATTCATGAATATCTATCTAAGCTTTAACTTCTAAAAAGCCTTTTCAAAAATAAGAATACAAATAGTTTTTTTTTTTTTTCAAACTAATCAGTCTTGAAAAGTAAAAGCAAAATGACATTTGATTTAATTCCACAATAATTTTTCCCAGTTTCCTCACCAGTTAATGATTCTTTAGCACCATCGTCTTTAGATTCCTCTTTAGACTCATCTGTTTCTGTGCTGTCGTAATCAGAGGACTGATTAGCTGGTTCACAGGGGTGAACTGTCGGGTCATCCATAACTTCAGTAGCAAGAAGATAAACAGTTTGGATAAGGAAAATGAAGCCCATTAATACTGAGATGTGCTCAGGAAAGGAAAATTGAAACATAGGCCAAAATAAATTACAGATTCACAAATAAACACTATTTAGCAATGAACTTGGGGATGATGTCTGAAGAACTAAAGATTAAAAACTAAAGTTGTCAAAATCATATTTCTATCAGAATGAAAAAGTAAAATACAAGAATTTTAGAGAATGAAATACAATTACAAGTTACAACCTATAAAGGGGTTTTTGAACATTAATTATTCATATTAAAATTAATATTTAGACTATAGCTAAAATTCTGAGAAGTATATACATTAATCTAAAAATTAAAATAAGGCAGAGCTTTTATAAGCTCTTAAAGCAACATAAACATTTAGGAAATTAATGTTAAGAAAATATTTTCTGGCAGGGTGCAGTGGTTCACACCTGTAATCCCAGCACTCTGGGAGGCTGAGGTGGGTGAATCACTGGAGCCCAGGAGTTTGAGATCAGCCTGGGCAACGTGGTGAAACCCCATCTCCACCAAAAATACAAAAAATATTAGCTGGGTATGGTGGTGCATGCCTGTGGTCCGAGCTACTCAGGAGGCTAAGGGAGGAGGATAGCTTGAGCATGGGAGGTGGAGGTGGCAGTGAGCTGAGGTCACGCCACGGCACTCCAGCCTGGGTGACAGAGTTGGGCCCTGCCTCAAAAAGAATTTTTTTAAATATTTCAAATTAGTTTACAGGTTTGATTTTCTTTAAGAATTCAAGAGATTCCAATTAAGTAAACTCTAAAATTTTTTAAATGTCATATTATATTTTAGATAGAAATGTTTCCATGTAACTTATCTCTGGTATTTTATTTTATTCATCATGAATGTGCTGATTCTTGCTACTACTATAACAATATATAGGACTATGGACAAGTTTTATTATAATGGCTGTATCTTCTATCTTGCCTTAAAAAATTTGTTTTTAGAAAGTGTGTCCAATCTGACCACTCCAGAAACTTGGTTATGCTTGCAGTAGAAACGCTGCCAACTTCTTCCAAAGCTAAATTTATTAACATGTACCTTTTCCAGCTTCCTCAATGACTTGCCTCACTGCTTTCTTTAAACTATTTGCCCGCAACATGATTTCCCTCGGTTTGACGGCTTTCTGGGAGAAAGGTTTTGTAACGTCATCTACGAGCTGTTCTTTGCTTTCACCAAGGGACTCTTCACTGGACGATTCCACAGCATCTTCTTCCACGATGAGAGGGCTGAGGCCGGGGAGAACAGGTGCAGCCTCAGAGTCTGTGTTCAAAGCCTGCAGCAGTTGTTCAAGCTTCTCATTGAGGACTGAACACTGAGAGGAAAATATGGCAATGAGAAAAATATTCAAAAACAATCAAGATCAGCAGACAAAGTGCAATAAATTTTTATAGAGATGTTTTGAAAGTTTAATCCCAAGAGAGAAAAACACTAAAATTCCCACCTTTAATTTTGAAGACATTTTGGTTCTGGAAGCAGCTAATTTGAAAATCTCCATTTAGTAGAGATACACAATGATAACATAAATCACGGTGTCTGATTTAGAGGGACGATGCCTTTATTGATGTTTACTACATAAAATAATTTATAATTTTTTAAATTGGCACAATTATTACATAATTTCATTAATGTATAGTTTCAGAACCATTCAGACTCTAATTCGTGGGGAAAAATCTTTACAATGTTCACACAGCTATTTTTCTTCAAAGAACACAATAGACACTTTGCTATCAAGTGACGCTTTATGTAAAAATTACACAAAATTTGCTATACATTATACAAAACATTGGACAAATTTTTTAAAAACAGTAATTGACTATGGACCATTTTGAGCATCAGAAACAGCACATCTGACTGAGATGTGGGAAACTCCCCTTCAAAGCTTTGGTTTGCATAGGAGTGAACAGTGCCTAAGGGACTATTGGCTCAAATACAGTGCAGGAAGGAAAATGCGCAAGGATGAGGAGGGAAAAGAAGAGGGATACAGAAAGAAAAACATGCACGAGGCAAGCCCTTGTATCTTTCTGCTTTTCTTGTATATGAGCAGTGAAGAAACATTTTAAGACTGAAGCTGTCGACGCTACCTCCAACATATCTTTCATCTCCATAAAACCTCCAGTCCCTTTACCCCTCATGTAGTTGTCTTTGATGATATGTTGAGACAAAGTTACAGCAGAAACAGTTTAGAGACAGAAGTATGGCCAGAGAGGGTTTCTATTTGCTGAAACTCTCCACAGAGCAGAAAGACAAGAGAAAAAGGCAGAAAACTTCAAATGTATATTTATTTCTATTACCTTTTTCTTCCACTCAATTAAACTGCCATCTACAGCATGGATTTGGGAAGCTAATCCCTTTGCAAGTCCAAGATATTCAAGCCTTTTGTAAAAAGGTCCTGTTGTGAATTTACGAAAGCAAATACAGTAGTTTTTAAGGTTCAGTGAACTGTTCTTATTTTAGTTTATGAAGGGGGAAATAAATCTGTAAAGAAAAAGGCGATGCAAGAAGCAGCACTCTGAAAGAGGCCAAGAATTTTAAGTCTAGGAAATTCAAAGAACCATGCTGGAAGGGAGCTGAACTGGCCTAAACCTGCTTGGAAATGGGAAGCCTTGCTTTCCCCACTGGAACCCAGCTACATGGGATCCCCTGTGGTCTGACTGCTATGCATCTCCCTTTCAGTCAATCATGGCCGGGTGTGATGGCTCACACTTGTAATCCTAGCATTTTTGGGAGGCCAAGACAGATGGATCACCTGTGGTCAGGAGTTCGAGACCAGCCTGGCTAACATGGTGAAACCTCATCTCTACTAGGAATACAAAAATTATTTGGGTGTGGAGGCAAGCACCTGTAATCCAACTACTTGGGAGTCTGAGGCAGGAGAATCGCTGGAACCTGGAAGGTGGAGGTTGCAGTGAGCCAAGATCATGCCACTGGACTCCAGCCTGGGTGACAGAGCAAGACTCAGTCTCAAAAAAACGTCAATCACTGGGACAGGGATTTGAGTTAGGTTTTCAGCAATGCAGTTTTCCTACATATTAAAGGATAACAATAAAATAGAATATTTTTTTAAATCCTCGGCTCTAATCCAAAAGTAATTTTTCTCTTGATTTAAGATGTTTTGGCAGGCAAACCACTTAATCAATTTAGCTTTGAAACACAGTGGAATGTTAGCATTATCTGTAAACAACTCTCATGCCCTAACGGGTCCCCTCTTACTTTACTGGCCACGGCATCAGCTACAACCGCATTTTCCAAGGTTTTGTCGTACGTCTTCTCTACTTTGGCAACGAAGTCCTTTACAGTTTCACATAGTGTCCTTTGAGAAAAAGAAGTTGTATAATTTAGTAAACTTCATGATTTGATTTGCTTTGATTTGTGAATATATTTAAAAAGAAACCCAATTAAGCAAACTGCCAAATATCTGGGTCATGTGTATATACATCTATGCTTCTATCTGCCATGCAGTTTGTCTCACATAAGTTCAAGACATTCTAAATGATAAATGCATACATGAATGAGCCTTGCTGTATATTACTTAAATTACAGTAATTCATGTTATAACAAGCTTTTCCTCAAATATTTAAATTAAGTAGTTTTAGATCCCATTTAAAAATGATAAAGCAACATCTTGCTTTCTCCACTGGAATTCTAAAGCTTACATATTTTCATAACACAAATTGCAGTGTCAAACAAAGATAAGATTATCGCTTATCTTGTCACTGTCAAGCTGCTACTTATCAAATGGAGATCTTGATGGTTAGTTATAAGATATTATTACTGAAGAGAAAGAGATTGTGTATTATGCTGAAAAGAAATCTGCCACTTGAAATGAGTTATATTCTCTGTGAATCCATTCATTTCTTCCTTGACATAACCAATGCGGTAACTACAAAACTAATTTAATTTAGGTCTTGTTAGTGTCAGCAATATATGGTTTACTTGTTTGTTTCTTTTAATTACATTTGGCTTCTCCGCAATAGAAATAAGCTAAAAGACAAAATAACTTGAGACACTAAGAAAATCTTCCTTTCGAAGAGCTTTGGATCTGAATCTGGTGTTGGATTAAAAACAACAATCAATAGAAAGGCATAGGACCAGCTTTTTTAAAGCAAAGACTTATGCTGACAGAATCAGACTATTTTTTAAATCATAGTATTGCTCTTTATCATTGATAGAAATTAAAGAAAAAAAGGTTCCAGCAGTTAGTTTTTCTATTTCACAATTTTCTCTGGTAGTTGAGTGGCATAATGGTAAAATTCCATATACGTAAGTATTATGAACTTGAGCAGTTCAATAGATACAGGACACATACACAATCTCACACACACATGCACACACACACAGGCACACGGGTGCACACACACACACACCACCACCACCACCACCCCTCCCCCAACAGACACACACACTACCAACCTTCAAATTTATCATCTTGGAAATTATATTACTCCTAACAATTTTTGTCTTGTTATTTTTTAGCAAACATTTCTAGATTTTATTTGAATAAAGGTAATATTTTCTAATCCTGAACCTTCTTCCTTGGCTTTTTAAACTCAAATTTCTACAGAGAATCTAGCTTGTCATTTACTAGAGATGCATTTGTGTGTACTTGACGTCATTTTATCTTCGATGGTGAACAATACTTCACGGGATTTCTTAAAATATAATGCGATCACGAAATCTCTTCTATGCATTTTACCGAAAGCTTCTGTAAGATGCACTACTTTGAGGAAGAGGAGCATTGACACCTCCTCCTGTAACTCAGAAATAGAGGATTTTCTTGCCATGATTATAACATCCTCTTGATATAATTTTCTCTGGTTTGTGAACTGCATATGTCATATCACTCTCATAGCTACTTTGGTTGGTATTTTACTCATGCCTAGAGACAGATCCCTTCTCCACCAGCCTAGGAAGGAAAGGGGCAGCAGGGATGCTCCTCCTCAGCGTGTCATGTCACTGAGGCAGACAGTGGCTGACAAAGACATTATGATCCTGTGCCACTGTTGGCCAAGGGAGCTGAGGACGGGCATGTAAAGGTTAGGGGGTGCTTGCCACACAAGTGTGGAAAGAATCAGAAGACATGCTCTACCTTATGGCTCATTAAGTTCCATATGCCGGAAGGAATATAGGATATTTATATTCTGGGGAATGAAGTACCCTTTTATTATACCCAAATAGTGAATGTAGAGTTATTACAACAGAAATAAAATATCTACTTAAAAATGTATGATTTTAAAGTCCTATCAGCTGGGAACTTGCAAACTGGAGAAAATACAATTTTAAGATGTATTTACTACAGGAAGACAAAAGATATTCTCCAACAATACACACAGCTTTCTACTTTATACGTAAGACTTCCAGAAAATATGTGCGAAAGTCAAACAAATGAAAGTAGAACATAGTTTAAAAAAGAGATTAAAAAATTTTAAATTCCTAGTTATATCTTTAATCAATGGTGGAACTTTAAAAAGAAACTTTTTTAGAGATGGGGGTCTTGCTCAGTTGCCTAGGCTGGAGTGCAGTCACGTGTGATCATAGATAACTGCAGGCCTGAACTCCTGGGCTCAAGTGATCCTCCCAGCTTAGCCTCCTCAGTAGCTAGGACCACAGGTACATGTCACTACGCTGAGCTAATTTAAATTTTTTTTTTGTAGAGCTCTACTCTCTCTGTGCCACCCCAGCTGGTCTCTAACTCCCGACCTCAAGGGATCCTCCTGCCTTGGCGACCAAAAGCAATGGGATGACAGATGTGAGCCACAGCGTAAGGCCTAGACAGAACTTTTGGTATTTCCAACACTGTATTTCTTTAATTTTGTCCTCCTCCTTCAAAGTTGAACACAGTCAACTGTGTGAACCAATACGTTAGCCTCGGTTGAGGCTAACAACAGTCCACATTTCACATACCTGATAATTTCCACCATCATCTCCACTACATTACATACGGTAGACCCATCCTTCTCATCACTAGTGTTAGTACCCTTATTTATCAGCTTTCCACTTAATTTCTTAAAGTATGGGCAAACGGCAATAAAATATGCAAATACTACACAAGATAAAGAATAGCACCCAGACAGAATCACAGATTGGCAGGCAAGGTCCTCGTATGGAAATCTGAAAAAATTCATTTTTCATCTAATAAAAAGTTCCAATGTGAAACCGAAGATAATTGAGATGTATCAATGCATATTAAATAAAAATCTTTAGCTCTCTTTGTCTCCAGCTATCTTTGTGCACAGCGGAAATATTTTTAATAACTACCTCACTTCACCACTTAAATGAGGCAGGTTGGCATAACTTATCCCTAGAGTTCAAATCTAAATTCTATGGTTCTATGACAATGGCTTCAATACTCCTGCTAGTTAGTTATCCCATTTTCTGAAGCTTCTGTACACAGAATAAATTGGACTTATTTTAAAACTTGGGGGGTGAGTAGAATGAGTGAGTAAAAAACTAATTAACTCCTACTGTTAAAGCAAAAAAAGTTTTAAAACTATGGACTAAATAAAAGGAGAGACATATATTGCAGCTAAAGACAACTTATTTAATAACTTTTTCATTTCTATTAATAAATAGTATCCATGATTGCTAATCAGAGCTGTGAGTCTCAGAAGATAACTCCTATTACCCATACCAAATTGATAAAATTGTAAGGTCAAAGAAATGTTGTTTTAGGTTAACCTACATATTAGCTATGCTAGTGGAATACAACTTTTCCATTAGTATTTCAACATTTTAAAAATAGCTGAAAACAGTTAAGGCTACTGGGAATTATTAGTGTGTGAAATAAATATAAACATGCATAAGAGGTTAAAACGCTTTGCCTTAATATTGTATATCACTGAACAAATAAATGACATTCACAAAATAAGGGATTTCTTTAGGTAGTAATTACAAATGTGTATGTGTGTGTGTGTGTGTGTACACACAGCATTTTTTTAATCATTGAGCTGTACCCTTGTGACTTAGGTGCTTTACTGTGTATGTCATGTCTTAGTAATAATTTTTTTAAAGGGGTAACCATTATAGATTTTTAAAGTATTTTTTTCAAGATGGGGTCTCATTCAGTCATCCAGGCTGGAGTACACTGGCACAATCACAACTCACTGCAGCCTCAACCTCTCATGCCCAAGCGATCCTCTCACCTTAGCCTCCTGAGTAGCTGGGACTAAAGGCACATACCATCACACCCAGCTAATTTTAAAATTGTTTTTTAGAGATGGGGTTCCACTATGTTGTCCAGGCTGGTCTTGAATTCCTGGGCTCAAGTGATCCTCCCACCTTGGCCTCCCAAAGTGTTGAGATTACAGGCATGGACCACTATGCCTGGTCAAGATTTTTAAAGTCTTAAAGAGGTATCACTCAAATGTAGTATGTGAACCTTGTCTGAATTTTGAACAAATAAAGTGTGTGGGGGGGTTTTTTATGTCTTTTTTTTTTTTTTTTTTGAGACAGAGTCTCACTCTGTCACCAGGCGCTAGGCTGAGTGCAGTGGCACAATGTCAGCTCACTGCAACCTCCACCTCCCGGGTTCAAGCAATTCTCCTGCCTCAGCCTCCCGAGTAGCTGGGACTACAGGCGCCCACCACTACTCCCAGCTAATTTTTGTATTTTTGGTAGAGACGGGGTTTCACCATATCGGCCAGGATGGTCTCGATCTCTTGACCTCGTGATCCACCCGCCTCAGCCTCCCAAAGTGCTGGGATTACAGGCTTGAGACACCGTGCCCAGCCTGTGTGGGGTTTTTTTTTTTAAATACCTTGTCAAAATTCAGACAAGGTTCACAAAAAAACCTCTGACACTGGGGGAAATGAGATATGGCTTGAATAATATTGATGGTATTAGAGAATTATTAATGTTTTAGATTTTTTTCAAAAGATTATATGTGCACACACACAAATACACATACACACACAGTCAGCCCTGCATATTCACGCGTTCTACATCCATGGATTCAACCAACCACGGATTGAAAATATTTGAAAAAGAAAACAGATCGTTGTGTCCACACTGAGTATGTGCAGATGTTTTCTTCTTGTCGTCATTCCCTAAACAATACAGTATAACAACAGCTTACACAGCAAATACATTGTATTCATTATTGCAAGTAATCCAGAGATGATTTAAAGCATGTGGGAGGATGCATGTAGGTTATATACAAATACTAAGGCATTTTCTATAAGGGACTTGAGAACCTATGGATTTTGGTATCCAAGGGGGTCCTGGAGCCAATCCCACATGCATAGAGAGGGATGACTATATACCAAAAGTAGAAGAGAATAATTTTCAGGATATTCTTAGAGATACTGTAGCAAAATAAAGTAGGAAGGCAGATGGCCAAATGTTGATAAATACTGAAACTGAATGACGGATATGGTGGGAAGTAATTATACTAGTTTTGTTTGAAAATGTCCATAAAAATAAAATGTAGACACGCTGTGCCACTGCCCATTTGCAATGCCACGTGGAAGTCAAAGCTTCACCCTCAGCATGGCCCCTCTGGCCAGCCAGTCACCTCCAGTGAGGCCAGCACCCAGGCCAGCACCAGCAGCTCAGCTGCCAGCAGTTGTCCCACCCTCTCTAGTTGGGGCTCCTGCTGCTTCGCCCTGGCAGCCAGGTCTGATGGCCCAGAGGGCAACCACTGCAGCTGGAGGGGCTGTGGGCCCTGCTCTGGGGCACACACTGGGTCAGCTACCACGCGAATGGGGGGGCTTCAACGAGGAAGTAATGCTGGGCTGGCAAGGCAGAGCATTACTTATCAGGACTCCGGGAGACTGGCTGCACAGCAGCAGCCTCGCTTGTGTAAGATAGAACAGTTTCTGGAGTGTGCCCAGAACTCGGGTGACGTCAGGCTTGGTGAGGGTGCCAATGAGGTGCTGAAACAGTGCAGACGTGCACGTGGACTGGCCTAATCAAGAAGTTCAACTGAAGACGTGGAAAATCAGCTCTCACGACCAATTTAATTTAGCATAAAAGCATAACGAAGAGTGAAAGTATAAAGTGTGAAACCAGCAGTTAAGCCTCTTCTCTGTCAATCGTAGCTTTCTTGCTTCAGAATTGCAATGGAAAAGGGTGTTCTTACTGTGCAGAATTTCAGTAAGATGATAAAGAATTTGGGGCTGGGTAAGTATTTGTATGGCCTCCTTAAACCAGCTGTTGTGATTTTATTGTCTGTGAGATAAATGGAGTAAAGAGATTTTCTTCCAAAAATAATTTCTAGTATCAAATAATTACATACTGTGTCCTGTTTTCTCTTCAGCCTCTTTATGGCAAATCCCCTAGAATTGTAGCTGTGGTTGTAAAAGCCTGGAAGCACAGATGAGTGGGTGACAAGAGGGGACCCAGATGGAAATGGAATCTGCTTAAGGGCAAGCATGCTGGTTAGCGAGAACCCCAAAGCTAAGGCTAAGAGCAGCGCCTTAGACAGAGTCAGACCAAGGTCAAAGAAAACATCTGAAATGTAATCCGGTAAAACATGAGGTGATGATACCAAAATTTAATTTAGCCCTCTGCCATTTATAAACTCTATACTCATTATATTACTCAGCTTAGTTCTCCTAACAGTTCCATGAGGGAGAAATAGCTGGCTTCTTTCCATAGCCCCAAGAAACAGGACACAGGACTGACCGAACGGTAGAAAAAGATCTGAATGGAGGCGTAATGGCTGGCCCAGGAGAGGCAGGCTACATGCTCTCTTGCTTTGCTGGGCAGGGCTATTGGGGTTTTCAATGAATCAGATTGCTTGATGGCAAAATGGACAAGTCTCCAGTTCATCCCAGGCCTTAGCACCTCCTATTGTCCTTGTCATCCCAGGCCCAACTCATACACCGAAGTGACTGCCTGGCCCTTGCCCTGTGAATCAAACGTATTTTGATAGGACATTTCAGAGGACATTGCTAGCAAAGGTGGAAAGCTGTAATGGAAGCTTTTCTAAGGTATAGCAAGTCATAACAGAATTATTTTTTGTTTAATATAGTTAAGTGAGTATTTTAACTGGCCACTTTTCATAGTTTGTATCAGTAAAACCTTTATATTGACTTCCACGTATTTGGTCACTGCATTTCATACACTTTTTACATATTTCTTAAGAAATTTCCGCAGAGCCAAACAGAATTATAGTCACCACCCCTTTCTCTCCCTATCATTCTTAATCTTAACACCTTTGTAGCAAAACATTTTTGGCAGTAGAAACCTTTACTCTAATAAAATCTTTTTTTTTTTTTTTGAGGCAGGGTTTCACTCTCTTGCCCAAACTGGAGTGCAGTGGTACCATCTTAGCTCTAGTGCAACCTCCACCTCCCAGGCTTAAGTGAGCCTCCCACCTCAGCCTCCTGAGAAGCTGGGACTACAGGCAGGCACCATCACACCTGGCTAGTGTGTGTGTGTGTGTGTGTGTGTGTGTGTGTGTGTGTGTACCTCATATCTCT
>CM052652.1:3840814-3965109 GCA_028533165.1 Leontopithecus rosalia | reverse complement strand
GCTTTACAAGTGCTTCTGAAAGAAGCATTATACATAGAAAGGAACAACCAGTATTAGCCCTTCTGAAAATATACCAAAAAGTAAAGAGCATCAACATAAAGAAGAATTTATATCAACGAATGCATAAAATAGCCAGTTAACATCAAATGGCAGTAACCCTAAATTTAAGTTGACTAAATCCCCCAATCAAAAGATATAGCCAAAACCTAACAGTATGCTACATCCAGACCCATCTCACATCCAAAGATACACAAAGACTTAAAACAAAGGGATGGAGAAAGATTTACCAACCAAATGAAGAGCAAAAATAAATAAATAAATAAATAAAAAGCAGGAGTTGCAATTTTTGCATCTGCTAAAATAGATTTCAAAGCAACAAAGATATAATGGTAAAAGGATCAATGCAACAATAAGAGCTAACGATCCTAACACCCAGATGCATAAGACTCCTAAAGAGATTTAGACTCAACGAGACAGAAAATTAATAAGGATATCCAGGACTTGAACTCAGATCCGGAACAAGTAAACTCAATAAATATTTATAGAGCTCTCCACTTTAAATACACAAAATGTACATTCTCCACCTTAAATACACAAAATATTGATCGGCATTATTAATACCCATTTTTAGAATAAAGCTACATTCCCGTTCTCTCTCCCTCTTTTTCTTCCTCTTTCTTCCTCTCCTTCATTCCTTTTTTCTTTCTTAAAAAAAGAAAAGAAAAGAAAAGAAATATGTTAGTTAACTGGTCCAAAGAGTAGCTTTATGAGCGGTATGAGTAATATATCCATGTGTGTTTTAAAATCCTTTTTAAAATTATGTTTATTTTAAGCCATCTTCAGAGATTATTACATGTGTTATGTATGTTATATATGATATGCTATACATCATACGTTATATATGTTATACATCATACATTATATATATGTTACACACCATACATTATATATGATATGTTACACACCATACGTTATATATGTTACACATCATACGTTATATATATGTTACACATCATACGTTATATATGATATGTTACACATCATACATTATATATGTTACACATCATACGTTATATATGATATGTTACACATCATACGTTACATATGTTACACATCATACGTTATATATATGTTACACATCATACGTTATATATATGTTACACATCATACGTTATATATATGTTACACATCATACGTTAAATGTATATATGTTGCAGTTTACATTGCCTGATGTGCCCTTCACCTGAATTATTCAGTAGAAACGTAATGCAGTTTTCCTTTCAGATATTTGCTGCACCGTCGTTCGATGACAAGATCCTGGAAGTCGTAGCAATATTTGATAGCATGCAAATGGCAGTTTCAAGGGTCATTAAACTGCAGCATCATCGAATAGCCCAGGTTGGTTTCTCTCATTAAACCTGACTGTACTTCTTGGGCAAAGGAGGGTTGGGGGAATCTGTTCTAAGTGACGCCCATACTGGATATTCATGTCTAATATTCTGACTTTGTTGTCATGCCAGTTTTTACCATGTCATTATAAGTGATAAAGCATCCTTCTCTGTTCTGTGGAATAGACGAATACTCAAGCCTGAATATAGACGATCATTCCTCCGGATGATTTGTACTCGACGACAATCTGTTTGTTTTATTTCAGTGCCGTACAGTAAAAATCACTATATTTGGCGATGAAGGAGTCCCAGTGCAAGTGGATGGTGAAGCATGGGTTCAGCCTCCAGGGATTATTAAAATTGTGCACAAAAACAGAGCACAAATGCTAACAAGGGACAGAGTACGTAACAAAAACATTCTTGTAGAATATAGTCAAGTTTTTTTTTTAATCTGAAATTGTTATAAAAAATAGAAAACAAGGAAACATTTAAACTGTCTCTTCAATCTGACATTTAGGTCATTGTGGTTTGGAATATTTATTTGTTCATTTTAGTATAAGACTTTAGTTTTTAGAGCCATTTTAGGTTTACAAAAAATTGGGCAAAAAATAAAGAGAATTTGAATTATGTTCCCATATACTTCCTCCTCCCTCTTCTTCCCTACACAGGTAAATTCCCGTTAACATCTTGCATTAGTGTGGTGCATTTGTTACAGTTGTTGAGTCAATACGGATTGATTATTATTAACTAAAGGCCATAGTTTCCATTACTCTCTGATTTGTACATCTGTGGGTATGGACAAAGATATAATCACTTGTATCCACCATTGCAGATTCATACCAAATAATTTCTCTGCCCGAAAAATTCCCTGTGGATAAATAGGGTCCCTATTCATCCCTCCGTCATTTACCCTTACTTCTGGCAATCATTGATTTTTTTTATTGTCTCTATTATTTTGCCTTTCTCAGAATGTGTGTTTTTAATTAAGGTCGACCTTTACCAAACGAGACTGCCAATATTCACCCCATCTAGTATATATAAAATAGTAATGATTAAAGAATAAATTGAAGCAGTAGTAAAGATTGAAGCATGAAATCATTGTTTTGTTTTTGTTTTGAGACAAAGTCTTGCTCTGTTGCACATGTCGGAGTGCAGTGGTGCGACCATAGCTCACTGCAACCTTAAACTCCTGGGCTCAAACAGTCCTCCCACCTCAGCCCAGCTAATTAAAAAAAAATTCTTTTTGTAGCGTTGAGGTCTCACTGTGTTGCCCAGGCTGGTCTCCAGCTCCAGGCCTCAAGTGATCATCCCGAATCTCTTTTTCAAGTTTTCATGAGCGTTGGCTGCACCACTTTGTGTTGTGGTACATTGGAGAATTTTGAAATGTCTTTTTTATAATTGTGATGTATTTGAGGAGTCATGAGAGAAAAAGCAATTGTAGTTTTATTAAAGTACACATTTACATGGACCTCTGAGTTCCAAGCTAACAGTTCATTGCAATATTGATTTTAAATAGGCCTTTGAGAGCACTCTGAAATCTTGGGAAGATAAGCAGAAGTGTGATTCCGGTAAACCCGTTCTCCGAACCCACGTGTACATCCATCATGCCATTGACTTGGCAACAGAAGAGGTGTCGCAGATGCAGCTGTGCTCCCAGGCTGCAGAGGAGCTCATTACTAGGTACGGGGACGGACTCTGCTGGCTTTTCAGACTGTGGGAACTTGTTTTTTTAATCTTAATACATTGTTTCAGTAGTGGTATCCGAAGGAGATGCCATTACTCCTCTTCACATAGCGCTCTTTTCATTATTGTTTATTCTCCAGTTGGTATACAGTCTTTACACTGTGCTACCCACTTATACATGCTCCTCTAATTACTAATTAAATGTTTATGGAATGTAGCGGGAAGTCTAAACATTAATCCTGTTCCACAGGAGAGTCAGGAGCAAAAAGGATAAAAAGACTTCAAAAACCAGTTTCTGACAAGATGTTAGAGAGACTTTGAGACCACATATAAATTAATTTCTATAGACAGAAAGGAGATCAAAAAGAAGTGCTGTGAGTGTTAAATAAAGATCACTATGACCAGGGAAAACTCCAGAGTGGAGGAGGGACCATGGGCCGCTGTGTTCCCTCCTCTTCACCTGAGTCTTACCCACCAAATGGGGCTAATAAGAGGTGTTTCACCAGGGTGTGTGAGGATTAAATGAGTGGACTAATACAATGTACTTATAGCACCCATTTCACTCTAGGAATGTACATTGTATTAGTCCACTTTCATATGGCTATGAAGAACTACCCAAGATCAGGTAATTTATAAAGGAAGAGGTGTTTAAGCCTGGGCACAGTGGCTCATTTCTATAATCCCAACACTTTGGAAGACTGAGGCAGGTGGATCACTTGAGGTCAGGAGTTTGAGACCAGCCTGGCCAACATGATGAAACCCCATCTCTACTAAAAGTACAAAAATTAGCTGAGTGTATTGGTGGGCACCCTCAGTTCCAGCTCCTGGGAAGGCTGAGGCAGGAGAATCACTTGAACTTGAGTGGTGGAAGTTGCAGTGAGCCAAGATCACACCGCTGTACTGCAGCCTTGATGACACAGTTAGACTCCATCTCCAAGAGAAAGAAAAGAAAAGAGGTTTAATAGACTCACGGTTACACATGTCTAGGGAGGCCTCACAATCATGGCATCAGGCAAAGGAGAAGCAAAGGCACATCTTGCATGGCAGCAGGCAAGAGAGCATGTGCAAGGGAACTGCGCTTTATAAACCATCAGGTCTTGTGAGACTTACTATCTTGAGAACAACACAGAAAAACCTCACACCCATGATTCCATTACCTCCCACCAGTCTCTCCCACAACATGTGGGGATCATGGGAGCTACAATTCAAGATGAGATCTGGGTGGGGAGACAGCCAAAAGGTATCACATATCATATCTGGTGCACTGAGTGCTCTGTTCACGGTAACTATTAGATTCTTCCCATACCTTCATCTGGTCACCGATAAAAGTGTTGAAAAAGTAAAGAAGCAAAGCAAAGCTCAGTAGTTTCAGGGGCTAACTCACATCTTTCCTCCACCCTACTATTTGCCATCTGCTCCACACACCTTCCTTACTCTCCTTTTTAAATATTTATTATGTAACTAGAATGTATGAGATGTTAGAGACATAAAAGACATACGCCCCCTACTGCTGGACCAATATTCAGAATTAGAATCAAGTCTTATAGCTGCAAACCACTGGGCAGCTCAGAAGAAAGGAAAGGGAAAATGAGTTTTTTCTCAGCTCAACCCACATGGCTGCATTATAGTACATCTTTGCTTCTTATCCGTAGGAATGTTAGTTTTAGGGTAAATACAGCTCTTTTAGATACTATAGACAACTTCTGTGGCCTCTAAGTTATGGTGCTTTTTTTTTAAACCAAATAATGCTTTCCATGTTCTCATCCTGTGAACCAACCCAATAATCTTACCATAAAAAGGAAGTTGTCTAGGCTTGCTTCTGGTCAACATAGTTTGGCTCCCTATCTGTTTTTAAGTTTGGCAGATGAAATCAGGCTCACTTGTCTGTTTTCAGAGTTTATTCATTGACTATGCAAACATATGCAATTTTTGAGCCTCTTCTGTGGGCCAAGCCCTGTTTTAGGCTGGGGATACAAGATGATTATGTGGCAAACCTACTCAATTGGCTCACAGGTTAGTAGGAGGGAGAAATGTGTGCCAAAGCATTGATATGAGACACATAGTGGGCTCTCCAGATATACAAAGGCGGTCAGAGGCAGTCAAGGAGGGCTGCCTGGAAGAAGTGACCTTTCAACCAAGTCTGGAGAGAAGAGTAAGAAAAGGAGCAATTTAAGCATGGGAACCAGCCTAGGAAGAGGCCCAGAGGAGTATGAGTGAATGCCGCTTTCAGGCAATCTCAGAGTTTGGGGTGACTGGAAGGTTGGCCTAGTATATGCAAGAGTGTGGGGAATGTAGATAAAGAGGTGAAGAGGAACAGATCTTTACTGGGCTGTTCTAGAAGTAGTGTGGAGGGTTTTGTTTTGTTTCGTTTTGTTTTTGGAAGACAGCAAAGCTAGGGCAAGGTGAACACTGAGAATGCTGTAGGAACTGTCCTGATAAAAAAAAAAGATAGACTAAAGCAGTAGAGATAGAAAGGACAAGCGAGATTAAAGACAGTTTAGCATTTAAAATTGGTAAATGGGCATGAATCAGGAGACAGGATGACCTTCATCTTCTAGTGAATGGCTGGATGATTGTGGTGCCTTTGATGGAGGCTTAGGGTCAGGAAGAGCAGTAGGTATTAGAAGGAAAATGATGGGTTCCATGTTGGACTTTAGATTTGAAATCACATTAAAAATACGTACGAGACTCCAAAGGCAATTAGAAATGTTAATCTGAAGTTGATTTACCTTTTCCCCTTTCTTTGAAAATTAGAATACCCTTTATCCATCTCTGTTCTTCCGAAAAATAGCTCATTCTTCATGATTTCTTGAGGTTGCCGATAGTAGTTCTGAGGTAACATTTGCAAGTTTCTTTATACCTTAGATATCCATTGAATAATTCTTAAGAATTAAATTATTTTTCTTTACTCTTGGTTCAGCTGGGTAAGGCTTCCGTCCCTTTTCTTGGTCTGTCCTTTCCGGATTGAAAGTCATTCTCCATGACGCTGTCAGAAGCAAAACCAGTATTTGGATAGTCCTGCCTTCTTGTTCATCTGCAAGCCTTACATCATTTTCTAGCAATTGGAGGAGCTTTTCCTCCTTTCTTGTCTTTGGCTTCAGTGCCTTCCAGGATTTGGTCTTTCAGGACCGTCCTTAGAGGTCTGGATACCGGTGGAGTATGGCGCAGCAGGCTTTGGAGTTGGATAGGCATGGATTCCGATCCTGGCCCTACCACTGACTGGCTCTGTAAACATACCCTGTCTCTCTGAGCCTCAACGTCATCTTCAGTAATGTGGGGAAAATAAGTCACAGCTACATTTAAAGGCTGTGAATATCAACTTACACACTGCTTACGATCACTCTGTGTATCGCTAACAAATATGGTAATGCTCTTCCCCAGTCTGTTGCATTTGCAGTTTCAATGAATGAAGGAGAAGTTTCTAGTATTCATATTTGTGATCCCTCTCAATTTCTAAGGATACTGCAGAATGAAGTATTACTATATTTCATTCTTCCAAATAGCCCTTTAGTATGTCTCTCTTTGATTGTAAGCCTAACTTTTTATATAAAGATTTTTTATTTCATAATTTTTGTTGTAGTGGGGTTTGGATTTGTAAATCTACCTATGCCATTCATAATTGATCAGCCGTTAAAAATATTCTTCTATACTGATCTTCATATTTTTTTACTTGTTTTATCCTAATACTTCTAGACTTCAAAAAAAATGAGCACTGGCCGGGCGCAGTGGCTCAAGCCTGTAATCCCAGCAGTTTGGGGGGCCAAGGCTGGTGGATCATGAGGTGAAGAGATGGAGACCATCCTGGTCAAAATGGTGAAACCCCGTCTCTACTAAAAAAAAAAAATACAAAAAATTAGCTGGGCATAGTGGCACGTGTCTCTAATCCCAGCTACTCAGGAGGCTGAGGCAGGAGAATTGCCTGAACCCAGGAGGCGGAGGTTGCAGTGAGCCGACATCGTGCCATTGCACTCCAGCCTGGGTAACAGGAGTGAAACTCCATCTCAAAAAATAAAATTAAAAAAAAATGAGCACTACTCAAAAAAGTTTTCTATTCATTTCTTTCATTTATGCTTTTAGGATTTGTGACGCAGCCACAATTCACTGTGTTTTGGAGCAGGAACTGGCCCATGCTGTGAATGCCTGCTCCCATGCCCTGAATAAAGCCAACCCAAGGTGCCCGGAGGTGAGGATCTAATGGTAAATTCTCATTCCACAGATTATTTTGGGTGTTACACTTGTATTTTAATACTGTAAAATATGCCCGGCCCTGTGAAAGAAAGTTATGTCATCTATATGTGTCTCTACAAACTTATGGTAAATTTGTGGCCAACTTTTTGTTAATTTTCCTTTTCCTGACATTTTTTCATTCCTCCTCTTAAATTCTCATTTTTTATGTTTCACTTTCAGTCACTTCTTGCCTTCCATCTTCCTTCACTTCTTTCTTTTTTTTAGCTTTTCTCATCCTTTCTTACTCCTTTTACCTCACCTTCTGTCCTGTACCTTGTTCAAGGGCAAGCCTGGGTATCATGGGCATGCGTTTTGTTGAGATGTTCATTCATTTTCGAAGTTGTGCCCGGAAATTATTCCTACTTCATTTTGTTTTGCTAAATTGGAAATTGATGCTTTTGTTAAAATTTTAATGTAGAATTAGAATGGATAGAATCTAACTCTTGAAATGTGATACATGGTGCAGTGAGAGAAAGTGCAGAGAGAGAAAGCTGATAGTGTTATTTTAGTTTTTTGATTATTTGATTGAAGTGACTTAATATACAATTAAATGCTTGTTCTCAAGATTATGGTCTGAAAAGCAATATGCTTAGTGCTACTGAGAGTAAAAATTTTCTTTGACTTATCTTTTTTTTGGGAATATGTATGTGCTGGTGCTAGCATATACATACTCGTCACGTAGGGGCTGTGATCCTGATTCTTTTGGTTCTGTAATATAATAATGAGATAGTCATGCTAATGAATGCATGAAATTTTGCAATTATAGACTTTTGGTAGATTTTAAAATGCTGTGAATTTAAGTGATAAGAATAAAATGTAAAGTATTTACTGGTAATGAAATCCTATTTTAATACAGATCACGTCTTTGATATTCTTCTTTCCTAGAGTCTTACGAGAGACACCGCCACTGAAATAGTCATCAATGTGAAGGCTCTGTATAATGAAACAGAGTCTCTGCTAGTTGGCAGGGTTCCTCTGGTAAGGAAAAACATGATTAAAATGTCGGGATCTTGCCTTTGTTGGGGAACATACATCCAGCAGATTCTCAGGCAGTAACAGCCTTCTGGCTTCCATCCTGAGAGCTGCCTCTTCACCTGACATTTGTCTTCAAGAAAATACACGGCTGAAGTTGGGAGTCACGATTCAGGCTAACAGGAGTGGAGGTTTCCCCTCATATATGCCATCCTGTTTTTGTGACTGCTCTGCCCCAGTCAGCTTCGAGAGACATGAACTTTATAAAGTGTAGTAGACATTCCTCAGGCACTTACTACTGCACACAAGTAGAGGGACGTACTGAGTTTGTTCCCTGAATTAACTTGTAATATGGTTTCTATGGTCCTCCATGTTTTTAAAAGAGGACATTTTCTAGACACAGTGTTTCGAAAACTAAATTTCTGGAACTCTGCCTAGTTTAACCCAGACTGGTCCTGGAAATCAAGTTTAGGCCAAGTCTGAATCTGACCACAGCCCATGGGCCTCAAGCACAAAGCTATGTGTGTCCTGTTTGCTTAGTGAGAGTTAGTCTTTCTTTATAAATACCTCACCAGTTTCAAGGATTCTAGCATCTTGGCTGTTGCTGCCACCTAGAGTTTGATTGTCGCTTATTCCCACATGCTGTCATCACTGTGTGGAAGGCCTAATTCATGTGCTGTTCATTATTCTTTTTTACAATTCTAGTTAGTTGGAGGTTGATGATCTTAAAACATTTCTTTAGACAGTAATTTTCTCTCTTGGTTGGGCACGTCTACACTAAATAAAAGTGATACTAAGAGCCACAGTATGTGGCGCAGTAGGTGAATGAATGGGAGGTGTGTCCCACACACCTTGCTATTAAGTGCCTGAGCTTAGGGTTTCTGTTTTCACCTGTGGTCCAGAAAAGTGCCACCTTTGGGGCATGCTTTGCTCTGAGAAGAGAAGCTGAAAGGCTGCATGAAGGCCACTGCTCTTATCTACCTCCAAAGGACACTGAAACACAGCTTCTTTGGGACAAGAGGTGGCCGGCTCTACTATGGCCATGAAGAAAAACTTTTACAAAGAAACACTGGTTATCTCGTTTCATAAAACTAATGGAGCCCCTTCTTGGCTATTTTTGGCACTACTGTTTTTAACCAGAATCTTCTGCTGCTCTTCTAAAATAAGTCCTTAGAAATTCCAGTGACCTGTGACTTGGGTCCCAATTTTTGTATTGAGAACATGTTTTTATGTTATTTGAAGTACATTGAAGATCACTTCTTAGAATTAAAACCATAACTTATTCTGCACTTCTTTTCTCTGCATGAAAAGTACCTGCTGAGTACTACCTTGCTAATATTTATTTGTATTATGTTAATACGGAATTTAATTTCCTCTCATTGTTAAATATGAATTTTGGTTTAAAATATGTACCAATTAATTTTAGCAAAACCTTTGGCAATACTGATATCACAATAAGGAGTTGATTATATTTGAGAGCAACTGCTTTACTCTTTATTTTTGGTGCCAGAATGAATTTGTAATAACCATTTTATCAGTTTTATAAGACATATTCTTAGACTAAAAGTAGTAAATTTTACACACAACAGGGTAGAGAATCTCCTTTTTTTTTTTGAGACAGGGACACACTCTGTCACAGTGTTGTGATCTCTGCTCACTGTAGCCTCAGCCTCCCTGGTTCCAGGTGGTTCTCCTGCCTTAGCTGCCAAGTAGCTGGGCCTACAGGCATGCACCACCACACCTGGCTATTTTTTTTTTCAATAGAGACAGGGTTTCACTGTATTGGCCAGGCTGGTCCTGAACTCCTGACTTCAAGTGATCCACCCTTCTCAGCCTCCCAAAGCACTGGGATTACAGGCAAGAGCCACCACGCCTGGCCAAGAATCTCCATGTTTTTAGTCACTACTAGAAGTGGTAAAACTGTGACTAACAAGGGGAAACAAAAAAAATAATGTTCATAATAACAGCAATATCATCTTGGAACTCTTAGTTCTAAAGTTTTCTAAACATATCTGTAAGAACGCTATAATTTTAAAGTAATTTATAAATGTATTGATTAGCTAGAAGAGACCTCAACAATAATGTAGTCAGCTGGGCTCAGTGGCTCACACCTATAATTCCAGCACTTTGGGAGGCGAAGGCAGGTAGCTCATTGGAAGCTGGGAGTTTGAGACCACCCTGGCCAACGTGGTGAAACCCAATCTGTACTAAAAATACAAAAATTAGCTGGGCATGGTGGCATGCGCCTATAATCCCAGCTACTTTGGTGGCTGAGGTACGAGAATTGCTAGAACCTGGGAGGTCAGGGTTACAACGTGAGATGAGATTGCACCACTGCCCTTCCAGCCTGGGCAACAGGGCAAGACCCCGTCTCAAATCATCATCATCATCATCACCTTGAGTCACATTGTCCTATTTGCAGAGGAGGAAACAAAGGCTTCTGAAATCAATTAACCTTCCCTTGGTTACCTAGTTCATTACAAGGCCTGGAGTAGAGTCCAAATGACTGCCTACCAGTTCTGTGCATAGGAGTGTTTATTTCATCTGCATTTATTTATTGAAGTTGTAAATGCATTTTAATAACTTCTTTCAATGAGTGAATGCAGATAATAGGTGAGCAGTTAAATTCTCTTTAAAGCATGCAGACCCAGTTTCAGATGATAAGCCATTGAGCTTTTCGCTTTGCCCCAAGTTTTACAGTTTTTCATCACAGATTTTTTTTTAAGAGTCATGGGGCTTTTTTCCTTATTCTTTAAGTTTTCAAGGAGATTCTTCTGCAGTTCTTCTTATATGACAAGTTTTTTACTGGTTCAAAAGGTATTATTTGTTCATGTGGTATGATGACCTTTTTTTTTTTTTTTTTAAGTCAGAGTCTCTGGCTCTGTCACCCAGGCTGGAATGTAGTGGCTCTATCTCTGCTCACTGCAAACTCCGCTTTCTGAGCTCAAGGGATTCTCCTGCCTTAGCCATCCAAGTAGCTGGGATTATAGATGTCCAACACCATGCCTGGCTAATTTTTGTATTTTTAGTAGAGAGGGGGTTTCACCATGTTGGCCAGACTGGTTTCATACTCCTGACCTCAAATGATCCACCTGCCTCGGCCTCCCAAAGTGCTGGGATAATGCACATGAGCCACTGCGCCTGGCCTGGCCTGGTGACCTACTGAAATCAGAAGTATTTTTGGCACAAATAAGTAGAATAGTGAGACTACACACTTACACAACCAGGAAGAATGGGTAGATAAATGCTTGGGAAGCATGAAGGAGGGGGATGGGAAAGAAGGCATTTACACAGAAAAAAACACATCAAAAGAATACTTTTCTATGAAGTTATTAAAGTTACAATAGCTACTCATATGATCTTTGGGAAGTCATGATTGGATCAAATCTATCCTGAGTTTTTAAAATGAAGTCAATATAAAATAATTTATTCTTCTCTTACTATTTCTTAATTTAAAACATACTAGCTTAATAGGAAATGAGGCTGTTCACTGTCAAAGAACAGTAATTGATTCTACTTGAGGCTGGCCAGTGAGTCTTCTTTTGTTTTGTCTTTTAATCTGGTAAATAGCAGCTGGAATCGCCACACGAAGAGCGCGTATCCAATGCCTTACACTCTGTGGAGGCGGAATTACAGAAACTAACAGAGATTCCATGGCTTTATTATATCTTACACCCACATGAGGATGAGGTATGTCAAATTCAGCCTGCTTCTATGGAAATATAGACCATATCACTGTCGAATTTGAACTCATCTTTGAAAAAGAGATATTTAGAGGAAAAGAATTTCGAATACTACTTTCAAATGTACTGTTCTTGAACAAGTAAGAAAAGGTATTCATAGGAACAAAGGCATTTTCTGGGAATTGGGACATTTTCAGTAGTACATCAGGAATGCTTTTTGGAGAAGTGATCACTGTTCTGTAATGTTTAGTGTTTATAATTTATTCTTCCTGTGTTAGCTCTATTACCAGAGTAGGGTTTTCTCCTTTTCATGTCCTGAAAACATTCTTTTCTTGTTCGATTTGAACAGGAACCTCCTATCGATTGCACCAAAAGGAACAACAGAAGCACAGTATTTCGAATAGTGCCAAAGTTTAAAAAGGAAAAGCTTCAGAAGCAGAAGACAAGTTCACAGCCTGGTAGGTGGTCCACATGGGAAGGGGAAGTGTGACGTCATGAAAAAGAACTGATTACAGTGATATCATGGAGGACATGAAAGTATTCTGGAGCTAGGTGGTGCTTGAGCATTGTGCAATATGATGAACATACTGTCATTGAATTCTACACTTTAAATGGTTTAAATGGGGAATTTCATGCTTTCTGAATTTTACCATAAAAGAATCCTCTCACACCTAAAACACATCAGACTATCAGTGGGGATCTCTAGTAAGGACGTACACACAGAAAATGAAGTGGTTCCTAATTTGCTTCCACTTTGTTTAGTGGATGGCAGCATTTCCATGCAGATGGTTCCTTCTCAACAGCAATTCAAAGCATCAGTGTATAATTCGTTTTTCCTCTTTTAAGTAAAATTTTTAGATTACTTTGATAAATGGAATATAGAAACTTTCATTTACTCATTTAATTTGCCACAGTTATATATATATTTTTTTCTCCTGTTTTAAGGACACTGTTTCAAACCCTCGACAATGACAATGTGCTGTGATACTTGCATTCGCAAGCAAAGATTAAGCCCCCACTTTGCTGCTATTTCTCTCGTTCCTTTTTCACCTTTCCTGAGAGTTTAAATGTACAGGTATGCTACTACTAAAGCACCTTCCAATTCTGTCTATACAATGGTAGCTGCCTTTCATAACCAAATCATTTTATAAATTCTTCTGAGTGCACTCTTAAAACGTGATGTAAAACCTTATTTGTGATATTTATAAAGCAGCTATTGAAAACCATTTAAAAAACAAATATGGCAAATAAGTAGGCTTTTATTAAGCTAATCAATGTTGAATAAAATGGATAAGCAAATGACACACACTAAGAAATAATGTAATCCAACTAATCTCAGAGAATCCAACTAATTCAGAGAGCAGTGCTATGGAATTTTTAAATGACATCACATTGTGATTAATAGCACATTGATTGCTGTTATTATCAATAGTAGTATAATCGATCAAGACGATATTTGAAGTCAGCAAGACCTTAAACAGAAGTTTGTGTAAAATTGAATACCCCTATCAGATTTTAAATTGTAATTAGCCTTTGTAGATCTTCTCAGTCTATAGCTGTTTTCATACAGGGTCTGAAGGAAATCAGAGCTTATATAGAGCTTGTACCATGGATCCTAATGATGTGAAATACATTCTGTATGCAGATTGTGTAGGTTGGGTGGCATTCATGAAGAAATTGGATGAAAGCTAAGCATGGGTGCACGGCAGCATTTTGTATAGTCGGATCCTTGTGTAGCGTGTGTGACCTGCATGGGAAAAAGTGGAACCACAGTTTTGTTGAAAAACCACCTTTAACCTTTCTTTTGCTAGTGCTGCCGCTGTCTTCTGTTTTGCACCTTCTTTGGCCAACTTTGCTTTGTAATGCATTGAGCATGTAGAAATTAAGGGGGTTTTGCTCTTTGGTAGTTCAGAAATGGGGCACAGAGGAAGTTGCTGCTTGGCTGGATCTGCTCAATTTGGGAGAGTACAAAGATATCTTCATCCGTCATGACATCAGAGGGGCTGAACTTTTGCATCTGGAAAGACGAGATCTTAAGGTATTTCCTTTGTGCTCTTCTGCTCTTGAAAATGTTACTGCAAAATGGAATCTTTTCTCCTGTGCTTCTTCCGATATGTGCTTTTCGCTTCGCTTATGTTATGCAAATGTATAGTAATCTAACATTCACCATCCTGTGGTCTGAGTTCCTTCTCTGCTTTTTAACAAGAATGTCAGCTGTATTTTCCTGTTGGAATCACTCTATTATAGCTAAAGCTTAGCATGAACTTAGTAATTTTTCTCTGCATCCGGTGATATGACTGTTCCTGTGCTAATATTTCCAAATGGATCACGTTTCTATCAACTGCTTTTGTTGGATCAGCATTGAAGGTGATAATTTTGCTGAAAATGACTAAACAAACTAATATATGGTTAACTAAATATTCATTCAAAATACCAATAACAAAGCCTTTCTAATATATGGAATGAGATGAGAGACTTACAGCAACAGCTAATTAGAGTCTTACAATTTTGTTGTGTTTCTAAATCAGTCTTTCTTGGGTCACATGAGCAACTAGACTGAAAAATTTGAATTTCCTTTCTATGACATATTGTTAAAATTCTATTATTCTCAAAAAGAAATTTTTTTCTTTAGTAAATGATGTAAAAGTTTTGCCTAGCTTTTGCTAGAAAACAGCTCAGAGCCTATTTGTTACTTATGATGATAGAGAAAACCCATGCATTTACCATCTGTAGCATTTCCCTTTTATTCTTTCGGTGAAGTCTCAGGAGTAGAAACAACTAAACTAGGCTCTCTGGCCAAGGTTTAGGAATGGGATTTTGTCATGTATTTTCTTACCACATACTGCCATTTTAAATTTCTAATAAGTAGTAACATTTGTTGGAGTGATCCCTTTCCTGTAGACTAAGTTCTAAAACGCATTAAATTTTATAATAGATAATTCCTAACAAATTAATGAACTGTTGCACCTTCATCTACAAATATGTTAGCAAAGATCTTTGAATAGATAAGTAGTATAAAGATCTTTTTTCACAAAGAGTTTTAGCACGTCAAAAGGTGAGCACCACTTATACCCAAACAACGTTAGGCATAATAAAAATAAAATAATTAATTAATTACGTTAGCTAGTTGAGAGTCCTAGATCTGGAACGTAGCAAAATACGTAGTAGTAGAGTTCACAACTCAAAAGTAATGAGTCCACCAAAAAGTAAATGTAGTGGGGGATCACGATACCCAACATGTTTGTGTCACTTCTGATATCCTTGGCAGATAGCAATATTTATTAATGATGGATTAATATATTATGCTACCTTCTCTGCATGATACCTGCCCTCTAGAAGCATGCATCGCATTTGCTGTGAATAAGCATACATTCAAGGAAAAGACTGTGTGTGTATGTATAAAAATATACATAAATGCGTATATGCGTGTTATAAATATACATACAAACATAGACATACACAGGTACACGTGCAATGAAAGAAGCAGAATGAATGTGTAGAGTGGAAAAATATACACTAAGGCAAAGTTAGGTAAGGATAGGAAAGAGATGGTTAGAATTATGTTAGAAAACGTTCTCTTCGCTTTTCATGGGACTTTTTTGTTCTGTTTTTTTATTTTTATTTTTAATGCAAATTGTATTCTCTTAAAACTTTTAGAAATTTGTATTGACATGGATTTGAAAACTCTATTGGGTCTGAAACAAGGTGTGAGTGGGGGATGAGAAAAGGGACGTTTCACAGAAAGAGCCTTCTGTAGCACAAAACCATAAAGCTAGAGAAGAGCTCCCCTTGTCCTTGGCGGTTGTAGCCATCAGTAGCGGCAAGCCCTTCAGACCGAAGCCTCTAAATGCTGGTGAGGGATCACTCAGCCCTTAGGTACCCCACTGCTTCCAGTACTACTTACGAATATGTCAGTGACGGACAAGTTCTCTGTCAGCCCTACCTGACCTGATTTGTGAACCTTTGGATTATAGCACCAACCGACTACTTGATAATCAGGTATTATACAGGGATATCAATCTGTTTTTGCTTTTTAAGAATGAATTTATTTTTATTTGTACAAAAATATATGGGTACGGCCAGGTGCAGTGGCTTACTTCTGTAATCCCAGCACTATGGGAGGCCGAGGTAGGTGGATCACGAGGTCAGGAGATGGAGACCATCCTGGCTAACACAGTGACACCCCATCTCTACTAAAAATACAAACAAATTAGCCGGGTGTGGCATGCAGCTATAGTCCCAGCTACGTGGGAGGCTGAGGCAGGAGAATCACTTGAACCTGGAAGACAGAGGTTGCAGTGAGCCGAGACTGTGCCACTGCACTCCAGCTGGGGCGACAGAGCAAGGCTCTGTCTCCAAAAATAACTACAACAACAACAACAACAAAATATATATATATGGGTACAAGTGCAATTTTATTATATTCATACTGGTTAAGTCAGGGCTTTTAGGGTATCCATTACCTGAATAACATATATTGTACCCACTAAGTAGTTTCTTATCCTCTCCCTCCCCTTCACTTGCCCCTCCGAGTCTCCATTGTCCATCATTCCACTAGGTCCATGTATATACCTTTTTTTAACACCCACCTATGAGTGAGAACGTGCAATGTTTGTCTTTCTGTGTCTTCTTGTTTCACTTAAGATAATGACCTCAAGCTCCATTCAAGTTGCTGCAAAAGACATGTTTTCATTCTTTTTTAAAAAATTCTTTTCTATGGCTGAATAATATTGCATAGTATATATATATATATGCCACATTTTCTTTATGCAGTCATCCATTGATGGACACTTAGGTTAGAGAATATCAATCTTAACATGTTCAAAAGCAAGCTCTTGAGCTTCTTTTGCACTCCTTTTCTACCACTCCTCCAGTGCTCTGCATTTTAGTAAATCGGACCTCTGGCCCTCGAGGCACTCTAGGAACCTTCCTCTTTCTTGTCCATCTTCCCTTAACCCATCAAGCCCATCACCAAGTCATAGTGACTCTAATCTCCATTCATTCATCTTTGTCTCCTGTTCACAACGCTGCTCCATGCTACTGTCCAGTCTTGCCTGTGTAAGGTCAGTAGCGTCCTAACTGTCTTTCCACTGCTACTCTTTGTTTTCACAGTCCAGATCCACATTGCAACGAGAGTGTTACTTTAGCATCATCAATCAGTGTACACTTTTCTGCTTAAACTTCTTACAAGCTTCCCGTTTCTAGGGAATAAAAACCCACATCTTTCTGCAGGCCTACAAGGTTCTGCCTATGTATTCAACCTGCTGTGAAATCTCTGGCCCCTGCCTGGGCTATGCTTCATTCATCCTGGCCTTATTTCAGTTGCTTAATAATACAACACCTTTTCTCACCTTAGGGATGTACTTTCTTTTAATGTGCTTCTTGCCCTACCTTCACCTTGTTAACTCCTATTCAGAGATTAGCTCAAGTGTTACTCCCATATCACCAAAACAACTAAACGTAGCAACGTGACCATCTAAAATATATATATTTTTTAAAGAAAAAAATATATTTATATATATTTTGTATATATAAATCTATATTATAAATCTATCTATCTCTCTATATGTATCTTTTTTTTGAGATGGACTCACTCTGTTACACAGGATGGGTTGCAGTAATGCAGTCATGTCTCACTGTAGCCTCAGCCTCCTGAGCTCAGGTGATCCTCCCACATCAACCTCTGAGTAGCTAGGACTACAGGTGCATGCCACCACACCCAACTAATTTTTTTTTTTTGTAGTAGAGACAGGGTCTCACTGTGTTGTCCAGCCTGGTCTCAAACTCCTGGCCTCAAGCAGTTGGCCTGCCTTGATCTCCCAAAATGCTGGGATTACTAGTGTGAGCCACCACACCCAGCCAGGAAAGTATTTTCAATGTGCTTTAGCAGATAAGGAAGCAAACTGATTGCATAATTTTTTTTTGCTAGAACACAGTAGGATTCAAGAAAATGGTAAACATATGGTGAGGGTTTTTGGTTTAGTTTATTTTTTGTTTTTTCTATTTGGAAAGTTGTGTATGTATGGCTGGAAGGAGAACTGAATATCTAGAACGCATGCTTTGTCAAATTTGGACTGTTTATCCAAGGAAAGAAAGCTACTCATAAAGAATATAAGAATTAATATATAATGATATTTGATAAAAATAAAGATATAACAAAGGTCACAGCATAACTTTATTACAACCTATACCCTAGATGACATAAAAATATTGAACTCAAACTAAAATATCAGAAACAATTATAACAAAAGCCAAAATTGACAAATGATATCTAATTAAACTGAAGAGCTTCTGCACAGCAAAAGAAACTATCATCAGAGTGAACAGACAGCCTAAAGAATGGGAGAAAATTTTTGCAACATATCCATCTGAACAAAGGTATAATATCCAGAATCTACAGGGAACTTAAACAAATTTACAAGAAAAAAGCAAACAACCCCCATTAAAAAGTGAGCAAAAGACATGAACAGACAGGTCTCAAAAGAATACATGCAGCCAAAAAATATATGAAAAAAAGCCCAACATCACTGGTCATTACAGAAATGCAAATCAAAACCACAGTGAGATACCATCTCATGCCAGTCAGAATGGCAGTTATTAAAAAGTCAAGAAACAACAGATACTGGTGAGGCTGTGGAGAAATAGGAACGCTTTTACACTGTTGGTGGGAATGTAAATTAGTTCAGTCATTGTAGAAGACAGTGTGGTGATTCCTCCAAGACCTAGAACCAGAAATACCATTTGACTCAGTAATCCCATTACTGGGTATATACCCACAGGAATGTAAATCATTCTATTATAAAAATACATGCACATGCATGTTTATTGCAGCACTATTCACAATAGCAAAGACATGAAATCAACCCAAATGCCCATCAGTGGTAGATTGGATAAAGAAAATGTGGTATATATACACCGTGGAATACTATACAGCCATAAAAAGGAACTAGATCATGTCCTTTGCAGGGACATGGATGGAGCTGGAAGCCATTATCCTCAGCAAACTAAGGCAGGAACAGAAAAACACCACATGTTCTTATAAGTGGGGGCTAAACAATGAGAACACATAGACACAAGGAGGGGAACAACACACACCAGGGCCTTTTGTGGGGACAGCAGGAGGGAGAGCATCAGGAAATTTAGCTAATGCATATGGGGCTTACTACCTAGGTGATACGTTGATAGGTGCAGCAAACCACCATGGCACATTTTTACCTGTGTAATAAACCTGTACATCCTGCACATGTATTCCAGAATTTAAAATTAAATGAAATTATTTTTTTTAAAAAAACTAAAGCTAAGAGGTTAATGTAACTCTATGGAAAATATTCTTCTCATTTTATACCAAAATAGTGACTCTAAATACATTCTACCTCCTCCAAAGAAGATTTTCTCTTGATAATACAATGTATATATGGCCTAAAATAAAATATTTAATATTTAAATATATTTTGAATTGGATATCTATGTTTTCACAGAGTGTAAAGATATTTAAATATTCCACTCAAAATCTAAATGTGACTGTAAATGCTTGTATATTTCACATTTAGGTAGCAAGCATTGGTATATTCCTCTAGGATTTGGCCTTTGCTTTGAAGCAAATTGATACTTCAGCACATCTTCAGGAAATGTATAGTTGTCTCAGGACTCATTTCGGATGCCCTGTGTCATAGGAGAAAATATTTTTCTGGGTCAGTTAAATATTTATGAAATATCTTAAAATTATCTCAAGCTTGACAATAGCAGTGGCTAGGGAAAGAGTATTTTCCAGAAGGATTCTTTACTGCTAAAGAACTCCAAGAGTTCTTAAAGGGTAAGGCGGGGAAGGACAGAGTGACAAAAGAGTTAAACCAGTTTGATCTATTTCTTTTAAAAGTTGAAAAATAAATAAATAAATTACAAACAGGGTGGCTATTTGGAGTCTTTGTCTTCTCAGACAAGTTATTTTATTTTATAACCTTGTTTTTTAGGCTGTTTTGGAAGTCACCTTTTTAATAATTTTCAAATATTTCAATTTTTTTGAAGAAGTTTGACTTAACGTATTAGCACATTGACTATGCCCTTTCACTTAAAGAAACTAGGATTTGGAGTCCTTAACTCCTTCTCTTAGTTTTTCAGAGTGCATAACTAGTGGTTATTCACCCTTGGGTAGGTTTAATTCATTCCTGCAACAAATATTTGCAAAGTACCTGCTGTGCACACTCTGCAGTCATCATCTATTTCTGAAAGTTAAATATTGAATCCTTGTCACTTACAGGAAGAAGTTTATTTAAGAAACAAGAATAATAGTTTTGAGAGGAAAAGAGCCAATAGTGTTTTGAGGGAAAGCATCAACCAACAGATAATTATGTTTAAGTAATTTTTTACACACATATGTTACAAAGTATAAAGACTATTTAAATTAAATATTCCTCTCAAGTCAAAGACTTGTAATGCAACTGCAAATGCATTTACAGTCCAAATTTATGTAGCAAGTACCGGTATCTTTCTCCAGAATTAGGTCTCACTTTTAAAGTTAATATTTTAGCACAAGAAATGCTGCCTTAGGAATAATTGTGGGTGCCCTGATGTCCTGCATCCTTTTATTCCCAGACTCTTTCAGAGAGAGAGAGAGAGAGAGAGAGAAAGGAAAGTAAAAAGAAGGGAGGGAGGGAAAGAAAGAGAAAGAGAGAGAGAGAAAAGGAAGGAAGGAAGGGAGGGAGGGAGAGAGAGAAGAAAGGAGGGGAGGAGAGATCAGAGACTAAATTGGTTTTGACTCTTGAAGGACTGCCACTGTGTGTAATTTATGAGAATATCATAGTTCAAGTTTTATGTAGAATGTGATTTTTTTTGTACCAGTTGGCAGTTCTTTAGTATCAGGTTATTTTTGTTTTATGAACTTATCTTTCTAGCTTTCACTTCCTGAATCACTGAATATAAACTAAAATGAATGAACTGAATGCTAATTATGTTTCTGGCTGGTTAACTATTTAATCCCCAGTTTTCTATTATCAATAAACTTTTTTCTTTCATTTAAAAATTTTCTTTCTGCCTTTTTTTCATTTTTAATTCTTTCTACCTTTTTCTGTTTTTTTTTTTTTTTTTTTTTTAGGACCTGGGGATACCGAAAGTGGGCCATGTGAAGCGAATTCTTCAGGGAATTAAAGAGCTCGAAAGGAGCATTCCACAGTCGGAGGTGTGACCATATCGGTGCTATTCCTTGGAAGAGAAGTAATTGCCACTTAATACAAAGTCCTTGGAAGCAAGTGGCTGTTCTTGTAGTTTTCTGCATAGATAAGTAAGCACCACTGAAGCACCTCTGTGGCTTGATATTTTGCTGTGGGTGAAATTTTTATTTGAGGTATTAGAAAATATTTTTGTGCCAAAAAATACATTCCACAAAGCCATTTTCTTATTGTGCAAACCTGACATGTTCAGATATATTCACCATAGTAGTAAGGTGGGAGGAATCTGAGGTGATTGCATCATCTAAAGTGTGGAATTACAGAGTTTACTTTCCTTAGAGCTGGTCTGATGGGACGTTCTTACTGTGCAACTGCATAACAGTATGTGGTTGAAACTTCCAGGGTTTCATTATTGGAGGCATTGGCCATTTTCTTAAAATCATAGGTTAGGAGACTAAAATATAAATTAAGTTGTGTTTTGAATGTAGGTTGGTATCACCTCCAACTCCTAGTGCTTAGTGGTCAAAGAATATGTTGAAAACCGGTCAGGTATGAATGAATGCAAATCTTCATGCGCGACGCTCCCGCCTGAAATGAAAACCGGTCAGATATGAATGAATGCATTCTTCATGCACAACGCTCCCGCCTGAAATGTCTTTCTGTTTCTTGCATGTCACATCTAATATTGTGACACCTTAATAGCTTTAATGTCAGTTTTAATAGGATTTAATTTATTACTAAAGTCCATTTTTGTTGGCTAAGGGCACTGCACTTTTCTGTTTTTTAATGTGGAATTTTGTGTAAATATTCTGTACCTAAGACTTTGTGAACATGTGTCTGTGCCATAATCAACAAATGATATACATCTTATGCAGATCAATTTTATTTCAATCTATCATAATTAGTAGGTGTGCACATTAAGAAAATTCTCTGGGTATTTTCATAAAATTACATGCTCCCTTACCTGACAAAACTTGTTACCGCTTTCCAAACCAAAATTTCCACATTTTGTTTCTAATTTTAAATTTCAATTTAATAATTATTTAATACTCTCTTTGAATATAATACACTATTGATATCCAGAAATTCCCTGAGGTCCCCCCAACTGAGATTTATATACTGATGGATAACCCAGACTTACCCACTCTCTACAATGTCTTCTGACACGAACTTCCCAACAGAAGGGATTTAAATTTTTTTTTAGTTGCTATTAATATTATCTCACTTAATTCTTAATTCCTGTCAGGTGGATATTATTTTCCTTTTTCTAAAACACTCTATTTCAGTGTGGCTTATTAGAAGTCAACATTACAATGATCAAATCTTTGAAAGCCAAAGGCATACATATCAAAAGCCACAAAAATATCCTTAAATAAGTTTTCTTTAGCCATTATATACCAAAATATTAATTATAATATTTGAAAATATTATATGTAAGAGAAACAGGGTACTGACTCAGTGGTGGCAGTTTTCATAAAGTAGCATGCTAGGTGCTTAACAGATATATTCGCACACAGATATATACATACATATATGTGTATATATACATACATAGACACATATGTGTATATACACATACACATATACATTTATATGTATATATACCTACATATATATAATCTTGAGATATAGCATCATTGATATTTTCTAGACAATTATTTCCCCAGTGTTTAAACAAGAAATACTAATAGAGCATTTAAAATGAACTATTGTCAGGCATATTATTTAATTATATGAAAGGAGCTTATTTGACAGTTTTGTTTATAACTTGGCTATTTAACTACTAATAAAAATCACAAAATCTGAATGTCTTTAAAATAAATCGCCCTGAAGTGTTCCTGAGCAAGTATATCTGACTATATATTTTACCTAAGTTGCAAATAAATGGAAATTTTCCAAAGACAGTTACATCAAGTAGTTTAAAAAGAGTCATGAGGCCGGGCGTGGTGGCTCACGCCTGTAATCCCAGCACTTTGGGAGGCTGAGGTCAGGAGTTTGAGACCAGCCTAACCAATATAGTGAAACCTCATCTCTACCAAAAATACAAAAATTAGCCAGGTGTGGTGGTGGGCATCTGTAATCCCAGCTACTCAGGAGGCTGAGGCAGGAGAATTGCTTGAACCCAGGAGGTGGAGGTTGCAGTGAGCTGAGATCACACCACTGCACTCCAGCCTGTGACAGTGCAAGACTCCATCTAAAAAAAAAATTGTTACGAATTAATTATTCTATCTACACTTACGAAGTCAGAGGTTTCCTTTTTCAGTCCCTCTGATAGTCCCACCTAAGTGCCGTCCTGCTCCTGTAAACACTTCCCTATGAAACCAAATAGGAGCTGGCAGGTTCCCGGAACTCTTTTGACATTGCAGATCTCTGGCCATCTGTACAAAAAAAAAAAAAAAAAAAAAAAAAAAAGAAAAGAAAAGGAAGAAGAAACGTGAGGGAAGGAAAGGGAGGAACTCTAGTATAAAGAATGTATTAATATAAATATCTATATTGATTTTCACCCCCCCATGCCCCTTTGCTAATAGAAAAGATCCTAGCTATGATGTGTCCCAAATTTAAGAGTGTGATGTGAAGGACTGAATTTTGTTTGTTTGGTGATCTTTTTCCCTCTTAGGTAACATCTTTTGTACATACTTTGAAGTCTCAGTTAATGGAATCCTACAGTGCATTTCTGGCTAGCTCAGTCGGTAGAGCCTGAGTCTCTTAATGGAATCCTTAATTAGCTAGAATTTTCCTGCAAATGGCTTTAGATGAGGGAAATTCTATAAATGACAATTTGGATATGCTTTTTGTTAAATAAGAGCAGTTTTCTCTGTATGCTTTGTCTGTGCATGGCTGTGCAGGGCCCAGATGACTTCACCGACATCTGTTTCCAGGAGGGGGTCTTCAGAGCCTCCTTAGGCCCCTGTCAGTATCATAAAGAATTCATCTTCTTATATCAGATGGGGTTACCCTCCCCCTCCAGAATAAAGTAGGGAAGAGCTTCTCCCTGGAATCAGGTCACAGCTTTGGGGAGTGGCATGGGGCCTCTGTGCTTCGATCCATGCATGAGCTGAGGTGAGAAGCTCCCACCCGCACCTGACTGCAGTGACTGGAATGGCTGGAATTGTCACCTCTTCTCCTTGATAGGCTCTCCCGCACCTGGAGGATGGGGGCTGAGGAGAGGGCAGGGAAGGGGAGGGAGTCAGCCAGCATTTCCTGTGGGAAAACTTGCTTTTAAATGAGGAAAGAGACAGAATCAGACCTAAATAAAATTCCTGAGTACTCAATATTTCTCTTCCGTGTCTCTCCGCCTCCCTTTCTGAGTTTCTTCCTACATTCTGGCTCTTCCATTTTCCCAGTGCCCAATACAGTCATCGTTGCTGAAATTCTCACTGCCTCTACTTTCCTTTCCCCATCAATTACCCCACTATAAAATGACCCCTTTCATCTCTCCTTTCCGTAAGCATACATGGTGGGTCATTTAAGTGTGAGAAGGAAAACTAATTTAAAGAAACTGATTTTACAGTTTGTATTCTATGAAAGGATACTTGCTAGGTAATCTAAATGAATCGATGGATTAGATGATTTGAGACTGTGACAGATACTGCTTTGCTGACAAGAGATGAGCCATGAATGTCTAGATCTGTGCTGTCCGATATTCTGGCTACATGCAGCTATGTAATTTAAATGTAATTTAATGAAGCCAGGCACAGTGACTCAAGCCTGTAATCTCAGTGACTCAGGAGGCTGAGGTGGGAGGATGGCTTGAGGCCAGGAGTTTGAGACCAGCCTGAGCAACACAGTGAGACCCTGTCTCTGAAAAAAAATCTTTAAACTAGCTGAGCATGGTGGCATGAGCCTGTAGTCCCAGCTACTCTGGAGGCTGAGGTGGGAGGATGGCTCAAGCCCAGGAGTTCAGTGCTGCAGTGAGCCATTACCACGCTACTGCCCTGCAGCCTGGGTAGCAGAGCAAGACTCTTACTCCTTAAAAAAAATTAATTTAATTAGAAATTTTATTTTTCAGTTGCATTAACTACATTTCAAGTGTTCAGTAACCATAGTGGACAGTACACATGTAGAAAATTTCCATCGTCACTGCAAAACTTCTATTGGACAGCACTGGTGTAGATCATTGGTACTCAAAATGTGATCCATGGGCCAGCAGTGTCAGTACTACCTGGGAGCTTACAGAAATGCAGAATTCCAGGTCCACTTCAGACCTAATGAATCAAAATCTTCCTAGCAACATTTCTCAAATGATTAGCACTGACCTCCATCCATTGTATCCTTCCTTAGATATTAGGGATGTGATGTCTGAGGTCATTAAAAGGTGCCCGGAATAGCTTGTTTCTTTTTTTTTTTTTTTTTTTTTTGTATTTTGAATAGAGACGGGGTTTCACCATGTTGACCGGGATGGTCTCAATCTCTTGACCTCCTGATCCACCCGCCTCAGCCTCCCAAAGTGCTAGGATTACAGGCTTGAGCCACCGCACCCGGACATATAGCTTGTTTCTTAATCCACTGTTACCTATTCTTTCTCCAGCTAATCTCAGCAAAGAGCTGAAACTCATTCATCACCCTTGCTGAGTTTTCTTCTCAATCCTTCTTCCTAATTCTGGTTCTAGAAGAGCCCTATCGATCCAGTGGTTGTATTTTGGTAGCCAATGTGGGACACAGGAGATTGGCAGTCCAACACAGCTGGCCTCTCTCTAGCCCTCCCTCCATCTCTAAATCACTAACAATCGTTGTTTGCTCAGTTTGTTGACATGCGGCATGTTCATTTGTCCACAACGTAATCACTGAACATTTCAGAAAAATATGTACTGAGATAAGTTAAAACCACGTTAGTCTCCTACAACTTGCACATTTTCCTTTTCTCTTATCAGTAGATTGTCCTGTTGACACAGTTCATGCTTGGGGACGCGTAGCAGCACACACACTTTAAATGAATTGTTAGGCATGCGAAAAAAGAAAAAGGAATGAACCAAAATGATTGCCAAGGAAGTAAATGTCATTTAAAAAGGCATGCTGTGCTAGATTTAGATCTGTTTTTCTTATGCTCACTTATCTTGATTTGCACATGGTTAATAATTCCCTAAAATAGTGCCTGAAAAATAATGTATCGTGTTCTTGAACCCCAAAGGACAATTTATTTAATTCTAGAATAAGATCTTTGCCAATGAGATGTATTGTCAGGAATCCTTCACTTAATAACTTTTACATAGTAATATAATGCACCAAAACACAGTTGCCTAGAGATGCTTTAGCTAATTTCTATTAATAAAGGGGACAGTAGTTTTGTCTTCATGGAACATATTTTCAACAGGAATCAAGGAAGAAAATATTCATGCAAAGCTATGACTTAGAAAGTTATAGGGGCTACCTCTATACAGCACTTCTAAAGTAAAACATCTTGTCTCCAACTGGGCTGACAACATAGTGGACTTTCACAGTCTATGGATATGAATTCTTGCATATAAAGCCCTTAATTAAGGTGTAAAAACAATGCATCTCTCAACCTTGATGTTTAGGATCTCTCCTGTCTGTCCCCACTCCGCCCCACTCCAATGAACTCATCCTACATCTTTCAGATGTAAGTTGGATAAGACAGTGTCTTTGACGTTTAATAATACAAGTGGCAGTTCTAAAACACCAGGTCCTTTAGATCAGCGGAAATGAAGAGTGAGAAGTGAAAATTCCTCCACTAGTAACTGTTAGCCGATAGAACAGCCTCCCAGGCAGTCCCCACAGCACTTGGTTGCCATGGGTCTCTCTCCTCTCACTGCCTGCCCTGGCGCTTGTCTCTTCCATGGCATCCCCCGATTGACTTTTGTCTAGCAATCTCTGTATCAAGTCAGTAATATGATGCCTTTATAATAAGATGCCTTCCTAAAGCAGTAACCGCAACGTGATGATCATTGATTTTTAAAATACACAAAGCATTAATTTTTTTTCTTATCCTATTTTCTCTTTATTATTTTTTTTCCAAGTTTTGTTTGGAGACATTTATGTTAGAAGAAAAACTATAAAATGTTATCATTGTGGAGAACAGAGAGATCAAAGACAGCTGGACTGTACCTATTTGTATAATTATTTTGATATTTTTAAGAAAAGAAGTTTAACAGAGTAACTCAGACTGAAACTGTTAAAACTCTGTTTATGATAAACTCTGTATTACATGATAGTGAACACATGAATTCCCTTCATGCAACTGAGATATTGTATTTACATTATTTATATATTCTTAGTTTTTTAATGCACTTCCAAGTTTTAGTTGGAAAAATGAAAACCAAGCTACTACTTAAAAGTTATTAAAAACTTCACATAAAATATTCCATTTTAGCTACAAGTTATTCATTGCATAGGATTTTATAAATAGTCTGGGTATTTCACAGGAACTGTGTTTCAAAGGAAAATTAACCAAACATTAAAAAAAGGGGGTTACTTTTTAAATACATTAAAATAAAGAAGTTTCTTACTCAGTTGATAATGCCATTGAGGTAGTATAATGCAGTTATATACACAAGCTGAAAAGGAAAAAGAATATATTTTGTGGTCCTTAATGTTTGACTGCAGCATTGTTCCCCACAGCTTAGCCGTATCTATTTCTATTTACCAAGTATGAAGAAGATATGTAGATAAGATGTCTTACAGTTCTGGTAACTGGTAACTAGTGCTGTGAAGGTTTTGGTATTGTAACATTCCCAGTTTTGTGAGTTATATATTGTATAGTGAAAATGACTAGTAAATTCAAATAATATATTTATCTAGCACTGGGAAAATACCATAATTATTTTCAAATCTTCAAGTAAGTTGTATCGAATGTTTTTCTTCCTCCTAAGTGAGAGAAGTCTCACTTTTATGTTAAAATGTCTATTTATACAACAGGTTTCTCCTTTTGCTGGTGTTATTAATTTTCATATTAAAATTTTTCTTATCTTTTTATATTAAAATAATTATGCTGGCTATTTAGACTGCCAAGATGTATTTTAGTTTGCAGGATTTTTGGCAGACAAAATATTTAAACAAATATAAAAGCATTGTATATTTTGTGGCATTAGGGACAAGAATTTTACCTTTGAATTTCTCTATGTGAGGCAGTGCTGGTATCAGCAAAGTCAGTAACAGACAGTGTTACTTGTAATCATCAAAAGAAGGTTTCCACAAGTTGTATAAATCAGTGCATTTATTTATTATGTTGTGAAATTTAATGTTATACAAAATACATATTCTAGCTCTTTTACTGCTGTTGCTTAGAGTGTATAGTTCTGTTGATGATTTACTTATGTACTTGAAGTACTCATTTCTGTCAAACAGATGCCCAATTATTTTCCTTTTAAAAAAAACTGTATTCTTTACCATCATAGATAGCTGAATAGTAATAGATACTTTGTTAAAAAAATAAGTTTCATGTGTAAAATAAATATTTTTAAAAAATATAAAGCCAAAATGAAATCACCAATATAAAGGATTTAATGTAGCCAAGGGATTCAGAGTGTTATATTTTGCCAACATATATTTTATCTTCGTTTCACAACTTCTTTTCTGTAGTTAATTCTCAGTTTTAGCTGAAGACAGGGCTCAGTGATTATACTGCCAATAGGACATTCAAATGAACATTAGGAGTTTTGAACACCGGCCAAGCATGTGGCTCAGGCCTGTAATCCCAGCACTATGGGAAGCCAAGGTGGGTGGATCACCTGAGATCAGGAGTTCAAGACCAACCGGGCTAACATAATAAAACCTCGATTCCACTAAAAAAATTAAAATTAGCGGGGCATGGTGGTGGATGCCTGTAATCCCAGCTACTCGGGAGGCTGAGGCAGGAGAATCACTTGAAGCCGGGAGTCGGAGGTTGCAGTGAGCCAAGATCTCACCACTGCAGTCCAGCCTGGGTGACAGAACAAGACTCCATCTTGGGGAAAAAAAGAATCTTGAACCCCCCAAAATATCACATATCTAGCACCCCAAAATATCACATAGTTAGCAATTCTTGGTTCCAGGGTGGATATTTTTAACACGTCTGCCTTTGGCTCTGGGATAGTAAGCAGTATGGATAATGGTTTGTTTGTTTCTGTTAAGTCACTGAGATTGTAATTGTTTGAATTATTTCTATTTAAAATTATTCTCAATATAACTGTTTTAACTTTAACTTTTAACCGTTTTCTTCTATTTTGCCGTGTTAGCAGTTGATGTGTTGTGTACTATTTAAGAACTCATAGGAGACAATTAATTTACTATAATTTAAAAGGCATAGAGTTTTATATTTTACTGCTGCACAAGCAGTTATTGGAGGTGGGGGAAGAAAGAAAACTGGTATGAGAAATTACATGGAAATTACAAGAAAAAGGAAGTTGAGTTGGTAATTTGGCCAGGATTTGGGAACAAATAGTTTGAACATAGATATCTTTCGTTTTATATGATAGAAACACAAAGCACACGTGAGCTGTATAGTATGCTGAACACCAGCGCAAAACAAAAAATGGCACATTGATGAAGTCCAAGACTATCTAGATCTTAGCAACTAGTGAATTCGGGGAGCCCAGACTACTGTGGAAAGTTAGAAGTCAGTAAGAATGCAGTTCAGATGACCTAATCGTTCAAGACATTTGATGGGTTCCACCCTAGGGTTTACGATATGGGGCAAATATCTGTGCTTTCTCATCTCAGTGATTGATATCCGAAGAAGTAGTCAGATGTGCTTAGCTGGTTCTTATAGAAGAACACCAGTAAATGTGGATCAGACCGTACCCTGCAGACCAAGGAGGTTTTCTTAAACTTGCTAAACCTTGAAAGGTATTAGCAATGATAATTGCTAAATGGATTTCTTCCTTTCACTGAAACAAAACAATTATTAAAATTCACAATACCTCGAGATGGGAATATGGTTTAGGTTTATCGAGTTCTGTAACTGACTTTGGCATTGCCTCACTGTGTCCTTTCTACAAGTTATGATGACTTGGTGTCCCCAGTTAGAATTGGCACATGATATTACCAGATGTTAGTACTTGGTAATGTTTCTTTTACAAAAGGAACTGCATAAGTATTAATCATAATTCATTTGACGGTTTCTTTCCCACTGTCATTTTAGATGTAAAGAAAGTCTTCCCAGACTAGAGCATGGAAATGAGAACTTCAAATTGATATCCCTGATGTTCAATTTAAAAATGAAAGTGAAGTTAAAATTAATAGCTTCTGTACCAGAGTAGATTATGGGTATTTTCATGTTATACTTCAGGTTCATATTGTTCATTTTAGGATATGCTAAGAACTCACTTCTAAAATCTTCAAAAATTTTGAAGTTTTATTTTTTTCTACACTTAACAATTTTATAGATGTGAATATATATACTTATATTTAAGTCCTTCACATCTTTTCTTAGTTTAACTCCCCAAAGAGGAAAATGTCTCTTTAAACCAGTAGTTAAAAAGATGGAGTATGTGATGTTCCCTTCTCTGTACTGAGTTCTGAATGTTTGATCTAGAGCATGAATCACTGACTGCGTTCTCTGATTGTGGAATGGTATTCTCTCATGCAAAGTACTTTCAGAACTTCCCATAAAAAAACTAAACTAGAGATCCTCTTAATTAATGGAAATCTGGGTACAACTGCGGGGATTAAATCAGAAACTAGAATAACCTAGTTAAAATCATTATATTAGTTACACTTGAGGGTAAGTGATGACTTGATTTTTACATGACATTTGAATTCTGTCACTATCTGATTCTTGACCTAAAGGTTCTCTTTTGCTAAATCTGATATTTATTATAATATATATAATAATTTGGAGCTCCTATTGCATCTCACCGCCCAAAAAATGTTCGAATGCCATATGATATAGGGAAAAGACTGCAGTTCATCACCATGGAATTTTGATTTGTCTTAATGACACAACTTAATTTTCATGATGATAGATCTCTAAATGATTAATCCAGAATGATTTGGTGCAGTGACTGGAAGAAATTGTTTTTCTGGGAATTTCCTTCCCATAGTGACCTGACATACAGGTGACCTTAGTGTAATTGAAATTAATTATAATTTTAATTAGAACATGCTCTGTTTATAGATTTTAATTGTGTAGCAGTTTTTTAAAATATACATAATTATGAGGATGAGACAATTGCAAACTTGAACAGTTCTTTTGTTTTCTCTCCTTTTACTTGAAAAGCTTTCAGAGAGCTTTTGAGAGATGACACAGTTTTCATAGTAACACTATGCAAATTAGGCTCTTCTGCCAAGAAACTCATGAACTCAAACACGGAGTAACACAATGCTTAATCTTAATCTTGGCTTTGGATTTTGCAAGCAAAAGTATTTTCTGTATCAATTTTTTTCAGTATTTATGGAGTGGCATATTTCATTTTTTTATTATGCCAAAGTTGAATTCTCATTTTATGCTGTGTTTCTCATTAATTGCAGTAAATTGTTAATTTCTTTCTTTCTTTGTTTCTTTTTTTTTTTTGAGATGGAGTTTCGCTCTTGTTACCCAGGCTGGAGTGCAATGGCGTGATCTCGGCTCACCGCAACCTCCGCCTCCTGGGTTCAGGCAGTTCTCCTGCCTCAGCCTCCCAAGTAGCTGGGATTACAGGCACGCGCCACCGTGTCCAGCTAATTTTTTGTATTTTTAGTAGAGACGGGGTTTCACCATGTTGACCAGGATGGTCTCGATCTCTTGACCTCATGATCCACCCGCCTCGGCCTCCCAAAGTGCTGGGATTACAGGCGTAAGCCACCACGCCCGGCCTAAAGTGTTAATTTCATTGTTGCCTTTTAGGCCTTCATCATACAAACCCTCACCATGTTTCACTCCTGTGCTTTTGCCATCGTTTTTTTTTTTTTTCAGCCACCTGTTTTTCTACTTTTACTCTTTCCCACCAGAGTGGTTTTTCCAAAACATATTTGCTAAAAGTTCTTAAGCAGGCTCTCTTTTCTGTAAATTATAGCATAGCAACCTAACTCCTAAGCAAGATGAGTTAGTCTTCATGACCTTGCCTCTTTCTTCCTTTTTAGTATCCTCACCCACCATCCCTTCATCGACTTTTGTAACCCAGGAATTTGGAACTACTCATAATTTAGTGCCTTGACATAAACACATGCCATAGATGAACATATTCAAGACTCAGTTCAAATTTAACTTTCTGTGAAGCCCTACCTGACTTCCCTAGGCAGATATTTCCTCCATGCCTATAGTATATTGAAACTTTTTCTGTTAAAATAACATAACATTTCAGTTACACATACACATACACATACATACAAACGCACACAGGTGCAGGAATACACACACACACACACACACACACACGCCTGTCTCTCCCACTGAATTTCTCTCTTTTTGTATTCTCGGTGTCTAGCTACACATAACAGAACTTAGATAAATATTTTCAAATGAAGGTAATATAAAACCCAAACTTCTCTGTATTTGTATGCTTTCACAAACAAAGGCTTAGAATTCTCTGAAAGTCCACGAGGTAAGTGTGCATTCATGAGCATGCGTGCACTCTGGGCAAAGCAACAGAAGATAAACAGCAAGGAAGAGCAGTTGTTTTGTGAAAAATAATCATTTGTTAGCTGTACATCAGAAATATCGACCAAATCTGAATTCTTTTTCACATAACTGCCAGACTTTGATTTGTAATTCATAAAGATGCCCTAAAGATCATCTTTCTCTTTTATAGACATTTAGTGTATAGACTCCACATAAATACATACACTGATTACCTACAGACAATAATGAGACTTCAGACAGAATCAAAAGCAGTAGTGAAGGTGGAATTTTTAAATAATATTCAGCTGGGGGGAAATAGACTGAGTTTATGTGACTTCAGGTTATTTAGAATTATTATGTTAATGTAAATGTAAGAAGGCTTATTTGTGACTATTATCAACCTCTGTAGAACATAAAGACTAAAAACTATTACCTATGGGCCTGTTTTTCTTTGTGATTCAATAAAGCCTTTTCTACCATGTCACCAAATAATCACAAAGGCTAACACCGAATGCTCTTCCAATTTAGTAATTTCTAAAATTAAATATTAGGGCCCCACACAGTGGCTCACACCTGTAATCCTAGTACTTTGAGAGGCCGAGGCGGGTGGATCACCTGAGGTCAGGAGTTCTAGACCAGTCAACATGGTGAAACCTCGTCTCTACTAAAAATACAAAATCTAGCCAGGCATGGTGATGCACACCTGTAGTCCCAGCTACTCCAGAGGCTGAGGCAGGAGAATTGCCTGAACCCAGGAGGCGGAGGTTACAGTGAGTCTAGATTGCACTACTGCACTCCTGCCTGGGCAACAGTGTAAGACTTTGTCTCCAAAAAAAAAAAAATTGTAAAAAGATTTGTAATTAACTGAAATGCCCTGTTCCTTTATTCACTTTTGATAGACTTTTTGACCTGCTCTATACTTGGCACTGAATTAGCTTCTGGGGATACAAATAAAATAGCTCCTGTGTTGTAAAGTCCAAGTTTGTTTTCCCAGTTATTTTTCTACAGTCTGTTTAAGGTATTAGGAGAACTTTCACAAACCAAGTGTTTTTCAGGTTATTTCAAAGAGGAATCTCCCTCCACCCAAAAAAACTAACCAAATCATTTTATCATAAAGAGGTAATCCCATTTTTATGTCCACAATTTTTATATTTTTGTGTCAGCCACCAATAATTTTGACTGTTTTGTCAAGTATGTATTTCATCGATCCTATTTCCACAACCATAGAAATGATCCCACTGACTGATAGATCTGTAGAATGTGAACTCACATTTAACGTTGATTTTAGAAAGGCATATCCTATATCCCATATCCCTATTGATGACACATATACCAAAATATATAAGAGCTATGCATGGTAAACCCACAGTAAAAGGAAAAAGTAATGCTTTCTGGTATACTTCAGAGGCTCCACTTGAAGATGTGGGTTGATGTTTCCTTGATTAGTTTGAACGAGGAGTAGGGGGTAATAATATTTAACAGGTAGCATACGTAGCTAAGCATAGAGTAAATACTAGTAGTATTTGTGTGCCATGAGGCACTAATCTATAGAGGAAACAAAATTATTTTTAGTTATAAAAGAATCTCTAAGTATTTATGGATGGTTAGGCAATACGGTTTCTTCATGAGAAGGAAAAAAAACTGTATCTTTATTGTCAGTAGGTATGGAAAAAACCCAACTTGTATGTATATTCACACTTTGAAAGGCATATTTTGAAGTCATTGTTTCCCATCAATATTAAGTGTCATCCATTTCTATGTTCTATAGCAAAAGAAAATTCTTAGTGTGATACAGCTTTACTCTTTGCTCGACTTTGTGCAAGGTCCACAAAAGGAGGAGTCTCAAAAGATTGGACACTTTTCCCTCAACACGTTCATTTTATCTTTCGATAAAGATAACCAGAAATCACTGGCCTCCAGTTTATCATCATGTTGAAAACACAACTGTACTGTTCCTTTCATCCCTTACATTGGAAAAGGTATTTTAAATTTAGCTTTGCCATATTATTTAGAATTAGGAATTTGCTACATTTTGGTAGTCTGTTTTGAAACTAAGCACTTATGTCTGAAAGATGCAGATAATATCTATCTATTTATTACACAGTGGGCTCTGTTTGCTGCAGAAAAGAGTGAAACTTTTAACTGCTTAGCACACTTGCCAGTGAAATATACCTGACAGAGCAGAGGTTATAACCTTGGCTCTAATTACTTTTAATAATGGTAAGACGACGTGAGTTTTGTTTGTTTACATGCTGTTTACAATGGCATAATTTTAAAAATATATACAGTTGAGATATTTATTGCATACTATTTTAAAGATGTTTTATGTGTTTTCACCTTTGGAATATATTGTTACATTTCCTTGTACAGATAATTTGGGTGGCTTTGTTAATGTAGCTAGTAATTTTTATGACTACTAAGTGACCAGTTTCGGTGCCTTTGATTGTGGGATGCATGACTATGTATTTATTGTACGGAAGTCACTGACGTGTGTATTTTTGTACTCTACTGAAAGTAATGGTTGACCCTGATGTACATGATGATGAAAGACGTCTTTCCCAAAGGGCACTGCCTTGAGATCACCCTTCTCAAATAAAAAGAACACATTTGGGAAGAAAATGTGAAGTCTATGTTGTTTCTGGTGGGAAATCTTTTTTTAATATTAAACTTATAATTTTGAGATAATTGTAGATTCACGTGCAGTTGTAAAAAATAATACAGGGAGGGCATATGTACCCTTTACCTATTTTCCCTCCAAAGGTAACATCTTGCAGACCTATAGTACAATATTACAGCCAGGACATTGAGATGTGGAAGGTCATGGTGCTGCACAGTTCTAGCACAAGGAGCCACATTACAGATCGCTATGTTTCTCCTTTACAGGCGCACCTGCTTCCCTCTTGCTCACATACACACTTCTTAATCCCAGGTAACCACAAATCTATCTCCACTCTATACTTTTATCATTTCATGAATATTACATTCATGGAATCATACAGTATGTTATTTTTTTTCACTCCAGAAGAATTCCCTGGAGATTGATGTAAATTGTGTGCATGGATAGTTCATTTCTTCTTGTTGCTGAGTAGTCTTGCATCTGGTGGAGGAATGCTTGATCGTAAGAACATAACTTGGTTTACGTTTATAATAATGATTCCTTAAAGTTTACACTCCCCCCAAAAACACTCATTAAAAGCTCAATGTGTGACAAGTATTGTCTCTAGTGGTAATGATCTGTGAACAGCCCTTTAAAATCACTGTCTGGTGAGGGAGAAAGAGTATTGTAACACAGAATTTATGTGCAGTGATAAAAAAAAATATGCTACCAAGTATGGAGGAGGACAAAGAAAGGGTGGAGGTAGAGAACGTTCAGGGGCACCTTCCTGGATAGGGGACATTAAGTCGAATCTTAGCCAGGTGAAGTACATGTGTGAGAAAGGCAGAGAGGACAGTGCCAGCAAAGACAGGCAAGCAGCATGGAGGATATAACATGCTGTTGCTGAAACAAAGGGAGAGACAGAAGGCGGAACTAGAGCAGGCGAGGGCAGAACTAAGCAATCGGATCTGAGCCCTGGTCAAATCAGTAACCTTTTGATGGGATTTACGTGGAGAGAGCAGAGGACAGTGAGATAGTTAGAGCTTATGAAAGAAGTGTGGGTAAGAAATAGCAAGGGACTTCCTCAGTGCAGTTTTTGTTGAAATGGAAAGGAGGGAACAGATCTCAGAAATACTTAGGTACAAACGGCCTGCACTTGAGATTGGCTGTGGATGGATCAGGAGGCGAGAAGAAACATGGCAAGTCCCAGGTTTCTAGTAAGAGGGAAGCATGAAATTCAAGTTCAAACTCCGCCATCATGTTTCAGGGCAACTGTAGGATGTCTACGGGATACATCATGTTGCAGAGCAGTACGGGAGGGAAATACAGGTCTGGGTGTCATTGTCATATGGGCTGAAGCCTTTAGAGAAGACGAAGTTATCCAGAAAGACCCTTAGGAGCTTAGGAAAGGAGCCCCATGGAACTGGGATTCAGACCTCTGAGAAGGGGGCTCTGTCTTCATGGTGGTTCCAGGAGCGCCAGAGGAAAAAGCCAGAGAACGAACCAGGCTGCCTCTGCCAGGGTGAGAACCAGTGCCCCTGAGACACTGGCAGCAACAGTGAGAAAAACAGGAAGAGCAAGTCCTCTTTCCTTCTGCAGGAAACCAGCTGGCAAAGTAGCTGTGCCAACTGCAGAGCCCAGCGCCAGCACACCGAGCAGAGTGCCGGGTGTATCTGGCACTGAGAAACAATCCAGTAGGTGGCCACTAAGTCTAACAAGGCACTCTTAGGAACAGAATACATAATCTTATCACTGTCAGAGGATAGTGGGGCAAGAAGCTGCCCCACTAGGAATGCTTGAGGGACTGGAGGACTCTTAGCTTGGAAAATAGAACATCCAGGGGCAGGGAGTGGGGGTAGAGGTGGGAGACAAGCTTGGGACGGAAGAACTGCCTTCAAATATTTGAGGGTCTGTCATGGAGAAGTGGGCTTGCATTAGTTCTAAATGAGACAAGCAAGTGAAATTCACAGCAAAAACTGCTATGTAAGGATGCACTGTATTGTCTCATAAGATTAGATCTTTGATAAAGGGGTTCAGACGGAGGCTGCCAACACTTGACGGTTGGTACCCTTGAGAACGTGAACTCCACAGGGAAAGGAATTTTTTCATGACTTATCCCAATGCATGGAACAGTGTTTAGCATGTGGTATGTGCATAGTACCTATTTGTTGAATAAATCAGAAATAATTTAAGCAAGATCAGAGGACCAGATCACCCTGAGGTCTCTTTCAACCATAGATTCAATGCAGTTGATCATATATAAAGGCAAAGTATGCAGAGTCCTACCCAAATTAGGAAATAAATGAACAAGAATTTAAACTCCAAATAAGTTGGTTATCCAGCATCCCTTTAAAAGCAAGTCACCACTACTAACCAATGTTTTTTGTTTTTTGAGATGGAGTCTCACTCTGTCTCCCAGGCTGGAATGCAGTGGCACAATCTCGGCTCACTGCAACCTCTGCCTCCTGGGTTCAAACAATTCTCCTGCCTCAGCCTCCCGAGTAGCTGGGATTACAGGTGTGTGCCACCACACTTGGCTAATTTTTTTAGCAGAGATGGGGTTTACCATACTGGCCACACTGGTCTTGAATTCTTGACTTCATGATCTGCCTGCCTCAGCCTCGCTTGGGGGGATTACAGGTGTGAGCCATCTACATCATGACCCTGAGACACTGCCTGATTCTGAAGGGCTAGCTGACTCATCATATTAAATTGCTTTTTAAAATGCAAATTGTGTTACATTTTATCTTAATTCTTTACGAAGTAGCAATGTGTTTTCATAGCCATAACTCTTGGCAGCTAATGGGTTACAGTTCTAGCAAATTAGAATTTTCACCAGGAAATCTAAAACAATAGATTTTTCTGATATCAACAAGGTGTCAGAATTTCAGATTCCTGGAAATCAAGGATCATCCAAGCAATCCAAGCATTTGGACCCCATCTTTCCTGTCCTACTATGGCCTGCTGTTTGTCTCCGTTACTTCTTGTGTCACCACCATGAGGACATTCATAAAACGTGACAGTCGATGGTGTGGTTGGCAACATGATGGGGCTTGTCTCAAAGCAAGCCTGGGATGGTGGTACCAGTCATAAGAATGAGAGACTATGGGGCCAGGCACGCGGCTCACACCTGTAATCCCCGCAGTTTGGGAGGCCAAGGCAGAAGAATCGCCTGAGCCCAGGAGCAGTTCGAGACCAGCCTGGGCAACATAGCGAGGCCTCATCTCTATTAAAATAAAAGAGAGAGAGAGAGAGAGAATTACAGACAAAAATACAGTGTCAGAGCAGTGTCTAACACTTCTTAGTTTGAGACACTATCGCTACATTTAATCTTCAAGGTCAGCCCCATGCGTTTGGTATTAGCCCCATTGGAAACATCCTCACACCCTTGGAGTGGGTTCTACTCTGGCAATGACGTTTTGGATGAATGTGGGCATTGGAGCACTACCCTCTCTTAGAGGAGTGATACTAACTTATCAAGTAAAAGGCAGCCCAAGAACCACAGCGAGGCAGGTAAAACATGCGCTCCGCATAGTTCCTCTCCCACGCAGGCCTCCCTCGCACGCCAATGCATGCTGCTACAGCACCCCGCAACTGGGAGGAAGGCCACAAATGAAAGCTATCTGAGATCTTCTCATTTGATTTGCTTCAAGGTTTTTTTGACTGCTCCCATAGAGAGAAATAGATTTTCCCCAGTATACATAAATACATACACACACATACACTCATGTGCTGCATAACAGTGTTAACAGGGGACCATATATGACTGCAAAGATGACAGTGGTCCTACAAGATTGTAATGCAGCTGAAGACTTCCTGTCGCCTAGTTACGTCATAGCCATCACAGCACTGTAGTACAACACACTACTCTCATGTTTGTGGTGGATAAATAAATCTACTCTGCTGCTAGTCATATAAAAGTACCATATAACACATACAATTGTGTATAATACATAATGGTAGTAAATGACCATGTTACTGATTGGTTTATATATTTCCTACACTACGTATACTTTTTAAAAATTGTTGAGACAGTCTTGCTCTGTTGTCCAGGCTGGACTACAATGGACTGATCTTGATTCACTGCAACCTCTACCTCCTGGGTTCAAGCAATCCTCCTGCCTCAGCCTCCCGAGTAGCTGGGACTATAGGTGTGTGCCACCATGCCCTGCTAAATTTTGTATTTTTAGTAGAGATGGGGTTTCACCGTGTTTGTCAGGCTGGTCTCGAACTCCTGACCTAAACAATTTGCCCATCTTGGCTTCCCAAAGTGCTAGGATTGCAGGTATGAACCACTGTGCCTGGCTCTACACTTTCCTGCTTACCGAAAGAAAAAATATTAACTGTAAAATGGCCTCAGGCAGGTCCTTCAGGAGGCATTGTTATCAAAGCAGATGACAGCTCTGTGCATGTCTTTGCCCCTGAAGACCTTCTGGTGGAACAAAATGTGGAAGTGGAAGACAGTGATATTGATCCTGCAACCGTGTAGGCCTAGGTTAATGTGTGTGTTTCTGGGTTTTTTGTTTGTTTTTTTTTTTTTTTTTGGAGACAGAGTCTTGCTTTGTAACCAAGGCTGAAGTGTAGTGGCATAATCTCAGTTCACTGAAAACTCCGACTCCCAGATTCAAGTAATTCTTGTGCCTCAGCCTCCCGAATAGCTAGGATTACAGGCACCTGCCACCACATCCATCTACTTTTTGTATTTTAGTAGAAACAGTGTTTCATCAGGCTGGTCTCAAACTCCTGACCTCAGGTGATCTACCTGCCTCGGCCTCCCAAAGTGCTGGGATTACAGGTGTGAGCCACTGTGCCCAGCCTGTAGTTTAGTTTTTAAGAAAAAAGTTTAAAAAGTTAAAAAGTTCAAAGAAAACAACTTCAATAGAAAAATGCTTATGGATTATGAACGTAAAGAAAAAAAACTTTTTGTAAAACTATAATGTTTTAATCTAAGTGCAAAAGAATAAAAAATTTAATAAAGTTTACAAAGTCAGAATGTTTCAGTAAGCTAAAATTATTGAAGAAGAACATTTTAGTAAAATTAGTGTAGCTTGTGTACTGTATTTACGGTCTACAGTAGTGTGCAGTAATGCCCTCAGCCTTCACACTCACTCTCCACTCTCTAACTGACTCACCCAAAGCAACTTCCAGTCCCGCAAGCTCCATTCATGCTAAGTGTCCTATACAGTTGTACCTTTAACAAAAATCAGGCTGAGCACAGTGGCTCACACCTGTAATCTCAGCACTTTGGGAGGCCGAGGATAGCAGATCACTTAAGGCCAGGAGTTCGAGACCAGCCTGGCCAACATGGTGAAACCCCGTCTCTACCAAAAATACAAAAATTAGCAGGATGTGATGGCACATGCCTGTAATCCCAGCTACTCGGGGGACTGAGGCAGGAGAATCAGCTGAACCTGGGAGGTGGAGGGGCAGTGAGCTGAGATCGTGTCACTGCACTCCAGCCTGGGTGACAGAGCAAGACTCTGTCTCAAAAAATATATATTTTATATCTTTACCTTTTCTTTGTTTAGATATGTTTAAATACACAAATACCATTTTATTGCAATTGCCTACAGCATTCAGTACACTAACATGCTACACAGGTGTGTAGCCTAGAAGCAGCAGGCTATAGCACATAGCCTAGGTGTGCAGTAGGCTATCTCACCTAGGTTTGTGTAAGTACACTGCGTGATGTTAGCACAACGAAAAAATCACCTAGCAATGCATATCTGAGAATGTGTCCCTATTAGGTATGTGACTGTGCATTATACACACATATATACATGGTAAAAAGATATGCCTGTATATCACAAGTTTAACAAAATAGCACTTACGTACATGCAATATGCTTTAATATTTTCTATTCTATTTTGTTAAAAAAATACTAATCGTGGCCAGGCGCAGTGGCTCATGCCTGTAATCCCAGCACTTTGAGAGGCCAAGGTAGGTGGATGGCTGGGCCCAGGAGTTCCAGACCAGCCTGGGCAACTTGGAGAAACTGTCTCTACAAAAAATGCAAAAATTAGCTGGGCTTGGTGGCGCATGCCTGTAGTCCCAGCTACTAGGGAGGCTGAAGTGGGAGGATCAGTTGAGCCCGGGAGGGCCAACTGGGCTTGGGAGGATGGAGTGAGCTCGGCTGTCTTGGTTGCAGTGAGCCAAGATCATGCCATTGCACTCCAGCCAGGATGCCACAGTGAGAATCTGTCTCAAAAAAAAAATCGATTGCAACCTATTAAATTGACTTTATAACCCACTAATGATAAGGTCAGCAAACTTTTCATGTAAAGGGCCAGATAGTAGTATTTTCAGCTTTGCAGGACATATGGTCTCTGTCAGGATGATTCTACTCTGCCAATGTGGCAGGAAAGCTGCCACAAACAATATGTAAATGAATGGGCATGGTTGTGTCCCAATAAAACATTATTTACAAAAACAGATGTTGGCACATCCCTACACTAATATGTCACAATCCACAGTATTTATTTTTAAAACCACAGAGCTAGTTCAACAGTTTCCAATGATTAGCTGAATAGCTAAGAATCACCTGGAGATTATGTTAAAAAGAGTTTTCAGGAACCACCCTGGACCTACAGAACTAGCATCTCTTGGGAAGCGGTTTGGGACACCACCATTTGAATCACCCTCCTTGAGTGTTTCTTACCTGTGGTCAAGATAAGGGATCACTGATCTGATCCAACCTCCTCGTTCACTCCAGCTCTTATTTTAAAAAATTAGTATATAGTTGACACATAATTGTACATTGATGGGGTACAGTGAGATACATTATATAATGTATACAGGGCACACCTGTATACATCGTATAATGATCAAATCAGGGTAGTTAACATGTCCGTCACCTCGAACCTTCATCATTTCTTGATGGTAATAACTTTCAAGATAACTAGAAAAGAGTATCTTGAAAGCTATCAACGGCCTCTATTTTACAGATAATAAACTGAAGCCTCGAAAGACTATGTTCTGGGCTACAAACAATTGTCAAAAAATTTGAAGAACCTGGGTTATACAAACTGAGGACTCTGTTTGTGCAGTCACATTAGAAATTAATAACAGGCCAGTCGCAGTGGCTCATGCCTGTAATCCCAGCATCTGGAGAAGCGGAGGTGGGCGGGGGGAGGGGGATCGCGAGGTCAGGAGATGGAGACCATCCGGACTAACACGGTGAAACTCTGTCTCTACTGAAAGCACAGAAAATTAGCCGGGCATGGTGGCACATACCTATAGTCCCAGCTACTTGGCAGGCTGAGGCAAGAGAATCGCTTGAACCCAGGAGGCAGAGGTTGCAGTGAGCAGAGATTGCGCCACTGCACTCCAGCCTGGGCAACAGAGGGAGACTCTGTTTCAAAAAAAAAAAAAAAAAAGAAAGAAAGAAATTAATAACAAAAAATCTGAAACAGAGCATGCAGAGCTTAAAACTCACTTTTATAATTTGTTCAATACGTATCCCTGCAGCGCTTCAGCAGAAAGTGACAATCAATTAAAGGACAGAAGCCAATGCCCATTAAAGTGATAATAAGAATATTAAACATCTCAAGGATACTATAAAAGGTTGGTCAGCCTCAAGGCATAAATGTCTAGAAGCTCATTACTGCATAATAACAAATTTTCAACCAACAAAAAACACTAATATGTAGCACTCTAATTAGCCTAATTATGATTTGATGGACTATGAAATTTCAATGGGAAATGATGTTATTAAAGCACATCAGCTGATTTAAAAGTGATTACAGCATGCTGGCAATATGGTTAATGCTGTTTTGGCCTGCAATAATCTTAATTTTAAAAGTAAAATTTGGTCTCTATTTTCATCAAGATAGAAATTATCTTGATACAGATTTTATTGTGAACTTCAATAAATTGAAAGGATAAAATGGGTAAAAATAGGCACAAATAAAAATTAAAAGTTAAAAACAAAGATTAGTGAGAAATTTGTTGCAAAGCTCTGTGGATTTAAATATTTGTATGGGCTAGGCACATTGGCTCACACTTGTAGTGTCAACACTTTGTGAGGCCGAGGTGGGTAGGTCGCTTGAGCCCAGGAGTTCAAGACCAGCCTGGGCAACATGGCAAAATACCATCTCTACTGAAAATACAAAAGTTACCTGGGCGTGGTGACACGTGCCTCTAGTCCAAGCTAATTGGGAGGCTGAGTCCCTGCCTCAAAAAATATATATATTTGTATTTATTTTATACCACTCATGTCTGTTCTGCAGTCTCTGATAACTTCAACCTTTCAGTGTTAACTGAAGTCACTTCTTCCCTCTGTGTACTGAGTGAAAATGAAGGGAAAGCTTCCAGGCTCTCCTCTGATGTCTCATCCGTGTCCATTTCTCATCCTCCACACAATACATACAGATACACACACCTGTGAACACATGTATCATCCTAAATTACATACCTACCATCCTCCCCACCTCTGCTACCACCTCGTATTCACCTGTGAAGCTCCTGCTCATCCATAAAGTTTCAACTCGTGGGGGCCCTCAACAGAACCTTTTAAAACTCACCAAGAGGCCGGGCGCGGGGGCTCACGCCTGTCATCCCAGCACTTTGGGAGGCCGAGGCGGGTGGATCACGAGGTCAAGAGATCGAGACCATCCTGGTCAACATGGTGAAACCCCGTCTCTACTAAAAATACAAAAAAATTAGCTGGGCATGGTGGCGTGTGCCTGTAATCCCAGCTACTCGGGAGGCTGAGGCAGGAGAATTGCCTGAACCCAGGAGGCGGAGGTTGCGGTGAGCCGAGATCGCGCCATTGCACTCCAGCCTGGGTAACAAGAGCGAAACTCCATCTCAAAAAAAAACTAAAAAAAACTCACCAAGAGTGTATAATCCTTAGATATTTTCACCTCTGTTCCCATTACAGTTTGTTCCTGTTACATACCACCACTAGAGCAATTATATTGCATCATAATTATTAACACAGCTACCTCTCCGCTTAATTAGCTTTTGCTTGAGAGCAGAGAGCATATATGATTCATCCTGTCCTCATCACACTGCACGAAGCTTGGCTCCTGGCTGGTCTTTGAAAAATGTCTTTTGAATGGCTGAAGAGAGTATTTCACTTAGAATATTTTGTTTAAAATTCTTAACTTCTGTGGCCACAAGTGATATTACACTGCCTTTGTCTAGTTTGGGAACCAAGGTTACAGTATGTCATAAAATGGAAGAGCTTTTCCTTTTTTTCTCCAATCTGTGAAAGAATTGGTGTAGGAATAGAACTACCTGTTCTTTGAATGTATGGTAGAACTATCTGTAAAACTGTCCAGTAACACTGCTACTCTTTTTTTTTTTTTTTTTTTGAGATGGAGTTTCGCTCTTGTTGCCCAGGCTGCAGTGCAATGGCGCGATCTCGGCTCACCGCAACCTCCGCCTCCTGGGTTCAGGCAATTCTCCTGCCTCAGCCTCCCGAGTAGCTGGGATTACAGGCACGCGCCACCATGTCCAGCTAATTTTTTGTATCTTTAGTAGAGACGGGGTTTCACCATGTTGACCAGGTTGGTCTCGATCTCTTAACCTCGTGATCCACCCGCCTCGGCCTCCCAAAGTGCTGGAATTACAGGCCTGAGCCACCGCGCCCCGCCACAGTGCTATTCTTTTCTTTGGGTATGTTTTATTTTTCTAACTTCTTGGGTTGAATATTTAATATAGTGTCTTTATTTACTAAGAAAAACATGTAGAATTATCGATTTTTCTAAAAGTACCACTTTAGCTGCATTCCATAAACTTTAAACATTTTTTTAAATCGAATTTTATTCTGTTTTTTTAGAGGATATACATGGGTTCAAGATGGTCACCTGCTTGTCTAGGAATCCAAGGGACAACTTCAATTCCTTTAGGAAGGAAGTGGCCTGAGACTCCACACAGCCTATATCCCAAGCAAATGAATTGGTACTTAGGAAGTCCAGGCAGAATCTCAGTGAGATATCCTAGACCAGCACGGTGGAAGTAGGAAAGAGTCACAGAATAGGGATCCCATGAGTGCTCAGGCTTGAAGGTAAGCTCCCCAGACACTAGGCCTACAATTGCACCCTAATTCCATGTGCTAACCTCCACTGGGCAGAGAGCAGTGGCAACTGAGTCTGCTGGAGTAGGTCTCATGCATCCTACAGCTTTTTTTTTTTTTTTTTTGAAACAGAGTCTAGCTCTGTGGCCCAGGCTGGAGTGCAGTGACGCCGTCTCGGCTCACTGCAATCTCCACCTCCTGGGTTCAAGCGATTCTCCTGCCTCAGCCTCCCAAGGAGCTGGGATTACAGGCACCCACCACCACACCTAGCTAATTTTTGTACTTTCAGTAGAGATGGAGTTTCACCATGTTGGCCAGACTGTTTCACCATGTTGGCCATTCTTGACCAGCCTCCTACAACTTTTAATAGGTAGTCTCATTATTATTCAATTTCAAGCATTTTTTGTAATTGACTTTATAATTTCTTTGATTCACAAGATCTTAAAATAATGAATGTGATGCTTTTATAGAAAAAGCAATGTTGTTATTTTGGGCATTTTCATTAATAAAAGACTCTTACATTACTAGACAAAAATTTTTATATTGACTAATTGTTAAAACGAAAATATCTTTGGGCTGGGCATGGTGGTGCATGCCTGTAATCCCAGCACTTCAGAAGGCCGAGTTGGTTGGATCACCTGAGGTCAGGAGTTTGGGACCAGCCTGACCAACACAGTGAAACGTCGTCTCTACTGAATACAAAAAATTAGCCGAGTGTGGTGGCACATGCCTGTAATCTCAGCTACTTGGGAGGCTGAGGCAGGAGAATCACTTGAACCTGGGAGGCAGAGGTTGTAGTGAGCTGAGATTGCGCCATTGCACTTCAGGTCTTGGTAACAAGAGCAAAACTCCATCTCAAAAAAAGAAAAGAAAAGATCTTGTATATATTGGGGTAAATAAAGCCTATTATTTTTGCATGCATGTTTCTTTTAACTTTTTTACTGAGAGTACTAGAACACTGAATATTATATAATGGCTTATATTATATTTCTATTAGACTGTGGTAGTCTAGTGTTCAGTATTGTTTAGGGAGCATATCTGTTTTTTAACCATGATACTAATCTTTTGTACATTATGAATGCTCAATATATGTTGCAGAGTACTTGCTAGATTGTATTTTATGAGAATGGATGGAGCTTTTATTTTTTTAACTGAATAAGAATTTTTTAAAACCAACTTAAATGGGGAGACTGAGTTCTAGTTATTTCCTAGAATTTTTATTTGCAAAGAGAACATATAATAAACATTTGATTTGCTGTGGTGCTATCTCTCAGAAGGCAAATGAAACAATGAATTCCAACACGGCACTTAATCTGTTCAAGTGTTCTGAGATACAGACGTAACAAGGTTTTTGGCTTGTAAAATGTCATTGTATTATCGTGGAGGACAAAATGTGAAGGCTGAAAAACTTGGGCAATGTCAGCCAGTTCCTTAGACTCCAAGAAAGTTGATGCTTAAAAATTAAGAAAAGAAAAACATTATTCAGCAAATGGTGTTGGAATAATTAGGTGCTCATATTTAAAAGAAAAAAATATAAAAAAGAAGGGTGTAAGTCTCTTTATTATACCATATTCTAAATGAATTTCTATAAATAAATGACAAGTGCAAAATAAAACTGCAAACTTCTCAGGAGAAAATATAAGGGAATATTTTCTCTGTCACAGGGTCAGGGAAAGATTATTTTACATAATATATAAAAAGGGCAGCCCATTTTTTTCTTTAAAAAAAGAGTGATAAATCTGGCTAATAAAAATACAAAAGCTTTATTCAATAATAAACAACACATAAAAGTTAAAAGACAGGTTGTAGACTGTAAAACTATTTTTAAACATACAAGCTACCAACGATTAGCATCCAACATAGCTCCTAAAAATCACTTACTTTATGTTTTAAGTTTATTGAGGTATAGCTTACAAACAGGAAAACCCATCCTTTTTTTTAAAATTGTACTTTAAGTTCTGGGTTACATGTGTGGATCTTGCAGGATTGTGGCATAGATACACACATGCCATGGTGGTTTGCACCCCCTGCTGTCCCTCCCCTAGCCCCCTAACCCCCAACAGACCCCAGTGTGTGACATTCCCCTCCCTGTGCCCATGTGTTTTTATTGTTCAACACCCACCTATGAGTGAGAACATGTGGTGTTTGGTTTTCTGTTCTTGTGTCAGTTTGCTGAGAATGATGGTCTCCAGATTCATCCATGTCCCTACAAAGGACATGAACTCATCCTTTTTTATGGCTGCATAGTATTCCATGGTGTATATGTGCCACATTTTCTTTGTCCATTCTATCACTGATGGGCATTTGGGTTGGTTCCAGATCTTTGCTATTGTAAATAGTGCCAAAATGAACATACATATGCATGTGTCTTTCTAATAGAATGATTTATAATCCTTTGGGTATATATCCCATAATGGGATTGCTGGGTCATATGGAATTTCTATTTCTAGATCCTTGAGGAATTGCCACACTGTCTTCTACAATGGTTGAACTAATTTACACTCCACCAACAGCGTAAAGGTGTTCCTATTTCTCCACATCCTCTCCAGCGTCTGTTGTCACCTGATTTTTTAATGATTGCCATTCTAACTGGCGTAAATCGGTATCTCAATGTGGTTTTGATTTGCATTTCTCTAATTACCGGTGATGATGAGCATTTTTTCATATGTTTGTTGGCCTCATATATGTCCTGCTTTGAAAAGTATCTGTTCATATCTTTCATTCATTTTTTAATGGTTTTTTTTTTCTTGTAAATCTGTTTTAGTTCTTTGTAGATTCTGGATATTAGTCCTTTGTCAGATGGGTAGATTGCAACAATTTTTTCCCATTCTGTTGGTTGCCTGTTCACTCTGATGATTGTTTCTTTTGCTGTGCAGAAACTCCTAAGTTTAATTAGATTCCATTTGGCTTTTGTGCCATTGCTTTTGGTGTTTTAGTCATGAAGTCCTTGCCTATGCCTATGTCCTGAATGGTTTTGCCTAGGGTTTCTTCTAGGGTTTTTTTTTTGTATTGTTTCCATTCTTTTTTATTGCATTTTAGGTTTTTTTCTAGGGTTTTTATGGTGCTAGGTCTTATGTTTAAATCTTTAGTCCATCTGTGGTTAATTTTAGTGTGAGGTGTAAGGTAGGGGTCCAGTTTCAACTTTCTGCACATGGCTAGCCAGTTCCCCCAACACTATTTATTAAACACAGAATCCTTTTCCCATTGCTTGTTTTTGTCAGGTTTGTCAAAGATCAGATGGTTGTAGATGTGTGGTGTTACTTCTGAGGCCTCTGTTCTGTTCCATTGGTCTGTATCTCTGTGTTGGTAACAGTACCATGCTGTTTTGATTATTGTAGCCTGGTAGTATAGTTTGAAGTCAGGTAGTGTGACGCCTCTAGCTTTGTTCTTTTTGCTTAGGACTGTCTTGGCTATTGGGGCTCTCTATTGGTTCCATATGAAGTTTAAAGTGGAGAATTTAAATCAGTACAACTACTTGAAGACCTATTTTTTAATACCTAGTAAGTTGAAGATATATCTGGTAAGATTGTATTAATGAATATGAGAGACCTGAATAATAGAATAAACTCACTTATTAATATAACTGAGTGAATGAAACCAACATGACCAATCAGTATGAATCTCAAGAGCAATGCTGAGTGAAAAAATAAGCAGGTTGCAAAACTATATACTACATAATACCATTTATATAAAAATTGTAAACACTCAAACAATAATATATCGTTAATGGATTCATACACATGTAGTAAAAGTATGAAAACATTCATTGTACTGATATGCATCAATTTCAGGATGGTGTTTCCTATGAAGAAAATGGGAGAGAAAAGGGATTCTGAGAAAGGGGATTTAACTGTCTCCAGAATGTTCTACTTCTTAAAAGAGCTGTTATTTATTTATTTATTTGCTTATTTTGGAGTCTTTGTGGCTCAGGCTGGAGTACAGTGGCATGATCTTGACTCACTGCAGCCTCTGTCTCCTGGATTCAAGCAATTCTCCTGCCTCAACCTCCCAAGTAGCTGGGATTACAGTGTGCCACCAAGCCCAGCTAAGTTTTATATTCTTAGTAAAGACAGGGTTTCACCCTGTTGGCCAGGCTGCTCTTGAACTCCTGACGTCAGGTAATCCACCTGCCTTGGCCTCCCAAAGTGCTAAGATTACAAGCATGAGCCACCATACCCAGCCTATTTTCCACTTATTTTAAATATTTTATAATTTAAAGCAATATCCTGCCTAGTCCCCAGCTTCTGCCTTCATTTTCTCCCTGGAGAACTACCTGAGCCACATTCTAGGCTCAAAACCTCTTTAGAGTACACAAAATATCCTAGTGTTGCCTCTAGCTTTTATCTTATACCCTCTTTCTGAAAACATGGTTTCCTAATTCATTAGACTTGAGTCCTCTCTTTTCACTGAAACTGAGGTCCTCGGTAACTAAGGAGTTGACTGAGTACTGGTCACTGGTATTGATAGATGCAGGAGGCAGGTGAGGGGGAAAAATCCCTGGAGAATCTCCAGCCCACCTGCCACTGGGAGAATGGGGTGTAGTCACTGAAAAGTTTATGCCTTGGGCAAGGGGGAGGAGCCTGGGCTCTTCAGCTTATGTGTGGTGGCCTTGTATTCAATCTATGAGATGGGAGCCTGTTGGCAGGAACCCCTCTCACTTTGCTGAGAGTTATTTTTTCTTTTTCCCTTTTTGCTCAATAAATTCCATTCCCCTCACCCTTCCATGTGTCTGTGTAACTAACTTTTCCTAGTATTGACACAAGAATCCGGATTTAGCTGAATTTAGGAGCAAAAATTCTGCAACGCTAGTATATATACCGAGCACTTGTCCTGGCCATCCCTGTCCCCTGTGGTGTCCTGCTCCCACACCCATAGGGTTAGAAGCTATTTTATTTGTTGATATACTTTCTTAGTGCCTGCCCATTGTCAGGCTGGATTTCTGAATATCTCCTGAGGCTAGTTTCTCTGATGCTATATTTTGTTAGCTTTTTGGATCATCTCTTATACTTGGTGTTGGATCCTTTGAACCTGGTGCATTGATGAAGTGTCTCTGGAACGTGGAACTCTGAGCTCCAGACTGAATTTCCACCTATCTCTCTTGCCTAAAACCTGTTTGAATGTAGTAGATGAATGGAATAGAGGACCTAAGCCATGATGAAAACTTACATCTTTTAGCACTTGCTAAGCTTCCTTATTTCCTTCCTAACCTGTGTCAGACTGATCAAATTAAGCACTGGAGATCCAGGCTCTTGAAATAGAAAATTTATTAGGACACAGCTGTCTTTCATTACGTTTCCTCACTCAGACCTAGAGAGAAAGTATTTCTTGGAACTATAACCCTCTGTTTTGGAGATAGTAGCTTCCTGAGTTCTTTCAGTGAGCACACAGGAAGTCATGTCCCCAAACTACTTGCCTTATAAAATGCAATACCTCTTAGCAATTCTTTTGTCTTAGGTTACCTGTATAGTTCTGCCTTGAACAGCTTGGCCCTCCTGCTATCTGAAGATTTTCCTCTGGTTCTAAGCTAGGTTGGCTTCTTGCTTGTTTCTGGGACCCCTCTATTTATTTCCCTATTAGAGACCACAGCTCATGATTGACTTAGACTCTTTTTTTTTTTTTTTCAGATGGAGTCTTGCTCTTGTCTTCCAGGTTGGAGTGCCATTGCACAGTCTCGGCTCACTGCAACCACCCGCTCCCGAGTTCAAGCAATTCTCCTGCCTCTGCCTCAGCCTCCTGAGTAGCTGGGATTACAGATGCCCATCACCATACTCGGTTAATTTTTTGTACTTTTAGTAGATATGGGGTTGCACCATGTTGCCCAGGCTGGTCTCGAACTCCTGACCTCATGATCCACCAGGCTTAGCCTCCCAAAGTGTTGGGATTACAGGTGTGAGCCACCAGACCCAGCCACTTTAAATGCTTTAGTAACTAGATCATACCCAAACTAAGCACTCCATTGTCTTCAAGGCTACTGACTCCGAGCCAGACCTTCACTGCTGTTTTGTCCCCAGTCCTCAGGCCAAGCCTCAAGAAACCATATAAAAAGAAAGAATTAAAAGATATTGTGGAACGGTAGAAATGTGCCTGTTGACTAATTGATAACAATTATTTTTGTGACAGATCCTTGGGAGTCAATGATAAAGCACAATCTCTACCTGCCTTCAAGCGGCACACTGGTCAAGCTGGTTATGAAGAAGCAAAGATAATGTGTAAGACAGGAGTAATGTGTAAGGCCAGAGTCAGAGACTAGGGAAATTTATCCCATGTATGCTTTATGACAAATGTCTTTTCAAGAATTCTCAAGGAGAGTCAGATTTCTGATGCTCCCCACTCCAACTGGACTAATGAGTTTTCTAGGGACCAAACGGCAGTAGAAATCCCAGCACTACGGGTCTTTGCACCTTCCTTGTAGGCCAGTGGTCAAAGATCCCAATGGCAGGCAAAGATGAGGTGGCAGGCTCTCAGTATGTTTGCTGACTGAATTCCATTTGTTAAAGTATTGGATTTATTTCCAGTGGATCAAAAGTCTGAGGTAATGTAAACTACATATTCCCAAATAGAAAGTATGAAGAATAACAGGGTTGAATCCGGCAGGATGAAGAAGGGACTGATGAAATACACTCGGAATTGGAAAGCATTAGGAGTTGTAATTATGTGTTACCAACGTGAAGGTCAAGAGGAGAAGAGGAGGACAGTAACATACAGATTTGTTAAGACTTGTAGGGAGAGAAACTGCCAAGATGTCACCGAGACTAGTAGCATTCCTTTAGGTTGTCCCTGGGTACCACTGTTGACGTATCATTTGAAGGTCTTAACATCTTTGAGAAAGCTTGTCAGTTGTTCTTGGTGGCTTAGAATTCTTCAACATATTCTACAGCTCCAAACACAAGTAGGTCCAAGAAGTCCCCTGGTTAGAAAATGTAGTTAATGCACATTTCGTGTTCTGAGATAAGGGTGGATAACATTTAAATAAGCAAGTTAGCTGACAGGAAGAAGAAATGATCAATTAGTTACCTTGGTCATGGGAAGGGTGGCACTGGATGTTGCAGATAGTAACAATCTGAGGCCGATGTTGCATGGGCAGTAATAAGAATTTACCAAGTGATATGGGTTGATTCTGTGTCCCCACCCAAATCTCATCTTGTAGCTCCTGTAATTCCCACATGTTGACGGAGGGACCCAGTGGGAGATGTCTGAATCATGGGGACAGGTCTTTCCTGTGTGGTTTACCTGATAGTAATAAGTCTCACAAGAGCCGATGGTTTTAAAAATGGGAATTTCCCTGCACAACTTCTCTCTCTTTGCTTGCCACCATCCATCTAATATGTGACTTGCTTCTCCTTGCCTTCCGCCATGATTGTGAGGTCTCCTCAGCCATGTGGAACTGTAAGTCCATTAAACCTCTTTTTCTTCCCTGTCTTGGGTATGTCTTTATCAGTAGTGTGAAAACTGACTAATATACCAAGACAATTTTAAGTAAAGAAAGGCAGATTTATTAGATACAGTAAGAAAGTATGTTTTAAGTAAGTAATGGACAGGTCAGCAAGAGAGGGGCTGACTGCAAGGAGACAAAGGCCTGCTGGAGATTTTATAGGACGGTGCTTCTGCTGTGTGAAGAGGGCTTTGTGCTAATTTGCATTTTTCTTTCAGCCAAGGGTCTGGTGATAGCTGGGCACAGGAAGATTGTGAGTTAACTATGCAAGAAGGCTGTGTCCTGGACCATGATGAAAGGCAGACTTACAACTTATCTGCCTTTTTGCTTTCCCTTGTCCTGCCAGTCTGATTCCTTTTCCCTAATTAGGACTCCACACTGAAAATATATTATAGCTTTAGGGGTTGGCTAAGTATTTCTGTTCAGCTAGCAGTCTTGGGGTCGTAACCCAGAACAAGTCCATTTTTACAGGTAGAGAAGAGGTTCTGCGTAAGGCAGGATATAAACAGGGTATCCATATACTTTCTTTTCCAAACTGAGATATTTTTGAAAAATAAAAGAGGCACTAACAACAGGCAACAACTATGATTACACTAGTGAAAACAGAATGTAAAATCACCCTGAATAGAAATACAGAAGGGTCCTCAGGCCACAGCAACTTTGTTCACGGCTTTGTGGACCAATATTACTATCCAAGTGACCCCTCTGAGGGTTCCCTGGCATAGGTTGAAGTGAGCCACTGGTTCCTGGAACAGCTCTGAAGGTGGTGTTACATTACTAAAAGGGAGCTTAGTGAGGAAACCCATTAACAAGGTGGCCCAGGGGAACTGAATGTTTGGCAGGGGTCACAGAAAACCTTTGGCTTTTCCCAGTAGGTATTTGTTCTTGTGTATATCTTGTACATAATTGTATTCCATTACTTTCATTTCTTGATTTACAGTTGTTAGAAGTCGTAAGTCAAGGAAAGTAGAACCTTATGTTGGCCAAAGTGAAAGAATGAACATAGGGCCAGATTCATAAAAATTTTCTATGATACGTAACTCATTTGAGAGACTTCTGTCTGAGAGCAAGCAGAGGATTTGCTAGATCTCTTATTATTGCCATTCCTGGGTGAGAAATGAGAGGTCCAGTACAAGTTGGATTATAGGAGAAAATACTATGGTATTACAAAACCCAGTCCCCAGTGGAGGTGGTAAATTAGATTACTGAGAACAAGGAGAAGAAGCATTTGCCATGTCCTGGCAGAAGGGGCTTGAATATAGATTCTGCATGGTATCTAAGAATCATGCATCATTTCTGTAGAGACGGTTCTGAGTTTGTAGGATGGCATTGTCCTGTCATATCTTAATGAGGGGATGCTATAGCAGAGGGCAGAGCTGACCATGTAGCTAGAGACCAGGCAGAAATGTGGGTACTTCATTGGGGGCTGATGTGGAAAGGCAGTAATGATTAAGATACAGATAGGATAGCATACATCTCAATGGACTTCAATGAGGACTTTATTCCTCCCTGGAACTTAGTTGAGAATTCTTAGAAATCTCGATCATTTCGAGTAAAATGAGCAAGAAGTCTTCAGGATAATTTTTTTAAAGTTACAAAAAATATAGACTAAAATTAAACTTTGAAGAGCTCAGGGCTTGACACTAAAACCCAAGTAGCACCTTCGAAATGTTGACTTCTCTTTCTCAGAAAAGAAATGCGATTTTCTCAAACCATCTATGAAAATTTGTATATTTTGTCAGACCTCATTTTACTGCTGATCTTCCTTTCATCAGGAGTTTCTATGGCAATTTCAGAAGAGCTATTGGCCATCTAAGAAAGACAGAAAGATTACAAGCCATGATCCTATTAAACAAACCTCTGTAGGAATCTTAATATGCTCATTACAGTTAGCTTATAGGCATACTGTTTGAAGATAAAATCATCGTAGATTATTACATCAACTGATAAGGACAGTAACCTGCACAATCAAAGGTGAGATAAGAACACACTTAAATGGCCGGCACGGTGGCTCAAGCCTGTAATCCCAGCACTTTGGGAGGTCGAGGCGGGTGGATCATGAGGTCAAGAGATCAAGACCATTGAGGTCAACATGGTGAAACCCCATCTCTACTAAGAGATACAAAAAATTACCTGGGCATGGTGGCACATGCCTGTAATCCCAGCTACTCAGGAGCCTGAGGCAGGAGAATTGCCTGAATCCAGGAGGCGGAGGTTGCGGTGAGCTGAGATCGCGCCACTGCACTCCAGCCTGGGTAAAAAGAGCGAAACTCCGTCTCAAAAAAAAAAAAAAAAAAAAAAACACACTTAAACAGGAAGAATTGTAAATCAGTTTAGAGATAAAGAGCAAATTTATAAATTATAAATTTGGGCTCTACAAAGGGTATTTTAAAATAAATTACAAATTGCCAAGAAATTTGTCACCCATTGTATGTAAAGATAACCCATCTATTTGAAGATAATGGTAATTATTTTTCCCACTCATATTAAACCAAAATCTGTTCTCTTCCCTCTGGAAGGACAGAGGAAGCATCACACAGTTCTCACACATTAGCATTTCAACCTCAGTTTACTATATCCCTCTGAGTCTCCCCTTCTTCAGGTTAAATACCAACAAGATAAATTTCACATATGAGATACTCCTTAGGCCCCTCACCTCTGGTCATATTTCACTATGGTCAACGCGGGTACATACTGACAGGTTAGAGTACCGTAGGACTAGCACCTCTTCTGTTTTGAGCGTCACACCAGCATTCACGTAGCCTAAAGTTGCATTCGTGTGTTTTGGGAGCTGCATCCTTCCAGTGAAGAAGATTAGACTAACTGTGAAGTGTTGCAGGCCAGTAAACCAATAAATCCGAAATGGTTGGCCACTTCGATGTTCATGAAGATTGGCTAGTCTATCTTTCAGAAGCTTAGCGGATTTCACAAATCCATTGTGGGGAAGGGGAACAACACATCTGCTCAAGATGACTTTAGGCAATCCAAAAAAAGAAAACTGGTAAGGTGACTGACTAGATATCTCTAACATAGTTTAGTGGCTTAAATTGCAAATAGAGCAAGGATTTCCAACAGTCTAGGCTAGGAGGCATTCAGGGGGTCTGAAAAGTTCTACCACTTTTCAGCCTAGATTTTTACCCCAGTGTTTAATGACTTTTGGTACCTTATGTAGGCAAGCATTAATAATATTCATGTTTTATACGGATGAATATTACCTTCTTTAAAGATCTAATCACATAAAGGTATATCTGTTGAATTTTATGTGAACTAACTTATGAATAAGGATGCTCTGATCAACATTTTGAATGAATGTTTCATTTTTCAAGCAAAGCAGCTAAGCAACAGGAATGACAGACCCAGGAATAACTTGTTCTGGGATCTGTTTTATCTTGTCATAAAGTTCGGACAATATTCCAAAGGCTGATGTTGTCCTTTAGATATATAATACAGGGGAAGTATCTAATATCTTTTTTAAAGGCGTAAGCATGTATGCTGCTGGCTCACATGAAGAGGCAGTCTATTTAACTTATTGCAAAAGACTTTTTTTTAAGTTGTATATACATTTGATATGGTTAATTAAACTTTTCTTTAAAATTATGCTAAATGCTTTTGAAATGCTTGATAACATTCATGCTTCTTTGAACTTGTAATGTCTGTAACAAGCTTTTTATAACACTTTGTGCTTCTAATTTAACTATATAGCAATCATTTTAAATCAGCTGGGCAATGCTATTTAAAGAAACTCTTTTATCTTATCAAGTAATTACATTTAGGCATAATTACTTGTTTTTGAACTTCGGACAATTATATATTACATTTTCTTAAAAGAAGGTACATCTGTGTTTTACATATTAGAAGTATAATTCAGTAACTATGACTGATTTAACTCAGAAGAATCATTATCTTTGAGTATAAAATATAATAGCACTCAGATTGATTTTGCTCTTCAAGAAGTGCTTAATTTGGAGTGGCACTTCTGAATTATCATTTGTACTATATTTACTAATTAGTATAGTTATGATCTATGATTTTAGAATTAATTGAGCATTTAATGAGTGCCACTGGGTATTAAAATATCACTAGGTATCATTTTAACAATGGTTAAGATGTGTCTCTATCCTTATAAAGACACTTGCTACAAATGAATTGGGTAAGTGTTGTGAAATTAAATCATTTAAATTTGAAGCTGTTGGAAATTTAAATTTTTCTGTGCCTTGAGAGGAACACAGCTCTGTAGCTTGAGTCACATGGCATGGAGCTGCAACTTTTACTCTTTTTCTTTTTTTTGCTATAAATAATTAGGAAGATCAAAAGAAACCAGATATAAGACCCTCTCTGATCACTATTCCTCACAGAGTAATGAAGTCATCTTCCTTGGATTGTAGCAATCTATAAACAATCAAATTGCTATAACACACTGGTCTCCTGTGAAAATGTGATAATCCTGCTAAAATTTCTCTCTCTGAGCCTGTAGAAGTGAAACCTTCTCCACTTTGGAATGCTGACCGCATTCATCTGGAATTGCTGTTCCCAGGTTGTCATCCTCAAGCTTTATGCTCAAATAAACTCTATACTGAATTACATTTTCTGAATCTCATTAAGGTTGACAGTGTGTATGTTATAAACTATATAGTAGATTGCGATATAATATGCAGGGATTCAAACCAAAGGCATGAAAGAGGTAGTTTACCTCCTGAACTTAAAAAGTAACTACATATTTTAATGGCTGATGAAACTATAATTTCCACATTTTCCCCCTTTTAGAATGTTTTATTAACACATTAGTTTATTAAGTATTAATACATTTGGCCAGATGCAGTGTCTCATGCTTATAATCCCAGCTCTTTGAGAGGCTTGAGTCCAGGAGTTCAAGACCAGTCTGGGCAACACAGCAAGACTCTGTCTCTACAAAAAAACAAATAAATAAAAAATAGCCAGATGCAGTAGCATGCACCTGTAGTCCTAGCTACTCTGGAGGTAAGTGGGGAGGATCACTTGAGCCCAGGAGCTCAAGGCTACACTGAGCTATGATCATTGCACTACAGTTTGGGTGACAGAGACTCTGTCTCCAAACAAACAAAAAATAATAATAAATTAAATAATACATGTAAAGCAACCACCAAATAACTGGTCTGCTCCATTATGTTTTCTTGTATTTTTCTAATGTTCTACATAATGTGTGTATTAATTCACAATCATAAAACACAAAATCCCAAAACTGAACTATGTAGAAAAGGACTTGACATCTCACTTTTACAAGTGAGCCACCAGCTGGGCCATCACTCAGGCAGGAAATATCACTCAGGCAGGAATTCAGCAACTGGGCCAAAGGGAGACTCAAGTTTTCAAACAGGAAGCGACATGGAATCTGCTCCTGGCTGTCAAAGGTTGCTACTGTAAAGCTCCAAAGCTCCTGGGGAAAGATGATGCCTGCCTTTGTACTCAGAAGGTCACCAAGGGTATTATTAAGCAGAGAGGCTACCTTTGTGTAGTAGGCTTAGTTTTGTTGAAAGGTAGGATCAGACTGAACTAGCTAATTTTAGTCTGAACTATTCCATTTAGTGCCCCATGTGATCTAGAACAAATCATTCGACCTTGCTGGGTCATAATTCTTTCACATGCCTATAACCCAAATGTCTTGTTTCTATTACAGTATGTCTAAAAAGGAAAAAAAAATTCCATTAACTTACAAAATTACAGTGCAGGAGACACCAATATTATCCACTAAAATGCCCCTAGAAGACACACGAGGAGTTCCCAGGCACTCTCTCGCATGCTCTTAGACAAAGGCTGCGTTCTCTGACTTGCCAGCCTGCTGCCCTGGCTCCTTTGTACGCCACTGGTCTCTCCTCTCCCCATCCCATTTCTGTGAGGAGCATGAACAGGGGACACCTGCTTTCCCCCTGCTGTACCATCCCAAGCATGGGACATGCCTTGCCGTTCATTTCCCTTAGCATAGCACAGATCTGGCTTGTAACATTTATCAAGACTTTACTGAGGACTCCTGGCAATACAAATGAAAGAAAACATAGAATAGTCTGGTAAGACACCCTCCTTCCTCCCTTTCCTTTTTTGAATAGTCATTGAAACTATGTGCCGGTAACTCCTAAGCAAAAACAGAAACAGCCCTTGCTCATGGATCCTACAGTTTAGTGGAGGAGGGAGACAGACATTAATCAGGTAACCACACAAATAAAATTTGTTGTAAATTGGGGGCTGGGCATGGTGGCTCACGCCTGTAATACCAGCACTTTGGGAGGCTGAGGCTGGCAGACTGCCCGAGCTCAGGTATTTGAGACCAGCCTGGACAACATGATGAAATCCTGTCTCTACTAAAATATGAAAAATTAGCTGGGTGTGGTGGCGTGCACCTGTAGTCCCAGCTACTTGGGAGGCTGAGGCAGGATTGCTTGAACCTGGGAGGCGGAGGTTGTAGTGAGCCGAGTTCACATCACTGCACTCCAGCCTGGGCAACAGAGCAAGACTCTGTCTCAAAAAAAAAAAAAAGAATTGTTATAAATTGATAAATCTGTTGAAGAAAAAGTAGGGAGTCCTAAATAAAGGGGAACTGACTTAGTCTGGGGAGTTAGGACAAGAGTTCCTGAGGAAGTGACAGTAGAGTTGAAAGCTGAAGGATTCTCAGGCCTTCGGGGGCTAACCGGGATGGACAGAGAAAGAATACTGGGTCCTGAAGAAACAGCCTGTGGAAGGTGATAAGGCAGGCAGGGTCTGGTCCGATTTTGAGGAACTGAAAAGGGAACAGTCTGAAAGGGAGAATGATACGAGAGCAGAGGAGAAAAGCAGATTATGAGGAAAACCGTGAGAAGCTGTGAAAGGTTGTAAGCAGGGGAGTAGCATGACCAGATGTGACTTGCCTGGGTAGAAATGGCAACCCTCTGGGGACAGAGTGCACATACTTCAACCAACAGGCAAAAAAGACAAAGCCTGGAAGCAAAGGAATGGTGCGGGGAGGAATATGGACTTTGTAAACAGCATAAATAGAACGTCTGATATTTTTTAGAGTATTAAAAAGAATCAGCAACATTCACACAAAATTTGTGTAGGAATATCCTAAGCAGCATTATTCATAATAGCCAAAATGTAGAAACAACCAAAATGTCTATCAACTGATAAGTTGATCAATAAACTGTGCTATATGCATGGAATGGAATCGTTATTTGGCAATAGAAAAATGAAGTACAGAACCACACTTTAACAAGCATGATCCTTTAACACACGCTAAATGAACAAAGTGAGACATCAAATATTGTATGACTCCATTTATATGAAATGTCTAGAATAGGCAAGTCTTTAGAGACATAAAGTATATTGCTACTGGGTATCAAAGTTTCTTTTAGGGAGGAACAAAACTTCTAAAATTAGATTTTGATGATGGTTGCACAACTGTAAATCTACCAAAGGAATTAAATTGTATGGTATATGGCTTACGCCTCAATAAAACTATTAAAATCATACAATTTTAAAAAGAATCCAGGACCCAGGGTCACAGCAGAACTGGATCTCAATCCTATTTTTTTCCCCTCACTTTCTATTAACTGTATTGTAAACTGTAGCTAGCACAAGAGATCACAATGACTGTCTTGTTAGGGTGAGATGGGAGGATTTATTTCGGGCTGTGTTAATACATGTTCGATTGGGAGAGTTGAGCCCGAGTTCAGCTAACTTAGGAGTACCGAGCAGCTGTTTCAGTTATTCATTATGAGGGCTGTGAACACTCAAAAGTACTCAATTAGCATTTTAAAAGAATGCTCCTAGCTTGTTAAAATAGTACTTTTTCTCTTTTTGGCGTTTTTCCTTTTAAAAAGCAGCTCTATGTTTCCTGAAATCTTGCTTTAGTTAAAATTAAGGAGTTAGCTTAACTTTAGGATATTGCCTCAGACCTTTTAAAAAATTTATTTTCTATCTAGTTCTTAAATCCTGATTAGGAACATGTGAATCATTATTTATTTAATACTACATAGGTTGAAAATAGCTTCAGAGAAATGGAATACGAGGTTGAGCAGGTGGCAGTGTTTCCGTTTTCACACTCTGAGAAGGCCAAGGTTTCTTAGGGAAGCATTCCTGGTATCTAGGAGCAGCCAGTTTCAGAGTTCCTCAGCTGGTGTGTGTGTGTCCAATTTCATTTGAGTTGAGCTGCTGACTCTGCTAGGTTTTCATAAAAAATCATTTCATTTCTCATTTCCGCTTCCGTCCTACTGATGTGTGCATGTTAAAGTGTAATTCAGGCTCAACCACTTCAGGTGTAGTTAAACTGCTTTGTTTTATGTATGAGGAAGCTGAGACTCAGTGGTGATAAGGAACCTTGATTTGGTTGTATCACTAATGAGAGAGCTTCGAATGGAAACCTGTCTCCTGATTCGTTTCTTTTGGTGAAACATCCTTTTCATTTCCCAGCCTTCAACCTGTATCTTTTCAAATCCTACACTAAAGAATAAGTATCTGCACAGAACTTCATTTTCTGTCCTCTTCCTAGAACTGACTTTAAGAATAGAAGAGGTGGTTGTCAGTGAAGCGTAATGGAGGGGAAAAAAATTATAGGTGGGCCCTTTTTTATTCAGCCATTTGTTTTCACCTAGATAACAAAAGAAAATTATCTAATTATTTCTCCTAGTAATTAGGAGAAATCCATGTGTTTTAACAAAGGCAGAAACAGCATCAGAACTCTGACCTAATGGATTTTAGAAATGATCATTGGAAGTTAAATTTCATGACTGTCTCTCACCTGGGATATATATCTCCGAATCTCCCGTGCTTCTGCTTTGGCCTCTTTAAGACCCATTCTTTTCAAGGAAGAGATATTTTTTTAAAAACCTAAAACACAATAAAAAAAATACATATTTTAAAAAAAGTAAACTCTGGGTGTCTCTCCTCTATTAAAAACCCTCTAATATAGTCTATTGCGTTTAGAATAAACTTTCAATTCCTTTCTTGACTAACAAAGCCTTACAGGATCTGGCCCATGCTAGTTTCTGACAGAGCAGGAGCATCACCATCTTGGACAAGTACCGCCATTTTAAGTTTCCCTTGATTAAAAACAGCCTAACGGCTAATATCAGCATGACCATAAACCACAATGACACCTTCAACCAGAAACATTCCAACCCAGAGATAAACCCTTCTCTACCAGAAACATGCCAGCCCGAAGATAACCTCCCCTCTGACCGGAGATATGCAAGCCCTGAGATAAACTCCCCTTGGACCAGACATTCCATCCCCCGCAATAAAACTCTCTTCCACCCAGAAACATTCCACGCCTGCAATAAGCTCTCCCTCCCTAAATCATGAAATGTCTTTAGTCTGTAAAACAGAACGCTCCTGACCGAAATCAGCCAGAAGCCCCTCTCAGTTTTATACTCCAAGATAAACCTGGCTCTGTTAAGAGGCTTTCTGTGTTACTTTCTTCTTTCTTTAACTCTGATTCCAACTCCAGAATCAAGAAAGTTTACTTTCTCATTTCGTCTTCCCTCAAATGCACTAGAAAAGGTCCTTACTTAGGACCTCTGAATTAGTGTTTTCCTTTTCCTGGAATGCTCTACGCTGACTTTTGCATGACTGTTACTCAAATCCCTGCTGAAGTGTCTCCTCTTCAAAAGGGCACAGTCCCTTTACTGGCCACTCAAACACCATCTGGTCACTTCTTGTAACTTCTTTGCATACAGCTTAAAACCAATTCTTTTCTTCCGCTTCTTTTCACCTTCAGATAAGCTCCCCAGAAGCGACACTATTTGTCGTCATCATTGCTTAATAGACAGCGTGCAGTAGTGTGTGCTGAATGAAGAAATGAACAAATGAATGTACCCTTTTTCCCTGACCGTCTCCTCCGAACAGGGCCAAACTTAACTCATCATCAGGACACTCTCAAAAATGTCTTTCTCCTTGCCAGGTGTTTGCACTCTTGAAGAACAGATGCTTTTGAGGAGACAGGGCAATCTGACTGGACTGGCCCTTCAGATTTTAGGTGAAAATAATCAGCATAATAGCTTTTCATCTCTGGCTAGGCTTCCCAGTGACTAAAGCTTTACTTTCTCATTTCCATACCATGTAAAGACATCAGGGTGAGCACTAGGGGCCCTGAGAATCCTGGGTGCTCCTGGGTGCACTAGGGCCCTGAGAATCTTGGCTGGGATAGGACCGGAGGCCCTGTGCGCTGGGAGCAGTCCTCCCTGGAGATGCTGGGAGAAGGGGCGGAGCCATCAGAAAGGATGGCCCTTCCTTGGGCAGTCAGATCTGGTGGGGCTGCCACTTTGGGAAGGGCTTGGGGCTTCGGAAGAAAGCAAAACTAGCCTCGTGGCGAAGAAGGAGCCCAGCTGACCCCAGTCGGCAAGACCAAGGGGTTGACGGAAAAGAGACAGAGCCTGAAAGCAAACCTGCGGAGCAAGCCAAGGCCTGGGGACTTGCCAGAGGAAAGGGTTAAGCCGTTTCCAAGGCAACGGACCAGGAAGCGCGCAAGACGTCCGCCGCAGGTTCGTAGGTCGGCCTCGAATTTAAAGCTCCCACGGCTGAGCGGGTCGCAGCCAATGGAAAGGCCGCCTCTAAGTCATGTGACCGGCGGGACTGCTCCGCTAGCTGCTCCGGAGCACGTGGGAAGGCTTTTTTTCCTGTTCCTTCTTTCCCTTTTTAAACGCCCACCCGCTTTTGCGCGGGCTCGCCGCGGGGTTCTTCTCGCGAGAGGCGCGTCGCCCTCTCGCGAGAGTGAGTGGGAGGCGTGGAGAGTAGGCGGTGTTGCGGGCCGGAGCTGCGGCGGCGGCGGCGGCGGCGGAAGCCTAGGGTTGGGAAGGGCGGGACGCGGGGCTGGGAGGGGGGAGGGCTGGGGGCCGGCGCGGGACGGGGCCAGCCTGCTCGCCCGGCTCGCTCTCGGCTCGTTGCGGCCGGTGACATGCCCGTGAGCTGCGGAGGCTGCGGCCCCCAGGTGAGCCGGGCGCCGAGTCGCCCGCAGCGGAGGCTGCGCTTAGCTGGGGTGGCGGCGGGTGTGCTGCCAGCACGGATGGAGCGGCCCGGCTCTGGCGCCCCAACCCCTCCGCCTGTCCGCGGTCCCCCTTCTGGCTTCGGGGCCGCGGGAGAGCTGCGCCTTCGCATGGCGGAGGGAGGAGGGCGGGAGGAGCGTGGCCGAGAGAGGAAGCCCAAGGCACCGGGCCCGTGCTAGAGGGTGCTGCTCGGGCTCGAGAATCGTCTTCCTGGGGTCCCTACTCTGGGGATGCGGCTGCCGCCCGTTTTCGTGACAGGCCCTTTGCATCCCCGGGGTGGTCTTCAGAGACGTGTGCGTGGGGCGCGTGCTGAGTGTGTGTGCGTGGTGCGCGCACAGGAGCATTTGCAGCCGGAGGAGGACGTTGCACTTTGTCCCCGAACAGCATCCTTCACTGTCAGAACCCCGGAGCCCTGGAAGCAGGCGCTGCTCAGATCTTGTGACAGAAACGGAAGGCGTCAAACGGCTCCTCACAGTATTGATATATGGATTCGCTGTCAGATACCCTCCTAGGCGTTTAATGACTTGGCAGCCGGCCGTAAAGTACTCCGAATGGATTGGGTGTACTGCTGTTAATCCAGGCGTCTAAGCCACTTTATAAAAAAAATACGTAGATGTAAGCGAAGTATTAAAAAAAAAAGTAAATGACAATGACAGTAAAAGCTAACATTTTTTTCTCTTCCCCATATTACCAGCTTAAATTTTTTTTCCGCTTTCTCTGTCTTCTAAAATCGTATAAAGTTGGATGTGGTTTAGCTTTACATGTTACGGAGTTTCATGTTGAGAAAGACTGCTGAGACACGTATCGAATAGCTTTAGTACAAACCACAGTTAATTGCTGTTCTCTTTTCAGCTTTCAATGGCTTGCAAAATGCTCGTTTTGCTTAGCTCTTCCCACTTGTTTTAGAAATGTTATGTTAATTGTGATTTCATTATGTTTGAAAATACTCAAAATATAGAGTACTAAGAAAAAATGGGGTACTCAGTATTGCAAAGATAATGTTTTTATGTCATGATTTTAGAATGGCAGCCCAGTGCCTAGCATGATTGGTGTCAGTTAAAATAGTGCAGTCTAATGATTTTTTTTTTAAAACACGCTGTTTTTTCAAATGGTACCTTGATTATTCATTTTGTTGTTGTTGTACCTTCTGACAAAATTGTGACCCGGGGTGAACAGTGAATGTCACCATTAATTGTAGCTGTAACAGTAGTTTATGAAAGGTCAAAGAATGTAAGGGAATCAGGGAAGAAGTGGGTTCCCAAGTTGACCTAGTGACTAGTGTATGTGCCTGCGTAACGGCACTGTGGGTAAGATTGAAGACAGCCTAGCAGTGTACTCCTAGGCCAGTGATATTTTGCAATTGTTGAGGATATGGGAAGTTGCCTAAGACGTGGAACCCCAATGAGAAATTCTCTAGCCTTCTGTAGCCCCCTGAAATCCAAGGATAAGTCTGGAAGCTAGAGAAGTCCTCTTTTGCCTTTAGAGGCTGGAAAAAATATGGAACTTTTAATTTTTTAATTTTAGGAACTTACTGTCTGGAAAAGGAGCTCAAACCAATTTGGACAGTATACAAAAGGCCGTTTTAGAGAAATTGCCAGTTATAAATAGGTAGAAGAAGTCTGTCTGTTCCTAAGAAAAATGTGAAAGACAAAATCTCTCATTGTGTATTGGCAAAGGATACCACTGTTGATTAGAAGAAATTCCTTCTCATTTCATCTTAGCAAACTAATTTTCAGAAATAGAAAAATAATGTTTTTGGCTTGTCTTCATAACTTTTTGGCAAGGGTTTCAAACATTTAGCATGTGTATTTGGTTTTTCAAAAGTAATTCTAACTTTTGATAGGGTAACTGTTTTTATTGTTTTTCTTTTTTTTTCTGTCTTGTTCGCATTTTTGCTAATCAACTACTTGGAAGGATTGAAGGGTGAGGACAGATCAATAAGAGATCTAAGTTTAGCCTGGACGTGAGTTAAGGGTCAATAAGCTGGTAATATGGGGAAGAGAAAGAAAAATGCTTCATCAGTTTCAAAACAGACTGGAAAGATCCAAATGTCTTGATTCTCCTCGTCATAAATAATTTTAAAAGTTTATTAAAAAGACACTCTGTGCCAGGTGTGGTGGCTCACGCTTGTGATCCTGACACTTTAGGAGGCTGAGGCAGGTGGATCACTTGAGGCCAGCAGTTCAAGACCAGCTTGGCCAACATGAAGAAACCCCGTCTCTACTAAAAAATACAAAAATTAGCCACATATAGTGGTGCACACCTCAAAACCCTAAGCCCAGCTACTCGAGAGGCTGAGGCATGAGAATTGCTTGAGCCTGGGAGACGGAATTGCAGCGTGCCAAGATCATGCCACTTGCACTCCACAACCTGGGCGACTGAGTGAGACTGTCTCCAAAAACAACAACGAAAAACGTCTGGAGTGAAGGCATTTGAAATGTATAGATTAGAGACTGGACATCATAAGAGGAGAAAAGTTAACATTTTTAGAATAGCCTGAGAATGTTTCTTGGGAAGTAAAATAAGTGGGGTAGAGGCCTGGATGAGGATGTTACTTGAGTGCCAATTAGGTATATTGTAAAGAGTTTGGATTTGGGAGTCAGGTCTGTTAATTAAATGACCCTCATTTTCTTCATACCCACCTCAGAAAGTTAGTGGGAAAGTTCATACCCACCTCAGAAAGCACGTAGTAGCTGCTTACTCAGTGTTTTTGTTTATTTTTACCTCCTGTAATAGTTTGAGGGTCCTTTGACTGCAGGGAACAAAAAGCCAATTTAATTAGCCTACTTTAAAAAAAGCATGTGTCATACAGTGCTGCAGAAGTCCATTGCATGATTCCAGTTAAGTGTTCTGGGAATCAAAAAGTCTTCAGGCAGTTACTCTTCTAGTTTTCCTCTGGAAGCACGTGGTCTTATATCTCTGCTACTCACCGCAGGTCTGTTCCAGTTTCTTTTAGATTGGTCTTCTCTTTAAAGCTCTTGGTTCCCAGTTCCCCAAAACTGGTTTTCATGAGACTTTCGTTTGCCATGATGCCAACACCAGACTCACTGACTGTGTAACATGGGTCTCAGCAAACATCTCCAGTCTCAATTCTGTTTCGAGAGAGAGAATCCAATTGGTCACGTTTCTACTTCTAGCCTAGTTGGCTGGGGAGTGGGGAAAGAGGGGAATGGGAAAAATGGATGAGGAAGAGACTTAGGTTTGTCTACACGTTTTAAACTGGCCATGCCAATATCTTTAACAAAAGGAGAGTGGACAGGGAGGAATTGATGGGTACCTCAAGTGTGCTCTAACCTCCTGCAATTTGAGTTCTTCCTCTAACACTGCATTGAACTTGCTCGCAGCTTTGTAATGTTCTAACCAGATCTAACCAGTAGTCTCTACAGCACAGATTCTCCTAGCTGTGGAGTTCAGGAAGATTACTTAAATGCTTGATGACTCAATTTCGCTGTGTGTAGAATGGGTCGAATAGCACCTTCTGTTGTGAGCATTATGAATTCATGTATATAAAGCAATTAAGCAGTGTCTGGCGCATGGCAGGCGCAGTGCAAGGGTACAGTATTAGTATTCTTCAGGAGCATACCGTGTGGCAGGTACTGTGTTATGGGCTTCTGTCATGTTCAGAGAGGAAAGAATTTCTGCCCTCAAGGGGTTTAGAAGTCTAGTGCCGACCACTCATGCTTAAAACCTTTTCTCGACTTCAGTGACCCTAAATTCTTCTAAATCTCTACTTCAGCTGCCTTTCAGACTGCGATTTATTTGTGCTTCCTTTCACACCTGCCCGGGAACCCTTTATCGTGGTTGTCTCCGTAGATGCTCTCTTGATTTTCTGTTCTTGCTAGTCTCTGAGATCAGCTTTCGAATTCTTAGAGGATTATTCTTAAGAGTAACATCTCCAGCTGTGACTCCAAGTAAATCTCTTTTTAGTTATTGGGATATGTGTGTATCCCAATACATATATATATGTATATCTATATCTGTATCTCTCTCTCTCTCTCTGACATGGTCTTGCTCTGTCACCCAGGCTGGAGTGCAGTGGCACAATCTTGGCTCACTGCAACCTCCCTCTCCCAGGGCTCAAGCCGTCCTCCCATCTGAGCTTCCTGAGTAGCTGGGACCACAGGTGTCTGCTACCACACCTGGCTAATATTTATATTTCTTGTAGAGATGGGGTTTTGCCATGTTGGCCAGGCTAGTCTCGAACTCCTGGGCTCAAGCAGTCCAACCGCTTTAGCCTCCTAACGTGCTGGGATTATAGGTGTGAGCCACTGTACCCATCGCCTTGTATAGTATTATGTTGACATAAAACACTGCCTTCCAGTTACCTTCTAATTTGAAAAGGCTATACTTTTCTTTCAGTTCCTCAGGCTTGAAACCTTAAAGTTATTTTTCACACTGTTCTTTTTTTATGCTGTAATATACCCTGTGAGTTAATAGGTTCTGTGTGGGATTATAGGGTGCTTCCTATGACCGTCCCATCTGCAAAGCAGATCTGTTCACTTATTTCTGCTACTGGCAGCTTAGGGTAGATCCTTATATTTGTAAGAGCTACTTAAATGCCTTTTCAACAATATACTCTTAGAGTCATGGGGGCATAGATGTCACTAATAAAAAATTGTTCCTAGGTTAAAATTCTGAACATATTTTCTGTTAAAAATAATCTTAGTGATAGGGCTTCATTCAAGATTAAGAACGTTACTTTATGTTCTAGGCAGCATATTCATGTTGAAAGCACAATCTCAAGATTTTAATTTTTTGTTGCATGTTGTTTTTAGAAGTTGTGTTTGTTGTTGCTGAATAGGTAGTTTTGAAGTCAATAGCCATTCACACTAGTACTTTGCCAATTAGACCCATGTTATTCCTTTCAATACCAATGGGTAGTTGGGCTCAAACATACCTTAGAAGTAGATCTCAACCTGGAATGCAGTTGAAAATCAATAATTTTTCCCTATGACTGTTTGAGGAAACAATTGACAGAACAGATATCCCTGCATTAATTTTGCAAAAAGTGGTTAGGTAAGTGGCCCTATTTTCTGTTTGGTAGTTGTTGCTTTTGCCACCAAATGCTTGTCTAAATTCATGTCATTGATGAAATTTTTCTTCACCTTACAGCTTATTCACTTCAGTAAATGAACAGTTGCTTATTATGAGTAAGGCCTTTGGGGAATGCAGAGATGAGTAAGGCATGGCGTTAGAATGTAATTCACTGTTGTATCCTAATCACTGTTACTTAGACGCTGGGTGAATATATGTGTTGAATGATGTTATTACTTACAGTCCAGTGCAGGGCATAGACATGTATACATTTAACTGTTACATAAGGCACTGTAGTCTAAAGTGCTAAAATAGAGCAGTGGCGATTTTGCCCCCCATTGGAATGTTTGGTCATATTTGGAGACAGTGTTGGTTACTGCAACCCAGTGAGTAGCACTGGCATCTAGTGGGTAGAGGCCAAGGAAGCTGCTAAATGTCCTACAGTGCATACACAGCCTCCTGCAACAAAGACTTACCTGACCCAAATGTCAGTAGTGCTGAGGCTGAGAAACCCTGTAGCAGTAAGAACAACAGGTATATTGCGAATGCAGGAATGAGGTTGATTGAGGATTAAAAAGAAAAAAGGCAGAAACTATAAAGAAGCAAATATCTCAATACATATTAAGACATACTAAAATCATTTTATATGATTGACTCTTGTTTTGAAAAACAAGACGGTAGTATCTGATAGCTGTAGTATTTTTAAATTTTGTAAGTCAAACACCAGGTCTGTACCTGAGAAAGGAACTTAGCTTCCTTATCTGCAGAAAGGGGGATAGCATTGCTTTTATTCTACGATTCACCTATTAGGTGTTACTCTGTTTTCTTTTTCTCCTGTTTGCATGAGGGTGTACAAGATAACTAACTTATTACAGTTTTTCTTCAAATAATATCACTTCATGTTTAATGTAGAAACCTAAGACAGTATTTTTTCCATCTCCATCTCCCGCTGCCACATTCTTTATCCTATTTTGTCATCCATTTTTTCTATGTCTGTCTTAAACCTTCTAATTCATTGTTATTTTTAGTTTAAACAGTCATATCTTAACTGCTTAAGTGGGATTGAGAAATGAAGAAAAACTTCTGTGGCCGGGTGTGGTGGCTCAAGCCTGTAATCCAGCACTTTGGGAGGCTGAGGTGGGTGGATCACGAGGTCAAGAGATCGAGACCATCCCAGTCAACATGGTGAAACCCCGTCTCTACTAAAAATACAAAAAATTAGCTGGGCATGGTGGCGCGTGCCTGTAATCCCAGCTACTCAGGAGGCTGAGGCAGGAGAATTGCCTGAACCCAGGAGGCGGAGGTTGCAGTGAGCCGAGATGGCGCCATTGCACTCCAGTCTGGGTAACAAGAGTGAAACTCCGTCTCAAAAAAAAAAAAAAAAACTTCCGTTACCCTCATATTTACCATTTCAGGTATTCTTTATTCCTTCAGGTAAGATCCAGATTTCTGCCTAGTATTGTTTTTCTTTGCCTGAAGAATTTATTTCCACAGTTATTCTAGTGGCGGTCATCTGTTGGTGAATTTTCACAACCTGTATTCATCTGTATAAATTTATTTTGCCTGAATTTTTGAAATATATTTTCATTGAGTATATCCAGGTTGATCCTTTTTGTTTTCTTCTTAGTGCTTGAAAGGTAGTGCTCCATTGTCTTTTTTCTGGTTCATACAGATGTGAAGTCTGTTGTCCTTCTTGGTTACTCTGGATGTAACATGTACTTTTTGTTTTCTGGTCACTTAATATGTTTTCTTTGTCACTGGTTTTCAGCCATTTGGTTATGATTTGCCTTGGTGTGGCTTTCTTTATGTGTATTCTTGGGGATTGCTGAGCTTCCTTGGTTCTGTCAGTTTATGATTTTCATCAAATTTGGGAAGTTCTGGCTATTTTGCCTTCAAATATTATTTTTTTCCTGCACTCTCTTCCCCAGCGCACATGCGTGTGTGTGTGTGTGTGTGCGCTCTCTCTCTCTCTCTCTCTGTCTCTCTCTCTCTGTCTCTGTGTGACTCTCTCTCTCTCTCTCTCTCTGTCTCTGTGTGACTCTCTCTCTCTCTCTCTCTCTCTCTCTCTCTGTCTCTGTGTGACTCACCCTCTCTCTCTCTCTTTGTGGGACTCCAGTTATTCACTTTTTATGGTGGTTAAAAAGTCAGTTATCCTCTGGGTTTGTTTTCAAGTTTCTTCTCTCCATGTTTCATTTTGGATAGTTTCTATTAATTGTCTGCAAGTTCACTGAACTTTTCTTACCTAGTTTTTAATCTGTTAATTGTATCCAGTATGCTTTTCCTTTCAGTATGGTGTATTTAATTTTCCTCTCTAAAAGTTGAATTTTGGTGTCTTTTGTATCTTCTTTCTCCCCTTGTCATGATGCTGCTTTCCTCTCACTTCATGAGTGTATGGAATATATTTGTACTAGACTTTTACCGCCATTTTTTTTCCTGCCATCATCACTGTCATTTCCAAGTCTCCATTTATTGACTTTTCTCCTCCTGGTTATAGTTCATATTTTTTTCTTCCTTTCCATGCTTGGTAATTTTTTATTGTATGCCAGCCATTACTGTTGCTTGCTTGATTTATTATACTACTTAAATGTGTTGAATTTCGATGGGGTTCACAGTTATTTGGAATCTGTTGGATTGTTTCAAGGCTTGCTTTTAGAATTTATTAATGTGGATCCATAACAGTTTTTAATGCAGTGCTGAATTATTGCCCCTATTAAGGCGGCTTCTACTAAGGCTGATACTTCTTCTAATGATAATATATCATTGCCTGATATATTATAAGGCTTTTCTGTTCTGGTGGAATATATTGTGGTTCATCTAGGGTTCTCACCTTGAGCTCTCCCTCCAGCATGGTACCCTGTAAATTCTAGCCATCTTGGTCTCCCCAAACTGATCTCTGACTAAAACTCAGTGAAACTGCCAGACTGCTTGGCCTTCCTGTCCCTGTGTTGTGACCTGGAAGTAGCTGGCAGGCGGTGTTTCCCTTCTCTCGGAGCTCACAGTCCTGTGTTCCTGTTGTCTAATGTTTAAAGCCAATGCTTCATATATATTCTATCCTGTTTTCTTGTACTTATAGTCAACAGAATATTAATTTTTAACACTTGGCTGTTTGGCATTTGGTCAAAATGTATTTGGAGCATTTACTCCAAATATGATCTCAGATACTATAAAGTAGAAATTATTGGAAACATAAATATATTTTCACAAACTCATTAAATGTTGATCTATTCATTTAAAGGCATACTTTGCTTTTATTTTATGTTTTTCAGCCTACATCATGCTTTGAACTTTGTTTTTTAAATTTGTTACTTTTTGTCAGCAGTTTGAATGCCTACTATGTAAAAATACAAACACATATGACACTTTTGTTCCAGGGAACTTACAACAGGAGGGAAGTGTGCAAACAGTGGCATCAGAGGATTAAACTATAAACCGCTTAGGGAGCACAAAGGAGGTGGCTACTATTTGGGCAAGGAGGGATAAAGGAGAGATATGAGCCAAACCTTTAGGGAGGGAAGTTCTTGAACTGAGGCGTAAGTAGCAGTTCAGCTGATGGAAGAGAGAGGGTAGATTTGAGAGAATGACAGGTCAGAATTTGGCAATTTACTAGACATGGTAGTCTGTAGGCATTGAGAGGAACACCAGTTTCCAGCGTGGCCTTCTAGCTGGGTTTGGCTTAATGGTTCTTACTGAGATAGAGAATATAGGACGAGATCGTTTAGGGAGAAAGTTTTATTTGCCTTTCGAACATACAAATTTTGGAGTAACTGAGATATTTAGTTGGAAGTGTCTAATAGGAAATTAGATATCCAGAACTGAAGAATAAATTAGGGAGTTATTTGCATAATTAAAACTAGAGGTAAGGATAAAATGTCCTTGAAAAACTAAATAAAATGAGACGAGGATAAGGATGAAGACTAGGAAATACTAGTATTCGAGTAACAAATTACGAAAGAATTTAGGAAACGAAATTTATGTAGGGAAAGACAAGTTTTTCTCAACCAGAAACTACATGTGGCACTTGTTAAAATTACAGATTCCTGTATTCCGTGTAGACCTAATGAATTTGTGTCTTCTGCCGTGGGAGTTGTGTGAGTTAGAAATAAGCTGATTTGTACATGTACTGAGGTTTGAGAACTAGTGTAGTAGGAGAGTCAAGATACGGCAACATTGTTGACAGGCATTTCAGAGACTCTTTCGCCTGGTTGATTCTTTTACAAAAGAGATCGTGTAATAGATGATGTCAACTTGAACATTTCTTAAGCCAGGGGAGATAAGGACAGACTTGGGAACTATTTTTTTTAATTATGAAAGAATTTATGTTCATTCAGAAAAGCACAAAACTCCCCATGCATAGACACCAAATGAAACACCCATGATTGCATCTACCCAGATAAAACCAATGTCTGAACCCATCTAGTATATGTCTTCTTTTATATTGCATATATAGGTACACATATGTAGTTTACAGATTTTTCACAAAATGGGATAATGCTAAAATGCTGGAACCTGCCCAATTTTACTTAATGACCTACCATCTTCTCTTAGATAGATGACATTTTATAAAATTTAAAAGTCCTTGCCGGGCTCAGTGGCTCACACCTATAATCCCAGCACTTTGTGAGGCTGAAGCGGGTGGATCACCTGAAGTCAGGAGTTAGAAACCAATCTGCTAACTTGGTGAAATCTGGTCTCTACTAAAAATACAAAAATTAGCCAGGCGCGGTGGTTGGCACCTGTAATCCCAGCTACTTGTGAGGCTGAGGCAGGAGAATTGCTTGAACCTGGGAGGCAGAGGTTGCATGCAGTGAGCTGAGCATGCCATTGCACTCCAGCCTGGGTGACAGAGCGAGACTTCATCTCAAAAAAAAAGCAAAGGAAGTCCCACTTCTCTCATGGGTGACCACTGTCATCAGTTTAGTGTACCTCCTTCAAGTCATTTCCTATGGATGCACAAATAGGTACATGTGTGTATCAGAGTTGTGTCTGTATATAATTTTTTCTTTTTTTTTTTTTTGAGACAGAGTCTGGCTCTGTGGCCCAAGTTGGGGTATAGTTGTACAATCTTGGCTCCCTGCGGTTTCCACCTCCTGGGTTCTAGCAATTCTTGTGCCTCAGCCTCCCTAGTGGCCGGGATTATAGACATGCACCACCACCCCAGCTAATTTTTGTATTTTTAGTAGAGTTGGGGTTTTGCCATGTTGCCCAGGCTGGGCTTGAACTCCTGGCCTCAATTAATCTGCCTGCCTTGGCCTCCCAAAGTGCTGGGAGCCTCTATGCTAGGCCAGTTTCTTTTTTTTTTTTTTTTAATTGCAGGTGAGAGCATACTATTTACACCATTCTGCAACATGCTCTTCTGTGCCAGTATGGATCACTCTAACTCATTATTTCCAATAGCTGAGAAATAATCATGTGAATTTATTATAATTTATTTGAATTGATGAACTTCTAGGTTATTTTCAGCTTTTTAATTTTATTTTAGTGACTAGTCTTTCACATATCTTTGTGAATTTTGTGCAATTGTATATGTAGGATAAATTTTAAGAAGTGAATTTGCAACAACAAAACATATAAGGTGTAAGGGGAGCTTTTGACATTAGTCTTAAGAGTCTTTTACCCTCAGAAATTCTGTGCAGTATATCAATGCCATTGCCACAGTCAACAGTACTACTTTTTTGGTATTATATCATATTTTTCCCTTAGATAAAAGCTATTTCCTATAGACCAGCTACTTTTTATAAAAAACAAATGGAGTTATAATTCACATAGCATAACATTTTCCATAAAAAAAGTAAGAAGTGAAATTGCATGATCAAGGTATATATGTATTTATTTAAAGTGCCCCATATCTCTGTTCCCTGTATTCTTTATAATTGTTTCTCTAATTGCTTTCATTTGTTTACTTTTGCATTTTGTGATTTTTTCTTAAAATCTTCTTGGTTTTCCATTGTTTTTAGCAATACCTATTCTGCTTTTTTGAGAATACTGGCTTTTTATTTTTGAGAATATTGTTTTGGGGTACTGTTAGATAATGTGAGCTACAGGAGCATGATTGTATTTCTCTGGATTTTTTCTTTTTGTGTATATTGTGTTGTTTGTTTTTCAGTGTTTCTTCACAGATCCCATACTGAATTCCATTTGGTTTATTATTCAACCTTGAATAAGGGTATTTTATCCAGATCTGCTATCCAGGAAAATTGTGGGTAAAGTGAACTGGGGTAGCCAGCCCTGTCAAATCCCTCATGTTGTCTCAGAGCATGTTGTTCTCCTGCCTCTCCCTGCCCTGCTTTGAAACTGTTTTTTCTACCTTAGGGCTTGTTATACCTGAGGGTAAGCAGCTCATCTAGATAGTTGGTCCCATTTATTTGATGGTGACGTCTCCTGTGAGTAAATGTTTATCTTTGCTCTGTTGATTTTAGTCAGCAGCTGCAAAGGTAATTGTTACCTGTCTCTTTTCTCGACTTCCCTTTCAGGCAAGGTTAGGAGCAAACTCAGAAAGTGATGTAAGGTGTGCCATTCCTCTGTCCTTCAGTATTGTTTTTAATGGCTGCCATGGTGTCACTGTGGGAATGAACTTAAGGTCATTTAATTACTCTCTTGTTTCTGGCATCTAAATTGCTTCTTACCATCGTGAATCGTGATGAACCAGCCTATCAAACCTTTATGCACTGTGGAGGAATGGCGAAGAGCCCCAGTGCTGGAGTTAGAAATTGGGAATTGAATCTCAGCTCTGCCATTTATTTTCTGTGTGGGCCTGGGCAAATTGCTAAGCTTCCTCTTGCCTCAGTTTTTCTCATTGTCAAACTGGGATCCCATTCTATAGTCTTAAGGATGACATGAGATATTTACATAAATGCAAAACAGAGCACATGATGCATTATGAGCTCTCGCTAGTAAGCTGGATGCTCTAGGGTCATTATTTGCTTTGATAAATTCCCAAAAGCAGAAATGCTGAGTCAAAGAGTAGAAGTATTTCAGGGTTTTGACATGCTAATATCATAGAACTGCCTGCATGCACCACTTTATTTAGGAAGCGACTTTCACAGTCTCTGGTGTCTTGGAACCCTTATATTGGCTTCTATGTTATGTTACATTTGAGAAAAGCCCATTTGCCTCTAAGGCTTCCTGGCAGTCGAGGAGAACACTGCGGGGAAGAAAGGAGAGTGAGGTGGCCTGGGACAAATAAAAGGGCTATCTTTTTGCTTTGGCCACATACATTTTTGTACATAAGCCTTGTTTTGGTAATTTTGGTCCACTTGATCATTTTGGTCCATAGGTAAATTTTAAGTCTTCTTTTGCCTGTGTTTTGTAGTTTTCAAAGTATCTCCCATAAATTATTTCTCATTTGATTCTCACAGTAAACTTGTCTGATTAATAAGGTATTACATACATTGAGGAAAAAGTATCAGAGACATTGCAGTTTACCCAGAGGAAACAAAGCTGATAAGGGCAGCACAGGAACACACATGATCCTCTTCTGGATTCTGGGTGTCACCCTTTACCTTGTGCTGATAGGAACTTCTTGTGTTAGGCTGAGCCTTTCTCATGATGCTGCTTCAATTTCAGTAATTAATCAGATTTTATTATTATAGAGACCGCTAGGGCTTAACGTAGTTCAGAATAGAATACCGTCGCACTTCTTTGTCTAAAAATTAAAATGTAGAAATCTCTAAAGAAGTGTGTGTGTATTTGTGCACTCACATGCTATAGTCTTATCTCCATGGTGAAAGAATGTAAAATTTGAACTTCACTAAAATTTAGTTGTTTAAAAATTTTGACAGTGGGGGCTACATCGAAGTTTGTTTTTGTATATAAATCTCCTCACAATGTAAATTTATGTTAATCAGATGTCTTGGAAGCCTCAACTAAGCAATTCATTTTTGTTTGCTTGTTTTTTTCAGAAACTGGGTCTTACTGTATTGTCTAGACTGGCCTTGACGTTCTGGGCTCAGGCAGTCCTCCCCATATCAGCCTGTTGAGTAGCTGGGACTAAAGACATGTGCCCCGGCTTCAACTAGGCAATTCTTAATCAGACCAGATTGATTTTCTGAAAATACCTGAAACTGAGACTTTCTTAAATCTGTGTTTATTTGATTTTTTAAGAAAGAATTTAGTTCCCCACTTCTACTCTTTACTGTGATAACACTTTTTCCTTGGAAAGCTTTGAATGCAGGAGGACCATATCTGTCTTGTTTCTCCTGTATCCACAGCATCTAACACAAGTAGATTTTAAAAGAATGGACAAGATATTGTAATCCTATGCAGATTTTGAGTGGTTAATACCTGGAGTTGATTTAAGTTCTCAAAGATATTAAAGCAACTTTAAAAAGTTAAGACAGTTTGAACATTTCTCCTGGCAGGTGTGTGTGCTGAGTACTATTAATCATTTGACTTGGATGTCTTCTGAAATTTTGTCATTGGTATGCTCTTAAGCTTCCTGTAGAAGGAATTTGCTTATCTAATTTGATAAGTGCAGATTTCTCATTAGTGTATTATCAAACCTTTCTGCCCAAGAAATAAGAATGTCATGAGGATTCACTGTTGCCATAGAGATAACAGTGACTTTTGGGAGGCAGGGAAGTTGGAATTATTTTTGTGATACTTTCTACTTAAGCTTTTATTTTTAAAATGTTTTTGAAAAAACCTTGTTTTTCAAATCTTTCTCTCTGAGGCTTTGCAATAAAAAAGGGCAGTGAGATTGAGTAGATAAGGGTGTAAACAATTTTATAATTTTGAACTAAAATTTGAGGTTTTTATAGTAATTTTTATCTCATTAAATACCATTATTCATATATTTTCCAAATATTTTTGTTGGATTGCAAGCAAATTTGGTGGGCGGGGCTCAGATTATTTTAGTTTGTTTTCAGTTTTCTTTTTCTTTTCATGGCTGAGTTTAAAGAAATTAATTTAGCACAAAATACTTGCCTGAATTACTAAGATCCGTAAATAAGTTGTTTTAATATGTTTTCTTTAGGCATTTTGTGGATTACCTCTTCATTGATTATATACGACAACAAATAGTTATGGCGACTTTCAGAAACAATCACATGAAGACTAAAGCATCTGTCAGAAAAGTAAGTTCACTGTATTAAGTTTCTTTTAGTGAAAGTCTTAATTAAAATGTTGATTTTTTTTTAAGTCCTACAACTGTGATGTTTTGTTTAAATGAATCTTACTTGAATAATAACATTGAAATACTGCAAAGATTGGCATGTATGAAAAATAGTGATACAAAATCATGATCACAGTGATTTTATTTCCTAAAGATCAGAGTGCTTTCTCCCCATTTTTTTCTCTACACATAGATTTCCATCTGCTTTTTTTGCAATATAGACTGTCAGGTGTAAGCTTTCTTACATATCTTTAGCTTTACCATTCTTTCATTCATTCATTCAGCAAATACACATTTGAGTTCTTATTATATGCTAGGCCCTATGTTAGATTTTGGGTAATCAGTAGCAAGCAAATGAAATATGATCCTTAATCTTTTCTTCCTTCTAGTCTAAGGAAGAATCTCATGGCTTCCTGTCTTAAAACAATTTGCTTAACCTTCCAGTTTTTTGACATTTTTGTCTTTGCTATACCTTTGGAGGCAGTACCTATAAACAAGAAAGGAAGACTAGAGCTTGGAGGATAATTAACAGTTTTTGTTATTTCTTTTTTGGACTTCATCTTCTGCATTACATGACACCATTGACCAATCCTTACACGTTAAGACAATGTTTGACTTTCATTGTGGTGTTTTTCTTGCTTTCCTTCTCTTTTATAGTAACTCCTGTCCCCTTTGCTGATCTTTCCAAATTCTAATTATCAGTGTTCCTGTAAGCTTCTGGGTCTGCCATTCATTTATGTAGAGAGCTAAAAAATGTATAGGTTTGATTACTAACTCTAAGAGGATGGCTTCTAAATCTACAGGATACCTGCAAAAGAGAAAGTAAACTTATCCTTAAATAGTATGTTAATTACATTTTTAAGTAATATGCTCCATATGTTTTCAGGTAAATTACCTTTAAATTTAATAGGTCCACTTTTTAATTTGAAAAAGTACAATAAAAACTGTTTTCTGTTTCTACTCTTTGTAAACTATAGTGTTTCTGTTATACTTTTTCAGATTAGCAGCTAGACCCATAGCTTTAAATTGATCATACTGTTTGTTTTAAACTAATAGTTGTAACTATTAATATATATGAAATATAATAGTGAACTGATTACCATGTTCTTCAAGAATGATGCTTCCTGACTTGAATATTTACCCATACATTGCCAGACATTCAGGGGTTAGGCAGCAGCTGAAATTTCATGCTATTATTACCAGGTTTAGTGTCTTTTGTTATTCAACTCGATGTCCATATTAGTTACTCAGTAAATATTTAATTTGAATTCACTTGAATTCTTGGAATCCCTTTTAGATAAAAGTATGTGAATCCAAATATGACATCACTGTTTATATAAACAATTATGTGCACACATACACCACCACTTACATCTTGATGCATCTTAATGACAGGCACTTCCCTATTGGCTACTTTGGAAATTGAAAAATGTACTTGAATTCTTTAGATTTCACTTTAATTTGCATTAAATATAGAGATACATTAAATATTTATTGGGAATTAATATTGTGAAATCAAAAATAGCTATAGTTTCTATGCCATTAATTTTTTCTAACGTTTTATTTTGAAAAATTCCAAGCATATAGAAAAGTTAAAAGCATAGTACACACGCAAATAAACCCATGTACCTACCACCCGTATTCAACAGTAGTTAATAATTTGTCTTGTTTGCTTCGTGTCTGTGTATGTGTGTATTTACTTTCAGGCAGAACTATTTGCAAGTTATGATCATAATGTTTCTTCACCCTGAACACTTCAGCATGCTTCTCCCAGGAGTAACAACATCTTCCCACATAACACTAATACCATGATCACATCCAAGAAAAATAAATTCCCATATATCTAATACCCAGCAATACTCAGATTTCCTGTGTTACCTCCAAAATATCTTTTATACTTCACTCCTGCCCCTGTTTGGATCCAGTCTAGCCTCTTAGTCTCTTGGTTGCCTTTGGCAGTTAGGACTTAGCATTTCTTTTGGTTTGAAGGAATTTTTCCTTTTTTTTGCTAGCAATTCTGACATCTTGAATAGGCCAGACTAGTTTTCTTTTACTGTGTTCCACATCTAGATTTGTCTGGTTGTTTTCTCATATTGCTGTTGAATTTGATCCTCTCCCTTGTATATTTCATGTAAAGTAGAAGTTAGGCTTAAAGGTTTAATTGGATCAGGTTAAGCATTTTTAGCAAGAATACTTTATAGGGTGATGTGAGGACAGAATTTCAGGTTTTCCTATGCTCAGGTTTTCCTATGCTATGATGGATCAGTTGACTAAGGTGATAACGCTGCTAGAATTGTCCATTACAAAGTACATTTTCTGTTTTTTGGTTAGCACATAATCTGTGATGATACATGGCTGTGTGCAAATATCCTGTTTTTCCCAAAAACCTTTGAGCTAATGCTTTTGGCATCCCTTGATTACCATTTCCTGAATTCATTATTTCATGGGAGTTGCAAGATGGTGATTTTCCTAATTCTACCATTCCTTTTACATTTATTAGCTGATAGTCTTAAAGAAAGGCTTTCCTCATTCACCTTAGATGAACTATAATACAGAGGCAGGGAAACTGCCCTTTAATCACCAGTTTTCAGATTAATGACATGGTGTCATAGTTACTGCCAATAGTAGCAAGTGAGTTTATTTCCCCTCATTCATTCACTTACTTACATTGCTCTGGACTTACGGATTTTTGCAATTATATATATTATAACCTTTTATTTCTTTAGAGTCATTTATTCATTCACTCATCTATTTATTTTAAGTTGCTCAATTAACACCCGAGATCCCCTCCAAGTAGGTGTCCATATCTTTTTGTCTCAGACTTGTAACTTCGATTGCTTTTAAATTCTGGTTGTATCCTTTTGGTACAGGGCAACAAGTTTCACCTACTTTATCTTCCTCAGGCCTAGAATTGGCTATTTTTTTAAAGAACCCTACATATCTTGGTGTTTAGAAACCAAGATCTGGATACTGGGAGTCGCCTTTGTACTTAAAGTGTCATGAGTTTATATTGACAGTTCACGTTCAGATTTCAATATTTTTTCCTGTTTTGATTTCCTGTTTCTAAATTAGAGTGAAAATCCCCATTCATTAAGGAAAACAAAATTGTTTAAAATGTTGAATATTTTCAAGCCCACAGAAAAGTTGGGAAAAAAACCTAATACAATGAACACCTCATATATTCTTCACTCAGATTCACCATCTGTTAACATTTTGCTATACCCTCTGTCTCTCTCTGTGTACTACACACATGCGCACGCACGCACACACACACACACCCACACACACACACACACACACAGTTTCCCTTTTGCAATTGTATGAGAGTAGGCTGCAGATACTATATGTTATTTCATCTCGAGGTATGTCAGTATCATTGCCACCTCTTAGAAAATCATTAATTCAGTAACGTCATCTAGCCTGCATTACAAACACTGATTTCCCTGTGTCTCAAGCATCCTCGTAACTTTTTCCTTCCCTCTCTTCTAGGATCCAGTCGAGGTTCACACACTGTATTTGGGTTTTCTGCATTCTAGACCATTCCAGTAGTCTAAATTCTTTTCTCATGCAGCAAATCTTCAGAAAAGTCTAGGCCAGCTGTCTTGTAGAATATTTTCATATTTGGGTTCATCTGTTTTTCCCTGTAATTCCATTCAACAGGAACACCTGAAGGGTGATGTTGTGTTCATTCCAGTCTATCAGATCTGAAGTCCATATTGTTGATGTTAGGCTTGACTAGGCGGTTAAGATAATAACCACCAGATATCTCCAATATAAATGTACATAATCTCTTTATGTTTAATACATCTAATAAATAAACTATAGGGTGATCCTTTGAGATAGTATGAGTGTCCTTTTCCCCAACTTTTAACCCAGTAGATTTAGGATACATAGATAATCCTTTCCTAAATCAGTAATTACATTGGGAGTTTTCAAATGGGATTTTCTCTATTTGTCATTCTGTCCATACTAGTCAGCATTTTTAGGTAAAGAGCTCCTCTGACTTTTTCTCTTTTAATGAACTCACAGATTTTTTTTTAGTACAGTAGTCATAATTCATTACCATTTCATTCTTTTTGATTCCTAGTTGTCCCAAATTTGGCCAGTGGGAATTCTTTCAAGCTGGCTTCTGTTTTTTTCAAAGTGACCCTATTAGTCTTTGGGTGTTTCTTTGCATTCTGGCACAGTTCGATATTCCAGGCTCACTTCATACATTCTCAGCCTCAGACCGGGAACCAGCCATTTCCCTAGGGCGCTCTAATTCTTTTTATTGGTGATATTTAGAGACCAAAAGCTCATTGCTACTAATGGTCATTGTTTCTAAGACTTTTCAATGGTAAAGGTAGTGCACGTATTCAGAGAATTACGAATTCATACTGACAGGTCAGATTTAAATTTAACAATACAGCTTTTATCGTAAATTCTTTGAGTTCATATTTGTACCTCTTAAAGATTTTCATTTATTAAGATTAGCAGCTGTTTGTTGAGTTCATCTAATGTGAGCTTCTGAAATATGGGGAAACAAAGTGAGTGAAATACAGTCTGTGACTTCCATATTTGGTTTATGGGTAGGAAAGACAAGTATATCTGAGTATAGTAATTATAATATGATTTTTGTTTTTGAGATGGAATCTCTGTCGCCCAGGCTGGAGTGCAGTGGCATGATCTCAGCTCACCGCAACCTCTTTCTCCCAGGTTCAAGCAGTTCTCCTGCCTCAGCCTCCTGAGTAGCTGGGATTACAGGTGCCCGTCACCACAGCCAGCTAATTTTTGTATTTTTAGTAGAGACAGAGTTTCGCCATATTGGCCAGGCTGGTCTCAAGTGGCCTGCCCGCCTCGGCATCCCAAAGTACTGGAATTACAGTTGTGAACCATCATGCCCAGCCCACCTGTTCTCGAGTGATCCATCCACCTCAGCCTCCCAAAGTGCTTAGATTACACAAGTGAGCTACTGTGCCTGGCCAATAATTATAATATGTTTTGATGTGGATTAAATGACTTAATGCACAATATGCAGCAGGAACTTTGAGAGAGATTTATTAGGACTAAGGAATGGAAAAGTCTTCACAGGGCTTGGGATGAGTAGGGTTTCTACAGGGGAAGACTGGGAAGGAAAGACATTTCTGATAGAAGAGCAGATTGAAGGGATAAGGTAGAAGAAAATGTGTTCTATTTATGTCTGACTGTAATACTCATTATTTTCTTTATGTAACTTTTTCCTCCTTCTGTTCCTTGTACTTGTGACAAACATCTCACCCTGAAATCTGGAATCCCCTCTCATTTTCATCGGATAGCTTCCTTAAGATCTTGGAAAACCTTATTTTGGATTTCTGTTATTTCTCTGTCTTCAGCTTTGTTAAGGGAGTGATCACTGTTGTGGGATCACTGTTATTTCTCTGTCTTCTGCTTTGTTAAGGGAGTGATCACTGTTGTGCACCTTACCACAGCTTCCACATCATCTCACTCAATCAAATAAATTATTGCTTCTGTTCTACCAGTGACTTGGAAGTCAGATATGCAGTTTCTTAAGTTTTACTGTACGGTAAAAGTAAATGAACCTGGTGTGAGATCTCACGTGATCATCTAGTGAGTTGAATGCCCAGGCTCTGGTATATGTGTATTTTGGGCATGTGAAACTCTACCTAAACCTTTTCAGCTGAATGGAGCTTTTCTTCTCAGTGGAATTGAGTTCTGCATCCGATATCAAAAGGTGCCAGTGAATATTAATTAGAGAATGAGTGACTATATAAAACATCTCCAGGATCTCTTACCCTTGTCTTAGAATTAAGTAAATTTAAAATATCTTTGTTTTTTTTCCCCTGCAGAGCTTCAGTGAAGATGTGTTCCAGTCTGTAAAATCTTTATTGCAGAGCAAGAAGGACCTATGCAGTATAACAGCAGAGGACTGTTTACAGCAGGATGAACATGCCAATTTAACTGAGGTTTAACATACTACTTTCTAACCCCTTCTTAATAATGCACAATGTATTTCCATGCAGTGGAATGTAGGACTGTATGATCTATTTTTAAAATGCCTAAAATCTCTGTGTTCTTACATGTATCAGAAGTACCTGTTTTATGGGCAGGAGAGGGGAAAAAAAAGAACTACCTGTTTTAAATACTGGCTAAAATAATTTTCTTAATTGACAATGAACTCAAATGAGCTTATTTAATTATAAGCTGAGTACTAATTGGATATATAGCATTATATTAGATGATGCCTGCTATATTCAGTAACTGGTACTTTAATATGAATTTTTCTACTCTGAAACAAATGAACGTTTCTTATGTTAATTTTTGGGGTTATTTTCTTGAATGTTTAAATTCAGTGCTTTGCTTAAAAATAAAAAATTAGTGATAAATTTATCTTTGAAATTAAGATATTTACTCTGTTACTCGAGGATAAGATAATATACCTTGCTCAACTGTTTCTTTTTTTTTTTTTTTTTTTTTTGAGACGGAGTTTCACTCTTGTTACCCAGGCTGGAGTGCAATGGCACGATCTCGGCTCACTGCAACATCCGCCTCCTGGGTTCAGGCAATTCTCTTGCCTCAGCCTCCCGAGTAGCTGGGATTACAGGCACGCGCCACCATGCCCAGCTAATTTTTTGTATCTTTAGTAGAGACAGGGTTTCACCACTTTGACCAGGATGGTCTCGATCTCATGACCTCGTGATCCACCTGCCTTGGCCTCCCCAAGTGCTGGGATTACAGGCTCACCTGCTTCTCTGCTGCATCCAGTGTTTCAAATCTTTGTTTGACTTTATTACTATAAAAGGAGTAAGATTTTTTCTATTTTTTTTTGAAATGAGGGTTGTAATAAAATTGTGGTTACAGATAGCTGCTTCTGGACTTATGATGGAGTTACATCCTGATAAATCCATTGTTCATCAAAAATACTCTAAGTTGAAAATGCATTTAAGACCTCATATATCTATCATAAAGTTGAAAAATCACAATTCCAGCCAGCATAAGTGGGGGACTGTATATATTTTCTTTTGGTTGAATGATTTAATATTCCTTGAGAAATTGTCTATTTGGTGTTATCTCATAGGAAGTTGAGCATATGTTTTAGGCCTGTACTAAAACATATAGTTACTTGCCTATCTCTTTGTTATTGAGTATCAGCTTAATTTCACTATTATCTTCCTTGCTAACCTTTTTCACTTTACTTTTGTAAAACTAAGCCACTCTTAATCTACTTGGTTGTTTCCAAATAAACAGTGGCAGAACACAACAGGCCTAATGCATATGCCCATCTTCTATGAAATGATGTCCTGTGCCCTGCCCTCCAGCAGTCTTCCAGCTCGGATAGCTTGTAGTGCTTGGAAAAGCCTATGTTCCCTGGTGAGGCTTTTCTTGACCAATGGGAAATATAAAACTCCCCTGGCATTTTCAAAACCCTATGCCAACTTATTTTCTCTTCTGTATTCAGTAAAGGAAACTTGAAAGAATAGATGGAATTTCTCTCCCACTTTAGGGTGTGCAAATCTCTGAGTACCTTTTCAAATAAAGGAAGGAAATTAGTTACTTGCCTATCTCTTTGTTATTGAGTGCCTGTGATATTATGCTAGGCACTTTCCTCTACATTATCCAGTTAACTTCACAACTATGGGAGGGAAGTTGTATTGCCTTAAGTTTTATAGATAAGGAGACAGGCTCCTAGAGGTTAAGAATTTACCTAGATGCCTAGAAGTTACTTACGTGAAGTAACAGCCACAATTAATCAGAATAAATAGCTAAGAATACTTTAAGATTCTGACTTGCTTTTAAATCATCTGAAATAGACTGAAAATATATTCAGTGTTGCTACATATTCTGAATATACTATTTTCCCCAGATTCTTGATAATTAATTATCACTATTGCTATCATTTAAGTATATATATTTTTTAGCCACAGTGCTTGCTTAGTGAACAGTTTACAACACTGTCTTCAAAGGGAAAAAATGTCTTACTATGATGCCAAATACATAGGGAATATAAATGTAAAAAACCCACTTCTTCAGGTCATAAAAATAGTATGTGTATGTATTTTTTCTTTTCTTTTCTTTTTTTTATTTTTGAGACAGAGTCTTGCTCTGTTGCCCAGGCTGGAGTGCAGTGGCATGATCTCGGTTCACTGCAGCCTCCACCTCCAGGGTTCAAATGTTTCTGCTGTCTCAGCCTCTTGAGTAGTGGGGACTGTAGGTGTGCACCACCCTGCCTGGCTAAATTTTTGTATTTTTAGTAAAGACGAGGTTTCACCATGTTGGCCAGGCTGGTCTCGAACTCCTGGCCTAAAGTGATTCATCCGCCTCAGACCCCCAAAGTGCTAGGATTACAGACATGAGCCACTGCCCCTGGTCAGTATATATTCTTTACAGAAAAATAAATACTGAAAGTAGAACAAAGAAAATGACTAACATTCATCTTATGACTTAGGAAAAAGCACAGAGCCGAGGGGAAAAGAGTGAGGGAAAAAAATAGCTCCATCACCCAGAGTTAATCACTGCTTATAGTTTGGTGTATTGCCTTCCAGTATTATTTTTCATACATATGTTTTTAAAAGTAAGCTCAAAATTGTATGCATGCTGTAAGTCATTTTTCTGTAACTTGTCCTTTTTACTTAAAATGTGACAGTTCTGCGTTCATTAGATATTCTTTAGAAAGTCAGTTTATATAAACTGCAGAGTAATCTCTACATAAGGATATTGAAGGAAATAAATGATGGTATCACAGAGTCAGTGAGGAAGTAGCCTCTGGGGTCTGCCCTGGGAAGGCCTCTCTGAGGAGGTAACACATGCATCGAAATTTGAAGAATGAGGAGGAGCACACATGTAACCATCCAAGGAAGAAAGATCCAGATTGAGGGCACAACTGTGAAGTCCTTAGGCAGGAACGTACAGGGTATGTTTCAGACACAGAAAGGGGGCTCGTGTGTAGGTGAAAATGGTAGAAGGCTGAAGGCGTTAGGTAACCCCACTTAGGATTTTGCCCTGGGAAGCGTGGAAGAGTTTGGATAGGGAAGTGGCATGGTAATGGGGCCAGGTGGGAGAGGATTGCAGTAGCGTGAGAAGGGTGGCCAGGGAATGGAGAGAAGTGGATGTATTTGCAGTATGTTTTGGGGTTAGAATTGATTGAACTTGCTAGTGAGGGAGATGTGGTGAGGTTCAAGAACTGCATTTTGGAGCCCAATCTTTGGTGAAAAATGTTTTGGGGTCATCTTTGGAAAAAAATCCTTTTTAAGGCAGTCAGCATTTTAATACTTTATTTCCTGTTTCTCAGCTCTGTCACCAGTCTGAAAGATTTAAAAATTCAAATTAATGGAGATTTATTTGTTTTTACTCAGGTCACATTTCTGGGTTTTAATGAGGAGACAGATACTGCTCATATACAGGTATGGTCAATTTTAGTATTTTTACTGAGTATTCTTGTCATGGAAATCAGCTTTAGTTTCACCACAAAAATCATTTATCTGAGAAGGTTGCAAACTGCAGGCTGACTTTTTCTCCATTCTGTGTATAATATAGAATGTATGACTTGTTTATTTCGATAGCTTTCATAATTTTGACCTTAACAGTAAAAATTCTTTTATGTAGTTAAGATTGAGTTAAACTTAAAAGGTAAGATTTGAAAAATTAACAATTAGCCAATGCAAAAATGTAGCCTGTTTAACTTAGGCAATTATTAGCAGAGGGACTGATGTTTGAGATTGCAGTTACATAAACAGTCGTTGAAGTTCCTGTAGATGTGATAGGCATGCTTTTCTTTTTCCCTCATGCTGCTTCGTAAAAATGTGTGATTTCTACATATTTTCTTTTGTGGCAGTGAAGTGTCTCCTCATAGAGGAGGAAATAACATTTTTTAGTTCTTTCTATCATGTGATTATGGACAAAAACTCTGCTGTATGTTTTGATTGTGGCCTTGCTTGAAGGAAATAATTTGGGCAGAAGGAACAGGAGAGGATATATTCTTGAGGACATACATAGCTGGAAAGAGAAATGTTCCAAGATATTTCTTTAATGTTTTTCTTCACCTTTAAGAGTTACTGATAAAACCATGTTTATAAAGGAAAGTACTCTACAAAGGGTCAAAGACTTGAATAATTCTTTAGCTGGGTAAAATATTTGCGTATAAAGGGCAAACAAGAAGAAAAAATAAAAGCTATTTTCTTTTCCTTTAATATTCATAAGCGTTCAGTTAAAGTCTAATACAATACCTTGGAGAAGAAAGACAGAAAAATTGATTATATTGTACAGAGTTAAAACTTAAGCTTTTAGGATGTACATTCTCTAGAAAAAATTTTATATGAAAAATTTCATAAAGTTAGGGACTGTTGGTTAACATTGCTAAAAACTGTTAAATGCTTAATTGTCATCGATATGTTAGGTACCCTGTAAAATTTTTTCTACAGCTTGATATTAATACATTTGAAAGGCTACAGGAATAGCCAGTATTAAATAATTTTAGTATACTTTATTTTTCAATTTTTGAAAAATTGTGAATAATAAACTATATGTGTTAACTATTATGAACCAGGAAATTTACTAGCAGTAGACCTTATAATTTTTTGATAGGTTCCACATTATGGGAACCTTAATAAAAGTATTACTCTAGAGTGTTACTTACTGTTATTATTTTAATTAGGATTTAGCTGCAGTTTCTTTGGAACTTCCAGATCTTCTGAATTCACTCCACTTCTGCAGTCTAAATGAAAATGAAATTATTTGTATGAGGAATATAAATAAACCATCAGATATAAGCAGTGATCCTCTAAATCAGGTAACTTTTGTAGATAATTTCTAATAAGTTTTTTAGGGCAAATTTTACTATATTTGATGAAGATGATTAAACTTTCAAATGCTTGAATGACATTTCTTTCCTTAAAATGGTATCTCAAGGACATATGATTCATGAGAAATTAACTCACAAAGCATTGACATCCCTGAAGGATACAGTAATTTTGACTGTATCTTATAAATTATATTTTTCAACTGTGAAGTTCTGTAGATGGTATGCAAGTATTCATTAATTTTTTCTGAAAATTTGTTATTTCTGGATATCTTGAACTACTTATACCTTTGTATAAGCTATAGTAACTTGTCCCTATTGTGGGCAGTTACAAATAATTTATATAAATGTTATGCTATATGTTTTAGAGAATGTACTTCAGTTCATTTTCTGGTTTAAAAAATTCAATGTAAAGTGGACATCTGATGATGTGTTCTTTATAAATAAAAATGTTACAATTTCTTATAGGTGGTTAGTTTTATAATATGCAGCATTTAGTTCTTTACCAAGTATGATTTTGTTGATAATGCATCAGAGAAAATGCTTTGCATTCTAAGAGGTAAGACATATACAATTGAACCAGAAGTTTAAAATTGAATTACTTATTTTAGGTTTAAACAACTGCCGTGTTGTTCTTTATAAAGTCTGCCAATAGAACTAGAGCTGCTTGCCTCGTTTCCTTGATTATATTCTTTATTCATACTTACTTTGCTTTATTTGCTAGGATATAAGAGGTGATTAGCTATTATATTTGATTTCTAGATTTTTGAATAAATCATTTCATCAATATTTACTTGAAAGAAATAGAATGGGGGGATTCTGGTGACTTCTATTTTTAAAGCTATAAACGTTGTAAGTTGTAATAAAAGGAGTGGACTTTCAAAAATTATGATAGGAAGGAAGATGGCGTCATGCTTGAAGCTACAGGAAAATGGGATTAAAAATAAAAGAAAATAGAACCTGGTTGCTGCCCCCAAACAGTTTATAATACAGTAAATGAGAGAGACAAATGATTAAGGAAAATCACAGGACTGTACAGTAGTACAGGAAAACATAATTGCTCAAAGCAGTGGACAGATAGTAAGTTTTATAACATTTCGGGAGACTAGACTAGGCAGAATTTGGATACCTGGATAAAACAAGATGGGAGAAAAAAGGACTGGAAAGTGAAAAATATAGAGAAAGAATGAGGAAGTAAACATTACAAATCCAAGGAGCTTTTCAGGATGCATGAATTTCTTGTTTGTTTTTTCTCTGAGATTGTCTTATATCTAGGCTTCATGATATGATTTGTATTTGAAATTAAAATTGTTTTTTATTATTTTTTATCTTTCCCAAGAGTCATCATTCTGGAATGCTTTGTGTCATGAGAGTGTCACATACATTACCAAGACTTAGGATTGATTTTATCTTTAGTCTCCTAAGTAAATATGCTACTGGTATAAGGTACACCTTGGACACATTCTTGCATCAGAAGCACCAACTTGAGACCACTGATGAAGATGATGATGATACTAACCAGTCTGTGTCATCCATAGAGGATGACTTTGTCACTGCTTTTGAGCACTTAGAAGAGGAAGAGACTTCAAAGCCATATAACAATGGTTTGTTTCTCATTAGACTTTTCCCTAAAATAGGAAATTAAAGTTTTTCAGTTTTGAAAATTTTAAGGTTGACTTGTTCAATTGAAATTTATGTTGACATTTGATCCAATTTAAACCTTTTAACCTTTTTTCTGATTACCTGAGGAAATTTCCTTTGATTTTTAAGTTCATTGTTACCTGGTTTTCAGTTTCGCTCATTTCAGCTTTTCTTATTTAGTTGGTACTGTTCACGCACTGGTTACATCAATAAGTGTCTGGAACATTCCTAGGTCCAAATTTCAGAAGAGTTAGCTGGCAGAGTCTCCACAGTAATTTCTCTAACATGCGTGACAGCATGCAAAACATTCCATAGACCAGGTATCCCTAGACAGAGAGTGAACTGAAATTATTATATAAAAGTATATTTACTTTCAAATGTTACTTGGGTGAATCTTCCTGTTAAACAATATAGTTTAGAAGACACACATGAATATTGTATGCTTAAAGTCAGTTTATTCCATAGATTTAATTTCTGAAAAGTTTTGTTCAAGAATAATTTTTCATTTCGTTCTTTTCCTATAGGAATGAACATTACTGTGCTAAGGAGCCAGTGTGATGCTGCTTCCCAGACCGTTACTGGTCATCATTTAGAAACCCATGATTTAAAGATTCTCATTAGCTCTGGGCAGCAGAAGTCATTGGCTAAACCCTCAACTTCCTCAATGAATGTCCTGGGACAGAAAGAACTGCCTTCTGTGAAAACTTCAGTCACAACCTCAATTTCAGAGCCTTGGACCCAAAGGAGTTTCTATAGGTCATCTAATGCTTCAGATAAAGACAATGATTTACAGAAAACATTTTTTTCTTCTCCTGCCTACTCATCTGAATCAGAATGTTCAAGTCCAAGTCCTGTTATTTTCTTGGACGAAGAGGGATATCAAAAAAGCTTAAAAGCAAAACTTGAGCTGCCTAAAATTCCTGTGATGAAAGATGACATTGAAGATTCAGACTCAGAAGTAAGTGAATTTTTTGATAGTTTTGATCAGTTTGATGAACTAGAACAAACTTTAGAGACTTGCCTGTTTAACAAAGATCCCGTCATCGGGAAGGCTTCACAGAAGAAAGGAGGGCACAAACATGGAAAATCATGTATGAATCCTCAAAAATTCAAGTTTGATCGTCCAGCTCTCCCAGCTAATGTTAGAAAGCCAACTCCTCGTAAACCAGAATCTCCATATGGTAACCTGTGTGATGCTCCAGATTCTCCTCGCCCAGTGAAGGCATCGGGGGAAGATAGTGGTTTATTTAGCCCTATTCGATCCTCTGCTTTTAGCCCTCTTGGAGGCTGTACTCCAGCTGAATGTTTTTGCCAAACAGATATTGGTGGAGATAGGATTCATGAAAATTATGATTCTGTTTATTACACCTACGAAGATTATGCAAATAGCATTTCATGTGAAGTACTAGACTCAGTTCTTCGTACCCAGCATACTAATGTTTTATCAAATATTGATAGTATTAAACATGGAGAAAATAAAACTGTAACTTTTAAGCATGGAAACCTTGATCAAAAAAATAAATCTAAAAACAAATCCTTAATGATTAAAGATAGCATTCAAAAATTTGCAGCAGATCTTTTGGAAAAAAGTTTTGGCAGTGCATTTAAAGACTTACAGAAAGGAGTCTCTTCATGCACCAATGCGTTGTGCCACTTAGCCATCAAATTGACATCGTCTGTTTTTCAGATGGCATTTAATGAGCTGAGAAGGCGGCATGCATTTTCACTAAAAGAACGTGCCATTAGTAGCCTGGCTAACTTTTTGGTGAGCGAAGCTTTATCAAATGCCTTAAAAGATTTACAGTATGTAAAGAAGCAGATATTCACAAATACAGTTGCTAGGTTTGCTGCAGATCTTGCTGAGGAGCTTGTTTTTGAAGGCATCATGGAAGTGTGTCAGTTTTCCTATCCTCCAACACCTGCATCTCCACAGTGTGGATCATTTGACTTTGAAGACAAAGTAGTGAAGTCATATGCAAAAGATTTGTCTGAATCTGTAATACAGGAAGCATTCATTGAGCTATCACAGGTTGATGTGACCTTTACAACAAAGGCAGCAGTTAGTGTCTCTACGGATAATATCAAGTATGTGAGTGCAGAAAGTGTAGTGCCATCAACACAGGCCGTCACATTTTCCCCTTCTTTTCACAATCAAGCAATTATGGTGACAAAACCAGTGCAGGAATATAAAAAAGAATACACAGTGCAGCAGGCCTTGTTTTGTACTTCTGGAATTGTTACTTCTATACCAGTGCCCTTGGCAGGAAGTGCCCTTCTCCCATATAATATTTCATCTACTGCAAGTCAGGCAAAGGCTCTTCCATCATCTGATGATAGTAATTCAAATGGTGATTCCGCCCAAGTACATATTGCCACAAAAAACAGAGAAGAAAAAGCAGCTTGTCTCAGAAATATTTGTTTACCTTCAGAACAGAATCCAGGTAACCAGAATGATTTTAAACCAACTAATGATGTTATTGAAATGCAAAGTTCCTCAAAATTGCCAAGTGATCCTGCAATTATTAGCAACTTTTCTACAGCAATGGTGCATACAATAGTAAATGAAACTTTAGAGTCAGTGACATCATTGGAAGCTACAAAAATGATTGATGAGCATACAGATTATTTAACTAAATCAGTAAAGGGTAAAACCCCTCCATTTTCCCACTGTGATCAAGCAGTGCTGCAATGCAGTGAAGCTAGCAGCAATAAGAACATGTTTGCTGACCAGTTATCTAAATCTATTATTAAACATTCCATAGATAAAAGCAAATCAGTGATCCCAAATATGGATAAAAATGCCATATACAAGGAAGGTTTGCCTATTCCTGGAGAAGAATCACAGTTGACACCAGAAAAGTCTCCCAAATTTTCTGAGTCTCACAATCACTTAACTCACTGCTCACTTTCGGCTGGAAAGGATTGTGTTCCAGAATGTAAAGGTTCTGTGGCTCATGTGTCTTCCCTAGAGACACTGCCATCTTGTCCAGCTGTGACAGGTCAGAAACCTGACTTGAAGGAACTTGATAAGGATCAACCACTGAAAAAGCATAACTTGAATAATACATCACTTGAGCCCTTGTCTTGTGGACAGGAAAACCCCTTCCCTCATTCACATACTTTCTCATCTACAGCACTTACCTGTGTAGATGGTTTGCATGTGGAAGATAAACAGAAAGTCCGGGACAGAAATGTAATACCTGATACTCCTCCATCAACTCCTTTAGTACCATCCCAGGCTACTTCTGAATGGGATATCAAGAAGTTAACCAAAAAGCTCAAGGGAGAATTAGCCAAAGAGTTTGCACCTGCTACACCACCTTCTACTCCGCACAACTCATCTGTTGGTAGTTTGTCTGAGAATGAACAAAATACCATAGAAAAGGAAGAGTTCATGTTGAAACTGATGCGATCTCTTTCTGAAGAAGTTGAGAGTAGTGAAAGTGGAGAGCTCCCAGAAGTGGATGTGAAGTCAGAGCACTCGGGGAAGAAGGTTCAGTTTGCAGAAGCATTAGCTACACACATCCTTTCTCTTGCAACTGAAATGGCAGCTTCCCATTTAGATAGTAAAGTAATTCAAGAACCAAAGGTTAAAAGCCCTTACTTAAATGTGCAAAGTCAAAGAAATGTCTCGCCTACTTTTTTAAACCCCTCAGATGAAAATTTGAAAATATTACACAATTTTGCAGGTGATATGGCAGTAGAAGTCATTACAGAAGCTGAGAAAATCACAAAAGTCCGAAGTTGTATGCTTTTCAAGCAAAGGAAGAACAGTTGTTATGTTGATGGTGACCAAGATTATAAAGTAGAAGAGAAGCTGGATTTGGAGGCTGTAGCACACGCAAGAGAAGTGGATTCGTTTATTCTTTCATTACCACCAAGTTCTTGTATGTCAGGTCTCACATATAAGTACCCCAGCTGTGAAAGTGTGACAGATGAATATGCAGGTCACATTATCCAGATACTAAAACGGGAAGGTGGTAATAGTGAGTTGATAATGGATCAGTATGCAAATAGACTTGCCTACCGATCTGTTAAATCAGGATTACAGGAAGCAGCTAAGACAACCAAAGTGCAGTGCAACTCAAGAATGTTCCCTGTGCCAAGCTCACAAGTGAAAGCAAACAAGGAACTGTTAATGTTTTCAAATAAAGAGCACCACCAAGAAGCAGATACAAAAAGACAAAGTAAAAGAAATGAAGGTTACTTTTGCAAAAATCAACCTTTCGAAAGGACCCAGGATCCATGTAGAAATGAGTGCTCTGAACTGTATACTTTTTCAACTTCTCTTGCTCACAGCATAACAAAAGATGCTACAGAAGAGCTGACAGCCTCTCTAGTTGGCCTACCAAAATCCTTAACAGATTCTTGCTTGTTTGAAAAATCTGGATGTGAAGGAGATAACGAGTGTCATGTTAAACCAGAATTGCCTAAGTCTCTTCAGCCTCCCTCACAAAATCACAGGTTTTACCACAGCACTGGCAGCTTAAATGGTTATGGTTGTGGAGAGAATGTTGTTCAAGCTATAGAACAGTATGCCAAAAAAGTAGTGGATGACACTCTAGAGCTAACTCTAGGATCTACAGTGTTCCAAGTGTCTGAGACCACAAAATCAGCAGACAGGGTCACTTACGCAGAAAAGTTGTCACCTCTTATAGGTCAAACTTGCAGATATTGTGACCTCAAAGAACTTCACAATTGCACTGGAAACTCATCTCAGCACTTTTTCAGACAGGGTTCTCTCCCTAGTAGTAAGCTAGCTTCGAATCCAAAATTTAGCAGCCGCTGCCCGAAATCTAGGATTTTTCATCTCGATGTCCCTCAGATTCATGTTAATCTTGATAAGAAGGCAGTGCTTGCTGAGAAGATAGTTGCTGAAGCCATTGCAAAAGCTGAGCGAGAGCTGAACAGTACTAGCCTGGCAGCCGACAGTGGGATCGGACAGGAGGGTGCCAGCTTTGCTGAAAGCCTTGCCACAGAAATCATGACAGCAGCTGTCACAAATGTTGGACATGCTGTTAGCAGGTGAGTTTCACATTTCCTTTGGTCATTAACAAATGAAAAGTTAAATGTGATCCTTTGTCTTAGGTCCTGTTCATAAAGGTATTATTTTTAATCCCACATAAACAAAAATGTTCCCTATTGCATTTGTGTATTGTTTCATATCCTGCACATGACTTGTATATATGTTGGTCTCCTGATCCCTTTTGAGGGAAGGTGTTATCCATTTACGTATTGGAAGATGAGGGTTGGAGAAGATAATCACCTTGTCCAAGTTCATAGAGCTATGAAGTAGGTAAGGTTGAATTAAATAGCTGGAGAATTTTATATAGTAGTCCCCTCTTATTCTCAGTTTTGCTTTCCTCAATCTGAAAATATTAAATGGAAAATTCCAGAAGTAAATTATTCATAAGTTTTAAGTTGCATATTCAGAGTAGTGTGATGAAGTCTCATGCCGTCTTGCTCACGATGTGAGTTACCCCTTTGTCCAGTGTATCCGCACTGCATGTGCTGTCCACCTGTTGGTCACTTAGAAGGCATCTCAGTTATCAGATCCACAGACCTAGTATGTACAGGGCTTGATGCTCTCCGCAGTTTCAGGCATCCACTGGACATCTTAGATCATATCCCCCATGGATAAAGGGAGACTGTTCTGTAGCAAATACAGATATTACCATATTAGTTTACTATTCTGAGATTAAATTTTTGTATACCTTTTTTCATTCACAAGAGTAAGTTTTCTTATAAAGACCATGATTTAATCAAACTGCCCTGGGGAAGAAAGTGAAAATTTTTTACATACTTAACAGCATTTCTTTGATCACTTCACAGTCTAAGGGACATTTCTTTCTGACAGTCCTACGGTGTCCTGTTTTTCAGTAGCTGTCTCTTGTGCTCAGTGATTCTTTTTTTTTTTTTTTTTTTGAGATGGAATCTCACTCTGTTGCCCAGGCTAGAGTTCAGTGGCACAATCTGAGCTCACTGCAACCTTTGCTTCCCAAGTTCAAGTGTTTCTCATGTCTCAGCCTCCTGAATAGCTGGGATTACAGGCGCCCACCACCATGCCTGGCTAATTTTTGTATTTTTAGTAGAGACAGGGTTTCACCAAGTTGGCCAGGTTGGTCTTGAACTCCCTACCTTAGGTGATCTGCACTCCTCAGGCTCCCAAAGTGCTGGGATCACAGGCATGAACCACCACACCTGGCCATGCTCAGGATTCTGTAATAACAACTTAGTGTTTTTCACTTTAAATGTTCTGTGTCCCTGAGAAGACATCAGGACCAACTGTGTGATTAGTTGACAGGGTGATATTTGTAAGTCTTCTGGAAAGAAGACTTTAAGTTGAGGTGGAATTTAACCGAGTCACATGATATTCCAGGTGTTTGAGTAGCTTCTGTCAAAGCCATGACATGGACTGCCTCTTTTCTTACCCATCTTAAAATACAGAGGAACAGTTTGGCCAGAATTCTTGAATCCAGTTGCTCCGTAGCATCTACTTGAGATGAGAGATGCTGTAGGTTTCTGGTGGACTAGGAGAGGTCTCTGTTTGCCCTAATCAGGCAGCCGCCTTTCTCCTAGACCAGGGATTGGCAAACTACAATCTGTGGGCCAAATGTGGCCTACAGATCGTGTATGGCCTGCAAGCTAAGAACAAATTTCATATTTTCTTAATGGTTGAAAAAAAATCGAATGGTATTTTGTGACATGGAAATTATATGAAATTCAAATTTCAGTATTTATAAATAAAATTTTATGGGGACCCAACCATGCTGATTCATTTGCATATTGCTATGGCTGCCTTTGCGCCACAATGGCAGAGTTGAGTAGTTGGGACAGAGGCCATGTGACCAGTAATGCCTGTGTACTTCCTATCTGGCCTGTATTCATTCATTTTCACATTGCTATAAAGATACCACCTGAGACTGAGTAATTTATAAACAAAGGAGGTTTAATTGACTTGCAGTTCTGCATGACTGGGAAAGCCTCAGGAGACTTACAGTTATGGCACAAGGCAAAGGGGAAGCAAGTACCTTCTTCACAAGGCAGCAGGGGAGAGAGAGAGAGAGAGAGAGAGAGAGAATAGAGGAGCTGTCAGGCACTTTTAAAACCACAGCTCTCATGAGAACTCCCTCACTGTCTTGAGAACAGCATGGAGGAAGCCCTCCCCATGATCCAGTCACCTCCCACCAGGTCCCACCCTGGGGACGACAATTTGAGACGAGATTTAGGTGGGCTTACAGAGCCAAACTGTATCATGGCCCTTTATTGAAAACAAGTGTGAACCTCTGTCCTGTATCCACATTTTCTTTTTTCACTACATACTACTTCTTAGTATGATAAACTACATACTACTTAGTATGATGATAAGCTACATGCTACTTAGTATGATGATAAACTACATACTACTTAGTATGATGATAAACTACATACTAAGTATGATGATAAACTACATACTACTTCTTAGTATGATGATAAACTACATACTACTTAGTATGATGATAAACTACATGCAACTTCTTAGTATGATGATAAACTACATACTACTTAGTGTGATGATAAACTACATACTTCTTAGTATGATAAACTACATACTACTTAGTATGATGATAAACTACATACTACTTAGTATGATGATAAACTACATGCTACTTCTTAGTATGATAAACTACATGCTACTTCTTAGTATGATAAACTACATACTACTTAGTATGATGATAAACTACATGCTACTTAGTATGATAAACTACATACTAATTATGATGATAAACTACATGCTACTTAGTATGATGATAAACTACATACTAAGTATGATGATAAACTACATACTACTTAGTATGATAAACTACATGCTACTTAGTATGATGATAAACATACTACTTCTTAGTATGATGATAAACTACATGCTACTTCTTAGTATAATGATAAACTACATACTACTTAGTATGATGATAAACATAAATGGTTCATATTCTCATGAATAGATAATAAATTAGGCCTTTTTGCAATTGAAATGATTTTCCTCATACGGGTCACTTCAGGCTGTTTTACTTTTTACTCCTCATCAGTCCAGTCCTGTCTGCCCTACACCCCTTCCCCTTTTCCTCCCAGCCTCGTGGAGGAAAAGAGACTGTCCTCTACATTAAAATGTTTTAGACATCACTCTCAAGGTTAGCAAATGCCTTTGTTATTGATTTTCTCAGTTATTTCCATTTTTCATTCTTTGAGTTGGGTGAGTAGACAGCCCTAAAGCTCTTCCTATAAGCCAGTGCTGTCCAATTTCAGCTTTTTATTAAGGCTGATGTAATTCTTTCCTGCGTCTCTTTTCATAATAATTGTGCTAGGGTACTGTAAGTGCTAACTAAGGAAAGTTGACTGTAGTGTGTAGAGTTTACTGTTTTAACTTTTTTTTTTATTTCTAAAGTTAAATTTGTCTTTCAAGCTTGAAAGGAGATTCATTCAGATCGATTATTCTTTAAGGTGGTATTTTGGTTATTTCACCTGATGTCCCTTTTTTGTTTGATTCATGAACATGACCATAAATATTTCACAAAGCTGTAATTAACAGAGAGGTGGCACGTGAATGTCAAGTGGGGAAGTTGTGTGATAGTACATTTTTATTTATTTTTGTTTTTTTGTAGAGATGAGATCTCACTATGTTGCTTAGACTGGTCTTGAACTCCTGGGCTCAAGCAGTCCTCCCACCCTAGCTTCCCAAAGTACTCGGATTACAAGCATGAGCCACTGTGCCTGGCTGATAGTGCCTTTTTAGGTGCCAAAACAATTACATTCTGAGCTATGATTCTGAGCCAAAATAACCTCAGAGTCATTAAAAACTCTTCTCTGGACCTCATCCTTTGGGTCATTTCAGCCAAAAACCATGAGAAAGTGCCACATGTTAGGAAAAGTATTCAAAAAAAAACAGAGTAGTGCTCTATTATGGTTCAGAACTATAATGTACCTGCACTTGGAATGTTCTGTATCATCCTTTATCTTACGATGTTAGAATAGCTGAAAAATTGGGGGCAATTTAGAGGCTATTCTGGGGATACAGAAGTAAATAAAACAGGCAAAAATCTGCATTGCCTTGGAGTTTATGTTATAGTGGAATAAAACAAAAGGTAAGTAAAATGTATTTTATGTCACATGGTGATAAGTGCTTTGGGGAAAAAAAATCAAGCAAGGTAGGGAGTTAGAGAGTGCTCGTGGTGATGGTGACGGGCTGGTGGCAGTGGCCATTAGGCCTGATTTACAGTTTTGAATAGGTAGCAAGGGAAGCAATATAGGCAAAGTAATATTTGAGCCAAAAACCAAAGGCAAAGTGAGAATAAGTCATGTGGGAGTCACAGAGAAGAGCAAGCGTTCCAGGCGTAGGGGTGGGACTGTGCATGTTTGGGAAACATCAGAGAGGCCTGTGTTGCTGAAGTGGGAGGAGTGGGCCAGGGATAATAGTAGGATTCAGGTGGATGCCATAAGGGGAGAGGGAATGTTTTAAGGATTTGGACTCTTACTTGGATTGGTGAGAAGCCACTGGAAGGTTTTGATCAGAAGACTGACATTTTTTCTTTTTATGAAAATATCACTTTGAACTACTTTGTTGAACGTAAAATATAGTGGGGCAATTATAATAGTTGAGCAGTGAATATACTTTTTTGTGTGATAGAATAAAAAATATAAATGCTTCTTATTGAAAAAAATGAAAGGGGTTATGAGCTGTGCTCAAGATCTTGAAGAGATTTTGGTTAGTTCGAATATAGGCTTGGTTGACAATACTAGGATTTCTTGAACTACTTTTTTGTTCTTAAAGCCAGAAGGAGACTCCTTTAGTATAAATTAGAGTGCTGTTTTAAAAAGCAGATGATAAATGTAGGAATACTCCTCCATAGTATCCCAGTTGAAAAATGAACTGCTTTAAATAGAATTTAGAGAAGTAATTCCCTAGGGATAGATCCATAGTAGATTAACAAGGTAAGTTAGGGCTGTTGGTGGGTACCTCAGTTAATTTTGAAATTAATACGCTCTCCTGCATTCTCTATTTGCAGACTCAGAGGATTTCATGAACCGCTGGTCTGACTCTGAATACCATTTCTTGTTTTCATCATCTTTATCATCAAATTGGTAGTCTTGTAAGTTCAGAATCTGGGATGCCTTCAACTTGATTTTTGTTTTCTTTTTTCCTTCTTTTTAGTTCAAAAGAAATAGAAGACTTTCAGTTAACCGAGTCTTTTGGTAGCCAGCAGATGAACCTCAGTATTGGTGATGACAGCACTGGTAGCTGGTCCAATTTAAGTTTTGAAGATGAACACCAAGATGAAAGCAGCAGTTTTCATCATCTAAGTGAAAGGTAACTACACTTTGGCGTTTAATTGTGTAATTTAGGTCCTCAGATCTCAGAAGCGAGCCATAATTTACATTATTATTTAAAAATTCTAAATTTGAAAATCTACTTTTGGAATGTATTTTATTATTCACAATGAATTTTTAAATTGTTTTTAACACTTATTTAATATCATAATTAGCCCAGCGAATTTTCTTTGGGTGTGCCAATAGTTGATTTGAAAAATATTCCATACATTTAACTTTATGCCTTTTAAGCTCTTCCTGAACTTTTATGAACTTCTGAGGGAAATATTTTTTTTCACTTTAAAAAGGGTGATTTTTTTTCTTTAAAGAACAAGAAAAAGGACAGTTATCTGTAAAAGGCATCAAAATAGGCCTGTAATTTTCCCGATATTAGTTAAAATAGTATCTTCTTGGTGGGACGAGGATCCTTATTTGTCTTGCTATTAGGAACAAAATGACTGAAACACTTAGACTTGAATGATTGAAAATACGCAAGTCAAAGCCATTATAAAAATGTGGTTTTTGTATAGCACAAGACACCTTATATATAACTCTTACTGGTTAACTTTATTCATAACAGTGGCGTTTGAAATATTTTATTAATTATGAAACAGTTGTTTCTTAAAGTCGTAACTGCTACCTAAAGGCATTTCTGACTAACCTATAAAATTCTATAAAATCTTTATCTTTTCTATAATTGCTCCACTATATTTTATGTTCAACAAAGTAGTTCAAAGTGATGTTTTCATAAAAAGAAAAAATGTCAGTCTTCTGATCAAAACCTTGCAGTGGTTTCTCACCAATCTGAATAAGAGCCCAAATCCTTAAACTGATAACTGGAAATAATAGATCCCATTTGTAGTGGAGTCTTGAGGGAGGAAAGGGTTCTCAGCATACTTCTGGTTTCAGGCGTGTATCAAAGGACCTGTGAACCATCAGTTGAACTTAGCTCTTGGAAATGGCAAACTAGGCATGGGAGGGAAGGTGACTCTTGGAAGAGGGAATGAGGTAGCATAGGGAAAGGAAGTGACTTTTCACCTGATAGAACACTTCATCTTGGGGGATTTTGTTTGATGCGCGGATTAACCTGGAAATATTAACGTGTCTGTGAAGTATCCTCATAGTTTATTACAGTGCTACATAAACCACCGATATTTCTTAAAATCTGGGTCCCAAAAGACAGTGTTTAAAACTGGTAGAAGCAAGTGGGGGTACTGTCACAAAGCATAATTTGGCCCTTTTCCATAGCTTTATCTAGAAAAGGATACTAACATTTAGTTTGTTCTCCCATTTTGAGAAACATAGGCTTCTAGGATTTCAGTGGGGTTGACATTGTTGTCTAGGAACTCCTGGTGTTAAAATGGGAGGCCTAGGTGTAGGTAGATGCTAGCAGCATTAAGAGGACTTGTAGTCAGCTGAACAGCTCTGTGCAGAGTGTTATCTAATTTGATGAGAAAAAAGGTGTCACCTTACCATTTTCTGTCCTTGGTTCTGTCCTCTTTAGCATTGTTTATTAATGATGTGGAATACTCATTTGTGGATACTTCAACACAGGCTGAAAAATAATCCCATTAACAGAACAAAAGTTAAAAAGACCAAATCAGGCTGAGGCTAAAATAATTATGTTTAACATGGATAAATGCATTTAGGTACAGAAAATTAATGATTAATATTTGAATTTAAGCGGGAGCAAACCTGGCTTGATAGCATTTTGTCAGAAAAAGACCTGTGTTTCCGTTGACCACAATTGTAATGTGACCTAATGTAATGCTTCATGGCATTAAGGTTCTGGCACAGAGAAAAAGATAGCGGGGTCTCATCCAGGTTTGGTGGTGTGCTTGCTGCATATACAGTTTTCAGGGTCTCACCTCCAGAGATGAGGATTTATCAAGTCATGGAGGGTTCTGAGAATCTGCATGCTTGATAAGCACCACAGATGATTTCAGTGCAGGTGATTCAGAGACCGAACGTGAAACTATATTGATTTACAAGATATGTGGCATCTTTTGATGACAATTGCTATAGATACTCTTCTGATTTTCTGTTCTGCTACAGAGATCAAGGTAGGAGATAAAGACTTTGGCGATTTGGACTGGGCGTGGTGGCTTATGCCTGTAATCCCAGCACTTAGGGAGGCCAAGGTGGGTAGGTCACTTGTGATCAGGGGTTTAAGACCAGCCTGGCCAACATGGTGAAACTCCCTCTCTACCAAAAATATAAAAATTAGCCAGGTGTTGGGGTAGGTGCCTAGAGTCCCAGATGCTTGGGAGGCTGAGGCAGGAGAATTACTTGAACCTGGGAGGTGGAGGTTGCAGTGAACTGAGATTGCACCACTGCACTCCAGCGTGGGTGACAAAGTGAGACTCTATGTCACAAAAGAAGAAAAAACATGGCAATTTGGAAACACCTTGCATTTTCATTATAAACAGGAAGTTCAGTGGAGGGCAACAACTAAAAAACACTGATTTCAGATTTTCAAAAATGTTTAGAAGGACTATGTAATTATTTGATCAGAAAAGAACTGGTTTCTGTCTGTGACTATCTTAAATATTTCAGGTAGTTTGTTATTCTCTTAGGAGTTATGAATTATATTAGGTTAAGAGATGGGGCCAGATTTACAGAATGTTTCAGATAATTTTTGTGAGGTGTATCAGAATTGAGACCAGTCTTAATATGGCTGAAAGCTACAATAAAGCATCTCAGTACTGGACCACTGAAGTACATATACCATTGGTTGGAGGGCATAAGTACTCCTGTGCTAGACATAGGAAATGTGAGAAGACATAAAAGAAAGTGATGGAAGCAGTATAGTGTTTCAAGAGTGAAGTAGGAAGACTCTTAAGTGAAGAAATCAAGTTTTTTAAATGTTGGATTAATGTAGGGTGATCATACTTCCCACTTAGGATAGTTTGACTTCTGCTGTTCTGCTGTAATTATTAATGGTGATATCTTCCATTTAAAAAAAAATGTCCTGGTTAGATGAAAAATGTATATGGTCACCTAGTTAGAAGGGCATTTTATGAAATAGAACGACTTCAAATACCCATTTGGAGGCACGGAGACAGGGGTGGGGGGATAAGGTTAGAGGGACTTTGAATTTTTAGTCTTTGCTTTGTTTTGCTTTTTTTTTTAATGTTTATGTAATATGTAGGTGATGGATTTGTATTATTAAGTGGAAGAATCGTTGTGATGGGTAGAAAAATTTTGTATTTTTTTTCTTTGTTATAATCATCCTATTAATAGAAGTAAAGAGTGTTTGAGATGATTAACTTTCTTTTTCTTCTTGGCTCACAGCTGTCTGTCCATTCTTTATTTGTATATTTTCTCACTTTTAGTTTATCTGACAATGAACTACATGGGTTTTAATGGTTTTATAATAGAGCTATATTTGTTTGAACATATGTTAAAAAGACCATGCTCAGTTTTAACTTTTATTCTCTAATACATTGTGGTTTATGACAGTTTGATTATGTTAGAGTGAATAAGACTGTAGATTATTTAAGATTGCTTGAAAGTGTTTTGGAACTTGAAGTAATCACCTTTTCTTGGTAACCATATTAGAATTCACTGATGTACATAAAATCATTTTACGTTTATATTTTTAGAACCAAAAGTTTGGTTTGTATAAATATTAATTTTTATAATTGCCTAGCCTAAATATTGGGAAAAATAGCTGCTTATCACTGCAAACTAATGTGCTTACTAATGATTGTAATAATTAGGAATGATTAGAATTTTTAAATTGCATGCTGAAGGTTTTAATCTGAAAATTTGAATTTAATTTTATTTCTGAACAAGGTTGCTTTTTAAAAAAATTGCTTTGCTGCAGTTTCAGAAAATACCTTCTTTCTTCTTCAGCTGATTAGGTAGTGTAAGAAGTTATCTGTGTGTGGCATTAGTGACGGCCAACCAGACAGGCATAATGCTTGATTAAGCCTTGGCTATTCTAGCTTCATTCTGAAGAAAATTTATGATATTTGCCACCTACGAATTATACGTAATATGTGAAATGCAGATAATTGACATAATATTTTAAAGTCTGAAAGCATGTTTTCTCCAAATAGTTAGAAAAGGTCTGTTTGGTCTATGTCTTAGAGCCATCTCCCCACTCCCCTACATCCCCTCACCCAAACCTGTCACTGCTTTCATTATCTAGAGACCTGAGAGAATGTTAACCTGTTTTTTTTTTAAACTTTATCCAAATGAAAGGGTATTAGCATTTCACAAATTATATTTCAAGACAGTCCTAAGACATTAATTTTCCTGTGAAACTTACTACTTCATGCATTCATTTGCTGTCCTAAAAGCCATTCTGTTAATCTGTAAAATATAAGTTTAGGTAATTTTCATGACCTCTTGAGAAGAAAGAAAAAAATCCGGAATCTCTGAACTTGTCAGGCACCTTTTAGAGTAGCGGTGATGATCTCTCTCCACTCTGTGGATTTCCCCTTCATTGTGGCATCTTCAGAACATCTGCAGTTATCAAGGACAGAAGCTGTTCCAAGGAAAACAAAGGTCTTCTCTACTATTCATTTTCTAGTTCAGCTCTGTTCTTTTCTTCCTCTGGCAGTAATGGTAACAGCAGTAGCTGGAGCAGTCTTGGTTTAGAAGGAGATTTGTATGAGGACAATTTATCCTTTCCAACATCAGACAGGTTGGTCCAGTCTAGAAACTTAAGAACTGATGAGTCTGTCACCACTAATGCATGATGTCATATTCTTCAAAGAATGTGGGTTACAGTGCCAGTATGTATCAACCTGCTTTTCTCCTATATTTTTACATGATTCTGCTTGATGAATTCACATCTAATGAAAAAATTCAACTATGCTAAGATATGACTGACATCTAATTGCAAAATGTGTCACTGTTATGCATGTGTTGCTCTGCTTGCTAGTTTTCATTCTACCAGTTATTTCATTCAAAAGAGCTTGCTTCCTACAGGATTTCTGTTGAGGTTTTTTTTTTTGTTGTTACGTTTTATTTTTGTATGTGATACTATTTTATATATAAGAAAATTGTAGGTGAAAAGTGTTTTTACTGTATTAAAAAATATATAAATTGTATCAGATAAATCATTAGCAAATAATTATTCTGACATTCTATGATATTTAAATGCTATATTAAATTAGTAGACTATTTCAACTTTAAATGGTTGTAAATTGAATATTATTATGAAATTACATGGCACCAGATATCATGGTAAGATAGGGTTTCTTGGTTTTGATAACTTTAGGAATCGTTTGCAATTCAGATTTTAACATGAAATGATGTGAGAAGCAAAGCTTCCTTTTTTAATTGTCATTTCTCCCCTTTCTAAATGTCATATGTCATATGTAACATTCATTCCTTACCACATTTTAAAGAATTTGTTTTGATACCATTATTAATTAAAGTGTTTTTTTAATTGCTTCTGCTATTTTGTTCATAAGTGATGAAGCAGATGATAAAGATGAAGAGCATGAGGATGAAGTAGAAGGTAATTGATGATTTGTTTTTCAAAGTGTTGGCATGTGTTTTGTATAAGGTTTCCTAGAAGAGTCTGTATGCATTTTAATTAGCTAGGCTCTGGGTTGTGTAAAACATTATAAATCAAGGTATTCTTGAACTAGTTTTCTTTGTCCACTTTTAGATTTTTCATATAGCAGTTTTATTTGATTGCTACACTAATGAAATTCTCATTGGTGTAAAGAAATACTGGGCAGGCATGGTGGCTCATGCCTGTAATCTCAGCACTTTGGATGGCTGAGGTGGGTGGATCAGTTGAGGCCAGGAGTTAAAGACCAGCCTGGCCAACATGGTGAAATCCCATCTCTACTAAAAATACAAAAATTAGTTGGGTATGGTGGCGGGTACCTCTAATCCCAGCTATTTGGGAAGTTGAGGCACAAGATTCACTTGAACCTGGGAGGCGAAAGTTGCAGTGAGCCAAGATCATGCCACTGCATTCCATCTTGGGTGACAGTGCCAGAGACTTTGACTCCAAAAAAAAAAAAAAAAAAAGGAATACTTTATGAGAATTATTTGATTATTTGAGAGAAATTTATTACAATTTCTCTATATAATTATTTTCAAAATATAAAAGCTAAAATTCTTACTCAGTGGTAAGATAATTTGTTACAACTATGGCATATTATTTTTCATAATATTTTCCTTACAAAATGGTAACTTGTAGAATTAGGGTTTTATGTCAAACTTACATGAATCAGTAAGTAATATTTTTACTGATATTGTTTAAAAGATATTTCTAAATTAATTACTCTTCCTTCCCCCAGTTCTAGTCCTTCACTCACGCATACACATATTTGAAGAAAATACTAAGATCCTTCCTTAATGAACATGGTTTCAAGTATGTCGATAGTAGATATCATTGGCCACAGAGTTTTGGACCATGGTTTGTAATCTTTAATTCATGTAGTAGAATAGCTGAGTGAATTTAGAAACTTTACTTTGAAGCTGAGTGTTCATTATATTCAGATGGTGGTTGAATTTTTCCTAACAGTCATTTTTTTCTTAATTTTGAAAATACCAATAATGTCTTCTATAACATGGCACATATAAATTAAAAATGTTTATACTCCCTGAGATACTTGTTTCTGAACTAGTGATTTTTTAAAAATTGCTTCTCTAGAAGTGGGCAAACAGAAAATAGCCAAAAAGAATTTCTCGAAATTTACTTTATGACACCTGAATTTTTAAGTCAGTTTAACACCTTGTTTAGGGAAATCACATCCCAATTTTTAAGCTGCAGTCTTCAGACTTGATTGTTATTTTTTTAGTTTTAATAAGCCTCTGTAAGTACACATTCTTTATATAGTGCTTCTAGAAGTCAGTTTTTCTCATCAGATATAAAGTCGAAATAGTGCAATATTTTTAGTGTGATTGATATTTGATGCTGAGATTTCCCCATTGCCATATTTGTTTCATTCTTGTTTACTAAAAAAGTGTTAACTTTGTTTATAAAAGTTGTATGCCTTTTCTCAAGTAACAACTATGAACAGAGTTATTCCAAAGTCTATACATGGTGTAAATGCATGTGGTATAAATGCATGTGGTAAGCATTCTCTAATGAACTAGCGATTGCTTAACTAGCTGTACTGAGGAATGATTAAGAAAAAAGAAATTAGTGACTTCTGTAAAGAGAGAGCCATTTGGAGGTTCTTATAGACCAGGCAACCAGGAGTCCTGAACTGAGAAAACACCAGCAGTGCAAAGAAGCAGTAGGGTAATTAGCCTCCAGCCCCCGAGCTCCACAGGATTGCAAAATGGCCCAGAGACCATGTCTTGTACCGTGGTATATCAAACCTATTTTTGATTGAGAGTATTTGAGAGAGGGAAGGGAAAAGACGATACATTTATTTTGAGAGAGTAATGTGGACCAAATCTTTTTAATTAAAAGATTAGGGTCAATACAAATCCTAAAAATAATTAGTAGTGGCCTAGAATGGCCTGCAAACTGTAGCAGAGAGAATCAGAGACATCTGTCAACAACCTTTCCATTACAGGTACATGTTGGCCTGATGTCTGCCAACGTGCCCTGGTACTCGCCTCTTGTAGTGTGTGTTGAGTAGTGGAGGGGTCCTAGTCTTAGCACTCCTTATTGCTCAGGTACATTAAGCAACATGAATGTTAGATGCATAATATTGGCTCACAAGTCATGATTTCAATCAACAGAGATGGATCTTTCTTTGTGATGAAAACATAATTATCATACAGAAAGAAAATAAATTTGAGATAATCTTGATACTAGGAGTGTACCAGAAAATTCCCTGATCTGGCTTTTGGTTGAATATAGCATTTCCCCCCAGTTGTATCTGAAGAATGAAGTGATGAAGAGCATGGAGGCTGGGCATGGTGGCTCATGCCTGTAATCCCAGCACTTTGGCAGGCTGAGGCAGGCAGATCACGAGGTTAAGAGATCAAGACCATCTTGGCTAACATGGTGAAACCCCATCTTTGCTAAAAATACAAAAATTAGCTGGGCATGGTGGTGCGCACCTGTAGTTCCAGCTACTCAGGAGGCTGAGGCAGGAGAATCGCTTGAACCCAAGATGTGGAGGTTGCAGTGAGCTGAGATTGCACCATTGCACTCCAGCCTGGTAACAAAGCAAGGCTCTTGTCTCCAAAAAACATGGCGCCAGACTGCCTGTGTAAATGTCCTGGCTCAGTCACTTCCCCAGTGGAATACTCTGGGGAACTCTTTGCCTCAGATCCCTCCTCTGTAGAATGGAGATGACGATAGTTTCTACCTCACATAGTAGTTGTGTAGATTAAAGGAGTTTGTACATATAAAGAACTTTAGAATAGTATTTAGGATGGAATATGTGCTACACAAATGTTGCTGCTCTTCTTTGAGATTTTTCTTTTTATGTGTATGTGTGGGGTGGGAGTTTTTTTGTTTTTTTTGTTTTTGTTTTTGTTTTCGAGACAGAGTCTTAGTCTCTTGCCGAGGCTGGAGTGCAGTGGTGCCATCTCAGATTACTGCAGCCTCCACCTCCTGCGTTCCAGCAGTTCTCGTGCCACAGCCGCCTGAGTAACTGGGACCACAGGTGTGTGCCACCACGCCCAGCTAAATTTTGCATTTTTTGTAGAGAGAGGGTTTTACCATGTTGACCAGGCTGGTCTTGAACTCCTGGCCTCAAGTGATCTACCCACCTCATCCTCCCAGAGTGCTGGGATTACAGGCCTGAGCCACCATGCCCAGCCTCACTTTTATTTTTATTGTAATAATAGCTTTATAGTTGTATTTTCACTCTAACCCATTGGGCATAATTTATGTCAAATTATGGCATTTATAGAACTTTAATTCAGTACATTAAAATGGTGGTTTATATATTTGCAATCGATAAATGATCAAAGTTGTTCCTTTGTTTTACATTATTTTGCCCTTTTAAAGAACTACTTTAGTTGAGGTTATGGTGTGGTTAGGAAAAGATGGATTGTTTTTTTTTACCATTCATTTGAATCCTGAGAAAATATTTGTATCTACTTGACAACCAGAGTATTGAGAATCAAACTGATGAGTTTTACTTTATATTGCTTACATTTAAATATTAGGTTTAGGGCAAGATGGAAAGACACTGCTAATTACGAATATTGACATGGAGCCATGCACAGTAGACCCCCAGCTAAGGATTATTCTTCAATGGCTTGTGGCCTCTGAGGCTGAAGTTGCAGAACTTTATTTTCAAGACTCTGCAAAGAAGGAGTTTATGCTAGTAAGTACCTCCCTTACGGAGTGTGAGGATACATTGAACCGTATATGATGCTCTTGTCGTGCGGTTGGTCTCGCAAGGTGCCTGGTGTGAGTGGTTAAATGCTTAGGCCGTAGTGTTCAGCAGTTTGGGTTCAGACATCAGCTCTGCCTCTTTATAGCAGTATAATCAGAGGCACGTTCACAGTCTGTCTCATTGCCTTTAACTGCACTATGGAAATGAATATAGAATCTACCTTACAGGGAGGGGTTTGTGAGGATTAACTAAAATGTTAAAAAAAAAGCTTAGTCTAATGCCTGACATAACACTATGCTCTCAAAGGTAGGTGCTATTAATAAGCATTGTGTGTGTTCCTATGGAAAAAAATGAACTATTCTCTGTATTTAATTGATTCATAATTGCACCTAGTAATTAATATGTCTCTTTCTCTGATAATCCAGTTTCATTCGCATGAGAAGCTGCCATAATCAAAAGCTGATAAAAGTTGAAACAAGATGCTTACTATGTGCCAAGCACCTTATTAGTCAAGATATTCAGTATGCAGTCTTAAGGTTTTTGTTACACAATTGTCTTTATTAGAACTTCCCTTTTGGTGTGGTGGAAATATTCCAGTTGATTGTGGTGATGGTTGCATTCAACTTGGAGAACATACTAAAAGCCATTGACTAAGACGCTTTGGGTGAATTGTATATTGGGTGGATTTTATCTCAAAGCTGTTTTTTAAAAAGGTTAAGCATATGTAGCACAAAATTAAAGTAGTTTTTTAGAATTTAACTTAGAGATCTTTCAGAACCTAAGAACTTTTATAGAACTTAGTAGAAAAAGAAATGAGCAAAAGCATGTCATGAGTGGTAACAAGAAGATTTATTTAAACCTGTATTTATTTGTTTATTTTTGTTGTTGTTGTTGAAACATGAACATTCCCTAACTTAGAAAGCCATGTTTCCGTTGAGGCTAGAGTAGAAAAATACCACACTGTATGTTGTGTATGTTGTGGAAGGAAAATCCACATCCTTTTATTAAGCTTGATGTTGTCTTTGTTATTTTATGTTCTGCTTGCGGGTGTGGCCGTTGTATTTAGTTAGGTGAAGAATTTCCTGCAGAAACTCAGCCTCTGCACACCCGCGCAGACTATCCGCTTGGTGAGGTTTGTGGAGCTCTGTCTCCAGCGATCCCAAAGTGTCGTTCTCTGGAGGAGATGTGTTTATAAAGGGGAAGAAGGGAAATGTTTAGTTTGGGTAAAGGGATGGCAGTTTAGAGGGGAAGACCTTTATAACTAGGAAACAGTATTTAATTGTAAACAGCAGAATTCTTAGTTTCAGCTAATATTGAAAATAAAATTAAAACCTTTGTTATAAAATGGTTTTTGGTTAATGTTTGACACATCTTTCTTTCTTAGCTTTCGAAACGGTTGCAAGAGAAAGGATGGAAAGTGGGAGACCTCCTGCAGGCTGTGCTTCAGTACTATGAAGTGATGGAAAATGCTTCCAGGGAGGAGAGATGCAAGTCACTGTTTGATTGGCTCCTGGAAAATGCATAGAACAAACCACAAACCAGTATATTTTCGTATTTGTTTTGGGAGGGGAACAAGCCAATAAAGATGATTAGGATAAAATGTGAGTAGTGAGTATTAACAGTGTAAGTCAATTGGGAGGAAAGTACATATAGCTTTCTAAGCGCTTTGTGTTATCACTTGATGTATATAGTTCATACTTTTGTAATCTCTGTCAAAATAACTATCTTCATTCTTCTGTACACATGTGTAGTGTGTCAGGACCCTAAGAACATGTAATTGAAGGAAGGTCTAACCATGGCGTGTTCAGGGGTATTGTCTGACCACATTCTTTTTGTATCCAAGTAGTGCTGCTAGAAACTGCACTGAAGTGGCTGAGGATAGGTTCCAGCGATAGAGTTATAATTTTGCTCCTTTGCAAACAAATGGTATCTAATTAATAACTAGTCTGACATCAGAAAATAAAATTGAGGCTAATTTTTAAAAATTTCTAGTAGATTTTTGGTCTTTCTTTCCTGCTTTTAAAAATCAGTTTCATTTTCATAGTTCAGCTCTTGGTGGCTTTATTTCCCCAAACTATTTAATTTCTTAGTAGAAACATTAGTGTTTTAGGTTTCTATAAACACTGTAAGTGATAGTTTCCCCCATCCTTTCATCAAATAACATTATTTGCCAACGCTGCCAGTCATTCTGGCATGAAAGTGATTTTGTGGGGGGGTCGCGCGCGCGCACGCGCGTGTGTGTGTGTGTGTGTGTGTGTGTGTGTGGAGTACTTGAACCTTGCTAGTTTGTTCCCTCTTTTATTTTACTGTTTTCTTTTTAGAAACCCACTGTTAAAATTTAAAAAGGTGCTTTAAAATAAAATGTGTATAAGGATTGTGCAGTAAGAATGTTATAGGTGAAAATGTAAATTGTAAAACATGTTGGAATTTTTAAAATTAATGTTAATATGGAAATGCATTACAGAAGCCCAATAGTTTTTATTGTTGGATTATTTTAAAAAAACTGTCTACCGATAAAGCGGCTTTTTTCTAGAAAAATTGGGATTTTTGCCCCCTGATAAAATGTGTCTACAGTATCTTGTCAGGCTCTCTGACATGATCTTTCTGGGCTCTACACTCCCTACTGGTTTGTCTCCAGACACTGCAAGTTGACATGAATAGAGGACCAAGATTGTGTCTTGCTTTTGTCTCTCTCTCCCCTTCTCCTCACTCTCCCCAACCATTCTCTCTTCCCTGCCCCTTTTCTTTCCCCCTCCCTCTGCTCTCTCCCTCCTCCCCCCACTGTGTCTCACCTCCCTCCTGTTCTCATTCACCTCCCCCCATGCCCTGTGTATGTGTGGGTGTGTGGGTGTGTGTAAATGTTGGTTTTCCAGTACTGGATTTTGTAATCTAGGATAAATCACATTTTGTGGGGGCTTTGATTTTACTCTGTTACATTTTTTTTTTTTTGTGAACACTGACTGTTCTGAAAGCTGCACAAAACGTAGAAGACATAGCGCCCACCAGGGAATAAGGAATAAGGGCACTTACGTTAATGTGAATTAGAAATTGTGGTATAGAAATATGTTTTATAATGAAAGATTCAAATTTGCTTTTTAGGAAAAATGCCAAAAGCTATTTAAATAGTTTGAGGTTACATTGTAGGTTTTGATTTTTCTCAATTTAAGATGCAGAAATAGAGCAAGCCTTAAATATCAAGTTTCCTAAAGTTTCTTCAAGTATTTTTTAAGGTGGAGAAATGCAAGAATTGTATAACCAGAATTGTTTCTGCCTTTAGCTTTTAAGAACTTGAGATGTGGCAGCACTGGACCGGGTTTTTAAATGTTAGGACGAGGAATATTTGCTCTTGGTAATTATGAATTGATTATTATGTTTAGAATGCATTTTTACAAGTACCTAACTATCAAATTGTGTTTAGTAACTTGAGTGTATCAACAGCAAAATAGAGTTCTGAATTTCTTTTAAACTAAAGTGATGATATATTATTTTGTAAAACTTTCTGTGTTTGAAAATGTTTGTGTCTATTTCTGTTTATGGTATAACAATTCTGGGTTGAGGCTTTTCTGATTCCCTTTGCATTTTGCTGGAGCTGTGCTGGCTTCAGCATTTCCGTATTTAACCATTACTTAATGACAGACCAGTTATTGGGTATTAGCATGTGTGGTAATAATAGTGGAACTTCACATTTACATCAGTTCAGTGCGGGGCATAGAGAAAAACATTAAATATTGGTGGATGTGAAAAGAAGTGTGAGTTAAAAATATAAAATATTGGCAGATGTGAAAAGCGTCAAACTTCCTCATATAGAGAAAAGAACTTTGAGTTTCGAGTAGTGTCTTTGAATGAAGTATGGTCTAAACTCAACTTTCTTTAAAAGCACTTTGTGGTTTTTCCAAAGATGTTCTAGATCTGTTTGGTTGCTCTATAGTCAAACAGCTCTTTTGAAGACAACTCTCTTATTTTATTACAAATTGGCTTGATGTATTTATCCTGTAACATTGTAATATTGCTCTTCTGTACATTTTGTCCCTTTCGAAGTCTGTCAAAACTGTTAAAGTTTTGATGTGCATTGAGCTGAATTATCTGTTTACCAGTTGAAAACCTTCAAGTGACATGTGGAAAAAAGTTAATGAGACCTCTATAAAGGTTTTCAGAATCTTGTTCACACAAAAATGTGGCAGTTCTTTCATCTTTTCCTAAGCCAAGTTAAAATTACATGTATATTTTTGGTGTTAAGGTTGATTTTTAAAATGCTTCCTGATTTATACAAAAGGAATGGTTCCTTTATAAATCACAGAAGAAAATGACAATATCTGTTGGCTGTTTGATACAATTTAATGGCATTATAAAACCTTTAAGAGGATTCATTTGGTGAGTATATATGGTAACATCTTTACACTTTCAAAATTTTTCCACTTACCGTTTCAGTTATTTGTTTTCAGTTAATTCAATTCATAATACTTTAGTTTTGCAACAAGGGCTGTATGTTGCTGGTAAGAGAATTTACTTAATAAATGATTATGTATAAAGATAGTTTAGCCATCTGACTTTAACATTAGATGACTTTGACATTAGTGCACGTTTCCCAGATGCAGAGTTTAACCTTGATTCTTATCAGAGTCCACATTTAAATGTCTACTTCATTATTTAGCTGATATTCTTCCACAATTAATATATTCAATTTCCCATCAGTATATCACTTTAAATTCTTTGTTTTTCTAAGGAAACTTTCCATAGAATTAAAAAAAACTGATGCATCCATACTCAGAGTGTAGGGAGAATACTTTGCATTTAAAAACCCTGTCCACCTGTCACCAGCACAAGAGAATTCGAGCTTCAGTGAGAATTTAGAAAAAGTGTACTAAAGTGAAATGCGTTTTTTCTCATTTTCAGCAAAACTCCTCTAAGCATTTACTCATTTACTGTATTCCTGCCTGAAGATGTGGATACAGAATTAGTCACTTTTGTCACTTTATTTATTTATTATTTTTTTAACCATTTGTGTACATTCCTTTCATAGGGTAGAGTTGTAGTTCTAGAGGTTCTTATTTTTGTTGTCATGTTTGAATACTATTTAATATCCGGTTTTAATATTGCTGGATTTGCTACCTTTGGTTACTTGTGCAGTGTTAAAAGTAATCCACTTTCTTGTTTAATATGCCAGATACATAGCAAAAGCAGCTTGGAATAGTTATAGCTGTTTATTTGGCTGTGCTCGATTACTACATTATGATCTTGTACTGTGTAATAGTAACTCTTTTTTGCTCTTCAGTAATTTAATATGTTCACTTAACAAAATATAAACTTTGAGATGCACTAAAATTTTGTTTTAGCAGTGGCTCAAAAAATTTCAGAAATTACTTTTGTAATTATTTGCAATTAATTGTTCTTTTATCTTACAGTTGTTTAAGCCTGTGATCTTTCTTCTCCCAACTAAGAGTTCTTCAATAAATTTAAGAAATATCTGGTCTTGGTTTTCATTCTGTAATATCTCACTAGCTGCTGTGTACTTTGACAGATGACCATGTAAGAGGACCGCAGTGCTGGATCATAGTTGTGAGATCAAGAGAAGTTAGAAATATTTTCAGCTCAACACTAGAGTCTACCTACTTATAGATGCCCTGAATGCGGACATAGTGACTTAAAACGCTGGCTGCCCCGCCTGTTTTATATTTAATGCAAAGCAGAATATTATGGTTGCCTTGAACATGAACATGGCTATGAAATTCTGGCCTGGTTTGAACACTTTTTCCATAGTAAGACCTTACCTTTGTTAAACCATGTACATGAGATACTTAAAAGTTAGCTGCTTTTTGTATGTATGTATGTATGTATGTATGTATATATATATATATACACACACTAAAGGATTTGACTTTGTCTTAAGAATTTTTTTCCTTTTAAATAGACTATTTTTAGAGCACTTTTAGGTGCACAGCAAAACTGAGTAGAAAATATAGAGCTCCCAAATACCCTCTTTCCCCAGCCTCCCTCACTGTCAGCATGCCCCAAGGGAGTGGGGCATTTGTTAGAATCTGTGGTCCTACGTTAACACACAGGCCATTATCCAGAGTCCTTGTTGACATTAGAGTTCATTCGTGCGTTCTGTGCGTTTGCACAAATGCATAATGATATGTACCTAACACTAATATCATACAGATAGTTTTACTGTGCCCTATCAATGTAATTTAAACCCAGAAATTAGGAAATGGTTTTAAAATTTTTTTTACGAATGTTTTAAAATGCTAGGAAATAAACAATGAGAAGGTTTGGGTGTAAGTGCACCCCAGTTGCTAAGAAAATCAAAAGAGCTGGCAAGAAGTAAGCAAGATTCCATAGATTATAATGCCAAAAAGGAAATACGGCTCCAAAGGAATGGGAAATGTGGTAAAGGACATCTGACAGTTTTACACAGAGGGATCATATGTGATTTGTATCTTAGGACAGAGAGGAAGGTGAGGGACAGGGCTTGAAATACCACAGTTTTTTAAAAGTGTGAGAGGTCATTTAAGGATGAATGTACTATTGTTCCTATAACACAAAAAGTAAAAATTAGTGGTTTTTTTTTTTGCGTCATTGAGTTTACAGCAAGAACAAGAGCATATTTTGTACTTTTGCAAACTGCCTTTTGTCTTTCACTGAAAAGGCAGTTTGGCCTAAGTAAGAGAGATGGGGTAACCTCAAAACTGCTTTTAAATATACAAAGAGTTTTAGTGGAGACGGATTGAAACTTGTGAGCCTAGTGAAGGGGATAAGGTCTCATGGGGAGAAATCAGCAGTGGATTTCAGCTTGTGCTCTAAACATTGAAGCCTTGCAAAATGGTTGAGACACCGTTAATGAAAAGGAGAGTTTCTGGCCCCTGGAGAGGTTTCTGCAGTGCTGACTGATTGCTCCTGCAAGTTTTGATAAGAAACTCAAACAGCTTCTAACTTTGGATAAGGTGACCTTTGTGTTCCAACACGTTCTTTCTCACACACTATTTAATTTTTTCCACAGTCATTTAGTAAAGTTGTGAAGAACCTGGGCTCTGGGGTCGAAAAGAACTGGATTCAAAATCCCAGAGCAAAGGCCTAGGATGATAGTAGCTTGGGGTATTTTTATTTGCTTCTGGCAGGTGCCTGAGGGCACAGCCAGCCTTGGAGCACCTTAATTTAAATTCAAGCTTTGAAGGTTTTGAATCCCTCGAGTGGCTTGATGGGCTGCACATCCAGGCAAGGGCCAGTGTCTGAAAGGTGTAGCCCTTTGGGGCTACAAGTAGAGAGGGGGTGGTTTATGAGAATCCCTTTGTTAGGGGATGGGGAGAACTGACTTTTGCCTTTCTGGCCTTGAGAGGCTGCCAAAATACTATCCTGTATCACAGTTTTTTCTTCAGATTTGACAAATATTCTTAGGAGGAAAGAGTGGCTTTGCAAGCTCACTGGTTTACTTCTTCGGTTTTACTTTTGCTAGATATTTGACCCCATTGCATCCTCAAAATTTTACTGGCTGTTTAAATGCTTTCAAGAAGATGTTTCATTTTTGGGGGGTGGACGGGGGGGAATGGACTTTGGCTCTTGTCACCAGGCTGGAGTGCAGTGGCGCAACCTCGGCTCACTGAACCCTCCGCCTCACGGGTTCAAGTGATTCTCCTGTCCCAGCCTCCAGAGTAGCTGGGGTTACAGGCTCCCGCCACCACGTCCAGTTAATTTCTTTTGTATTTTTAGTAGAGATGGGGTTTCACCATGTTGGCCATGCTGTCTCGAACTCCTGACCTCAAGTGATCCACCGGCCTCAGCCTCCCAAAGTGCTGGGATTACAGGCGTGAGCCACTGATCCCAGCAGTTGTTTTATATTTTATCCAGTTTAACTCCTCTTAATATTTTAATTTATGTAAAGGACTTTAGCTTATTATTGTTTTGCTTAGCTCCATGTGATTAACTGTTGTGGGAAGTAGAAAAGTTCCTTTTTAAAGTTTCCTTTCTTGTTAAAGAATGCTAATAACTTTGTTAAGCCCTATCTTATGTAGTTGTTAGACATGCCATGCTTACAGGCATGTAGTACATTCTATGTCCTTGTACTTTAACCGAGATATCTGTGCTGGACGTGCTCACAGACATGCCCCAGCTCTCCATTGCTATAACCTGTTTAGAAAAGTTTAGGTTGTTAGCCAGTCGGGTTTTCGTTTAAATTGTGAGGTCTGGCTCCAGCCAACAGAGATCAGACATAGCAGTAAGGATGACCCCAAATCCCTAAGGGGTAAATTTGTGTGTTTTCTTGTTCATTGTACTCTTGTGGCAAGATGGCTAGTGAGAGTACACTTCCCAGAGCCCAGGAAGTAAAAATTACGTTGCTGAAAGATCCTTTAAAGTCTCAGTGCTAATTTTTCTTTGTGGCACTGAGCATCTATTTTCAACAACTGTTGATATCCTTATAATTTTCTTTTACATTTTCAATTGATCTTCTTGAAAGGGTTGTATGTGCATATGGTATTAAACCAAAAGGTATAAGAATGTACAGTGACAAGTATCCCTGTCAGCACTCTCTAGGCACCAAGCACACCCACCGCCTGCAGAGATAACCACTGATACTGGTTTGTGTTACATCAGCATCGTGTTATACAGGACCTTTCAGAACTTAGATTGACTTTTGTAACTTGTAGTTGGATATAAATTTGAAAGTTTCAAAAACCAGGAAATGACCAAATCATTTAGTAAGGATAATGGTTACTTCTCAGGTGGAAGGAGGTACAGGGGCCTCCCGTGGTGCCAATATTCTGTTTTCTTGACTTGGATAGTGGTTAAGCTGCCCATATAGATTTTATGCAATTTTGTGTGTATATTTCACATCATGCATGTGTGTGCACATGCACACAGGTCTAACAAAATCTGCAAAACTGATCATCTTAAAGACAACAGAGAGAACAAATGGGTTACCTGCAGAACAAAACTGATTCACAGTAGTGTTCTCAAAGATTCTAATAGAGGCCAAAAGGAAGTAATGTCTTGAAAGTGCTGATTCTTAAAAAGCCAGTCTAGAATTTCATATTCTTCAAAACTTTTTCAAGAGTGAATGTAAGTTTAAAGTAACTTCTGATAGACTGAAAGAATTTACAGTGAACTGTGCTGAAGAAAACTACTGAAGGATATACCACTTTTGTAAGAAGGAAATTGAGCTTATAAGGGAAATGGTGAGGAAGCAGTGTTAAAACCAATAATTAAGATAGAAAACGAAAGAGAAAGAGTGAGTACCTAAGTGCAAAGCACGTTCATATAATAATTCCTGTTTACTCTCTATAGCAGGCTTTTCCTATCATGGAATCCAGTATCAATTCTGTCATTATTGTTTTTGTTTTTCATGTGAGAAGCTCAGACTCAGAGGGGTTAAATTTCTTACCCATTGGGCATAGTGGTAATGAATGCCCATGTCTGGCAGGCTCCAATGCCCAAATTCTGCTCATTGCACTACAATCTCTCACCATATTTAGAAACAGAAATATCAAAAGATGACACTTAAAATCACTTGTAATAACACAGCGTATTAGTCTGTTCTTACACTGCTAATAAAGACATACCAGAGACTGTAATTTATAAAGGAAAGAGGTTTAATTGACTCACAGTTGAGAATGGCTGGAGAGGCCTCAGGGAAATTACAATAGTGATGGAAGGGGAAGCAAACATGTCCTTCTTCACATGGTGACATCAAGGAGAAGTGCAGAGCAAAGTGGAGAAAAATCCCCTTACAAAACCATCAGATACTGTGAGCATTCACTCGCTATCATGAGAACAGCATGAGGATAACCACCCCATGATTCAGTCAGCTCCCACCAGGTCCCTCCCATGACACGTGAGGATTATGGGAACTAGAATTCAAGATGAGATTTGGATGGGGACACAGCCAGACCATATCACATAGAGATAACAATTATTTATATAATGATACATTTCTTTCCTGTTTTTTACTCCTGCATATATATTTTAAACAAGTGAAATTTCCCTTATTCCATAAATATTTGTCAAAAACATTTTAAAACCCTTGCAAGGACCTTTGGCCTTTTCAAGTTTGGCAATTGATGAATCTGGCCATTGTCATGGCTGGAAAGACCATGACTGGGGCTCTTTGTTCTGACCGTTAAACAGCTGGATTCTCTTTGTCCCTATGAGGTATTGCTTTGAGCTGCACAGTGATATGGCCGACAGTCTTTACAAAGTATCGTTCTTAAGTAGATAAATTTTGAGAAGGACAACGTGTAAAAAGGATCTCCGTGTGGCTTCCAGAAACCAGGCACAAGTATTTATTATCTCAGCTTAACCGTATGGTTTTCTTCTTTCCTTGCCTTCATTCTTTTGCTGCCCATCAGAGGGGACAGCAATAGAGGCCATTTCATGCATGATTTCCATGTTCCTCAAAACACGGTCTGAAGAAAAAGTTACAGAAAGAACAAATGACCTTTTCAAGCTCTTGGTCCCTTTTTTCAGTGGTTAGGTGATCTTTTTCCTTTGCCTCTGTCTTTAGAGACCAGTATGTCTAAAGTCAAGCTCATCTTGTCCCAGCACCTCTTCCAGATATTCTAACCTACACTGTGCTGGCCTCTGGGGTAACACCTTGCAGTGATCTCCGAGTATTATCTACTTCTTCCTCTCCATCCAGACTCCTCTCTCCAAGAGATGACAGAGAGTGGGGTGACACATGAGAGGAAGGAGATAGGGCAGGTGTTGAGGAGCAAATGATTCTCCATCCAGGGAGAATGGGAGAGAAAGTGAAATGTCAAAAAATGTTCGTGATGTGATGTGATGTAACCCCACATTCCATAGCCATCAGAGGACTTTAGCAAGGAAGAATTTGCCTTGCTTCTTGGTGATTTTGAAATAGATGTATATGGTTACAATCATTACTATTATTTATTTGCTGCAGTAATTTGAATATTGCAAAAAGGAGATGGCTCAGAAATATCCAGATGATGGGGGTCGCCAAGGGATGAGCCACATTTCATGATTAAATAGTGTGCACGGGAAGTTAAGGGAAAGCACAGTTAACCAGCTTGTTTACTGACTTCATGTGCACTCATGTGGAAGAAGGAGCCACTCTGACCAACCTACCCATCGGAAACAATTAAACATTTTGGATAAAATATAAAAAATATTCCTAAATGTATTGTTGGGCTGACATGAAGGCAAGATATACACAGGCCAGAAAGCTAATGAAGGTAGAAATGTGCAACTGTAAGCTGGCAGTAAAACCAACTTTGGCATTGAAGGCATTTGCTGAGCCCAGTGAACTTGAGCTTCAGGTTGGGCTGACTGCTGCATCATGGGGGAGAGAAGCTGAGTGTATTAGTGAGGTTCTCCAGAGAAACAGAAATAATAGGATATTTTTTTTTTTGTGTGTGTGTGTGTGTGTGTGTGTGTGTATCTTTGTCTACAGACTGTATATACAGAGAGGGAGAGATTGACTTATGTAAGGACTTAGCTCATGTAATTACAAAGTCTGGCAAGTTCCAAATCCACAGGGCAGGCAGCAACGTTGGAGACCCAGAGAAGACCTAATGTTGCAGCTTGAGTCTGAAGACAGCCTGGAAGCAGAATTCCCTCTTCCTTGCAGGACCTCAGTATGTTTTCCTTAAAACCTTCAACTAATTGAATAAGGCCCACCCACATCTTGGAGGATCATCTACTTACTGAAAGTACTGATTTAAATAATCTTTTTTTTGTTTTTTTGAGATGGAGTTCTGTTCTTGTTGCCCAGGCTGGAATGCAATGGCGTTTTCGGCTCACTGCAACCTCCACCTCCCAGGTTCAAGCGATTCTCCTGCCTCAGCCTCCCAAGTAGCTGGCATTACAGATGCCCACCACCAAGCCAGGCTAATTTTTGTATTTTTTAGTGGAGATGTGGTTTCATCGTGTTGGTCAGGCTGCTCTTAAACTCCTGACCTCAGGGTATCTGCCTGCCTCGGGCTCCCAAAGTGCTGGGATTACAGGCCTGAGCCACTGCATCTGGCCCAAACTTTTAAAAATCAAAACTAAGGTAACTGAAATAAAACACTCAACAACTGAGTTTATCAGCAGATTAGACACAGCTGAGAGAAAATTAGTGAATTAGAAAAAATTATCCTGAATGCAGCACAGGAAGACAAAAATGCGATATATAGAAAAAAAGTTTGAGAGTGACATTGAGGGAAAGGAGATTTAACTCCCACCTAAAAAGTATAGAAGGAGAAGAAGGAGGGAATGGGGGCAGAATTAACATTTGAAAAGACAATGGCTGGAAAATTTCCAGAAATGAAAGATAATAATCCACAGATTCAAAAAAACCTAGGAATTCCTAAGCAAAAACAGAATACATATTAAATTTTTTAGGGACAGCTATACACACATTTGTCTACTTTTCTGGACTATTCAAAAAACAAGCTAAATTCTATGGTAAAAGATTAGAAATAAATTCTATGTAAAATTTAGAATAGTGATCTCCTGAGAGTGACAGTGACCTTTAAAGGTGAGGGAAGGGAGGAGGGAGCGACATAAGCTTCTAAGGTACTAGTAAGATTCTATTGATTAGTTATATGCCCCTGGATTTTTAACTTATAACCTCTCTTCAGATTATAATATTATTTTAAATGCATGTTGTGTTTCATGATGGAAAATTCGTTTAAAATATATTATTCAACAAGATTTGCTCAAAGAGGTTGTGGGTCTATTAATAAGGTGGCTTCTGGAATTTTTGCAAAAACAAGAGAGAAAACTTTGAAGAGATAATATTTAGGTTGGGTGTGGTGACTCACCTATAATCCCAGCACTTTGAGAGGCTGAGGTAGGTGGATCACTTGAGGCCAGGAGTTCAAGACCGGCCTGGTCAACATGGTAAAACCTTGTCTCTACTAAAAAAAAAAAATACAAAAATTATCTGGTCTCTGTGGCACGTGCCTGTAGTTCCAGTTACTTGGGAGGTTAAGGCAGGAGAATCGCGTGAACCGGGGAGGCAGAGGTTGCAGTGAGCTGAGATCACGCCACTACACTCCAGCCTGGGCAACAGAGCAAGACTCTCAAAAAAAAAAGAAAGAAAAAAATTAGTACGTATGTTAATATGTTTATGCACAAATGAAAGTAGTTTATTACAAAGAAAAAAAAGGCAGAAAACTTTTCTGTTTCCCGAATTGCCTCCCGAAAAGTGCACATTACCTGGGTTTTCTTTTTGCCTCTTAAAATTGGGGTGGGTTGGGGTGAGGGGAAGACTGCTGGCCGCCGAGGCAGGCAGAGAGATGCTGCGGGGGCTGCCCGTCTTATCTCTGCCTGGGTCTTGCACCCCCGACCGCCAGTCCCTGTTCCCACGTCTGGAACCCCCGCCCGGCTCCTGAGCTAGAGGCTCGGCTATCGAAATTCCCTGAGGCTGTAACTAGGAAGTGCCTGTTGTCCTGCAAGGGACTGGATTGGAGGAGGACCGTGCAGGGGTGGGATCAGGGAGGAGACGGAGGAGGGGCCTTTAGGCCAGAGTTTCTAGAAGGAGCAAATGCCGAGACAGGAAAGGACACCATTGGCCGCGGTATGTAGACGACGGCAAAGCTGCTGAGTGGCCACTGTGGTCATTCCATCCTGGGCAATAGAGTGAGACTCTGTCCCAAGAAAAGAAAGAGAGAGGGAGAGAGGGAGAGAGGGAGAGAGGGAGGGAGGAAGGGAGGAAGGAAGGGAGGGAGGGAGGGAGGGAGGGAGGGAGGGAGGGAATGTATGTTAATATGTTTAGGCACAAGTGAAAGTAGTTTATTAAAAAGAAAAAAAAGCCAGAAAACTTTTCTGTTTCCTGAGCTGCCTCCTGAAAAGCACTCAACAACTGAGTTTATCAGCAGATTAGACACAGCTGAGAGAGAATTAGTGAATTAGAAAAAATTATCCAGAATGCAGCACAGGAAGACAAAAATGCGATCTATAGAAAAAAAGTTTGAGTTTTCTTTCTTATCTTAAAATTGGGGTTTTAGCCATGCGTGGGGCCTTCTGATGGCCTCAGAAGCTGCCATGTGATTGAGCATGAAGGCACAGGGTCTGAGGTGCTTGAGCCGGGGGTAGCTAAGATGGTCATCTCGGCAGTTTGCCCTGGACCTCCCAGCCAGGCCGAGTTGGTCCCGGCCTCACGGGGTGGGTGGCAGCCATTGAGTGCACTGCTCTCCCACAAATAGCCCTGCAGCCTCTCCCGTGGGGTTCACTACAGGGCACTGCTTGCCACCCATCCAGGGGTACATAGAGTTTTATCACAGTGAGCAGGAAGCTTTGGGCAGAGACCACAGCAGCATCGAAGACCAACTCTGCCTTTTTTTTTTTTGAACGAAAATATTGCTTTATTCTGAAAAAAAAAAATGGGTATTAGTAATGACCAATCAATGTTTCATTTAAACCTATGAGTAGATGTGATGTGGTATTGACAAGAATGTATATTTTGTGTATTTGAAGTGGAGAGCTCTGTAAATATTTATTAAGTTTACTTGTTCCGGATCTGAGTTCGAGTCCTTGATATCCTTGTTAATTTTCTGTCTCATTGAATCTAAGTCTCTATGTATCTGGGTGTTAGGATCGTTAGCTCTTGTTG
>CM052652.1:3777268-3840314 GCA_028533165.1 Leontopithecus rosalia | reverse complement strand
AATATTGATTCTTCCTAACCATGAACATGGAATGTTTCTCCATCTGTTTGTGTCCTCTCTTATTTCGTTGAGCAGTGGTTTGTAGTTTTCCTTGAAGAGGTCCCTTACATTCCTTGTAAGTTGCATTCCTAGGTATTTTATTCTCTTTGTAGCAATTGTGAATGGCAGTTCATTCTTGATTTGGCTCTCTTTAAGTCTGTTATTGGTGTATAGGAATGCTTGTGATTTTGCACATTGATTTTATATCCTGAGACTTTGCTGAAGTTGCTTATCAGTTTCAGGAGATTTTGGGTTGAGACGATGGGGGCTTCTAGATATATAATCATGTAGTCTGCAAATAGAGACAATTTGACTTCCTCCTTTCCTATTTGAATATCCTCTATTTCTTTTTCTTGCCTGATTGCTCTGGCTAGAACTTCCAATACTATATTGAATAGGAGTGGTGAGAGAGGGCATCCTTGTCTAGTGCCAGATTTCAAAGGGAATGCTTCCAGTTTTTGCCCATTCAGTTGGATATTGGCTGTTGGTTTGTCATAAATAGCTTTTATTATTTTGAGATACATTCCATCAATACCTAGTTTATTGAGGGTTTTTAGCATAGAGGCTGTTGAATTTTGTCAAAGGCCTTCTTTGCATCTATTGAGATAATCATGTGGTTTTTGTCTTTGGTTCTGTTTGTGGTGAATTACGTTTATAGACTTGGGTATGTTGAACCAGGCTTGCATCCTGGGGATGAATCCTACTTGATCATGGTGGATAAGCCTTTTGATGTGCTGTTGCAATCAGTTTACCAATATTTTATTGAAGATTTTTGCATCTATGTTCATCATGAATATTGGTCTGAAGTTTTTTTTTCTTGCTGAGTCTCTGCCGGGTTTTGGTATCAGGATGATATTGGTCTCATAAAATGATTTGGGAAGGATTCCCTGTTTCAGGATTATTTGGAAGAGTTTCAGAAGGAATGGTACCAGCTCCTCTTTGTATGTCTGGTAGAATTCAGCTGTGAACACATCTGGACCTGGGCTTTTTTTGGGTGGTAGGCTTTTAATTGCTGCCTCAACTTCAGATCTTGTTATTGGTCTATTCAGGGTTTTGACTTCTTCCTGGTTGAGGCTTGGGAGGATGCAAGTGTCCAGGAATTTATCCATTTCTTCCAGGTTTACTAGTTTATGTGCATAGAGTTGTTCATAATAATCTCTGATGATGGTTTGTATTTCTGTGGAATCTGTGGTGATTTCCTCTTTATCATTTTTTATTGCGTCTATTTGTTTATTCTCTCTTTTCCTTTTTATTCATCTGGTTAGTTGTTGATTCATCCGGTCTATTTTGTTGATCTTTTTGAAAAACCAGATCCTGGATTTATTGATATTTTGTAGCGTTTTTTTGTGTCTCTATCTGCTTCAGTTCTGTTCTGATCTTAGGTCTTGTCTTCTGCTAGGTTTTGAGTTTTTGATCTTGCTCCTCTACCTCTTTCAATTTTGACAATAGGTTGTCAATTTTAGATCTCTCCTTGTTTCTCATGTGGGCACTTATTGCTATATATTTTCCCATAGTGACTGCTTTAAATGTGTCCCAGAGATTCTGATATGTTGTGTCTTTGTTCTCATTGGTTTCGAAGAACATCTTTACTTCTGCCTTCATTTCATTGTTTATCCAGTTTCTTTAAAAAAAAAAAAGAGAGAGCCTAAACATTGAGGAGAATCATCTATGAAACATTTTCGGGAAACCACAAGGCTTTTGGGCCACAGGCACATCATTGGGATGACATTTGTTGAGTTAGCCCCTATCAAAGAAGATCTTAAGCCATCTACCACCTTTTAGGATGGTGACTTCTCAGAGAGCGAGAGTCAGAAAGACCCATGGACAATAACACCGAGGGCTGGTTCTGGAGTGGGGATGAGGTCATCGAGGGGGAGGCCAGGGTTTGTGTGAGCCTGTGCTGTAGGGCTAGGACTCTGGCATAGGGTACTGAGTCTGTGTCTCTGAATGTGCATCCATGCAGACTTGCAAATGGGTAGAATTTTCTTTAACCCACCTTAATAACTACCATATACCTTTTATCGTTGGACTTGATTGAGAGCCAGCTGCAGCAGGGTGTGCATGCTATGTTGACACAATGAATCACGGAGATGCATTTACGACCCATTTCAGATCATCGTTGAATGCTCTGCAGTGCTGATGACAATACAGCCGTGGCACACAGAGCCACCCCAGCATGAAGGCAATTGGCTTTTGCTTTTCTTAGCTCTTCCTTGGCTTCCACGTTTGCCTTGGCTCCTCTGCCATCACAGAACATCAGTTCACCTATTCAGAATGCATCTGTGGTGTTTCTATTAAGAGATACCAATGAATTACATACAATCCTTGGCATTAGGACATTAAAAAACTGGTGAATGTGGCCAGGTGTGGTGGCTCAGCACTTTGGGAGGCCAAGGCAGGTGGATCACTTAAGATCAGGAGTTTGAGACCAGCCTGGCCAACATGGTGATGAAACCTTGTCTCTACTAAAAATACACCTATAATCCCAGCTACTCAAGAGGCTGAGGCAGGAGAATGGCTTGAACCCAAGACGCGGAGGTTGCAGTGAGCCGAGATCGCACCACTGCACTCCAGCCTGCGTGACAGAGCAAGACACTATCTCATCAAAACAAGACACAAAGAAAACCCACCCCCAAAACCCTGCCGGATTTGTCTGGTCTCATGAATGCCAGGAATCAATCATCAGTGATTATGATGTATACTCCCATTTATCCATTTCCATTGTTTTTCCTCTTCTCTACCCCGTGCTGTGCCATTCCACCCGCTGCCCTCACATCTTCTCCCACAGTTCTGCAGAGGAAATGTAAGAACCTCCTCCAGGTAGTCTTCCCCTGGCAGGCTGCATTGTCAGCAGCTGCCCTCCAGGTAGGATTCTTGGCATACCCTGTAGCACTCTGGAAGCACTTGTGTTTTTTAGCACTTTAGCCAGTATTGATTATTTTCATTGGGGATTGAGGGTGTTGTGTTTTGTCTCACAAGACTTTTTCACATCTGTTGCTGTGCTTGAGTTTATGGCAGAGATTCATTTGAAATGGGATTTTTTGGTCTTTTTTTCCATTTGAGGCAAGAGTGCAGATGGGCTGTGCTTTTAATTTTCTTGCTGCCACCTGGGAGGAATTTGTCATTTCATTCCTAAAGTAAAGACGAGAAAGAAACACATCTGATATAATCTAACACAAGTCTGTGCTAAACAACAACAGCTCTGGTACAGTACTTCCAGCAACTTGTGTGATTATCTGTGTTCATTAAGGATGTCTCAGTGGGAAGATTTCCAAGTAACCTGATGAGTTTCCACTCAAGGAATTTTTTGTTTCTTCTTCATATTCACAAAGCTCCTAAAGGTGTAGATTGATAATTTGACTGGAAAAGCCAGGTAAATAGAACCAAACGACCGACTTACAAGAGAGCGAGTGTAAAACAGAAGACGACGCAAGGGAAAAAGAGCTTTGTGAATCTTCGCAGATGTGAACTAAGCGCTAGGCGGAGCTGGTGGCGTTGCCTGTAGGATGGTGACCCAGGGTTTCTGCTAGGGTCCGCCTCCCTGCCTGTCACCCGGGGTCCTCTCTCTGGCTACACTGCTGTGTTTTCCCTGGCCACTTCCTGTCCAGGGCTGCCCTGCACTGAGGGGTACTTTCCTCTGTCTTCCCCAAGGGTACTCCTCTGGGCTTCAAGCCACCCAGCTCTGACCTTGCAGTCACGTCCTTCATTTTCTTCCTTTGGAAGGTCTCAGTGGGATTCCACCCTAACCCCTCAGCCATTTCTTCATTCCAAACTGTCAGAGAGCATCTAGAATGCTACCCAGTGATGAAGGCATATTCCAGTTTTTTGGGAAGCCTGGCTTCTTTGAGCATTCAAATGCTGCAAACTGGCTCTTGGGTCCTACACTGTAATAGCTGCAAAGGCCCATGGGCTGGCTTGGTCCATCATCAAAGGGTCCTTCTTCCTTATGCCAATTGGAACATGCTCAGAGGCCCAGAGGCTAGAGTGTGTTGCAGGCGATTTTTTTCAGGGGGATCCTCTAGTGTTTCCTTTGGACAGGACACCTACCTGGCACAGGCGCCCAGACTCCCCTTTGCTTTTGTCTTTCTCCTGCTTTCCTTTTCTGTCTCCCTCAGGGTTCCACTTCATTCAGCAAGGACAGTTTCTCTTCCTGTTGAAGTGTGGGCAAGCTCTGTTAACCCTGGATCTTCAACGTTCTTCAGAGCTGTGGCCCACCAAGATCAAACCCTCTTCAACAAAACAAAAGGAAAGACAACCAAAAAGCCCTCTTGCTAATATAAAACTTCAATGTATAATAAGCCAAACCTTCTCACCCTGAACACACACAACACACAGACCAGGGCTGAGCTTGGGAGGATAGGGTGAGAACAATCTCATCTTTTGCCATGAGCCATTCTCTAATAGCCCTGGAGCTCCCAGGTCCATCGAGTGTTGGAGGCTGGCTGCATCACGCAGGTCCCACTGTGGAAGAAAATATGTTACCCAACTGTCTTTGTTTCTTTCAAAACACCTGCTTCCTTTGGCAGCAAACTTCTGCTCCTTGTGTGAGAGGCATCTTCATCTTACACCTTGGAGTGAGCAAAGATGACTCACATCCCAGAGCAGACAGAATGGCTGCTCGCACTTCCTGCTCTTCCATCTGCCTTAGGTTTCTTAAGGACTCATGCCATTCTCTGTATCTCATTTCTTGCCATTTCTTCAAATATTGTGCCAGCCAATGTGAGGGTGGTGGAGCAACTAATGGAAAGATACTGTTCTTCTTCCCTTGGGACCTACATTTAGAGGGAGAGGTAATAGGCATTTCCAGAATCTTCATTTTCTTTGCATTCTTTGTGTTTACTTTTCTACTGAGTGAACTGTTAAGGAAGCCCCAGAGGAGGGAGAGAAGAGCTTTGACGTAGATGACCAGGAGAGTGTTCCTGTGGAAGGTGGAATTTGATCATGACTTTGAAGGAAATCTAGGGCTATGATGGGCAGGAATACACGGTGGAAAGGGCCGTTCAAGCACAGCAGAGCGCAGGAGTGGGACATGTCGGGGCTGGTCTTCGGGGTTCCTGAATAGTTCCATGGGAGAGCTGTGGAAACAGGAATGGGAAGGGAGCTGGGAGTGATGCCACTGGAGACTCTAGCAGTACCAGTTATTATAGTGTTAACTATATAAAAATTACTTTGTCTATGTTCATTAAAAATACCCAGCATAAGTCTTTATCCAGTAGAGCCGTCACTTGCTGCTATGCTGTTGCTTTCAATGTTAAGCTTTAAAGATGATATGGGAAAAAAATAGTACGTGTGGATTTTTTTTCTTCCTAAAGTCAACAATTTCTTTCCTTTTTAAAGTCAGTTTTGGCTTTGTGAATGACTTTATACCTTTTATTTTTGTTTTGTGCTTGTAGCTTTTATGTTTTAGAGCTTTAAAAACAAACTCTGGGGTCAATCCACTTAGGTTTAAAGCTCTGTTGCTTCCCAGAAGTCTAATTTGGGCAAATTACTTAATTCCCCTATTTTTTAGTTTCTTTATTCATAGACAGGAGATAGTATTTACAGGTACCTTTCATCAAAAATAATCTGTGGGAATGAAATGGAATTACATGTTACAAGCTCTCTCTGCCTCGCATGCAGTAAACAGTAAGTGTTCACTCTTGTTATTATACTTTTACAAACTAAACAAATTCATATTGGTGTTGAAAGAGGGTGATACATGCACCCAGGGATGTGACAATCACAGTTACAGCCCTCTATTAATAGCCAAGGGTGAACTGTAAATGAAATTCCCACCTGTCACCTCCCAGGGGCTCCTCCAGGCTGAGGCAGTCACTGTTAGGGTTCTTGCGTATCCTTCCAGAGTCACTTAGAATTTTAGGGTGTATATATGTGTATACCTTCCTGTCTCTGAATCTGAATGTGTGTCTGTGTCAATCTGTGTGTGTACATATGTATATATCTGCATACATACACATATATACATGTATGTATATATAGTTTCACACCTTGTATTTTCCTATCTTACTATATAGTAATTATTTCATTTCTGTAATACAAATCTATGTAATTCTTTAAATGGCAAGATGGTATCTCATTTCATAGATATATAAAACTGGTCCCTTATAAATGGACTGTTAAGATGCTTCTAGCCTTTGTCTTACAAACAGTGTCGCAATGATGTTTTTAGTACGTTTTTATTTCCATGGATAGTATTCAATTGTAGATTATGAAGTGAATTATTCCCTGTCTTTCCATAAAATCAGTGCAATCTATGTTTTCCACTCATGTTTGATGAAGTGGATTTGCTTTAAGATGTGTATGCTGCTTCAAGGTGGTATCTGAAAAATCAGAGGTTACTTATATGTGAGTTATAAGGAGAACTATTTAAGTACAGAAAATCCCTGTGTAGGAATATTACACTGCCCTTAAGATGTTTCTTTTGAAGAAAAAAAAAGTGTTTATCACACTAAGCACATAAAGCAGAATACACATCGCTATTTATTACTGCAGCTCTTGCTTTCTCAGTATATTTTAAAACAAATTCGTGAGTTAAAAAAGGACAAAGATGGAACATCTGTGTTTGAGTAGGTGAATATTTTTAAATTTTCCATATTTTTCAAGTCTTAGGGAATAAGCATGTTTTATTTTCATAACTGAAAGAGTATCAAATTGAAAGAGGGAAACGACTGCTGGAGGAAGACGTGTGGACAACTTTAAGATAAAGGGACAAAAGGTAGAAAGGGACATATAAGAGTCGAGAAAGCATAGCACAGCGAGGTCTCCAGCTACAAGCCCAGGGACTCCGGGTAATTTTTGGGTAAAACTGTAGTAAGCTATCATGATAGTATTAATATTTGGGAATCTCGGGTCATTGAAAGAAAGGCTTAAGAGAAATATATTGGTTTAAGTAAGCTAGAAAGGACGAGTGTAGTCCACCTTAATCTCCATCAAGATAATTCTGAAGTGGAAATCAGCTGCTGTCTAGATAGCGCACTGATAGGAACAACTTCATTGCTTAATAATGCTGCATAAATGAGGCCTTTACTGTATTTCGTTTTCTTGAAAGTGTACTGTTACTTTTAAAAATACTATCTTCAGACTAATCTGTTTGCTGATTGTCTGGCTAACTATCTTCGATTACACTAGTACCTCCTTGTTCAAGTTGTTTAAGGAAGTGTCACTATAAAGTATTGAGAGAGGACGTGGCACGACTTGGAAAAATGACCCACATTTTTCCTTTCCAAAGAATTCAAGGGACTTTCCAGAGAAATTCATTTGCAGTCTACTTGGAATTTGCTGTTCAGCAAGGGGCTGACAGAAGCTTATGCTTTTACTGTCTATAAAGATGGGGTTTACAGGCAGATAACATGTTTAACTTTCAGGAAACAAACCCCATAAGTATCATCAGGTTTTGTTGCAGATGTCTGTTCACAAACAAATGGTGTGTGGTACGTGACATTCCAGATAAACCTCATTTTAAAACTTACCTTCCAAGAGACGGACTTCACAGCAGCCTATCAATCTGCTTGTACCAGTGCTACATTTCGTTTCGGTCTTCTTTGAGTCCGATTTCTCTCCCTGGCCCTTTGTCATTCCTTAAATGGCTTTGAATTATGCGGCGGATGTCTCATTTTACTAACCTACTTTGTGAATTTATTGCATTGAATATTCTTGAAATTATGGGCCTTGAATTTCCACTTTTTTTCAACTTTTGTTTTAGAATTAGGGGGCACCTGGACAGGCTTGTTCCATGGACATATTGCATCATGCTGAAGTTTGAAGTACAAATGAATCCATCGCCCGGGTGGCGAGCACAGACCCCGAAGGTAGCTTTCAGCGCTTGCCCTTCTTCCTTCCCCTCCTCTGGTAGGCTCCGGTATTTACTGTTACCATCCTCATGTCCACGAGCACCTAATGTGTAGCTCACACTTACAAGTCATGACACGCAGTATTTCATTCTGTTTCTGTGTTAGTTCCATTAGCATCGTGGCCTCCAGCTGCAGCCATGTTGTTGCAAAAGACAAGCTTTCATTCTTTTTTATGGCTGCTTAGTATTCCATGGTGTACAAGCACCACATTTTCTTTATCCATTCTACAGTTGATGGGCACCTTGGTTGATTCCGTGTCTTTGCTATTGTGAATAGCACTGTGATGACGATATGAGTAAATGTGTCCTTTGGTGGAACATATTTTCCTTTGGGAACATATCCAGTCATGAAACTGCTGGGTCAAATGGTGGTTTAAGCCCTAGTTCTTTGAGAAGTCTCCCAACTGCTCTCCACAGTGGCTGGATGTCTTTTGATGCAAAGATTTTGTCACAGTGATTTCTACTTTGATCTCTAAGGAGTATGTCATCCTTCTCTCCTTCTTCCCAATTTGTTTTTATCCTCAGTCTTAATGAAGGTTCAGTTAGCCTTCCCCTGCCCTACCGTTTGTATCCATTTTCCTAAAACCAGATACATAAGCTACTCAAGAAAAGAAAACCACTGTTGTCTGTCATAGAAACATGATGGTACATTTCTTACAATCTGCCCGTGACTGCCAAACAGCGCCTCTAGGTTCTGAGTCTTGTGAGTCACGGGATCTCTTCCAGGTGTTGATGCCTTTGACATCAGGGCAGGTGATTCCTGCCTGAGTTGATGGGCCTGCCCAGCTGAACAGCCAGTTGAGCCCTCTGTGCTAGATGACTACATTCCTGACTGAGACACAGCTGAGCTCAATGAGCCCAGACCGGAGGCTGGGACTCCTAGATTTTTTGCCAGCTGTTGACCTTAGGAAATACCTCACCTCTCCGGCCTTCAATTCCACCATCTTTGATATAGGAGTGTGAAAATTTTAGAAAGTCATTTCTGGATCTGAAATTCTTGATTCTAATGACAGGAAAAGCAAAGCAATTACAGGTTCCTGTCTACAGCGTAAACCAGGAGGTATTGCTCTAACTTACCAAGATTTTCCCTCTTTTCCCGCCCCCATGGTCTGTGGTTCATCATTCGTTCCACTGGGTTCCCACTGTGGTTTGCCCTTGGAGACTCCACCCAAGAGTTCATCATGTGATATTATAATTATCTGTCTATATTGTCTGTCTCCTTCATGGGACTAAGACCGCCTAGAAGGCAGGAACTGTATCTCACTCCCCTTCCCATTTCCAGTCCCACACCCAGGATCTCTCACATCACAGGTATTCGGGAATGACTGCTGAACAATAAAACTAGAACAGCAGAGGTAAAAAGCAGCAACTCCGAGATCCTGAGAGAGATTTTTTCCTTATCAAAGCACTGAACCGGCAGTCAAGAGACGCTGGTTTGGTACCTAACTCACATCTCTGAGCTCCAGACTAGTTCGCTGGCCAGCTTGGACAGCTCACATAACCTGTAGTGTGCCCAAATCTCTGTGAAGAATAGAGTCATTAATTGCCACAGTTTCTTGAACCCATACTAAGTCTATCATTACCATTCCCATTTTACTGATGAGGAAATCAAGTCCCAGAGAGTATTAGATGATTGTTTAAGGCATGCCAGTTAACAGGTGCATGGGCTGGGATTCGAAGCGTGTGCCCTTCTGACTGCACCACACTGCCTCCCGTTACGCAGTGTATACTGCTAGACGGATATGTCAGCACTTCTGAATTCAGATGTTCAGGATGCTGTTTAAGTCCTTCCCACTGTTCGATCCCATTGGCCACTTCCTCCTTGAAACCTGTTTTTCTCTTGGCTTTTGTGTCACGTCCTTCTTTTTGAGGCTACTCCTTTTCGGTCTCTTGAAGATTTGTCCTTCAAAGCCGTCAAGTATTGATGTTTCTTGAAGCTTGGCCCTAGACTCTCTGCTCTTTTCATTCCTTCTCCCTCCCAAGCATCAACCACTGAGGCAAGGGCTTCGGTGACTCCCTCTGTACTGATGATTCCTAAGTCACATCTCTGAGCTCCAGACTAGTTCGCTGGCCAGACCTCTCCACGTAATGTCTCTAGGGCACTGAAAACTGAAGTCCAACTAAATTCATGCTGTCCATCCTCTTTCCAATACCCCTTCTGGTTTTCGTCTCGTTTTCCTGAATGCCCCATCATTGATGTCGGCCACAGCTCAGAAGCTGTTCTTTGGGCTGCCTTCTCCTTCACTCTTCTCCAGAAGCAATTCATTACCAACCCCTGTCAGTGCTACCAGTCATGAGTTCTCATAGCTGTCTCCTATTTCCCCTGCCACCACCGAGATGCCCACATTAGCAGCCTAATCTGGTCTTCCTCTCTCCTCAGTGGCTCTCCTCCTTCTGTTTCTTTTTCACTCTGCAGAGTGACCTTTTAAAATTTCATCCCCTTTCCCCCTCCCAACGGATTCGCATTTCTCTTCAGGAAAAGACCCACATCTCTCACAGGGCACGGGCTACGTGCTCAGGTTCTCGCTGCCTTCTCTGGCCCCATCTCATCCACCCCTCGGAGCTCTCTGTGCTTCAGTCTCAGTGGCCTTGCAGCTCTGAGGGGTGTCCTCTCCAATGCGCAGTTGAGCCATAACAGGCTGTTTTCTCCGTTTGGAATGCTCATTCCACCCCAATGCCTCTGTGGTGGGCTGAATTATGGTTCCCAAAAATATCCAGGTCCTAATCACTGAGACCTGTGAATGTTACCTTAAATGGTACCAGGGATTTTTGCAGCTATAGATAAAGGGACTCCCCTGAAACAGGAAGGCTGTGCCAGATGATCTGGGTGGGCCCTGAGTGTAATCACAAGGATTCTTCTAAGAGGGAAGCAGAGGGCGGTGTGACTCAGAAGGCAGAAGGCACTGTGACAATGGAAGCAGAGAGATTTGAGAATACCATGACGTTGGCTTTGAAGATGGAGGAAGGGGCCGTGGGCCAAGAGGACTCTCTAGACGCTGGAAAAGGTAAAGGAACAGATTTTCCTCAGGAACTTCTGAGCAGAAGAGGCCCTGCCTATACCTTGGTTTCTGCCCAGTGAAACCCATTTTGGACTTCTGGCCTCCAGTAAGAGAGTGGGTTTCTGTTGTTTTAACCCACGAAATCTGTTGTAATTTGTTCCAGCAGCCAGAGGAGACCAATACAATAACTTCACGTTTGAGCAAATGCTTTACACTCCCCAGAGTAAAGGAGGGGAGGCCCCGCCAAGGGTCTAGAAAAGTGCCACCCAATATGGTCGCCATTGGCCACAGGGGACCGCTGAGCACTTGAAAGCTGCACTTTAACTGGGGGAACTGGGGTGAAGCTGTAAGAAATTTGGGTGATTTAGAAAAGAGTCATGTAAATCCACTGGGGCTAGGGGAGGGCAATGCACTTGCATTTGGTAGGAATGCAACGGCCGTCAGCCCTCCCTTGCCTCAGCTTCGGTAATGGACGCATGATCGAGGTCTGGCCCCTTGTGCTATCCTATCCTCAGGACCACAGTAATTGGCCTGATGGTCCTGAGCCGGCCCAGTCAGGGTCCTCTCCAGAGCTGGGGTATGACTGCTGGGGTGGTGAGCTGAGCTGGGGATTAGAAACACTGGAACCCTCCGTGGCCTTGTGCTTCCTTCTCCCTCTGCACAGGGGACGTGCACTACAGGAGGGAGAGTAAGGCTGAAACATGGAGAGAAGGCTGAGACTGGCGGGCATGGGTGCAGAGAGAGACACTGCCCTGATTACATTTGAGAGTTGCTGGTCTCCCTAAGGCCAGATTTATCCCCAAGATCACACGGGTGAAGGATCCCAAAACCTGCAGTTGTAAGAGCCACTTTAGCCACCACATGGAGTGAGTTTGCCAGGAAGGAGGCGCACAGAGGTAGGTGAGGCTGGGAGACCGCAGGAAGAGCTGACACCCTGAAGATGGCTTTCAAAATTCCAGGATCCAGTGTGCCTGAGACCAGCCTGACCTCCTTGATGTCCCAATCATGGGAGCAAATAAGGTCCCCTTTTTTCCTTAAATGAGTTTGGCTTTTTCACTGGACCAGTCAAATTTTATTCATACAACTAGCAAAGCTACTGTGCATTATTTCAAATAAGATTTTAAAAAATTTACATTTGCACTAAGAAGAGAAAAAAATTAGAGATTCTTGATTAGGCAGTAGGATAAATAACCGATTTTACAGCAGCCCTGTTAATTGCTGCAATAAATCCAGGTCCTAAAAATCAATTGTCTCCTGCTAAGTTCCAGCTCGTCCATCCTCCCCACCCTCCCATTCCTAAAGTACAGTTGTGGTGACAAAGAAGGCACGCGTCTCTGATTGCAGTGACTTTTTCTCCCTTAATATTTATTTTTAATTGACAAATAAAAAAGGTTTATAATTATTGTGTACAACATGATTCTTTTTTTTTAGACAGAGTCTCCCTCTTGTTGCCCAGGCTGGGGTGCAGTGGCGCAATCTTGGTTCACTGCAGTCTCTGCCTCCTGGGTTCAAGCTATTCTCCTGCCTCAGCCTCCCAAGTAGCTGGGATTACAGGCAACTGACACCAGGACAGGCTAATTTTTTTTGTTGGTATTTTTAGTAGAGACGGAGTATTCACCATTTTGGCCAGGCTGGTCTCAAACTCCTGGCCTCGGGTGATCCGCCCACCTCAGCCTCCCAAAGTGCTGGGATGACAGGTGTGAGCCACTGTGCCCGGCCACATCATGATGTTTTGAAATATGTGTACGTAATGGAATGGCTCAATCCAGGTGATTAACTTAGTCATCATCTCACATGCATAATTTTGTGATGGGAATACTCAACATCGGATCTTGGCAGTTTTTGAAAATACAACATGTTGTTCCTAACTGTAGTCTTCACGTTGTACAATAGATCTGTTGAAGTTATCCGTCCTGTCTACGTGAACGTTCTATCTTTTGAACACCATCTTTCCCTAACCCCGACCTCTGCAGTCTCTGGTAACTACCATTCTGCTCTCTACTTCCATGAGTCCGACGTTTTGAGATTTCACACGTAAGTGAACTCATGTAGTATCTGTCTTCGTGTGCCTGGCTTATTTCACTTAATGTGATGTCCTCAGGTTCAGCCATGTTGTTGTGAAAGACAGGATTTCCTTCTTTCTTAAGGCTGAATAGTATTCTGTTGTGGATATTTAGTACATTTCCTTCTTCGAGGTCTATACATTAAAAATATCTTTTTTAAATTACAATAGGAAAATATGCTCATTGAAAAAAAATACCCAAACAACATAGGAGGAAATAAAGTGAAAACTAAAAACATCCCCCTTCCCCAAGTCTTCTAGGCTTCTTTCAGAGTTCAAGGTCTAGCCTTTTAGAGTTTTGTATATAGCACATTTTCTTTATCTATTTATTCATTGATGAAGTTCGATTCCGTATCTTGGCTGTTGTGAATAATGCTGCAGTCAACATGGGCTTTCGACACACTGTTTTTATTTCCTTTGGAAATATACCCAGTAGAGGGATTTCTGGGTCATATGATAGCTCTATATTCAAATTTTAAGGGAATCTCCACACTGTTTTCCACAGTGGCTGACCTAATTTATATTCCTACCAACAGTGTGTAGGGATTCTCTTCTCTCTACATTCTTGCAGCGTCTGTTATCTTTTGTCTTTTGAATACTTGCCATTCCCACAGGTGCAAGGTGATAGCTCATTGTGGTTTTGATTTGCATTTCCCTTATGATTAGTAATATTGAGCATTTTCCAAATACCTGTTGGCCGTTTGTATGTCTTCTTTTAAGAAAAGTCTATTCGGGGATCTCAGTGATTTTATTGCTTTTCATCTTTGTCCTGCTGCTGATGATTTGGAAAATTTTAAAATATAAGACCTATAAGGTGGGGATTTTTTTGGTCTGTCTTGCTCCCTGTTATATCTCTAGTGCCTAAAGGTGCCTGGCTTTTAATAAGTTCTCAAAAAGCATTTTGGAATCAATGAATGAATGCATAGCAGCAACATCTGCTTTGCACCTGCTGTGTTAAGTATGGTAAGAAATGCAAGGGAATTGAAGAAGTTAGGAATGGTTCCTGGGCCCTCACAGAAAGTATAGGGTAGTTTTTATCCAAATACTTTATTTTTAAATTTATTAAAGACTGATAGACTGAAAATCATTGAATTTGTTCTTTTATATTTGGAAAATATGCTTTCAAGAGCAGCGGTGTTCTTAGAGATTCTCACATTATCTGGTTCAGGCATTTCCCTGGATACTGTGAATTTGTAAGGATCAAATGCTTTAAAATTATAGACTCCTTGGAAAGCCCCAAGCTGATCTTATAAGGTACAACCACCGTTTTTTTTTAAGCATAGGAAGTACATGACTGAGCAAATAGGATGATTTAATTACACATCTGGGGTGAAAACATGGCCGTGTATTCTGTGTTACTCATGGAGCAAACATAAACCATTTAAGCAAGCCATGGAAATTGTGAATAAAATTACCATAATGCCTTGGTGATGATGGTTTTCTGAATGCCACCCATCAGTCTGCGTTGGGAGACCGGTCTGCCAGAGGCGCTCCTTTGTATCTGCGCTTCTGAACTGGGCTTGAAGCAAAGCCAACCTACTGCCACTACTCTGACTTGACTGCATTGTTTATGATAATCCACGTGGACCCTGAAACCTGGTGGCCTGATGCACAGACCGAGGGCAGCCTTCTCAGCATCAGCACATCCTCTGCGGTGAGTACTGTTCATAAGATCAGTGCAGGGAGCAGCAGAGGTTTGCTCCAGCCTCATGCAGTACACGGAGTGGCCGTTGCAGGGCTGAGGCTCTGTAAACTGCCCACCCAGTTTCCTCCTAGGGAGAAAAATGCACACACAGGCTTAGCACCACAGCTGGGTGCCGTTCATGTCTGTCTAGCTAAGGAGTCATTATTAGCCAGAAAGGAACTGTGATGTCAGTTTGGTCTTTGTGGCTTTCCTGACTCAGTGTTCATGAAAGACACACACTAGTAATGGCCCAGGTTATCTGGTCCAATTTGTATCAAACAGTAATCATTGTAATTTGAATGCATTCTCCTCTCTGAGGCAGTGGAAATAAATACTTTGGAGGAAGATTCAAGGAGGTAGTGCTTTTTAAGACTCTTTTCCCTTCTAGCAACAGGATGAGGGTGCAGAAAAGGTCATGGCCTGAGGCAGTTTAGAGAATCATTATTTTCAGAGTCTGTCTTATAACAACAAAACTGTGGCTTTGTGTGCTCTGCCTTCCCCAAGGACCTAGTGTCCAGAGTCAGAGGTGTTTCTGAGCCTGGGCACTCTGCAGCTCCCTGAGAGACCTGCAGAGGAGCGCTGAGATCCTGCTGGCTTCCCTTTCTTACCTGTGAAGTGAAGAGCTGAGAGCTGAGCCCTGCCTACGTTCAAGGGGTGGAGAGTATCTGTGAGGCTTTCAGGCCTTTGAAGGCAGGTGCTGTAAGAGTGCGAGATAAGTTTCCGGAGATGAAACGGTGATCAGGAGGCCTCTGGAGGGCTGCCATCACGGCAGCTGATTTTCCCCTCTCTCACCAAGCCCTTGGCATTCAGTTTGTTGCCAGATAAGGAATTGTTAAGGGGGAAAACATGGTTGGCCTGTAAGGTCTCCTTCCTCATCCCCCCACTGGGAAAATGGGAAGGAAGAAAGGAGAGCAAGAAGGAAGGTTTGAGGGGGAGGAAAGGGGAGGACTTCCTAAGAGCTCAGGAGGACAGAGGCACTAAAGCTGCCAAATATGTCTCATGCTCCTTCAAGCCCTTCTGCAGTTGTGGTCCTCTCAATGGGGGCTGCCCTTGCCTCTGTCTTCACCTGGGGACTGGCAAAGCTCTCACTAGTATCGGCCTGGTGGGGAGTCAGGCCTCTTGTCCTTGGTGAGTACCCCACTGTAGGACATGGTGTCATCCTGCACCATTCATTGTGTGTCTGTCTCTTCCACCAGGCTGAAATCTCTAAGGATAGGAGGAAGCTGGGATTTATCCATCTTTACACCACCTCCCCCAATTCTGAGTCCCAAGTGCCTAGCAGGGAACCTGTCTACAAAGAGAGATTGATCGAGCAAGTGGATCACCCCCATGTCAAACCCCAATGTCTCATTTTGAGAGGGGGAGATTACCTTGAATGATCTGGGTGGGCCTGAGGTAATCCTAACCGTTCTTGTAAGAGGAGTGAGTCAGAGGAGAAGGTGATGTAACGTTAGAAGCCTAGGTTGGAGTGATGAATATGGAGGAAGAGGCCACAAGCCAGAGAATACAGGTGGCCACCAGTAGCTGGAAAAGGCAAGCAAATGGATTCTCCTCTGGAGCCTCAGAAGGAACCAGTGCTGTCAACACGTTGACTTGAGCCCAGTGAGACTGATTTTGGATTTCTGACCTCCAGACCTGTAACAGAATAAATGTTTTAAGCCACGAAGTTTGTGGGAATTTGTTACAGCAGCAATAGGAAGTCATACGGTGGCACACCTGGTACCCGTGCTCTAGGGCAACTTCAGGGCGCTACGAAAGTCATGCTGAACTGAAGAATTGAGGAAACAGGAACAGATGAATCGGCTGACTTGCAGCCTTCTTCTAGCTCTCAGGGTGAGGGAGACTGTGGCCTTCCAGCTTTGTGCTTCTCTGGGACTTAAATGATCCATCCCAGCTGGAGCAGTTCCTTGGTGAGGATGCAGCTGCTGGGAGTAGCCAGGATGCTTTACGGCGTCTGCGGCTCCTCATCTTGGGGCTCCTCCCCCTCTCCCTTCAAATCACCCGCAGTGACACAGACCAGGGTCTAGCTTTTGGTTCTTTCCCAAAGCATATTTCCAGAAAACAGGAACTCCTAGGGAAAATGAGCTTCCAGGTCATGACTACCTTAAAAACAACAAATTGGACCCTTTGGCATTCAAAACAGTCACTGGACATTAGAGCGTGATTAATATACCTAGAGAGATTAATATACCTACGGGCAATATTAGTGTTGTGAAACAGGTTGAGAAGCAAAAAATAATCACTTAGAAATATGTATAAGAAATTTAATAGTTTATAAATAGCACAGTGAAGTGAATAATACTTAGAAGAATACAGCCAAGACTAAGCTTGTGAGTTAGAATATCAGATTGAGGCTGGGCATGGTGGCTTATACCTATAATTCTAGCACTTTTGGAGGCCACGGTGGCAGGATTGCTTGAGCCCAGGAGTTAGAAACCAGCCTGGGCAACATAGTGAGACCTTGTCTCTACAAAAAAATTTAGAAGTTATATGTGGTGTTGTGAGCCTGTGGTCCCAGCAACTAGGGAGGCTGAGTTGAGAGGATTGCTCGAGCCCAGGAGGGTCAGGCTGCAGTGAGCTGTGTTCCTGCTACGGTACTGCAACCTAAGTAGCCTAGTGAAACTCAGTCTCAAAAGAAAAAAAAAAAGAATATCAGATTAAGGGACTGTCCTAGAAGTTTACGGGAAAGGGTCAAATGACAGAAAACTGAGAAGAAAAGCCAAAGCTAAGGACACAGATAGAAATATTAGAAATGTCTATTATTCATCTAATAGGAGTCCCAGAAAGAAAAATATAAAAAAAGGAAAGAAGAAATATTTGAAGAAATAATGGAGATGAAATAACGGAGAATAGCAGATGCAATTAAGATGGAAAAACAGAGGAAAAGACCCATAGCAAGATAATGAGAACCCCACACCTAGATAGGTTACAGTGAAATGTGAGAGCATCAAAGACAAAGAAAATAGACGATTAAGCCATAAAGGAAGTCATCATAAAGAGCAAAGTTGAGTACTAGAGACTATGTTCTACAACCATAAAATAATACAGGCCCATTCCCTGTTGGATGTAGATGTATGATCCTGAAATAAAATATTAGCTAACTAAATCCAACAATGTTTTTATAAACCCATCATGTAGGGGTATAATGCAAGAATCACATTAAATGGATCACAGCATTAAGAATAGATTTTACTGTCATCCCAGCACTTTGGGAGGCCGAGGCGGGTGGATCACGAAGTCAACGGATCAAGACCATCCTGGTCAACATGGTGAAACCCCGTCTCTACTAAAGATATAAAAAAATTAGCTGGGCGTGGTGGCGCGTGCCTGTAATCCCAGCTACTCGGGAGGCTGAGGCAGGAGAATTGCCTGAACCCAGGAGGCGGAGGTTGCGGTGAGCCGAGATCGCGCCATTGCACTCCAGCCTGGGTAACAAGAGCGAAACTCCATCTCAAAAAAAAAAAAATAACTATGTGGATAATTCATACATAAAACAATTCTCAGAGAATGCAATAGAACTGAAATCATACCAAACACACTCTCAGACTACAGCAGAATAAAAATAGAAGTCAAGAATAAGAAAATCGCTCAAAACCATGCAATTATGTGGGAATTAAACAGCATACTCCTGAATGACTTTTGGGTAAATAATGAAACTAAGGCAGAAATCAAGAAGTTATTTGAAACTAGTGAGAACAAAGATACAACATACCAGAATCTCTGGAACATAGCTAAGGCAGTGTTAAGAGGGAAACTCATAGCATTAAATGTCCACATTAAAAAGTTAGAAAGGTCTCACATTAACAACCTAATGTCATAACTGAAAAAATCAGAGAAACAAGAGCAAATAAACTCCAAAGCTAGCAGAATAAAAGAAATAACCAAAACCAGAGCTGAACTGATGGAAATAGAGACACGAAGAACCATTCAAAAGATCAACAAGTCCAGTGGATTTCTTTAAAAAATAATAAGATAGGCTGCTAGTTGAGAGAAGATCTAAATAAACACACTTAGAAATGATGAAGGGAATGTTATCATAGATCCCACAACAATAAAAATAACCACCAGACACTACTATGAACATCTCTATGCACACAACCTAGAAAATCTAGAAAAAATGGATAAATTTCTGGACACATACACCCTCCTAAAACTGAAACAGTAAGAAAGTGATTCCTTGAACAGACTAATAATGAGCTCTGAAATTGAATCGGTAATAAATAGCCTACCAACCAAAAAAAGCCCAGAACTTGATGGATTCAGAGCCAACTTCTACAAGATGTACAAAGAAAAGCTGGTACCATTCCTACAGAAGCTATTCCAAAAAATTGAGAGGGAGTTACTCCTCCTCAACTTATTATATGAGGCCTGTATCATCCTGATACCAAAGCTTGGCAGACACTAAACAAAAAAAAAAAAAAAATTCAGGCCAATATCCTTGATGAACATTGATTCAAAAATCCTCAACAAACCAAAAATTTAGCAGCATATCAAGAAGCTAGTCTACCACAATCAAGTGGGCTTCATCCCTGGGTTGCAAGATTGGTTCAGTATATGCGAATCAATAAATGTGATCCATCATATAAACAGAACTAAAGACAAAAGCCATATGACTTTCTCAATAGATGCAGAAAAGGCTTTTGATAAAATTCAACATCACTTCATATTGAAAACTTTTCAATAAATTAAGTATTGAAGGAACATACCTCAAAATAATAAGAGCCATCTATGACAAACACACGACCAAATAAATGGGCAAAAGCAAAAAGCATTCCCCTTGAAAACTGGCACAAAACAAGGATACCTTCTCTCACCACTCCTGTTCAACATACTACTGGAAGTCCTAGCCAAGCGATCAGGCAAGAGAAAAAAATAAAGGGCATCCAAATAGGAAAAGAGGAAGTCAAACTGTCTCTGTTTACAGATGACATGATTCTATAAATAGAAAATCCCATAGTCTTGGCCCAAAACCTCCTTCAACTGGTAAACAACTCCAGCAAAATCGCAGGGTACAAAATCAATGTACAAAAATCAGTAGCAATTTCTTCTTTTTTAATTTTAATTTTGTTATGTTACTTTAAGTTCCAAGATACAAGTGCAGAATGTATAGGTCTGTTACATAGGTATACACGTGCCATGGTGGTTTGCTGCACCTATCAACCTGTCATGTAGGTTTTAAGCCCCACCTACATTAGCTATCTATCCTAAGACTTTCCCTCCCCTCACCCTCTACCCCCCTGACTGGCCCTGGTGTGTGTTGTTCCCCTTCCTGTGTCCGTGTGTTCTCATTGTTAATTCCCACTTATGAATGAGAACATGTGATGTTTGGTTTTCTGTTTCTGTGTTTGCTGAGGATGATAGCTTCCAGCTTCATCCGTCTTCCTGCAAAGGACATGATCTCATTTCTTTTTATGGCTGCATAGCATTCTGTGGTGTATATGTATCACATTGTCTTTATTCAGTCTATCATTGATGGGCATATGGGTTGGTTCTATATCTTTGCTATTGTAAATAGTGCTACAATAAACAAACATGCACGTGTGTCTTTATAAAATAATTTATATTCCTTTGGGTATATATCCAGTAATGGGATTGCTGGACCCAATGTTATTACTGGTTGTAGATCCTTGAGAAATTGCCATACTGTTTAACACAGTGATTGAACTAATTCACATTCCTACCAACAGTGTTAAAGCACTCCTGTATTTCCACAGCCTCTCCAGTATCTATTATTATTTCTTGACTTTAATAATTGCCATTCTGACTGGTGTGAGGTGGTATTTCATTGTAGTTTTTATTTGTATTTCTCTTATGATCAGTGATGTTGAGCTTTTTTCATATGTTTATAGGCCATGAAAATGTCTTCTTTGAGAAGTGTCTGTTCATATCCTTGGCCCAGTTTTTGATAGGGTTGTTTGATTTTCCTTGTAAATTTGTTTAAGTTCCTTGCAGATTCTAGATATTAGGCCTCAGATTGGTAGATTGCAAAAAATTTCTCACATTTTGTAGGTTACCTGTTCACTCTGATTATAGTTTTTGTTGTTGTTGTTGTTTTGTTTGTTTGCTGTGAAGAAGCTCTTTAGTTTAATTAGATCTCATTTGTCAATTTTGGCTTTTATTGCCATTGCTTTTGGTGTTTTAGTCATGAAGTCTTTGCCCATGCCTATATACTAAGTGGTATTGCCTAGGTTTTCTCATAGGGTTTTTATGGGTTTTTGGATCTTATGTTTAAGTCTTTAATCCACATTGAGTTAATTTTTGTATAAGGTATAAAGAAGGAGTCCAGTTTCAGTTTTCTGCATATGGCTAGCCAGTTTTCCTAGCACCACTTATTAAATAGGGAATCGTTTCCCTATTGTTTGTTTGTGTCTGTTTTGTCAAAGATCAGATGATAGTAGATGTGTTATCTTATTTCTGAGATCTCTATGCTGTTTCATTGGTCTATGTGTCTGTTTTCATGCCAGTATGATTCTGTTTTGGTTACTGTAGCCTTGTAGTATAGTTTGAAGTTGGATAGTGTGATGCCTCCAGCTTTGTTCTTTTTGCCTGGGATTGTCTTGGCTATAAGGGCTCTTGTGTGGTTCCAATATGAATTTTAAAATAGTTTTTTTCTAATTCTGTGAAGAATGTCAATGGTACTTTAATGGGAATAGCATTGAATCTATAAGTTACTTTAGGCAATATAACCATTTTTATGATATTGATTCTTTCTATCCATGAGCATGGAATGTTTTTCATTTGCTTGTGTCCTCTCTTATTTCCTTGAGCGGTAGTTTATAGTTCCTCTTGAAGAGGTACTTTACATCCCTTGTCAGCTATATTCCTAGGTATTTTATTCTCTTTGTAGCAATTATGAGTAGGGATTCATTCATGATTTGGCTCTCAGCTTTTCTATTGTTGGTGTATAGGAATGCTTAAAAGCACTAGCATTTCTATACACCAACAACAGCCAAGTTAAGAGACGAATCAGAAAGGCAGTCTTATTCACAGTTTCCGCAAAAAGAATAAAATATCTAGGAATACAGCTAACCAGGTACCCAGGGAGGTGAAAGAGCTCCACAGTCAGAATCACAAAATACTGCTCAAATAAATCAGAGAAGGCACAAATAAATGCTAATAGATAGGAAGAATCAATATCATTAAAATGGCAATACTGCCCAAAGCAATTTACAGATTCGATACTATTCCTATCAAACTACAAAAAACATTCTTGACAGAACTAAAAAAACTATTTTAAAATCCATTTGGAACCAAAAAAGAGCCTGAAGAACAAAGCTGGAGGCTAAGCAAAAAGAACAAAGCTGGAGGCATCACATTACATGACCTCAAAGTATACTACAGGGATACAGTAACAAAAACAGCATGGCACTGATACGAAAAAGGTACATAGACCAATGGAACAGAATAGAGAGCCCAGAAATAAGGCCACATACCTATGACCATCTGATTTTTGACAAAGCTGACGAAAAGATACAATGGAGAAAAGACTTCCTATACAATAAATGAGGCTGGGATAACTGGCTAATCATTGCAGAAGATTGAGGCTGGACCTCTCCTTATACCATGCACAAAAATTAACTCAAGATTTCTTAAGTGTAAAACCTATAACTATAACAACCCTGGAAGACAACCTAGGCATGACGATTCCTGGCATAGGTATGGGCAAGCGTTTCATGACAAAGACACCAAAAGCAATTGTAAAAAAACCAAAAATTGACAAATGGGATCTAATTAAAGTTAAGAGCTTCCTCACAGCAAGAGAAACTATCAACAGAGTAAACAAAAACCTATAGAATAGGAAAAAATATTTGAATCTGACAAAGGTGTAATATCCAGCATCTATAAGCACCATAAACAAATTTACAAGAGAAAACTAACCCCATTAAAAAATTGTGGCCAAAGGACATGAATGGACAGTTTTCAAAAGAAGACATACATTTGGCCGCAAACATGTATAAAAAAGTTTATATCACTGATCGGTAGAGAAAATACCAATCAAAACCACAAATCTCACACCACTCAGAATTAAAAAGTCAAAAACAGCAGATGCTGGCAAGGTTGCGGAGAAAATGGAACGCTCATACATTTTACAGTTCTCATACTTGGTGGGAAGTGTAAAATAGTTCAATCATTGTGGAGAGCAGGGTAGTGATTCCTCAAAGAGCTAAAAGCAGAGCTACCATTTGGCCCAGCAATCCTATTGCTGGGTCTATATCCCGAGGAATATAAATCATTCTACCATAAAGACACATGCACATGAATTGGTTCATTACAGCACTATCCACAATGACAAAGACATGGAATCAACATAAATACCCATCAATGACAGATTTGGTAAATAAAATGTGGTATGTATACACCATGGAATACTATGCAGACATTAAGAAATGAAACAATGTCTTTCTTGGAAGCATGGATGGAGCTAGAGGCTATTCTTAGCAAACTAACAGGAGCAGAAAGAAAACACGTTCTCACTTGTAAGTGGGAGCTACATGATGAGAACATATGAACACAAAGAAGGGAACAGCAGACACTGGGAACTACCTGAAGGTTGGGGGTGGGAGGAGGAAGAGAAGCAGAAAAGGTAACTACATAGGTGATAAAATGATCTGTACAACAGACCCCGTGACACGAGTTTACCTGTGTAACAAACCTTCACATATACACCCGAACCTAAAATAAGTTGTTTTTTTTTAAAAAAAAAAAGAAAAAAAGAAAGAAAAGAGAAAAAATCCATGTGGAAGGAGGCCCTATGTGTCCCCACAGGCCTGCCAAGGCTATCATAAACCAGCTAGCCTCAGTCCACACACCAACTCTCAGTAGATGTCTAAACACACCCCGCTCAGGTCAGTCTAACCCATCGGAGACCAGAAAAATGACCCAAATCGGTTCAGCCCAAATTGCGACCTGTAGAGCCATAAGCTACACAAATAGTTGTTTTAAGTCCCTGAGTATTGAAGCAGTTTGTTTTGCAGACCAAGGAACTTATACTACCTCCTATTCTTAGCCATTACCTTTGATGTAAAAGGAATATCTTCTCACTTTCTCTCTGTTTGTTTGTTTGTTTGTTTTTTGAGATGGAGTTTTGCTCTTGTTGCCCAGGCTGGAGTGCAATGGTGCGATCTCGGCTCACTGCAACCTCCGCCTCCTGGGTTCAGGCAATTCTCCTGCCTCAGCCTCCTGAGTAGCTGGGATTACAAGCACGCACCACCATGCCCAGCTAATTTTTGTAGTTTTAGTAGAGACGGGGTTTCACCATGTTGACCAGGATGGTCTCGATCTCTTGACCTCGTGATCCACCTGCCTCGGCCTCCGAAAGTGCTGGGGTTATAGGCATGAGCCACCGCGCCCGGCCCTTTCACTTTATGTATGATTTCTTTCCTTTGATCTGTCCATCCCTCTATCCATTTATCATTTATTAGGTGCCCATTCATTGTGTTAAAAACTGGAGATACAGAGAGAAAAGATAAAGTACCAGCCCCCAAAGATCCAGATGCTGTGGTTGAGGAATTACAGTGTGGTATAATGAACACTCAGCAGGCAAACCTAATTCAGACAAAAGGGATAAACTTTAGCCACGTTTCAAAGTAGGAGTAGGAGTTGGCTATGTAAAAAGTGATGTACGTAAAAAAGAAGGGAGGTGGTATGGATTGGGGAAGGGGCTGAAAGTCATGCAGGAAGCTGGATAGGTCAATAGAGATCTTTCTTCAGGGGATGGCGGTCCTCATCCCCAATGGGCCTCCTTGTCATCCTCCTTGTCGTTCCCTAACCCTCATGCAAGTGGCCCATTTGGGTCCTGTTCCACTCAGGCAGAGCTATACACTTGTGAATTCCTAGGAGCTATAGCCTTGGCTATTTTAGGATAACCTTCAGAACAACTGCTAAATTAAAAAATGTGGCCGGGTATGGTGACTCACACCTGTAATTCCAGCACTTTCGGAGGCCAAGGCAGGTGGATCACCTGAGGTCAGGAGTTTGAGACCAGCCTGGCCAACATGGAAAAACCCCATCTCTACTAAAAATACAAAAAGTTAGCCAGGCATGGTGGCGGGCACCTGTAATCCAGCTACTCGGGAGGCTCAGGCAGAAGAATCACTTGAACCCAGGGAGCAGAGGTTTCAGTGAGCTGAGATCATGCTATTGCACTCCAGCCTGGATAAAAGAGCAAAATTCATCTCAAAAAAAAAAAAGTACATAGGTCATTGACATAGACTTGAACTTTCTAAATTTCTATGAATCCATGAGTGTATGTTACTTTGCAATTATTGCAAACATTTAAAATGCACATTCCTTCTTCCTCAATTAGATAGAAAGCTTTGCAGAGAGGCTGTTGGAGTGCTGAACTCAGAGTGTGTAGCTGACTGTTGTCTTAGCTGTGCTGCTGCCTTTAGAGATAGCGTGGGTGAAGGAAACAGGCTTTGGTACAAAGCATGTAGCTGGCCTGAGATGCTCTCCTCTCTGAATGGTTTGTGATTACTTTACAATGCTGAGTATTTTAGAATACATAGAGAACCTCAAATGCATCAGCTGCTATCCACAGCAGCAGCTTTATGAGTCAGCCTGTTGTAAAAAATAAAATCAAAGAGTTTGCCATGTCCTGGAGGGAGGAGACCCTTTGAGGCTCGTTCACCGCTTCCTTCCACTGTTGCTGTGTGTCAGGTTGGACAACGCTGTTTCTGTTGGGATATGATGCATCACATGCAGCCCTTCCAGCCTTCACTCGATAAAGAGTTATTGAGCACCTCTTATGAGGCAGGCGCTCTTTTTTTTAGTTAAAGAATTTTTTGGCCGGGCGCGGTGGCTCATGCCTGTAATCCCAGCATTTTGGGAGGCCGAGGCGGGTGGATCATGAGGTCAAGAGATCAAGACCATCCTGGTCAACATGGTGAAACCCTGTCTCTATTAAAGATACAAAAATTACCTGGGCACGGTGGTGCGTGCCTGTAATCCCAGCTACTCAGGAGGCTGAGGCAGGAGAATTGCCTGAACCCAGGAGGCGGAGGATGCGGTGAGCCAAGATCGCGCCATTGCACTCCAGCCTGGGTAACAAGAGCAAAACTCCGTCTCAAAAAAAAAAAAGAAATGTTTTTATTGTACTTTAAGTTCTGGGGTACACATGCAGATCGTGCAGGTTTGTTACATAGGTATACATGTGCCATGGTGGTTTGTTGCATCCATCCCCCCATCATCTACGGTAGGTATTTCTCCTAATGTTATACTTCCCCAATTCACCCATGCCCTGCTATCCCTCCCCTAGCCCTCCACCCTGTGACAGGCCCTGGAGTGTGACATTCCCCTCCCTGTGTCCATGTGTTCTCACGTTCAACAACCACTTATGAGTAAGAACATGTGGTATTTGGTTTTTTGTTCTTGTGTCAGTTTGCTGAGAATGATGGTTTCCAGCTTCATCCATGTCCTTGCAAAGGACATGAACTCATCATGTTTTATGGCTGCATAGTATTCCATGGTGTACGTGCACCACATTTTCTTCATCCAGTCTATCATGGATGGGCATTTGGGTTGGTTCCAAGTCTTTGCTATTGTAAACAGTGCTGCAATAAACATATGAATGCATGTGTCTTTATAATAGAACGATTTATAATCCCTTCAGTATATACCCAGTAATGGGATTGCTGGGAAATGGTATTTCTAGTTCTAGATCCTTGAGGAATTGCCACACTGTCTTACACAATGGTTGAACTAATTTACACTCCCACCAACAGTATAAAAGTGTTCCTATTTCTCCACATCTTCTCTAGCATCTGTTGTCTCCTGATTTTTTAATCATTGCCATTCTTTTTTTTTTGAGACGGAGTTTCGCTCTTGTTACCCAGGCTGGAGTGCAATGGCACTATCTTGGCTCACCGCAACCTCCGCCTTCTGGGTTCAGGCAATTCTCCTACCTCAGTCTCCCGAGTAGCTGGGATTACAGGCATGTGCCACCATGCCTAGCTAATTTTTTGTATTTTTAGTAGAGACGGGGTTTCACAATGTTGACCAGGTTGGTCTCGATCTCCCGACCTCGTGATCCACCCACCTCGGCCTCCCAAAGTGCTGGGATTACAGGCGTGAGCCACCGCGCCCGGCCTAATGATTGCCATTCTAACTGGTGTGAGATGGTATCTCAATGTGGTTTTGATTTGTATTTCTCTAATGACCAGTGATGTTGAGCTTTTTTCATATGCCTGTTGGCTGCATAAATGTCTTCTTTTGAGAAGTGTCTGTTCATATCTTTTACCCACTTTTTGATGGGATGGTTTTTTGTTTTTTTTTTCTTGTAAATTTGTTTAAGTTCCTTATAGATTCTGGATATTAGCCCTTTGTCAGATGGGTAGATTGCAAAAATGTTTTCCCATTCTGTTGGTTGCCAGTTCACTCTAAAGGTAGGTTTTGTTTGTTTGTTTGTTTTGTTTTGTTTGCTATATAGAAGCTCTTAAATTTAATTAGATCCCATTTGTCTATTTTGGCTTTTGTTTCCATTGCTTTTGGTGTTTTAGTCATGAAGTCTTTGTCTATGCCTATGTCCTGAATGGTATTTCCTAGGTTTTCTTCTAGGGTTTTTATGGTGTTAGGTCTTATGTTTTCATCTTTAATCCATCTGGAGTTAATTTTTGTATAAGGTATAAGGAAGGGATCCAGTTCCATGTGGCACATGGTTATCCAGTTTTCCCAACACTTTTTATTAAACAGGGAATCCTTTCCCCATTGCTTGTTTTTGTCAGGTTTGTCAAAGATCAGATAGTTGCAGAGGTGTGACAATGCTTTTGAGGCCTCTGTTCTGTTCCATTGGTCTATATATCTGTTTTGGTACCAGTACCATGCTGTTTTGATTACTGTAGCCTTGTAGTATAGTCTGAAGTCAGGTAGCATGATGCCTTAAGCTTTATTTATTTGTTTTTTGCTTAGGATTGTCTTGGATATACAGGCTTTTTTTGTTGTTGTTGTTCCATATGAAGTTTAAAATGGTTTTTTAAAAATTCTGTGAAGAAAGTCAATGGTAGCTTGATGGAGATAGCATTGAATCTATAAATTACTTTGGGGAGTATGGCCATTTTCACAATATTGATTCTTCCTAACCATGAGCATGGAATGTTTTTTCCATCTTATTGTGTCCTCTCTTATTTTCTTGAACAGTAGTTCGGCCTTCACATCCCTTGTAAGTTGTCCTAGGTATTTTATTGTCTTTGTAGAAATTGTGAATGGGACATCACTCATGATTTGGCTCTGTCTGTTATTGGTGTATATGAATGCTTGTGATTTCTGCACGTTGATTTTGTTTCCTGAGACTTTACTGAGGTTGCTTATCAGCTTAAGGAGATTTTGGGCTGAGATGATGGGATCTTCTAAATATACAATCATGTTTTCTGCAAATAGAGACAATTTAACTTCCTCTTTACCTAATTGAATACTCTTTATTTCTTTTTCTTGCCTGATTGCCCTGGCCAGAACTTCCAATACTATGCTGAATAGGAGTGGTGAGGGGAGGCAGGCACTCTTATTGGCATTAGCAATAGAGCAGTGAACACAAAAGGCAAGAATCCCTGACCTCCTACGAGAGAGAGAGACAATAAATAAGATGACTAGTTAAAACTTGCAGAATGTCAGTGACCATGAGTGCTATGGAGAGAAATAAAGCATGGAAGGGAAACAGGGACGTTGAGAAAGGTGGAAGGAGGTTGTAAATTTGGACAGGATTGTAAGGGACTATGCCAGTTTGAAGGAAGAATAGCTGAAGAATTTTGAGCAGAGGAGTGACTTTGGGGACTGTCTGGAGGAAGAGTGTTCCAGGCAGAAGAAACAGCCAGTGCAAGGGCCCTGGGGTAGGAGCATGTGCAGTGAACTAAAAGGAATAGCAAGGAGGCCAGTGTGGCAGAAGTGGAGAAAATGAAGGGAAGAGTAGGAAGAGGAAGGGCATGGAGGGAGATGAGGTCAGAGAGGGACAGGGAGCCCCACACTGTAGGGCTTTATGCCTCCAAAGGACTTGGCTTTGACACTGAGCAAGACAGGGAGAAAATGGAAAATTTTAGCAAAAGCATGGTAAGAATTGACTTATGTTCTAACAGGATTATTCTGACTGCTGAGTTGGGCACAGGTGTCTGCCTGCTGTATCTTGAACTCTGCATGCAATAATTATTCAGACCACATTGGATCCGAAAGCCCTGGAGTTTTCTTCCTAACTTCGTTCAATCCTCTCCCTTTTGGTTTCCCTGGAATAAGCTTTCCTCTCTTTTCCTCTCCAGAAAGGTTAACCATTCATTCATTCATTCACTCACTCATTTATTCATCACACATTTTGGAGATCCCTACTTTGTGACTATTTCAGGTGCTGGGAATACAGAGATGCTTTAATGCCACTAAGCAGTCTGCTAGAAGAGACAGCTAAGTGCGCTTGTGGTAGCAAATGGCCAGTGCTATAAATCAGGTACGTGGAGGGAAGCTGCTGCCAAGCAGAACTTCAGAAAGGACCAGCATTTGATCTGAGCATTGTGCTGGCCCTCGGATCAGAGGGAGACAGCATTCTAGGTAGAAGGAGCAGTGAGTCCAAAGACAGAGAACCTGACATAACACGGTTGGTTTGGAGGAAGGAGAAAAAAAGAGAATCTTTAAGGCCTTTGAGTGAGAGGAGTTGAGGCTGGGAAAGGAGGTTCACGTTTGTTCCACAAGCAACTGGGAGTTACTGAAGGTTAGGCTTTTCACTTTGAACTGAGGGTCGTTGTTAGCATTAATGCTCCTGATATGTAGAGGTAACATCCCTGAAACCTCCTAACTGGTGGGTGGATGAGGAAGTTTGGTGAAGTTTAGGGACCGGTATTCCTCATATATCTCTGTGTCTGCTGGAGACATTATCCACACACCACATTAGGTGACGTGCACTGAGAACGTATCCTTTCCTTTCCTGTGTGTCCAGCTTATATAAACAGCTGCCTGGTGTGTATTTCTGCTGGTGTACTGCATCGTTGCTAAAAATTTAACATGCACAAAACTGAGCTCTTCAGAGACTTTCAAGCTCCAGCACTTCTTTATCCTTGTCTGGGTAATGGCAGTACCCATCGTATGCTTACCAAAGCCAGAAGCTGTAGGATCCTCTCAGACTAGTCCCTTCCCTCTCACCTCCAACCCATCTCTGAGTTGTCCCGATCCTAACTCTGCTCTTGAATCATTCCCCCCTCCCCAACCCTCAGTGTGACTGCCCGACGTGGTTTGGATAATTGCTCCCGCCCAAATCTCACGTTGAACTGTCATCTCCAATATTGGAGGTGGGGCCTGGTAGAAGGTGTTTGGATGATGGGGCAGATCCCTCATGAATGGCTTGGGCCATCCCCTTGGTGATAAGTGAGCTCTTGCTCTGAGTTCACATGAGATCTGGTCATTTAAAAGCGTGCGGCACCTCTCCCCACACTCTCTTTCCTGCCTTTTCCACGTGGCATGCCTGCTCCCCCTTTGTCTTCTGCCGTGAGTAAAAATCTGCTCAGCTTCTGCCTCCGCAGAGCTGAGGCTGGTGCCATGCTTGTACGTCTTGTAGAACCATGAGATGATTAAATTTATTTTCTTTGTGAAGTACCCAGTATCAGGTATTTCTTTTAAGCAATGCAAGACCCACCTACTGCACAGCCCCAGTGTCATTCTCATCGCCTGTCACCTGGGCTTCTGATAGACTCTGATCTCTCCGCCTCCTATCTCCCTCCATTGAATCCTTCTTCCATGGCAGCGGTCAAAGGCGTTTTTCTAAAAATACAGCTCAGATCCTAACTACTTCTTGCTTAAAATTCTCTTTGCTGATAGGATAAAGTCAAGCATTTTACCAGGGCTCCCCAAGCCTCCTGTGATCTGGATTCTATCACCTCTCTGCCTTCACTCAGCTCCCTTGAAATCTTTTAACACCACTTGCCTCTCTCCCTTGTACACCTGCCTCCCTTTGTGCTTCTTCTCCTGGTTCTCTCAGTAGATTCCTATTCAGTCTTTGGGAGTCAGCTCATGCTCACTCCTCCGGCAGGCCTTTCCTGACCTCCCCTTACTGAACCACTCTGGGTGCCTCCACATGCCTCGAATCTCATGCCCATCATAGTCTCTGTACGATTGTGCTTTTCAACTGGACCTAAGCATCAACATCGTCTGTGCAGCTTTTAACATTTAACGACGGCCAGACCCTATTCTAGGAAATTCATACAGGGGTGTGGGGAGCAGAAGGCCCTCTGACATGGAATTTCTTTGCTTATGTGTTGATTTCTTTCAATTGTGGTGAAGAGCGAGGATTCTGGAGCAAGACTGCTTGAATTTGAATCCTGGCCCTGCCATCTGGCTGCCGAGTCATCTCTAGTTTTTTTTTTTCCATGTTATCTGTAAAATGAGAATAATAACACTTACATCTTAAATGGTGAGGATTAGATTAGAATACGTGTAAAGCCCTTATAGCAAGGCCTGGTAAATATTCAATACATGTGAACTATTATTTGCTGTTACCAAAAGTGTTCAGAGCAGAAACTGGGTTGCCAGTTCTTTGAATTCCAAGGCCTATCACCTTGCCTGGTTCATGGGTTAACATTTAGTAAAAGATTGAGGAGCTGAATTAAAAATTATAATCAGTGTGGGAATAAAATTGGAAGATAAATGGGAGTAATTTTAGGCTGGTAACTTTCTGCTTTATCAGAAGGTCTTAGTGCAGTACAAAGTCAGTGGCCCATCTGATTTTTGTCCAAAGATGAGCACCAGCAGACTGATAGAGAGTGAAAACAGCTCCAACTAGGTAAGATGCAGAAACATGGAGGAGGAGCTGGCAGTCTCAGGAAGCTTTGTTGGAAAAGTGTTTGTATTTTTCCAAATATATTGGTTGGTAAATGAAACACTGAATCAATATAATATACATTCATGTTAAGTAGCGGTTTTAAAAAATTACATGATTTTATATCTTCCTGCACGTTAGCACTGAATGCAGCCTTAGACACCTTGACTCTTCAAGTTGCCGTTTTTCCTTATTTGTAAATGAAGGAAATTGAAGTGGCTTCTCTAAAGTCCAATGACCACTTGTGCCAAAATCAGAACCCGTGTCGGTGCTGGGCCCACCACAGCCTGCCGCCGCCGTCGTAATGAACTGTGATCGTTATACGATCCAGTGCATTCCCTTCTGCCAGGCCTGCTCCTCCTGTGGTTATGATCAGTGACATCGCTCCCGTCCCAGCTGTCTGGGTTGGTGAGTGTTGACCAGAACGCAAATCTATCATGTTGGAAGAGGGAAACAGAGCAAGTTAGTAGAAGTATAAGTCAGTGAATCAGGAAAACATACATAGATGAACACATGCGTGTGGGAATGCAAACATAACACAGTGGATGGAAGGCTGACATTCTCTTCAGCGTGAGATATGCCGAGCAGATTTTTTATTCCCCTGGCCTGATAAGTAGCCTTACACTTTTGACCAACAGGAGATTTCAGAAATAGCATTTCCAGGTGCCCTCAACTGTGGTAATTTAGTTCATCCTAATATCTTGATGTACATTTTAATGAACTGTGTTCAGTTTTATTCCTTCCAAGATTACAAAGCACATCGCCTTGCACAGAGAGGCAGGCAGTAAGTGACATGTTCATTTGACTTTAGCTGCCCTGCAGAGCTGTGGTCCAGCCCCATCAAAAATCAAAGAACTAGATAGTTTCTCTCAACATCCTTTTCCCTCAAATTTATCTGTGCATGCCAATGGGTTTCATTAGCATGAAATTTCATGAAATGACTGGGGGTAAGTGTGCATTTTGATATTCTTCAGTTCGGGGAAACTTCTAGGCCATCCCTAGCGGTGTGACGTTAGCCTGTGTTTTTGTTTGTTTAACTCTGGAAACCTCATATTTCTCTTATTTGAAACAAGGATGATAAAATTGGTAGCACAGGAGGGTTGCATATGTATTTTTTCTTTCTTTTCTTTTTCTTCTTCTTACTATTATTGAGATGGAGTCTTGCTCTGTCACCAGGCTGGAGTGCAGTGGTGTGATCTTGGCTCACTGCAACCTCTGCCTCCCAGGTTCAAGCGATTCTCCTACCTCAGCCTCCTGAGTAGCTGGGACTACAGATGCACACTACTACATCTGGCCAACTTTTGTATTTTTTTGTGGAGACAGGGTTTCACCATGTTGGCCAGGCTGATCTTGAATTCCTGACCTTAAGTGATCTGCCTGTCTTGGCCTCCCAAATGTACATGTATTTCTGAGTGTCTGAACGCACCAGTAAAACATCTAGCACACAGCAAACACTCCAAATACTTTGCTCCCTACTACTAATTCACCTTTTCCCTCCTTTTCTTTCTTTCTCTCAAGGATAGCACATTATCCTGGCCTTGGGCATTTAGATGATCTAGGTATTGTTTAATTTCCAGGGAAGTGGCTAGTCCTGATTAATACTTCTTCCTCAGTTCCATCTCATCCTTCTTAAAGCAAATGGTTACAGGAATGGAAAGAAACTTGTAAATGGTCGGTCGCTGCAGGCTCCACACAGAAGATGACTATTGTACCAGTGGAACGAGCATGCCCTTCATGAAGCACTTCGACTATAGGCACCACGTCCTGTAGACCCAGGATACAGCTCTGAAAAGGGAAGTTAGAGTATGTGACAACTAATTCATTTCTGTAGATTGTTTCATCCGTTGGCCCGTCTGACAAGACAGCTGTTCAGAAGCTCCTGCTGCATAAACAAAAGCCAGAGCTTTCCAGAAAGGGGCTGCTAAACTGCATGCCGTGACTTCCTGGATATATCCCTCAAATTACATAATATAAAAAACAAAACAGGCCAGGTGCTGTGGTTCACATCTGTAATCCCAGCACTTTGCGAAGCCAAGGTGGGCGGATTATGAGGTCAGGAGTTCGAGACCAGCCTGACCAACACAGTGGAACCCCATCTCTACTAAACATACAAAAATTAGCTGGATGTGGTGGCAGATGCCTGTAATCCCAGCTACTCGGGAGGCTGAGGCAGGAGAATCACTTGAACCTGGGAAGTGGAGGTTGCAGTGAGCTGAGATCATGCCATTGTACTCCAGCCTGGGTGACAGAGCAAGACTCCATCTCAAAAAAAAAAAAAAAAGCCAAACAAACAAACAAAACATGGCAAGAAATGATGGGGAATGGGAAGGGGAAACATGGCATTAAGGAGTGAAGCCACTGAATTCAGGTGATTCTTATTAATATTTCTAGTGATTTTCTGTATTTAAATATGTTCTCCAGTTGACAAGTATTAGGAGAAGAATCACACTTTTATAAGTGATCCCAACAAAGTCCTCATCCAAGAAAGAGTTGAAAGGAAGAGTATCCTGCACCTCCAGAGGGTAAGAAGTTTGAATGCCATGGCCAGGAGGGATCTTCAAGAGACCCAGGTGGCAGTCCTGGGGAGGTTAAAGAAATGCCTTGTTTAAAATAAATTCCAAGCTCAAATCTTTTTACATTATACATGCTTAAGGAAAAATTTAATTCAGGATAGATGGGAACTTGATATCCAAACCTTTAGGGGTAACAGCTCTTAACAAATTGATAAACATCCTCCCAGACATCTTTCTGTGCATTTATTTATTTAAAATATGTATATACGATTTTACACAAATAGGACTATGCAACTTGCATTTTTACTCAACAATATATCTTAGACAGATTTCTATGGTCAAAAGATAAAGGTTTTGTTATTATTAGTGGCTCTGTTATTGTTAAAAGAGTCTCCTTTGATTGTCTATGGTAAGCAATGCTATAATGATTATCCTTGGGCGTATGCTTTTCCACTTGGGTGATAATCGCTTTAGGTAAGTTTCTAAAAAGTCAGTTTATTGGGTCATTTAACATTTTGATACATATTATATACATTTATACTTTGATACGTATTATATAAATTATGTATGCATTCATGAATACGTGTACCTCACACCCTAATAGGGGTTATCAATTCCTTGTCTTTTGTGTATGCTGCAAATATTTTCCTCTAGGTTGCTTTTCAGTTCTTTCTAATGATGTGGTGATGATTTAAACTTATCTGCTTTGGTGGTGGTGGTGGGGGGGGGTGGGGTGTGTGTGTGTGTGTGTGTGTGTGTGTGTGTGTGTGAGAGAGAGAGATTGTCACTTTCATTCCCACAGCTATGGAAAGATTCCACCATATCATTTTATGATACTTACATAATTTTATTTTTCAAGTCTTCAAATCTTTGAGATATCTGGAATTTATTTTAATATAGAGAAAGAGGCATGAATCTTTTTGTATTTCTCTCCCCACTCCAAATAGCTACCTAGTTGCCAACAATATCTTTCATTAAATGCATATTTTCCCCCATTGATTTTAAAATTGATCTTTATTTTCTATATATTTGGACCGATCATTGTTTCTATTTGGTTTGTCACTTGACCCTTCCTGCACTAGTGACTCATTTATAAAATTGTTCTGTTTTAAAATACATGACGGGCAAGCTCCCTATTGCCAACGCTGACTCCAGTTTTTCTTATTTCTAAGTTGGATATTTTGGCATCATCCACTAAAGAACAGGATGTACTGGGGTTTGAACTCCAGGAGAGGAACCTTGATATTTCTGCTGCCTTCTGTGCTTATAGAGGAGTTGGGAAGGGCAGAGTCAAACTCAAATTAGCAGGACCTAAGTTTTGCAAGTGAAGTTACAGCTCTGCTAATGTGAGAAATAATTAGTGGCCACCCACTAATTACTTGGGAAGTTGCCTGCAGGGGCTTAGAGCCTTCTGCTGAGCCAGAGTTGCTGACTCCCTGAGGGAGGGCAACTGAAGTCATCTAGGAGCTAACTGGCTCTTCTTTCCAAATAGCCATTTCCTGGTTTTGTTGCTACTGGGCACAGGCATATGCAACTCATACTAAAATTTTTAACTGGTATTTGTCTATAGGAAAGCAATTGATTTTCCACATAACAGTTTAGTAAGCTTCCACTTTACTAAGCTCTGAATATTTCAGCTGTAAATAATAATTCTCACACTTTCTTTCCAACATGGACTCATTGTGGGCTTCTGTGTAATTGCACTGATTAGATTGTTCAATGTTAAATGTAAATGGTATTGAGGAAAACTTTCTAGTTCTTGATTAATTTGAAGCATATTTGACTTTTGATTACAGGCACATGCATGCACACACACATACACACAGAAGTAAGTATTGTGATAAGCAGTATCCATTCATTCCTATTTTACTGAATATTTTGATCAGTAGGAATATTTATCAAAAGTCTTTGAAATTTACAGAGATGCTAATCTTTTTTCTCTTGTCCAATTTACATGTTAACTTTTATAAATAGATTTTCGCAGTTTGAACCATTTTGGCATTCCTAGAATAAAACCCTTTTAATTCTATGCATCATCCCTTTATTGCACCATGAATATTCGCTTTTTGATCTTTGGCTAGTAAAATATTTGCCAATATTAAGTTTTTCTCTTGGATAAATATTTAGGAGCAAAACTGGAGGCAGTTATTTCTGTTTGATGTAATGGTCAAGCTTTGGGATCAGAGCTATGCAAGTCGTAACCAAATGGGAATGTTTCAGATTTTTTCTTTTTCTTTTTTTTTTAAATTGTTATTGCATTTTAGGTTTTGGGGTACATGGGAATTATCTGTTTCTTGAATATTTGTTGTGACTTTTCTATAAAATTAATCAGGCCTTAATCACTTTCAGGATTTTTTATTTTTTTAAAAATAGTTTCCTAGCTCTTCTTGGGTAATTATGTTAATTTTAATTTCCTACAATTATTATAGTAATAAGTTATTTTTACACAATATTCCTTTACAAAAAAATCTGATCTCTATATAGGGTTATAAACTCTTTAAAAAATTCCCAGTGTTATGTACTTGTACTTTTTTATTCTCACAGGTTAGTTTATTTTAGCATCTATTCAATGATAAATCTTATTCATTCTGATGCTTTTATTTTTTTCAAGATAATTTATTTCTGATTTTTATTTATTATTTACTCTTATTTTTAAATTTTTTTTAGCTACTTAAGTTGAATGCTTTTTGATTAATTGAAATTTTTCTTACCTAACAACAGCATTAAACATAATGGATTTTCTATTGAAAATGACATTGGCTATATTTCTTTAGTTTTCTATGAAGCATTCCTATTGCAATTAATTCTTAAAGAATGTGTAATTCAAGCTTTACTTTCCTTTTGATGAAAGAATTATTTAGAGATCAAATTTTTCTTTGCAGGAAGATACTTTCTAAATTTTGTTTTTTTGTCAGTTTCTAGTTTTATTGTGTTGTAGTCAGAAAATTAGAAGTGTCTCGCTGGACTGTGAGAATAAGGTATGTTATTTGCTTTGATGTATGTTTTATCATTATCTAGTTTATGCTACTGATATTTGTATTTCTACCCATGCCTTCTCCTGAAGTATAAATATACCTCAATGTCAACCTTTCCTGTAAATGTCAATATGTTTCACGTATCTTATGAACTGTGTACATCACATATATGAATTTTGCTTAATCTATTTTTATTTATTTAAACAATACTTTTACTTAGACTTGTTTAGATTTACAGAAAACTTCTTAGTACACCCAGATATCCCTCCCTAGTTTGCACTGTGATCAACATCTTTGATTGGTTTGGTACATTTGTCACAAAGAAATTGTGTGGTTTCTTGAAAAAGTCAATTAAGTTGATAAAATTTTTAGCCAGACAAATGAAGAAAAAGACGGGAGACACAAACTCCTCATATAAAAAATGAAAATGGTGTCATTGCTACTTATCTGGTGGACATTCAAATGATGACAAAGGAATATTATAAATAATTCTATGCCCCCCCCAATTTGATACTTAAATATAATAGACCAATGTCTTTGTTTTATTATTGCATTTTATGTTTTGGGGTACATGTGAAGAACGTGCAAGATTGCTACATAGGTACACACATGGCGGTGTGATTTGCTGCCTTCCTCCCCGTCACCTTTTTCTGGCATTTCTCCTCATGCTATCTCTCCCCAACTCCCCACCTCCTGCTGTCCTATTTCCCCCCGACAGACCCCAGTGTGTGATGTTTCCCTCCCTGTGTCCATGTGTTCTCATTGTTCAACACCCGCCTATGAGTGAGAACATGTGGTGTTTGATTTTCTGTTTTTGCATCAGTTTGCTGAGAATGATGGTTTCCAGATTCGTCCATGTCCCTACAAAGGACATGAACTCATCATTTTTTATGGCTGCATAGTATTCCATGGTGTATATGTGCCACATTTTCCCTGTCCAGTCCATCATCCATGGGCATTTGGGTTGGTTCCACGTCTTTGCTACTGTAAGCGGTGCTGCAATGAACATTCATGTGCATGTCTTTATAGTAGAAGAATTTATAATCCTTTGGATATATACCCAGTAAAGGGATTGCTGGGTCAAATGGAATCTCTATTTCTAGGTGCTTGAGGAATTGCCACACTGTCTTCCACAATGGTTGAACTAATTTACACTCCCACCAACAGTGTAAAAGTGTTCCTATTTCTCCACATCCTCTCCAGCATCTGTCTCCAGATTTTTTAATGATCGCCATTCTAACTGGTGTGAGATGGTATCTCAATGTGGTTTTGATTTGCATTTCTCTAATGACCAGTGATGATGAGCATTTTTTCATGTTTGTTGGCCTCATATATGTCTTCTTTTAGAAAGTGTCTGTTCATATCCTTTGCCCAGTTTTGAATGGGCTTATTTGTTTTTTCTTGTAAATCTGTTTGAGTTCTTTGTAGATTCTGGATATTAGCCCTTTGTCAGATGGGTAAACTGCAAAAAATTTTTCCCATTCTGTTGGTTGCCAATTCACTCTAATGATTGTTTCTTTTCCTGTGCAGAAGCTGTGGAGTTTGATTAGGTCCCATTTGTCTATTTTGGCTTTTGTTGCCAATGCTTTTGGTGTTTTGGTCATTAAGTCCTTGCCTATGCCTATGTCTGAATGGTTTTTGCCTAGGTTTTCTTCTAGGGTTTTTATGGTGTTAGGTCTTACGTTTAAGTCTTTAATCCATCTAGAGTTAATTTTATTGTAAGGTGTCAGGAAGGGGTCCAGTTTCTGCTTTCTGCACATGGCTAGCCAGTTTTCCCAACACCATTTATTAAATGGACTCCTTTCCCCATTGCTTGTTTTTGTCAGCTTTGTCAAAGACCAGATGACTGTAGATGTGTGGTGTTGCCTCTGAGGCCTCTGTTCTGTTCCATTGGTCTGTATCTCTGTTTCGGTACCAGTACCACACAGATTTGATTACTGTAGCCTTGTAGTATAGTTTGAAGTCCGGTAGTGTGATGCCTCTGGCTTTGTTCTTTTTGCTTAGAATTGACTTGGCTATGCGGGCTCTCTCATGGTTTCATATGAAGTTTAATGCAGTTTTTTTCCAGTTCTGTGAAGAAGGTCATTGGTAGCTTGATGGGGATAGCGTTGATCTGTAAATTACTTTGGGCAGTATGACCATTTTCACAATATTGATTCTTCCTAAGCATCAACATGGAATCTTTCTCCATCTGTTTGTGTCCTCTCTTATTTCGTTGAGCAGTGGTTTGTAGTTCTCCTTGAAGAGGTCCTTTACGTTCCTTGTTAGCTGTATTCCCAGGTATTTTATTCTCTTTGTAGCAATTGTGAATGGCAGTTCGTTCTTGATTTGGCTCTCTTTCAGTCTGTTATTGGTGTATAGGAATGCTTGCTATTTTTGCACATTGATTTTGTATCCTGAAACTTTGCTGAAGTTGCTTATCAGTTTCAGGAGATTTTGGGCTGAGACAATGGGGTCTTGTAAATATACAATTATGTCATCTGCAAATAGAGACAATTTGACTTCTTCCTTTACTATTTGAATACACTTTATTTCTTTTTCTTGCCTGATTGCTCTGGCTAGAACTTCCAATACTAAATTGAATAGGAGTGGTGAGAGAGGGCATCCTTGTCTAGTGCCAGATTTCAAAGGGAACACTTCCAGTTTTTGCCCATTCAGTATGATATTGACTGTTGGTTTGTCATAAATAGCTTTTATTATTTTGAGATACGTTCCATCAATACTGAGTTTATTGAGGATTTTTAGCATAATGGGCTGTTGAATTTTGTCAAAGGGCTTCTCTGCATCTATTGAAATAATCATGTGGTTTTTATCTTTGGTTCTGTTTATGTGGTGAATTACATTTATAGACTTGTGTTTGTTGAACCAGCCTTGCATCCCGGGGATGAATCCTACTTGATCATGGTGGATAAGCTTTTTGATGTGCTGTTGCAATCGGCTTGCCAGGATTTTATTGAAGATTTTTGCGTCTATGTTCATCATGGATATTGGCCTGAAGTTTTCTTTTCTTGTTGAGTCTCTGCTTGGTTTTGGTATCAGGATGATGTTGATCTTATAAAATGATTTGGGAAGGATTCCCTCTTTTTGGATTGTTTGGAATAGTTTCAGAAGGAATGGAGCCAGCTCTTCTTTGTATGCCTGGTAGAATTTGGCTGTGAACCCTTCTGGACCTGGACTTTTTTTGGGTGGTAGGCTTTTAATTGCTGCCTCAGCTTCAGACATTGTTATTGGTCTATTCAGGGTTTTGACTTTTTCCTGGTTGAGGCTTGGAAGGATGCAAGTGTCCAGGAATTTATCCATTTCTTCCAGGTTTACTAGTTTATGGGCATAGAGTTGTTTGTAATAATCTCTGATGATGGTTTGTATTTCTGTGGAATCTGTGGTGATATCCCCTTTATCATTTTTTATTGCATCTATTTGATTATTCTCCCTTTTCTTTTTTATTCTTCTGGCTAGTGGTCTATTTTGTTGATCTTTTCAGAAAACCAGCTGCTGGATTTATTGATTTTTTAAAGGGATTTTTGTGTCTCTATCTCCTTCAGTTCTGCTCTGATCTTAGTTATTTCTTGTCTTCTGCTAGGTTTTGAGTTTTTTTTAATCTTGCTCCTCTAGCTCTTTCCATTTTGATGATAGGGTGTCCATTTTAGATCTTTTCTTGCTTCTTATGTGGGCACTTATTGCTAAATGTTTTCCTCTAGACACTGCTTTAAATGTGTCCCAGAGATTCTGGTATGTTGTGTCTTCGTTCTCGTTGGTTTCGAAGAACTTCTTTATTTCTGCCTTCATTTCATTGTTTATCCAGTCAACATACAAGAGCCAGTTGTTTAGTTTCCATGAAGCTGTGTGGTTCTGAGTTAGTTTCTGAATTCTGAGTTCTAACTTGATTGCGCTGTGGTCTGATAGACTGTTTGTTATGATTTCCGTTCTTTTGCATTTCCTGAGGAGTGATTTACTTCCAATTATGTGGTCAATTTTAGAGTAGGTGTGGTGTGGTGCTGAGAAGAATGTATATTCTATGTATTTGGCGTGGAGAGTTCTGTAAATGTCTATTAGGTTTGCTTGTTCCAGGTCTGAATTCAAGTCCTGGATATCCTTGTGATTTTTCTGTCTTGTTGATCTGTCTAATATTGACAATGAGGTGTTAAAGTCTTCCACTATTATTGCATGTGAGTCTAAGTCTCTTAGTAAGTCATTAAGAATTTCTTTATGTATCTGGGTGCTCCTGTATTTGGTGCGTATATATTTAGGATCGTTAGCTCTTCTTGTTGCATCAATCCTTTTACCATTATGTAATGTCCTTCTTTGTCTCTTTTGATCTTTGTTAGTTTGAATTCTATTTTATCAGAGATGAGAATTGCAACTCCTGCTTTTTTTTGCTCTCCATTTGCTTGGTAAATCTTCCTCCACCCCTTTATTTTGAGCCTATGTGTATCCTTGCATGTGAGATTGGTTTCCTGGATACAGAACACCAATGGATTTTGGCTTTTCATCCAATTTGCCAGTCTGTGTCTTGTCATTGGAGCGTTTAGCTCATTTACATTTAGGGTTAATATTGTTATGTGTGAATTTGATCCTGCCATTTTGATGCTAGCTGGTTGTTCTGCCCATTAGTTGATGCTGTTTCTTCATTGTGTTGATGCTCTTTACCATTTGGTATGTTTTTGGAATGGCTGGTACTGGTTGTTTCTTTCTGTGTTTAGTGCCTCTTTTAGGAGCTCTTGCAAGGCAGGTATGGTGGTGATGCAATCTCTGAGTACTTGCTTGTTCATAAAGGATTTTATTTTTCCTTCACTTATGAAGTTAGTTTGGCTGGATATGAAATTCTGGGTTGAAAGTTCTTTATTTTTTTAAGGATGTTGAATATTGGTCCCCACTCTCTTCTGGCTTGTAGGGTTTCCACAGAGAGATCTGCTGTGAGTCTGATAGGCTTCCCTTTGTGGGTAACCCAACCTTTCTCTGTGGCTGCCCTTAGCATTTTCTCCTTCATTTCAACCTGGTGAATCTGACGATTATGTGCCTTGTGGTTGCTCTTTTTGAGGAATATCTTTGTGGTGCTCTCTGTATTTCCTGCACTTGAATATTGGCCTGCCTTGGTAGGTTGGGGAAGTTTTCCTGGATAATATCCTGAAGAGTATTTTCCAGCTTGGATTCATTCTCTCCATCACATTCAGGTACACGTATCAAACATAGATTAGGTCTTTTCACATAATCCCATATTTCTTGGAGACTTCGTTCATTTCTTGTTACCCCTTTTTCTCTAATCTTGCCTTCTAATTTTATTTCATTGAGTGGATCTTCAACCTCTGATATCCTTTCTTATGCTTGGTCAATTTGGCTGTTGAAACTTGTGTATGCTTTGTGAATTTCCCCGTGTTGTGTTTTTCAGCTCCATTACTTATATTCCTCTCTAAGTTGTTTATTCTCATTAGTGTTTCATCAAATCTTTTTTCAGGGTTCTTAGTTTCTTTGCATTGGGTTAGAACATGTTCTTTTAGCTCAGATAAGTTTCTTATTACCCACCTTCTGAAGCCTGATTCTGTCAATTCATCACACTCATTCTCCATCCAGCTTTGTTCCCTTGCTGGTGAGGAGTTGTGATCCTTTGTAGGAGGAGAGACATTCTGGTTTTGGGTGTGTTTATCCTTTTATGCTGGTTTCTTCCCATCTTTTCAGATTTATCCACTTGTCTTTGTAGTTACTGACTTTTAGATTGTGTCTCTGAGTGGACATTCAGTTTATTGATGATGAAGTTATTTCTTTCTGTTTCTTAGTATTCCTTCTAACATTCAGGCCCCTAAGCTGTAGGACTGCTCAGATCCACTCCAGGCCCTGCTTGCCTGGGGATCACCTGCAGCAGCTGCAGAACAGTAAGGGTTGCTGCCAGTTTCTTCTTCTGCTGTCTTTGTCCCAGAAGGATACCCGCCAGATCCTTTGATCTGAGGTCTCCTTTATGAGGTGACTGTTTGGATATACAGGGGTCAGGGAGCTGCTTGAGGAGGCAATCTGTCCTTTTTCGGAGCTCAAGTGCTGAGCTGTGAGCTCTGTTGTTCATTCAGAGCTGCTGGGTAGGTACGTTTAAGTCTGCTGCAGCAGAACTCATAATACCACTTTTTTTTTTCCCCCAGGTGCTCTGACCCGGGGATTTAGGGCTTTATTTATGAGTTTCTGTTGTGCTGCTGTGTTTTTTCAGGGCTGTCCTGCCCAACAAGGAGGCAGCCTAGTCACTGTCTGCCTGCAGAGGCTTTGCTGAGCTGCTGTGGGCTCCGCTCATATGCTGTGTGAACTTCCCTGCAGTCCTGTTTATATGGGCAATGGCAGCCCACCTCTGTAATGGCAGACTCTCTCTGTAATGGCGGGCTGCCTCAGCAATGGCGGACTACCTCTGTAGTGGTGGACTGCCTCAGTAATGGCGGACGCCCCTCCCCCACAGAGCTGGACCATCCCGGGTTCAGCTGTGCTTCCTGTGAAACTCTCAGTCCAGGGTGTTTCAGATTGCTGTTTTTTGTGGGGGTGAGACCAGCCGAGCCTGATCACCTGGCTGCCTGCCTCAGAGCCCTTTTTTTTTTTTGAGTTGAATGGGCGACTCTGTCTTCAAGGTGTTTGAGTCACCTGTTGAAAAGGTGCCAGGATCTGTGTGATTTCCCATGCAGCGACCCACTGTGCTGGCTGAAACAGCTGCGCTGAGATTCATGGTGCTTTTTTGCCTGGGGATCTCCTGGCCTGGCTCCCTGTTCCGGTCCCCACTTTTTTTAATCAGTTGAATGGGTGACTCCCTATCCCAGGAGCTCCAATCTCTGGCTAAAATGGCACCTGGACCTATGTTTGTGTGGAGAACTGCCGTGCCAGCTGAAACAGCCACGCCGGCCAAAATGGCCACACTGGCGACCCGTGGGGCTCCTCCATCTGGGAATTTCCTGGTATGTAGTCAATAAAAATCCATCTGGGAATGTGGTGGCCACTCACCCTCTGCACTTTCACTGGGAGCTGCGATCCTGAGCTGCTCCTAATCGGCCATCCGGGCCAATTTCTTGAAAGACGCACAGTACAAAGGGAAATAGATATTGTGAATAGGCAAGGGGATGTTAACACAAAGGGAAATAGATATTGTGAATAGGCAAGGGGATGTTAACACAAAGGGAAATAGATATTGTGAGTAGGCATTTATCTATTACAGAAATTGAGTCAATAATTAATAACCTTCCAAAAAAAAAGCATCAGCCCTAGATGGTTTTCCTGGTACATCTATGAAACATTCAACAAAGAAATAATAGCAGTTTTCTGTAATTTCTTGTAGCTAATAGAAGCAGATGGAGCACTTTCTGACTTATTCTTGAAGGCAGAATTAACCTAAAACCAAAGCCAGATAAAGACAAAAGGAGACAGGAAACTATAGATCAATGAAAATAGAAAATAGATACAAAATCCTCAATAAAATATTAGCAAATTGAATACAACCATATATAAAAATTAGTATATGCCATAACCAAGTGGAATTAATTCCAGGCATGTGAGATTGGTTTAATATTTGAAATACAGTTAATGTAATCCATCACATCAAGAGGCTAAAGGGACAGTAAAAAGATTAGTGATTGACAGGGATTCGAGGGTGGGAGGATGAATACAGGTGAAACATGAAATTTTGAGAGTGGTCAAACTGTTTTATGCAATATGATAGGGGTAGATACATGACATTCTGCATTATCAAAACTCATGAAACTGTATGACATAAAGAGTAAATCTTAATGTAAACCATGAACTTTAGTTAATATAATACATCAATATTGAATCATTAACTGTAACAACCGTGCCACATTAGTACCAGATGTTAATAGGAGAAACTGCATGGGTGCGTGTGGGGTATGTGGGAACTCTCTAAGCTATCTGCCTAAATTATAACTGTTTTTTAAAAGGAAGTGCATTAACCTTTTTAAAGGAGCTCACTCTTTTCTGATGCAATGTTGATTTTCTGTAGATGTAACAAGGGGCAGGAAGATGCAGACTGGCAGGAAAAAGCACCATGTCTAAGGAACTCCTTTACCCTGAAGAGATCTGGGCCCCTTTCACAACCTACCTTATCAACCTCTTAGCCTATATATTTTTTGTCAGATGTTTGTCTCTGTAATGAAAGTGCTTAAGCTCTTTTGTTCCTATGCAATACAACATTCAGCAGTACAATGCACTTCCCCTCCATACACTATGCCTAAAAACACTTATCGTACTGGGTCTATTTTCAGTATAAGGAAAAAGGCTATAGGGCTAAAAACCAAGTTAGATTCGCTTTCTAGTTTTTCTTTTTTTTTTTTTTTTTTTTTTTGCTGTAAATACCTGATTCACTTTCTGACGCTCTTGCTTTTAAATTCGTCTAAGGGAAGCTCACAGGCAAACTTGATAAAAGGCTTTAAAAGAATCCTGACTGCTTAGGCTCTGGTCTTTCTGACTTTATTAAGCGGGGTTGGGGGCTTTTAAGCCCTTCTCTTTTTTGATCAGCACTGCAGAGCTTGCTGAAATCTCAAAGGCTAACTTACCTTGCTAGCCATCCATCAGGGGTAATTTAAAGGAAGAAAGCCAGAAAATGCTTTGCCTTTAAGAATAAAAGAGAATTCGTAATGAGGTTTTTATTTTATTCTGGCACCTTATACTATCTGCAGTGGCCAATTGCAAACTACTGTGATTTTAATGGTACAGAAGCATTAATCTGTAATCAGATGATGTTAAATACTCTCTACTTAATAGTCACTGGTGCTGCTAATGAAGTCAAGGGACACTAAGAACCCTAAATCTTTAAATTATGATTAAATTAAATCCTTAAATTAGTGTGGTAGCTTCTTCTGTCTCGGCAGTTTTCAAAGTGGGGTCCTGAAACCTTTTTAGTTGGATCAGAAAAGAGTTTTTGCTGTTTTCATAATAATTCAAAGACACGATTTGCCCGTTCACTAGATTGACTTTGCACTGATAGTGGACAATTTTTTTTTTTGGTCCTTGGTTCTGCTTTGTTGACCTCAGAGCATATTTTGAATGGCATTTAAAAAAACAAACCACATATACAATGGGAATTGGAACTGGAACTGGATCTGAATTCTCCTGAGGCACTGGATCTCAGAAGGATTTGTACAAAATGCAGAGGAAATAAATGAGGCAATGTGGTGCTGAGTCAGACGGTAGCAGAGGAGTGGTCAGCGACAGTGCAGGCAGATGATACCTCTTTCTCATAAGTGCAAGTGTGAACCTCAGTGCCCTGGGTGAGTGTCAGGATGAGTTTCCCATCACTTAGCTCCCACACAAGTGTCCTCTCTTGCCCATCCTACTTCTGCAGGTGAACAAGTTTGCCTCCATCCAGTGTCACAATGGACTTGACCTTCTTGCCATCTGCTGTTGTCTCGTCAAACTCCACCCCTAGCTTAAAGCTAATCTCTGTGTTCTTGAATGTGCTTTGTGTCTTTAAGGTGATAATGTTCCCATTCTTTTTGATGATTGTGGTAGGCTTTGTCATACTAGCCACCTGCCTGGTAGCAAAACCCACCCCAGTAGACTTCATGTAATCATCAAAATTCTCACTGTCCGAGAGCTTCCAGGTGCACAGGAAGGCATCCACCATGGTGATGCTGGCCTAGGCAAGAGAGCAGGTGTGCCAGGACTTGGACTGTCGATCTTGGATACAATTTCTGGTACCTTAGGACAAGTCCAGGCGGCGGCACTAAACTGTACTAATAATCATTGTATTCTTCCCCACCAGGCACTGGCAGTATAACTTGTGAGTATCATCGTGCCCCGGCCCATCCGTCATGACTTTCTCACAGCTATTAAAACATGTTCTACAAGCAGAAACTTATATTTTAGATGAATAAATGCAGGTTCTTGAGGAAAGGCACTTTTGTGATTGTTTGAACTGTGAGCTCAACTATCTGCTTTTCCATGGAACACCATATTTGTTTGAAAGGCCAACTGATAGACAGACTGTAGCTATTCAGATTGTATATTTGGCAGGAATTTTGTCAAAAAAATGAGAAACCTGAGCCTGACATTACAAGGAAAACAAATGACAGTATTTATAGCCCATGATAAAATTTAAGCTTTTAAGAGAAAATTAGAATTTTGGGATACTTGCGTATGCCACTAGGAGCTTGGCAGCTTTGCAATACTTAAAGACTTTTTCTGATGAGAACAGTGGTAATATGAATGGATGTAATGTTTTGATACTATATACTAGAAGTGTCACTATTTCAAAGATCTGCTGTTATTTTCCCAAAGACCAATGCTGACGTTACAAAGTGACGTGGTTTGGCTGTGTCCTCACTGAAATCTCATCTTGAATTGTAATGCCCACAATTCTCATGTGTCGTGGGAGGAACCTGGTGGGAGGCGGTTGAATTATGTGTGGGGGTGGGTCTTTCCTGCGCTATTCTTGTGATAGTAAATGAATCTCATGAGATCTGATGGTTTTCAACATGGAAGCTTCCCTGCACAAGCTCTCTCTTGTCAGCTGCCATGTGAAACATGCCTTTCACCTTCCACCATGATTGTGAGGCCACCCCAGCCATGTGGAACTGGAAGTTCAATCAACCTCTTTCTTTTGTAAATTACCCCGTCTCAGGTCTGTCTTTATCAGCAACATGAAAATAGACTAATACACAAACAACATTCAAAATGTAAGGAAGACTAATGGATTTCAATGTAATGATTTTAGATTCCACATTGCAGCTCATCTTTAAGAAACTGTCGATTGTTAAGGTTTGGTGCAGTATCAGAAAAGAATACCCCAATGATCTGAAGTGGTTATTATACTATTTCTCTCAATTTCATACTTTGTGAGGCGAAATTTTCTCCATATACTTCAACCAAAAGCACACCTTGTAACAGAGTGAATGCACATGTGGATTTGAGAGTCCAGCTGTGCTCTATTAAGCCAGATATTAAGGAAACTTGCAAAGAATAAAACAATGTCATTTTTCTCTCTGATTTTTTAAATTAAAAATTTTAAATTTGTGATCCATGTAGATTTGCAGAAAATTTTAGAAAATAATACAGAGTGCTGGGCACTGTGGCTCATGCCTGTAATTCCAACTATTCAGGAGGCTGTGGCAAGAGGATCCTTTGAGCCAAGGCGTTCAAGGGTGTAGTCAGCTATGACTGCACCACTGCATTCTAGCCTAGAGATAGAGCGACTCTATCTCTTAAAAAGAAAAGAGAAGAAAAGAAGGAAATAAATAAATATAGAATGATCCCGTAAACCTTCAAAAGTAACTAACACCTTGCAAAATATTGGCATCGATACAATCTACCATCCTCAGATTTCCTGTTTTATTTGTACCTGTGTGTACATTTGTATGCATGTGTATATTTAGTTCTGTGCAATTTTAATGCATGTGTGATTTCATGTTTCTTCTGCCACAGTAAAAACACAGAGAAATTTCCTCTCTACAAAGGTCCCTCCTGTTGTCCTTTGATGACCCTTCCCACCTCCCTCCCAATCCTTCTTTCTACAATATCATTTTTTTCTGCTTATAATTGTTCCATTTTATTATCAGTTGATGTTAATCTCTTTACAATTTTTAATTGACACATAATAATTGTACGTCTCTATGGGGTACGGTGTGATATTTCAGTACATTTATGCCATGTGTAATGATCAAAGTAATTAGCATATCCATCACCTCAAACATTGATTGTTTATTTGTGCTGAAACATTCAAAAATGCTTTTTTCTTGCTATTCAAACAGATAGAATAAATTATTGTTAACCTAGTCACCTTACAGTGTTCAAGAACACTGAGCTCATTTCTCCTGTCTGGCCGTAATCCTTTATCTGCTAACCAGTCTATCATCTCCTCTCCCTCCTTCCTTCCCAGACTCCCGATTCCCCTGTTCTATCCTCTACTTCTGTGAGACCAACTTACTGAGCTTCCATGTGAGTCGCACTTTTTTTTTGTTTGAAAGATATAGTTCTTTTTTATAAGAACATGTTAATTATGTTAACAGGCAATGGGTCTATTATTACTTTGTTTTTATTTTTTGAGATGGGATTTTCCTCTGTTGCTCAGGCAGGAGTGCAGTGGTGCCATCTCGGCTCACTGCAACCTCCACCTCCTAGGTTCAAGTGATCCTCCTGCCTCCGCCTCCCGAGTAGTTGAGATCACACCTAGCTAAATTTTTTATGTTTTTAGTAGACACAGCATTTCACCATGTAGGCCAGGCTGGTCTCAAACTTCTGACCTTAAGTGATCTGCCCACCTTGGCCTCCCAAAGTGCTGAGATTACAGGCATGAGCTACCGCACCTGGCCTATTCTTATTTTAAAATGAATTACATATTAAAGAATCTTTTAGTTTAATTTCTAACATGCTAAATATTAATAAATGTAACCACATAATAGAGATCTTTGGAGTTCTCAGTAGCTTTTAAGAGTTTAAAAGGGTCCTAAGACTAGAAAGTTGGAAAAGCACATGAAACAAGTCCATAGACACAATTATCTTTTGGTTTACTCTCTTGAATTGTTAGTAATCTTTTCTTCACAGAGTTTCATTGATTTTTTTTTTTTTTTTTGAGATGGAGTCTTGCTCTGTTGCCTAGGCCGGAGTGCAGTGGTGTGATCTTGGCTCACTGCAATCTCCGCTTCCCAGGATCAAGCGATTCTCCTACCTCAGCCTCCTGAATAGCTGGGGCTACAGGCACGCACCACCACACCAGCTAAGTTTTTGTATTTTTAGTAGAGATGGGGTCTCACCATGTTGGCCAGGTTCATCTTGAACTCCTGACCTCAGTGATCTGCCAGCCTTGGCCTCCCGAAGTGCTGGGATTGCAGGCGTGAGCCATCACACCCAGGTGAATTTTTAATATTTCTCACAATGCCCATAAGAGCACTAGGCCTAGTTTGCACTCAATAAATATAAACAGAGTTGATGCAAATGTCTTCATCAACTTTATAAGCTTCATCACTGTGGTTGTGGCTTTTTTTATTTTTTTTGAGACGGAGTTTCGCTCTTGTTACCCAGGCTGGAGTGCAATGGCGTGATCTCGGCTCACTGCAACCTCTGCCTCCTGGGTTCAGGCAATTTTCCTGCCTCAGCCTCCCGAGTAGCTGGGATTACAGGCGTGCGGCACCACCCCCAGCCAACTTTTTGTGTTTTTAGTAGAGACGGGGTTTCACCATGTTGACCGGGATGGTCTCGATCTCTTGACCTCATGATCCACCCGCCTCAGCCTCCCAAGGTTGTGGCTTTTTGGCAACGATCGACTCTGTTATACAGGCGTTGTTCAGCAATTCTAGATGTGTTCTTGGAAAACCGTGTGTGACTGAAAATGTGAAGCATCTCCCTATTTGCCTCAGTATTTATCACTTGAAAGTATTTTCAGTTTGCTTATCAACTGATGTGATGAATGCAGGTTCTCTTTGGTCCCTGTTTCTTTTCATCAAAGTTTATGATCACTCATCAAACCTAGAGAAGCTTCATAGTCACTAAGGAAAAAAGGATACAAAATCCTTCCCCTGAAGGAATGTACAAAGCAAAGTGATTACGTTTTTTAGAAAAACTTGTGAGAATTTGCAGGGGCTGTGGTAAAATGGGTTAAACACAGCAAATCCTAAGATGGAGAGAACCTACCCTGTGTCCCCTTGAATGCCTGGTCAGGCAAGTACGATGAGAGACACATGCTGAGACACACAGGGTCAGAGTTAGAAACTGTCAGAATCTCTGTTATTTCATTGAGCTCGTCATCGTGAGCTTCTGTAGAAGGAAGACAAAATTCTAATAGCCACCTCAGCACTGAAAACTTCTCTGGGTTTAAAAATTGTTTTATTAAAGACATAAGATTCAAGTAAATATTAATGCAACTGCTAATAGTAATAATGACAGTAATAAAACTCAGGAAGATTATTTTAAACTCACTTATATCCAGAGTAGTTAATAGTAATTTGTGACTTTCATTATGCCTTCCTCCAGCCGTTTCTCATGACTTTCTAAAAGCTGTTAAAACTTGTTTTACAAATGGAAGTTTACATTTTAAATGACTGGATGCAGGCTCTTGCAAAAAAGAAAAAACAAACCCAACTCGGCAACAAGAGAGTCCTTCTGTCTTTTAATGGAAGAAAATCAAAACGTAGAAATGTGTCATTTAATCATGCTAGGTAGCATCACCTCAGTTTCATCAGCTAACCAGATTTCTTTGTTCAATTTACTAGTCATAAACCCAATTATTTAAAATTCAGAAAGCAGATAAAGTGACCTACATAATTAATTCAGTTTTTTCCCCTTAAAACACAATCAGAATTATTTATTAAGCACTGACAATTGGAAAGGCACGGGGCTAAGTACTGGAAAGTATTATAAAATGACATGGAATCTCTTCCCAGGGCACTTGGTTAGTGCTTCTTTTAAATTTTTTCCCCACTTTTAAGGATTCGAGGTGTCTTAGTCCCTTTTGTGCTGCTATATCAAAATACCTGAGACTGGGTAATTTATGTAGAATAGAAGTTGATTTCTTACAGTTCTGGAGGTTGGGAATTCCAAGATCAAGGTGACTGCAGCTTCAGGCATCTGATGAGGGCAGCTTTCTGCTTCCAAGATGTTTCCCTGCACACTGCACCCTTCAGAGGGAGGAACACCGTGTCCTCACATGGGGGAAGGTGGAAGGCAAAGGGGGATGAACTCCCTTTGTCAAGTTGTTTTGTAAGGGCACCAAATCCCATTCTTGAGAGAGAGGCTCTTCTGGCCCATCCACTTCTTAAAGGCCCCACCTCCTAATGGTATTTTAAATTTTGGAGGGGACATGTTCAAACTATAGCATTCTGACCACCATTACATTTATCTGCTTCAGGCAAATTTGGAGAATTTGACTTAAAGCACAGCTGTTCATAGCCCCCAAATTCCATTCCAGCATTTCTTTGCTATAGCCTGGTCACCATCCATCCCCTTAGACCAGATGTAATAACTGTAGGAGAAGGTAGGTGCTCCATATGATGGAATGGGTGTGAACCACCCCATGGATTGGGTTCATTTCAGAATGTCACATCACTTCAACACTTGTTGGCATGCTCAGGACTCATGCTTTCTGAGGGAACTTGAGTGGCTGCTTACAGCAGGATGAATCCTTTGGCTTGTGACAAACCTGGCTTCTGTCTGTGTTTATGAGGCACCACGGCAGAGATGCCGAGGCTCTGAATCCCAGCTTCACTGTGCTTGGTACATGTCCGGGACCAGAGAATGCACTTCATCTATCTTAGTTATCACCATTGCCCTAATGACCAGATGAGCTTAGGCAACCTATTCACTGGCCTTACTGAGAATGATGCCTATTTAATTTAATGTGCAATATTATTGTGAAAGTTGTAAGAAAGTTTATGTAAAAAGTAATTTGTATAGTGTCCAATAAAGAGTAGAATTTAGGAAATTATAACTACTGCTATTATTGATGTTGTTACTGTTATTACTCCTACTGAGGCTGGAAGAACATCTACTTCTGCTGCTATCAGCACAATACATCATGACAATGGATTGTAGCAGTCATTGCTCTAAGGCATTGACATTTTCTAAACAGATAAAACATTGTATCAACTGCTGTTTTGATAATTTGGAACTGACATCATCATACGTTTGTTTGTAGGCACACCATAAAAATCTCTGCATTTTCCTTCACTCAATCAGAGGCTTTTTTCTACCAACATTAGTCATGCTTTCATCAAAAGCAACGACTACCTAAAGGAATATTGACATTCTACGGAACTTTGTCCTTCTTGCATTTTTGTAATTGTCATGGGAAATTAAGATCAGATCAGAGTCATAGCCTCTAGCATAGGAAATATATGGTTCACAAGCAACGCAAGATATTTGATGTTGTCACCAGATAACTCTGAAGTGTAAACACTCACCAGACACTGCAGAAATGCCCTGGGCTGAAGTGTTCTTGCTTCACAGATTCCTTCATTTTATGATTGCCAGAGTCATTGAAAATAAATTTTGGATTGTGCTAAAGGGAAATAACAAAGATACTGTCTGGCATCAGTCTCTCAGATTTGACAGACAATTTCATGCTTTTAATTGATTCCAATCTTTGCAAAAAAGTGGAAGTAAGTAATAGACAAAAATTAACAACAAAGATGCCAGAAGTGCCTGTCATTGCATGAAACTTTCGCTTTGTTGATTATTTGCAAATTGTGTTCTAGTACTATAGTCTCATTTGTTGAAAGATATTAGAAGAGAATCCAATTTCCAATCTTTGTAAAGATTTTGATGTTGTGGCATAATATCCTAATTGAATTCATTTCCCCTTTTATCCTTTTTGTATTACAGTCTTCCAAGTTCTAGTAGGGCACACACACTCCATTTCCTGTGCTCACTCAAGCTAGATATGTGATTAAATTCTAGCCAATGGGATGTGAGTTGCAACTTCTTACTAATACCCTTTAAAAAGAAACTGATTACTCTGTAATCTTTTTTTTTTTAGACAGAGTCATTCTCTGTCACCCAGGCTGGAGTGCAATGGCGCAATCTTGGCTCACCGCAACCTCCACCTCCTGGGTTCAAACAATTCTCCTGCCTCAGCCTCCTGAATACCTGCGATTACAGGTGCCCGCCACCATGCCCTGCCCGGCTAACTTTGTGTGTTTTTAGTAGAGATGGGGTTTCACTGTTTTGGCCAGGCTGCTCTCAAACTCCTGATCTCATGATCCACTCACCTCAAAGGTGCTGGGATTACAGGTGTGAGCCACTGCGCCTGGCTGCTCTGTATTCTCTTTTACCCTTCCTGTGGGGCAGAATAAAGAGGAGGTGCTGCAGTTGAGAGCAACATTCTAGGGAATGTTGATAGGGCAATGAGTGGGAACACTTAGAAGGGTGTATTTGGCTCTGTAGAAATTAAATTTTGACTTGAAAAAGAAGAAGAAGAAGAAGATGATGATGAACCTGGGTCCCTGGAGGATCTCATGGAACAGTCAGCTTCTTGGTGCTGCCCTATCCACAACCTATGTGCTCCTCTGTTAAAGGGAAACCTGCTTCCATTCTGCTTGAGGCATTGTGTTTTGTGTAACTTTGCTACAGCCCTAATATTAGACGTGTTATAAATTTTCCACACTTGTTATTTTCCCATTGGATGAAGGGCTTGTGAGACACAGCATATATGTCTTCCTTCCTTCCTTCTCCCTCCTCCCTTCCCTCCTTCCTCCTGCCCCCTTCCCTCCTTCCTCCTTCCCCCTTCCCTCCTTCCTCCTTCCTCCTTCTTCCCTTCCTTCCTTCCTCCCCCCACCCCCTTTTTCTTTCTTTCTTGAGACAGAGTCTAGATCTGTTGCCCAGTACTTCTGGAATACAGTAATTCCATCCTTGCTCACTGTAGCCTAGAACATCTGTGCTCAATCAGTCCTCCTGCCTCAGTCTCCTGAGTAGCTAGGATTATAGATGCATGCCACCATGCCAAGCCAATTTCTAATTTTTGTAGAAAAGGGGTCTTACTGGGTTGCCCAACCTGGTTTTGAACTCCCTGCTCTTGACCTCCCAAAGTATTGGGATGACACACGAGTCACTGTGCCCAGTCAGTAGTCAATTTCATTTTGAAAACTTTATTTCTGTTTTTTTTTCTTGTTGTTAAATGGAATTAAAATGTCTGTGCAGTGTCTGTCATAACCTAGTACAAAAGCAATAAAACGATTATAAGCACTAGGCAAAGTGGTCGTTCTTGACTTCTTTCTTGAGCAAGGGAAAAAGATAGGAAAATGGCTTTTGCATAGGGAATTTAATGTGCCACAGAAATGGTATAGAAGATAATATAAATTGTGATGATGTGAACACAGGGTATTGTGTTGAGCATGATGGTCAACGGTAGCTAACTCTGCCCTTCTGGAAAGGGATGTGCCCCCCCTTGCATATATCAAATCTCCAAGCTGCACAGCACCAAAAGAACCCTGTGCTTCATGTTGCTTAGCTGGAAGGAAATGAGGAAGCTGTGGGAACCCCTATAAAACTCCCTCTGACATATTTAGCCTGTGATTTATGGGTATTCACTCAAATTCCTGAAGTGTGGGTTACCTTTAGTCAAATCTGAAGGAGTTTTGCATCTGTCACCCAATGCAGAGCTGAAGGAGAGGGAGCGGGTGTGAAATACAACCCAGACTTTCTTTTTCGTCCCAGTGGGGGTACATTTTTGTCTCACTGTTAACCTTGGTACCTCTCGGATGGTAAATAGTGCAATGAGTAATTCAGAAAGTGGAGATAGAAAGTGTTGCTATGTCTGTTACTAAGCTTTGCATCAGAAAAGTACTTCCTTTGCTTCTAGAGAGAAGCTTCTTTCTCTTCTCTCTAGGTAGCTTTTTACCATCCCATGTTATAGTTACTTACATAAACGTATTGCTGGGAATTCTAGTAGCTCAGGGATTATAGGTGTTTCCTGTGATTTAACTAAATCACTTGTGTCTTTCACACCATGTCCATGCTTCCCCCACAAACATCAGAGAAAATGACTTCTTGGCCTGGGAAGTTTATGAGTCCAAAAATAACCTATATTTCTTATTTCTGGCATGGAGCCCCTCCATAATCTGGCTCCACGCTGCCTTATTCTTAGTCTCTGCCTGTCCCCTCCATGTGATATCATATCAGATGGTAGAGGCAATGGAACCATCAGACTAGATTGTGGTTTTGGGCCACAAAGCATGACCCCTCATTCTTTCAGATTCTTAGTAGATAGGATGACCCCATGAACTTTGCCACCACAATTTTATTTTTGTACCCATGAAAGTCGTGGGCACTAGTTGGTGAGATCCAGAGGCCAATCCTGAGGTCCTGAGATGGTTCTCCAGGAGGGAGGTGGGTAGGAAGGGAGAGGTCACACTGTCTGCTCACAATAGCTTCCACCTCAGGGTGCGAGGCCAGCTTCAGAGGAGAGACCACAGTTCTGGGGCCCCGCCATTTCAGCCACTGCCTTCTTTACTAAGGTCATTAACAAGCATACTCATTAGTGGCAATTTCCGTGGTGGTTCTTGTGATGTGGGGATTTGTTCACTATGAAATGGCTGAAGCTTCAGATCATTTAAAATAGTCAGACCTACCAGAGATGGAAATAACTCCTTGCCTGTGTGGAGCCTAGCTAGTAACCAGTGTCTAGAAGGTGAAATCCTGGGAAGAGAGGCCTGGTCTTCTGGCTCAGCAGAAACCACCACCTTGACATTTTTAGTTTTATGTTGTTGTTCTCGTCCTACTTCTAGAGACTGTTCTTCCTACAGGCCAAATTGGACAAAATAGCCCCCCCAAATGATATTCAGAGGTGCGCCAGCCACCCTCCCCCAAGAAATTTGACCTTATTTCTTGTCACCCTGGTGATGCTCAGGATTCATAATACATATCTCTAAGGAATCTCCAGATTTGTAGCCTGCTTGAAACAAAACAGCCAGGAAGAGTGGAAAAAGGCAGGGCCACAGCAGATCAGCCCTGCAGCAGGATCTGTTGACTCTGGAAAAAGGCAGGGCCACAACAGATCAGCCCTGCAGCAGGATCTGTTGACTCTGTGGAAAAAGGCAGGGCCACAGCAGATCAGCCCTGCAGCAGGATCTGTTGACTCTGGAAAAAGGCAGGGCCACAGCAGATCAGCCCTGCAGCAGGATCTGTTGACTCTGGAAAAAGGCAGGGCCACAGCAGATCAGCCCTGCAGCAGGAGTGGCTTGACTCTCAGGGGACGTTTTTGGTTTTCATGACATGGGGAAGGGAGTTTGTGCAACTGGCATCTAGTGGCTAGGGTCCCATGAAGCTACTAGATGTCCTGCAAAGCCCAGGACAGCCCTCTACGACAAAGAGCTGCTTAGTGGCAAATGTCAGTAAGGCTGAGTGTGAGAAACCCTGAAGCCAGCGAAGACGAAGAAGTCTTCATATAGCCTGCAGTTTAAGAAATGGGTTTTAAATATTTACCGAGCATCTATTATGTATATAAATGGTGCTATTTTTTATGAGACAGTCTAAGACATAAAAGTCACATTGACTAGCTTCAGAAAGTTTCCAGTTTACTTGGAGATGGTACACACACAATGAAAATGTGTGTTACTTATTACAGCAATAGTTCATTTGCAATGGAGATGGATACTTATACTGGTTTGCTAGGGCTGCCGTAATAAAGTTGGCTTAAATAACAGAAATTTATTTTCTTTCAATTCTGGAAGCTCTAAGTCCAAGATCAAGGTGTCTGCCATGTTGTTTCCTTCTGAGGCCTCTCTCCTTAGCTTGCAGATGGCTGTCTTCTCTCTGTGACTTCACGTGGTCTTCCTTCTGTCTTTGTGTCCTAATCTCTCCTTCTTATAAGGACACCAGTTATTTTGGATTAGGGACCACTCAGTGTGCCCCTGTTTTATTGCCCTCTTTCAATACCCTATCTCCAAATACAGTGACACTCTAAGGTACTGGGGGGTTAGGACTTCAACATACACATTTGGTGGCGGATGCAATGTAGCCCATGGCAGTACTCTCGGGTTATAACTTGGTAATCAATGGTAGAAAGAGAAGAAGCAGCACAGAAATTCATTTTAGGGTGTTATGTAAGAGCTGTTGTACTAAGAAAAATATTTAAATTTTTCTAAATCTAAAAGAAGAAACACACTTAAGAGATGTGACAGCAAAGGTCCCAGCAAGTTAGTGATGGACCCACTTTATAATTTACTTTCATCTTACGCTCAATTAATTTACTGGAATTCAACTGCTAGGTAAAAGAAAACAGGGCTGGGGTCCTGGACCATGAAGCCTGAAACAGTGCAGCTTTGCTGGAAAATTTAGGGAAAGAATTGTGTGTTTAAAATAACCCTTTATAAAACTGAAGTACTGTTATCACATAGAAAAGCACACAGTCACCAGTGTTCAGCTTGATGAATTATGACACAGTGAATACACATGTGTTAACCACAGCCCAGGCTGAGAAACAGAACTTCATCAGAACCCCAAAGGCTCCCTTTGTCCCGCTGCCTGCCAGCCCCAGTTTTCCTTCCTCCCTCTTGTACACGATTGTAATGAATTTCCAGCCTCCAGCAGAGAAGAGAAGCACTTTACTCAGGAGACCTGGCAGAGGCTGGTGGTGGAGTGTTGGAATAAACTGGAGAATTAATTGAAAGTCTTAGAGAAACAGTGACCAACAAAAAATCGGGAGAACTGACACAGAATTGTTTACATAGTCTTTTATTCCAGGCAGTATTGTAGGAACAGCCTAAGATATTTTTAAGGGCAATTTCAACTCTTCACGATTTTCACGTGAGTGTTTAGGTTTTAACCTAACTTCGCTTCATCTTAAATCCCCCTGAGTACCAGCGGGGGTTCTCTGCTCAGCAGGGTGATGGGCGCAGGCTCAAAGCTTTAGGGACGCTGCTACTTCCTCCTACTCACCTGCCTGTGAGCACAGGGTACACATAGGTGAGGGGGCAGAGAGCAAGATGACTGGGCCAGCTCAGAGCCGGACACTCCTACCTCAGTTTACTCTTTCTGTCTCAGGGATGAGAGATGAACCAGGTCCCTAGAGAGAGAGAGCCAGCTGATTCAGCTGCCCTGGGGTGGGCAGCTCCATTCTGCAGATGGCCTCAGCCAACTGGAGTCCACAGTACTGGAGAACCACACCCAAGCGCCACAGACCACGCCCCCTGGAGAACCACGCCCCCTGGAGAACCACACTCCAGTGCCACGGACCACGCCCCACGCCCCCTAGCACGTGCATTGGGGATGCAGCCCAATCAGATTAGCAACCCTTGGGGCGGAGCTAAGAGGGGTGTGTCCCTGTTATCCACAGAATTAGGAGCAGTCAAGGGAGAAGTGGAAGGTGTGATTGGGTTGGCTGGCTGTTGCTGAACTGGGGAACGGGAGTGTGGTGTGCTGGGAGTTGGGTGGGGCGCTGAGTTCATGTGGAGAAGTGGCCAGAGATAACGTAGGAAAAGAAGTGGCAGGCCTGTTGTTGAAGGCCTTGAATATTGGGAAACAGATTTTAACTGTGCTGTATCCTGTAGGTTACTGGGAAACTGTTGCTGGATCTTGAGCAGAACAGTGACAAGGTTGTATTTCATGAAAATTGTAAATCAGTGGGCAGTGGGGGCCAGGGAGGATTGCAGGGGAGAAAATGGAGCTAAGTGAGGAAGGGAGACCACTGAGGGACATGCACGTCTAGACTAGTATGTGGCCTCGGGCAGGGAAGGAAATTGGATGAGGTTTAGAGAAGTACACAGTCCTAGCATTAGGCTCCAGACAAGGGGCAGGCTGGGGAGCTTCTGACAAAGCCCCGAGAAACTTTTTTTCCTTTGGACCTGAGTGAGTAGAGGGTTGAGTTAATTACACTCCCCTGGGTTTAACCACCGTCATCATTGGCTCACTGGGGCCCTCGCTTAGTTTGGGTATTCATTTGCTTACTGACGCATTTCTTCTTATCCTCATTCTGCACTCATGTTTTTCTCCCTACTTGTATGCAACTTCTCTAATATTTGTGTCTTTTTATTTGTGAGTGTTTTTTCAAACTGTTGTTTTCTTGTTTGCATGCCATTTTAAAAACTTTTTATTGTGGAGGGGAATTTTGAACATATCCAAAAAGAGATAGAAGAATATAATAAATTCCTTGGGCCCGTCATTCACCCTCAACCACCATCAGGCCATGGCCAGCCCTATATCATCTACATCCCATCCACTGTCCTCCTTCCACACATCAGATCATTTCTCCCATAAATATTTGAGTGTGTATTTTTGCAAGATCGCATAACCACAATATCCTCAAGAGCTTTAAAAGAACAATATTTTCTTAATATCAAAAAGCTAATCTTCAAATTTCCAATCTTCTTATAAGTGTTCTTTTTTTCCACAGTTTGTTAATATGAATCCAGATTCAAATAAGGCCCAAACATAGTGATTGGTTTATATTTCTTTACGTTTCTTGCTGAATCTGTTTTCATTTTTTCCTGCAGTTTGTTTGTTGACAACCCAGGTGGTCTGTCCGGTAGAATTTAACGACGTGTACATGTTGCTGATTGCATCCCTCCGCTGTATGTAGTTCAAGGAGCTCCTCTGTCCTTCTGAAGTTCCTTTGAGTTGGTAGCTGAATCTAGGGATCATCACATTCGCGTTTAATTTTTTAAACAAGGCTATTTCATGGTTCGCCTTGCGTCTTTCCTCAGGATGTACATCATGTCTGGTTGTCTCTTTTATATGTGACATTAGCAGCCATTGATGATCAAAGCCTAGGACTATTTATTATCGTATTACTCATCTGCTGCTGTGCGACACTATTGATGCAAATGTAGTGGTTTATAGCAACACATATTAATTATCTCAGTGTTTGTGGATCAAAATCCAGGCATGAATCTGCTGAGTCCTCTGCTTCCAGGTGTCTCAGAAGTCTACAAACAATGTGTTGACCAGGGCTGGGGTGTCACCTGAGGCTTAGCAAATGTAAGATCCACTTTCAGGTCTATGTGGCTGTTGGCAGGATTTCATTCTTTGGGGGTTGTGTGACGAAGGGCCTCGGTTCCTTGCTGGCTGTTGGTCAGAGGCCACCCTTAGCTGCTTGCCCTGTGAGCCTCCCCATATAGCAGTTTATTTTATCAAAGTCAGCAGCACAGACAAGCTGTAGAGAAAGTCTGCTAGCAAGAGAGAGGCTACAATTGTGTATAGCATCAACATAGAAGTGACACCCATAGCTTTTACATACTGTGTTGGTTAGAAGCAAGTCACAGGTCCCGTTCACACTCAAGGGAAGGAGATTGCACAGTGGTGTAAGTATCAGGAATAATTGCAGCCTGTCTTAGAGTCTCTTTGCCACATTTGAGGTTGCAAATTGATGATATTGTAATTCTGGCATTTCTTCTTTGTTTATTAGCTGGAATACTTCCATTAAAAGAAATTTCAGCCGGGCGCAGTGGCTCAAGCCTGTAATCCCAGCACTTAGGGAGGCCGAGGCGGGTGGATCACGAGGTCAAGAGATCGAGACCATCATAGTCAACATGGTGAAACCCCATCTCTACTAAAAGTACAAAAAATTAGCTGGGCATGGTGGCACGCGCCTGTAATCCCAGCTACTTGGGAGGCTGAGGCAGAAGAATTGCCAGGAGAATTGCTGAGGCAGGAGGCCGAGGTTGCGGTGAGCCAAGATCATGCCATTGCACTGCAGCCTGGGTAACAAGAGCGAAACTCCGTCTCAAAAAAAAAAAAATTTCTCCTTGTATTGTTTGACCATCCATAGTATATTTTAGAAAGGGATCAGAATAAATGCAAATACGTGGGCAGGTATCGTTAATTATATAAATAGCTTGTGTTAAATATTGCCTCCTGTTTATTTCCTTTTCAGAAACTCAGTACTGTGTTTTAAAGACCTATTCACAACAATGTGTGTACATCTGGGTCTCAGCTTCTACTTGTTGAAAAGTCTTCCATGGTGCACAAAACCCCTTTTACCTGTCTATTCAGCCAGTGGACACCAAGGCTACCCTCCAGGTGTCTTCTCACACAGCTTCCCTCATGGACTCACACACCGGCAGTGGAATTGCTGAGTCATACAGTGGAACTAAGTGGTTAGTTTGCTTAAGTAGTGCCAGATTGCCTTCCGGAATGGCTGCACAAAGCTCTTCTCTCATTAAAATGATTTATAACCATATGTTGCTTAGCTTAATGAGGGAGGAAACACCTCAGTATCTTTGTGAATTTTATGTCCTTCACTAACCTGAACTAAATGTCTTAAGAAAGTGTCCCATCAGAAGCATCCAAGTTACCTCATGTCTCCAAAGCCACGGCCATGCTGGGTGATGTGGGCTAACAGAATCTTTTTTTTTTTGAGACTGAGTTTCCCTCTTGTTCCCCAGGCTGGAGTGCAATGGCGCGATCTCGGCTCACTGCAACCTCTGCCTCTTGGGTTCAGGCAATTCTGCCTCAGCCTCCTGAGTAGCTGGGACTACAGGCATGCGCCACCATGCCCAGCTAATTTTTTGTATTTTTAGTAGAGACGGGGTTTCACCATGTTGACCAGGATGGTCTCGATCTCTTGACCTCGTGATCTACCCGCCTCGGCCTCCCAAAGTGCTGGGATTACAGGCTTGAGCCACCGCGCCCGGCCCAGAATCTTATAATAGTATATCCCAACCCACACTATTGTAACCTGGTAAAATATCAAAACTCTGTTCCAGGCCTCAGAGATGAGGGAGAGGAAGATGGGAAGAAGGCAGGGTGGATTAGGCCGTTTTTGCATTACTATAAAGAAATACCCAAGGCTGGGCAATTTTATAAAGAAATTAGCTCATGATTCTGCAGTGTTGCTCCAGTATCTACATCTAGTGAAGGCCTCGGGAACCTTACAATCAAGGGGGAGCAGGCAGCACATGGTGAGAGCAGGTGGAAGATTTTAAACAGACAGATCTTACAAAAACGTACTCAGGATCTAGAGAACAGCAACACCAAGCCATGAGGGATCCACCCCCATAACCTGAACACCACTTAGCAGGCCCCCACCTCCAACATTGGGGAGCACATTTCAACATGAGATTTGGGGGGACACACATACACAGCATATCAAAGAAATAAAGGAAAGCTTAAGAAAGAGGCGGGGGGAAATTACTTCACTTGTGTAGGAAGGAGTAATGGGGAATCATGCCCTATCATTCGTTCACCAACTCAGGAGCTCGTTTTACAGACATGGAAACCAAGACCTAGAGGTAAAGCCATGTCTCCAAGGGTTGTATAGTGAGTGTCAGACTGCTAGGCTCGTCTGCTGGCTTCCAAGTGAGGTCTGCGATGAGCGGAAGATTGCAGGGAGACATACAGGGAATAGAGACAGATGTACATGAGCTGATGGCTGAAGACTGCGGCAAGTGAAGGCTGAATCTTGGACACTTAATATTTAAAAGAGATGAAAATGTGAAGCAGAGAGGATCAGATCCATCTGTTGTCACCTCATGAAGACTGTGTATCTTTGAAACACTTTATAAGCAGCTAACTCAGTCTTCACTACAACTCTTATAAAGAAGAGATTATCATTCCTTTTTTAAAGATGTTGGAACAGAGACTCAAAAGTTTTCAAGCACTTTCCTCAATGTCTTGCAGTTACAAAGTGTTAGATTGCAGTTCATATTCAGGTTTGTTAATGCCAGAGTCTTTGCTCTTAACACACACACACACACACCACACACCACACACACACCACACACACACCACACACCACACACACACCACACACAC